>OY751549.1:1204731-2409463 GCA_963572245.1 Caenorhabditis sp. 8 KK-2011
AGTCGACAATTAATGTGTGCCTTCCGGTATGCTCATTCGTTCATTCATTCTTCACTTTTTTCTCAGTTTTCTAATATATAGTTTTCTTTCGTTTTGACCTTTTTTTCTTCTTGCTCCCTTTCTCCTATTAGTCAAAAGTTATTCCCATTTTTCATTTCCAAGTATGGTTCTCTTCATAATTTTTCTCTTCCTTTTTGTTCTCAAAAAATAACATTTCTCAACATATTCTACCTAAAAAATTTGATCCAGAAACGTTTCCCTTTTATCCATTCACTCTAAACGACAAGGAGAGGGGTTTAGGGGTACTGACTTTTAGGGGTACTAACCCAGAAAGGCGTCTGGACATCTATCTGATGTATGATTGGAAAATAGGAGTATTTTTTGCTAGACAAGATTTTTGAGAGAGTACGAGACGCAGAGTTCTAAAGTCGAAAATGTCTTTTTTCTCTGCGTCTCATTCATTCTCAACAATTGCTTGCTTGCTTGAGAGAGTACGAGACGCAGAGTTTTCCACCTGTTAATACCCCAATAAAACGAGACCTCGGCCTTTCTGACTGTTTTGTAAATTAGGGACTTTCTCTACGTCTCGTTCACTCTCAATTTGAGAGTCTCAAAAAAAAAACAGCTACCGTACTCCCTTCACTCTAGGGTTTTGAGAAAATGATGGCAAAACACGTTTTTTTTTTGAGATTTGAAAAATTATATACTGTGCCTAGCTCCGCCCACTTGGATTTCTAGGCTAATCAATAATTATTATATGAAAACCGGACCATTGGAAGTGGAAAATGTGCGGAGTCGACATTTTTTAAGGGACATGGTTTTTTTTTTCAATTTCAGGAGTCTATTGGATCAAGAAAGTCAATAAAGCCTAGACATTGGGCGGAGTGAAATACCGTATACAAAGGAACATACTAAATTCAGGATCGCTTCGAGGTCAAAATTTTCAAACATCACTGCGATCTCATTTGATGTGAGAAAAAATACCAACAAGATCAATTCTATTTCAGGGTGTTCTTCTTCATCTTCTCATCTACAGTAACCTTGCTAGATGATTCTCGGAACTGTCCACACGTCATTTCATCAAAAACGAGTCTGTGACGTGTTAAGAACACTTTTGATCATTTTTCTGATTTTTTGTTTCGTCCCGATTTGATCTTATGATCGACAATCGGTTGGTTTCGTTCATAGAACATGCGATATGGAAGAAGATACTGTAGACGATAAATTTTTTTTTTCATGTTCGTCTAATTGATTAGAAGATCAACGAAACAAAGGATTAGAAAACGCAAGATTTCAGAATTTAATTGTTTGCCACTCTGAGTTTCGTACTATCTCAAAACTATGTGGGTTTCTGATTGAAGACACACTATATTATACCTTGGACTACGGTAGATGTTTCACATTACACTGAATTCTCAGCAAAACAAATAGGCTCGAATATAATTAGCGAATGGGTGATGAGAGCGAAACTCAATTTTTAAATTGACCTACAGTACTCTATGAGCCTTTGAAACATGTTTAATGTTTGCTATGAGACGCAGAGAAAAGCCTTCACGTTAAAATTTCACTTTTATTCTGTTTTTTATTGGAAATATTTTGACACGTGACAAACTCTGCGCCTCGTACTATCTCGAAAAATGTTGTGCCTACTGCAAATTCAAATTGTTGGTCGGTTCAAACATCAGGTAGGATCAAAGTAGACATATTACATATGTCAATTACTACACGCTACGCCACACAATGACCAAAACAATGTGTTGTTTGGGCTATTTTTGGCAATGATGAGCAGCATCGTGGTCATTTTTCTGGGAAATGATGACGAAAGTAGTTCAAAAAAATATAGTGTTTTTGCATTGTGAAACAACTACAGTAATCTTGGGAAATGAGAACCAAATGAACCTGATGCAACCAACTCATTAGTAAACTTATTATGGGTTACTGTAGAATGTTTTGAATTTTTGATCTTTGTATGACTTTTGTTCTTCGGTTTAGTATTTGGTTGAAAAAAGTCACTTTCTGTTGTTTTTCAAAAATCAGCTATCACGAGAAAATTCGAGAATGTTATAATGTAACAGTAATCTCATATGAATTTTTGATCTTACTAATCAGTCATCATGTTGACTCATTGACATTCAATGTTTTTTTTTGGGGGTTTTCAAAGATCTAAAGAGTCGAAGGGTGACGTTTCGGGGACCGAGAGCCACGTCGTTGACTTAGATTTACGACATAAATCCGAGAGTCCGGCCGAAAATCAAAAAACTTTTTTTTTCAGTTTTCGTGGCGAGATCTACCAAACATGTCACGGTACTTTTTCAAAGGGAAGAAAAGTAACAGCCCATCGAAAACCTTTGAAATCGCATAAAATTTTGCGAATTGTGAAAAATGAAAAATAGGAAGTTTTTGAATGTTGTTCAATCAGAGACTCATATCTAATTGTGAAGCCATGTCCAATCTGATTCAGCTCATCCTCGATCAAAATTAAAAATTGAGACTACAGAACACCCATTTATTTTATGTCCAAAATCAATGTTCTGAAAACTACTGTAGATCCAATTGTGTGTTGACACACTGTGCAATTAATAGCAAAAATTGAAAAAAAGAACAAGAGAAAAACCGGCGAGAAAAAGATAATCAGTCAACAAAAATTGATTACAAGTTTCGGCAAATATTTAGTAAATGTGACGTCGACAAAAGTAAAACATTGGACAAGAGAGAAAAAAAAAACTATTCAGTTCAACAAAACATGACCAAACCAATGAACATTTCAACAGATTATATGCAGATTTGTTTGGCTTGAGATCATTGAACAAAGCCAGCTTAACACTTCCAGCCAATGAGAAAGGAAAAATATACACATTATGCACTCAACTTGAACAGAAAACACAAAAAGTATATAATAATATAAATCTGGGGAGATAAACTATTATTATTGAAGTGTGTTTTTTTGATTTGTTCTATTTTGTGTGTGTGTGTGTGTGTGTGAAAAGTGTAGACAGAGAACAAAATGAAGCACAATTATTTAAAAAAGTTTGACGTAATTTTTTCATGGAAATTTCGGCATCAAAAAAGCTGAAGCTGAAATGGGTTACTGTGGGGATACAGTAATCCGAAAGATTCGAAAAACGCTCAAAACTTTCGCTGGCAACAGGTGTGACCTTTGCTCCGATCAAGCCTGTTGTACAGTAATCCAGGGGCACAAAGAAAGTTCAAATTTTATGAGGTGTGAAAAAGGTCTAATTAGGTCACATCTGTTGTTATTGTAGTATGGATAACATCATAAATAACAACAACAGGTGTGACCTTTTCTCCAATGCTTGACCATTTATTTTTGATCAATAAAATGTCACATAAGACCAAAAACGAAAAAATAGAGGGAAATAGCTGAAAATTTGAGAGAAAATCATATTTTCTCCTCTTAGGCCAGGTATGCTGACAAGCTCAGGCCCTTATCACAGGCAATGAAACTTCAAAAAACTACAGTACTCCTTGACAAAAATTCGTTTTTTTTTGTTTCAGAAAATTTGAATGCAATTTTCAGACAACTTCTTCGACCTGGCTCAGCATCCCGATCTCTGATCAAAAGTGAATGAAACATGAAAACACAATTGTGACTAATTTAACATTTTGTGCTTTTTTCGAGCAGAAAAAATATCATCGTTCAATTACAATTTCCAAAGATCAAAATTGTTGTTGATGTATTCCTCATATCCGTTTTTTTTTTGGAATATTCAACAAAAACCATTATGTATACGAAATTAGTCATCAATTCAAAGGTGATCAAATAATGGTTTTGTCGTTGATCATTTCATTCTAGTAGTTGATCTATATATCGATGATTCACCTATTTATTTATTTGTTTACGAAAAGACACCATAGAATAGTACATTGTTCAGCTAATGTCTGTTGCGATAAATCGCAAAAAGGGATCTTATCAACAAGGAGACGGCTTGTAGATAAACAAAGTCTTATCAATCGCGAACGCCCAACACACATGGGGGTATAGCTCAGTGGCAGAGCATTCGATTGCAGATCGAGAGGTCCCCGGTTCAAATCCGGGTGCCCCCTTCTTTTTTCTTTTTTTTTTGAATTTTTTTTTGAAACAGTACTTTGTTTTTGAGGTTTCACGTGTAACCTATACTCATGAAAATTATTTGATGATTTGTTCAGAGACAAGCTCTGCAAACAGTAATCCCTATTGTTTTTGTTTCAAAAGATCAGCAACAAAATGCGGGGTTTTTGTTGTTTTTGCTGTTGCTGCGATGTTTCAAAAAGATATGTCTATTTTTTGGACTGGGGATGAAAAAACAAACAGCCTACGGGTTTCGAAATGGTTTCATAAGATTGTTACTGTGCTAATGATTGACCTACTTTATAATTGGTCCAAGCATTGGAGAAAAGGTCACACCTGTTGTTGTTGTTTATGATGTTATCAATACCTCAATAACAACAGATGTGACCTAATTAGACCTTTTTCACACCTCCTAAAATTTGAACTTTCTTTGTGGCGCCTGGATTACTGTACAACAGGCTTGGTCGGAGCCGCAAATTTTCCGAAGAGCCAAAACTCACTTTAAAAAATAAAATGAAAAACTTCTTTTCTTGAGAAAAGTATGAATTTTACCGTGAAAAACTCACTACAAATTCTGTAATCCATCTTCGCGTTATTTCGAAATTTCCAGGAAGTTGCCAATCGTTGGGATGGAAATCGACAGTTCCAAAATTAGTGATCGACAAGAGCTAAAATTTTAAGTATGTAACTTCTTTTGCTGGTTTTATTCAAAATTCAATCGGTGCCACGCGGTTACTGTAGATTATCAATAGAGCGCGTGTTACCGATTCTATTTTGGATAATAGTGGATTGCCGAAAAATGAAAATTTCCAATTTCAGCTCCAGTTTTTAGTATGCGCCCAAAAAATACCTTTCATATTTTTCCATCTTCTTGTTGCTAGCCGTTATATTCTGAAAAATATCAAATTTTGAAAGATTGATAAATAGATAAATTCCAAGTTCACGCAAATATTCAAAATGGTTGCTCTATATTCTGAAAAAAAAGTAACACCCAACGGGCGGGATTCTAAACACGATGCATAAAACCTCCATTTTTAAATAATAGAAAAAAACTTCATTGAAAAAAGAAGGAAAATGAGCAGAAATTGTGGGGAGTTGGGGAAGGAGAATAGACACCTCAGGAAAAAAAATGTACACATGAATAAACATTAATCGACTTCGATTCGTTTGTTCTCGAATTACCCGATGAATGATACATAAATAATCATTGAGAGAAGAAAAAAAAAGCTACAAGTTTTTGAGCACTAAAAATCCGGCTAGAGCAACAATGGCGGCTCCAAATGTGAGTTTCGACAAAAGATTCGAGTCGTGCAGATAGAAAACGCGGCGAAGATGCGGGTAGACTGCCATCATTGCCAATTGTTCGAAGACCACCGAGTTTGCATTACCAATCTTCAAAATAGAAATTAGTTTTTGTTTTTTCTGACGTTCATCTTACATGACTATTTGTGAATTTGATAGGTTTCTGCAACTCGTATTGTCGACAAAACTCTTCTGGCGGAATTTCCCATCGTTGATCCACTTCTTCTCGTTCCACTTTTGTTGCGATCATAACACACGGGGTTTTTGTTCTAAAATTTAGAAAAAATAGACAAGTTTTCTATCAACTTCCTACCTATAAAAATATTTCTGATAAACTGTTGCGCAGAATGCAAACGAGTCCGGATTCGAGACATCGTATAAGAATGCGACGACATCTGCAGCCGTCTCACCACTTCCCAACGCATCTTGCGGCGACAAAACATCGACTTCGCGGAGCAATAAATATTTACTCTCTTCTTTGACTTTAACTCGATTTATGACGTACGGTGAGTGACGTCGCCCGATTTGAGCAACATCAGCCATTCCGCGACTAGCTAACGATTGCATGAATACTGTCTGAAATCGATTATTTATATTTTAGCCCCTGTTTTCCATTTAACTCTTTGCGCTCTCTTCTTTGCGCACACTCTTTAGTTTTCTCTCTATCTTTTTCCCCTTGCGTACTCTTCGCTGCCGAGCGAACAGTACGTGTCTAAAAAGGCAGTCTTGTTCTGAATATCGTCTAATTGTCAATCGATACCACTCGCTCTAATAATAACACACGCGCCGCAAAAGCCGTGACGCACAAATGTGAGTGCGTCGACAACTATTCTCTTCTTCTCTCTCTCTTTGTGCGGTGGGGCGCGTCTTATCGATTGGCAAACTACACAAGGTAAACATATGGCCTTCCCAAAAATGGGAACATGTCACACATTATGTTATGTAGAGAACTAATCAATAACCGCACATAGTTATGCATAGAGGTCAGAGTATAAAAAGAGAGAGCTAGATGAAATAGATAGAAGTATTTTCGCTGCTAAAATTTAATAAATCTACAGTAACCGCGTGGAAACCGATAATTTCACAGTTTCTAAAACGTAATAAATACCAGAAGAAACAGAAAATCTCCACTTTTCTAATTATTCTGACAAAAATTTCACAAAAACTAACTTTTCCCGCATCTTTAGCTCCAACAACCAAACATTGAAAAACTTTGCGATCAGTTCCACGATCCTCCAAATCTTTCCTTCTTTCCCTAGTAATACGAATCGAGTCCAGAGAGTTTCCAGCTCTTCCAGGCCCACTTCTACCAACAGGAAATCCAAGATACGCCATTTGTTCCATCGCCTGTGTCACGTTGATGAGAGTTGTCATATTCCAATAGGCCATGTATCCATTATAGGTTAGCCAGCCTCGTTGATTTGTTTCGAGCGCCAAAATTGTCTGAAACATGATGAGACTTTGATCTAACTCCAGTCTCCGTGAAAACAACTCACATCTTTAGTTATCACCGGTGCTGGACAAACCGAGAATAGGTTCTGCAGTTCACTGGGCGACAAACAGCCATCTTTATCCTCGTCATATTTCTCGAACAACGCCGAGACGAATTGAACACCTTCCGGCGACAGTTCAGTCGAACATCCGATCGGAACAACAAGCCGCGGATACAAATACTCTTCACCCAACTTCAAATTCGTCTCATAGCCGAATTTTCGAAGAACCGCCCAAGTTGTTTCATGACGTCCTCTCTCGATGAATAGTAGGTGCAAATAAAGAAATCCGGGAAGCATAAGAGCATCGCTGACAACACCATCAGGGCATCCATCCGAAACGGCTCGTTTGACATCTTCGAGTGCTGTTGAGGTCAGGGGTATTCCGAAGCAAAGTTTTTGAAAGTCATTCAATTCGGTGTCGTTCAAATATCCATCATTGTCTCGATCGCAAACTTTGAACACACGTATGAGCGCCTTTCTGGCTCGATCGGTTAATTGCTTATTATCAGCGTCGTAGAGCGGACGAGTCGGATAGATCACAGCCTTCTGAGCGTAGTAGAAAATCTCTGACACATTTTTCATCGTTCTCGCCGAGCACTCGACACACGTCTCGACTTCGGTGTTGGCCTCCATGATTGGCAGAATTTTCTCGGTATGATTTGCCGGTCCGTCGGATTTGTTGCCGACAAGAATCACTGGCACCTCATGACATTCGCCGAATGCTAGTCGAATTGTGGGCAGCCATGTTTTCTCGATTCTTTCCACACTTTGCTCGTCGCACACCGAATAGACAATACAGACGACGTTGGATTGACGAATTTCGGAAACTAGCCAATTTTCATCTGACGGAATAATTTGTTTGGATATTTTTTTCAGACACATAACTTACCTTCATTTTTAATTGATAAATCGACAATGCTTGTTGTTACATTTTCAGGCGTCACATCGGCGGGAATTAATACCCTGCAAATCTGAGTTTAAAGGGCTGAAACACTGCTGGATTTAGAAAAATATCATGATGACCCAGTTTCTCAGAAAATTATATTTTTTTTTGAAAAAGTTAAAACTTTCTTCAGGATGTACTTTTGTCAGCGAAAAATTTCAATTCATACCCTAACAGTAAGACGGAAAAAAGTACGGTGATTTTTTTTGGCCAAAAATTTACCGTTTCATTTTTTAAGAAAAATTTATAGGCCACGCCACAAAAGTTGAAAAACTATGATATTTCTGTTTTTTTGCTCGAGATATTTACGCAAAACAAAAAACTTTGAGCTGTTTGAATTACAGTATATTTCTTGTCTCTTGAAATTGTGCTCGTGGAATTCTATTTCTTGACGGAGGTAACTTGACTTTGAGATTTTTAAGGTCAAGAAAATATTACTGTAGTCCTTCTTCAAAAAAAAAACCTTATTTTCGCCACACTTTTTTGAATTCCGTTTTTAACAACAAAAAAATAACCAACCTATCTAATCTTGGCGGAACTTGATCAACCCATTCGTCTTCCAATAAGCTCATTATCAACGATGTCTTTCCACATCCTTGATCGCCGATCAATACTATTCGAACATCTGCCAAAACGTCCTCATCGGTCATTTTTGTTTCCTGAAAAAAATCAAATAATTAGAGAGAAACGTTTTGGCGCTAAAACGAATTAACACAAATTTTGTATTTTACATCTCATACTATATTTTTATAGAACTTTTTGAGATTCAAAAAAAAAGTGAACAAGTGTGCAGCGAAGGTTGAATCAACAAATACAGTGAAAGAGGAGAGGAGCACGAAAAAAAACCAGGAGCACAAAAAAAAAGAAAAATTGGATATTAGTGGAGAAAACACGCTCTGTTGAACACACCGCGTCTTTTGCTGAAGAGAATTTAGAGAAATCAACTTTCAAAAATTTGAAGAAGAAAAAATATCAAAAAATTACTTCCCCCAAGGCTTCTAAAATATTTTAGAAAGAAATACCTATGAGCAAGTGAAACGGTCAATAGAGATAAACATAATAACATCTTATGACCACCGCCTAATTTTATTTGTTTGTTTGTTTTCCATACAATTCTTTCATCAACAACTTTTTGACATATTTAAATATTCCACATCTGATCACCATGGAAATTTTCGACTCATTATTATTAATGTTACCGAGAAAAAAACTTGTGAGAATGTTGCGAAAGATTGAATTAGGCGGACCCGAAATATTCTTGGCCTGGAATTTTTCAGAGAAAACGCTTTGAAACGGCCTCATTTTTTCAAAAATGATTAAAAACTTTAATCTTTGAATGACAACCGGTTTCAGAATGACAAATGCATTAGCAAAGATAATTAGTTGAACAAATTTGTTTAGAAGCATAAAAAGGAAAAACAACAAACCTAAAAATGGAGACTGAAAATTCAATAATCGATGACAACTAATCGAATTAGTGTCACCCTGACAAACGAAAATATACATGCTAAATTGAAAAAAAATACGGGGACGGGGGAAAAGCTAACAAAAACGGTTTTTTGATGGGAAATTTGAGAAGTTTGAGTGTGAAACTGGTTTGTTTGTGTTCGATTTTGAAATACTAGAGGATTTGAAAATTTGTTATCAAAAAAAAACAAAAATATTTCACTAGACTATAAAACAAAAGAGTAACCATGAAAAAAAAGGTCAGAGATAAATCGATAAAAGTTTCGAAGAAAACGATAAGAACGAGAAAGGAACAGTTATTTTTCAGAATTTTTTATAAAAACGAAAATTATAACAATTATCAACAACAATGAATAACAATTGATTGAAAGAAGAAAACTCGAAAATCTAACCACAGAACTTTGAACAAATAAGTTTTTTTTTGAAACATGATATTTTCTACTTCCTTCCGTCACATTGAACGTCAACAAGAAGCAAGTGGAAAAAAATTTCTATGCTTCTTGCAACCGTTTTTGACCTCGTTTTTGATGTGATTTGCCATTTTCTGAAACTCCTTCCTTGTCCCTCAGAACTCGTTGCCCTTTCTTTATGCTCAGTTCGAATAGTTCTTCAACGAATACTTCTCTGAAAAATTGAAGAGATTTTTTTTATTTCATCGAAACTTTTTTACGTAGCAAATTTCAAACTACAGTAATCTGAACATTACAAAAAAGCGCATTTTTTGAGAAAGTAGCGTGACATAAAAAATTCAAATGTCACGCGACGGAGGCTTGAAAACTGAATTTTTGAGATTTTTAGCTCGGGCTGAACGGGCCCTTCTCATAAGTTGAAAAATAATTTTTCTTCAGCTAAAAAACTATCAACGTTACCTGTAAATTGGCAATAATTTGGGAAGAAGGTGCAATTTATCAAATCGAACTCGTAACAAATCCATTGCAACTCCAACATTTAATTCGTCCAGATATTCTGGAAGCATAGGAACCTGGAAACATCGCATTCTTGATTTTTAACAACAAGAAAATTCTCACTTTCGGATATCGAGCACTGAAATGTGTGAGAATGATATGTTTAGCATTCATTCGTTTTCCAACATCAACCGCTTGTCCCATTGTTGAATGCCGTTTTCGAAGAGCGTCAGCCTCATGGCCATCTTCAAATGTGGCTTCATGCACCAATAAATCGGCATTTTGTCCTTCCTCCACCAACAAATCACACGGTTTAGTGTCTCCCGAGAACACCAAAACTTTCCCGGCAACCTTCATCACATATCCATTCGCCATTCTCGTATGATGCACCTGAACCGCTTTCAGCTCTTCCAATCCCCACACATCTCGGTCATAGGAGGCGGGCAATTCGGGAATTATGTCACGACTCGGCGGAAGATGCGGACTGGGAAGACGTGGTCGTTTTCCGGGCGGCGCTGATGGACTCGACGGCGGCGTGACGGGATGACGAGAAATGTCGACAATTTCCAGGAGAGATTCGATATTTTCGAAACATATCGAATAGGTTTTGAGAGGTTTCAGAACATTCCTGTTGCATACCAAGACGAGAGGTTTATATGGAAGTCCTGAAAAAAACTGGCCTATTTTTGTATAATTCATTTTTTGAGACCGATTTTTATCGGGCCAAAAAGCACTCAGTTATTTTCATATTTTTTTTCCGTCTTTGCACTCATCAATAGTACATTTGTCTTTGATTTTAGATTATAATTCATGTTTAGCCTTTTGTTTTTTGAGCTTTTTGACTTCGAACTCGTTCATGTAACAGCGACTTTCCGAAAACTCGGGAAATATACGTTTCGAGGCTCAAACAATAGAGTCTAGTTCCCCCTTGCTATATATTTTTTCTATTCTTTAGCATTACTAGTCGGGATGTAGTCTTTTCTAGGTCACCATATGGCTCATTAGTTTTCACACCTTTAGATGTTATCTATAAAATATGGCATACCTGTTGTTATGAACAATAAATAACAACATATGGTGACCTAGAAAAAGTCAAAAGGAAATATGTGTGAAAAGAAAGGGGGGGGGGCTAAATAAAACAAGGGATCAGAAGAAAAACTGAGCCCCTATTCACAGTTATCCCAACTATGGGCCGATATGGTGTATGTTGCACTAAATGAGCTTGTTTTCAAAAAAAAAACCACAAAAACAAACCTAAACTTTCGAATGCCTCCTTTCTCCTATCAATAATTGTATACAATCCACTTGTATGATCTTGATGAGCATGCGTAATCAAAACACAGTTCAAATTCGTCAACATTCTCCTACATCCATCTTCTCCTAACACAGCTCTCATTTGACCATACGTTCCCTCACCAACATCAACCAATAGGCCACTATTATCACTGGTTTCCACTAAATATCCGGTCACATTTCGATATTTTGAAGGGACCGCCGATGATGTTCCAAAGAATGATACCTTGGGATATTCACAGTTCGAAGAACTTGCATTTTCTTCTGCTCGAAACTGTTGAATAAGTTGTTTAGCCTTTTCAGACAAGTCATCAGTATTTCTCAAATCATTAATAATAGGGTCTTCATTCGCGTTGTTTCCTTTTCTCATCCAAAATCGTTGCAACGGTGCAACTCTTTTGAATTTTCCATCAATTTTTTCCAATTCATTATTCTGTGTAACCATCCCACTCCAATCTAGCGGATGCAAATTTGGAAAAACCGACGGTGCAAGTGATCGAAGCAATTTTGTATGTTTGTAGACACTTTCAACTGCCGGAATAACTTGATTTCTATCATTGAGAAGTAAGTTTTCTGTTGAACTTCCAATTGAATCAAGGAATTTTGTATAAGTTGAAGTGTTAACAACATTGTCTTGACTGAGATGAACAATCTGTCAAATCCAAATTTTCTCTAAAATGCAAAAAAAAAATGAAACTTACATAGTCTATGGTTTTTTGACCATTTAGATAAGGTTGCATTGCACTGGACTCGATCAAAGACTTCACGTGCTCTTCGCTACTACATTCGACAACTAACAACGTTGGCTTTTCCTCAGCAGCCTTTTCATCGGAGAAAACTTCATCCGGATGAATAACTCGTCCATCATCGAGTTTAACTTCTTCTCCATTTTTCAGTTTGCCAATCAGCGGACCTTTCGGCACTTTCATTTGCATCAACTTTAATGGATCGATTTTTCGAGCAGCAGCTTTTAACTCAATAAAATATGCAATATCCACATCAGACACCTTGAAAATATTCGAATGAAAACTTGAAAAATAAAAAATACTCACTCTTTTCACATCTCCAGAAGAATTTCTGCGTTTTTGGTTCAAATCTAGAGGCGGACTCAATGGAATATAGGTCACACGGAGGCCGGCGTCTTCGTAGTTTCCAACGGTGTAGGGTATTTCTTCGACTTGAGACGGATATTTACAATTCCCATAGTCTGAATCTTGAAAAGGTCGGATACATTCAAGAAAATGTCTGATATTCATAGCTCCGTGCAATCTTGTAGTCATTGCGTTTGATTCTTTTGATAAGAGAATTGAAGAAATTCCAGCAATGTTATCCCAGGTGGCTGAAAATAGAGAATAACTACAAATGTGCAAAAGTTCAATCACCTGATGTCAGAAAAACATCGACAATAGCAGAACTTCTTAATCGTAGCTGCCAAAGGAAACGACACGCATTCTCTGGACAATTAAACATGTAGGTTTTGAGAGGAGTTCGAAGAACAAAGCATTGTCGAAGAAGACCGGTTCCATTGCCAAGAATCTCGATTGATACTTGAGATGGGATGTTGACGACAGAATTTGCTGGTGGTTCGAAAGACGCTTTCTTTTTCTTCTGAACCGACGCCATTGATTGGCGCAAATTAGAAAGAGATGAACTGATTTCACGAGCTCTGTAATGCGATGAATTGTGAACTTTTGGATTTGTAGAATTAGCTATTTTGCTTCAGATTTTCTAGAAAAATATGATTTTCTCTCAAATTTCCAGCTATTTTTTTTTCGTTTTTGGTCTTATGTGACATTTTATTGATCAAAAATAAATGGTCAAGCATTGGAGAAAAGGTCACACCTGTTGTTGTTATTTATGATGTTATCGATACTAGAATAACAACAGATGTGACCTAATTAGATCTTTTTCACACCTTATAAAATTTGAACTTTGTTTGTGCCACCTGGATTACTGTACAACAGGCTTGGTCGGAGCAAAGGTCACACCTGTTGTTGTTGTTGTTGTTGTTGTTGTTGTTTATGATGTTATCAATACTACAATAACAACAGATGTGACCTAATTAGACCTTTTTCACACCTCATAAACATTTGAACTTTGTTTGTGCCGCCTGGATTACTGTACAACAGGCTTGGTCGGAGCCGGAAATTTTCCGAAGAGTCAAAACTCACTTTTTAAAAAAATGAAAAACTGCTTTTTTTGATTAAAGTATGAATTTTTACCATAATTTTCAATTTATTAATTCAATTCTTAAAAAGCTATTATTTTCTGTAAAACTTTTAAAAATTTTCAGTTTTTTTTTAAATTTTTTTGCGTAACTTTCAACTTTGGACATCCCATTAAAATGAAAAAGCTCACTTCAAATGAGAAGCTGAATGTTTTGCTAGAATTCGTCTATTTCTGTCGATTCTCTGTTTGATGCTCTCCAATAAATCCTCGTCAATATGCGATTTTTCGGTGGAAAATTGCCTTTGGAAAACTCGAGAAAAACTGGAAAAAATAAAGTAACTTCAATTTTTCATCGTCTCACAGCACACGTACTCACACAATCCGTCGAATTATTCCACGTTGCATAAAGCCTGTAAAATTTCTACTATCGTCTGATAGGATTTGGAATCAAAATACATATTCGAAGTAACTTTTACTTATTAATGATTTTTGAACTTATTTTGTAACAGCTTTTATTAGAGAAAGGAGGAGTAACAATCTAAAATCCTGACTAATAAAGACAATGTTGGGAAAAATCTAATGAATATATTCACGGGAGAAAAACAGATCAAACAATGAAGAGAACACGCAATATGGAGTAATTTATGAAAGATTTGGAAGACCGGTTGGCAATCCAAATGGCCTTGTTGAATCAATTCCAGGTTCGGATTGTGAGGTTTTCTGTCCAAGACTTCTTGGATCTTCCAATGCTTCTGGCTATAAACAAATTTGAATTATTTCACCCTTTTCAATTTTTTAATCACCGGTGGTTGTGTAGGATCTACATATGATCCCATCCATCGTGTTGTGACTAATCCAACTCCTTCAATCATTGCCAGAATAACCGAACCGAGAACAGCACTTCCTGCCATAACCTAGAATTAATTTTCAAAATATTTTACACTTTTTCGGAGTTTCTCTTACTTTAGGACCCGAACGAATAGCTAATAATGCACCAGTCAATCCTCCGGAAACAATAGAATTGATCGGATCTTCCTTCTTACGAATCGCAACCAAACAACAATCAATTGTGCTGAACATTCCACCCCACGCAGCAAACTGTACACCTGTTAATGTGCTTTTCATTCTGACTTCACGGACCATTCCAATCTATAAACCACTATAAATATCGAATTCCAGCTAGGTAACTTACTAGTTTCTGTCCTTTTGCCGCATTTCTATAACCTCCAATAGACTGGAAAATTGAACCACCGACTAAACCCATAGCGAATGCTGATCCAATATCATCTCCGATACGATACGGACTGCAAGAAAGTTTATTTGAAACTATTTCTGTTGAAATGATGCAAATATTTTCATTTTTCTCACTTTGTACGAGAAAAATTGAACTTTATGAAAAACTATAAACTTACCATGGTTCTCTGCTGTACTCCTCCATTTTTAATATATATGTGGCTCAAAAATCGAAATCACTCGAGAAAGAAAACGGGAAAGCTTGAAAAAAAAATGAAAAAATTACACGAAATGCGCCAACGTGCAAAATTTTTGAAGAAAATACGTCAGTCACCAACAACTTGCGCGAAACACGACGCACACCCGGCAAAATTTAAATTTAAATTTTGTTTTTTTTTTCGAGTTTTTTTCTTTTCATTTTTTATTCATGATCTATGCAAAAAATGGCGAAAGTAACACTGACAAAAAAACAGGAAATGGATTTATGGAGCTTTATTCACATGTAAGTTTTTTTTGTAATTTTCTTTAGTTTAAAAATGTCTTTTTTTCAAGAAAGATCTATATAGAACGCTTTTATAACCATATTTCAACCGAGCTTCTCGAGGAATTCAGAGACTATTTTTCAATCCCTTATTCAAGTGAAGATTTGCTAAAACAGTTAGTGTGCAGTTTTAACTGGGTTTTATTATCATCATCAAAGTTTCAGTTTCGAGAAAGTTTTGCTGAAGAACATCCAATCGAGCCAAAATTTGTCAGTGTTATCAATATTATTCTTCTGCTATCATCTACAGATTCCGCTAACTGAAGAGACTATTAAAAAGTTGGGTTTTCCCTTTAATACGTTATTCTCTCAAAAAAAGACTCCAGGATTGAAAGCAAATCCTTACAATACGAATTGAAACCTGACAACTCTCTCATTTCGGTGTCATCATCGGTAAAAAGAGTTATTCCGGAAATGCCAGCTGCCGAAGCTGAACGGTCCGCAGTTGCCTCGGCATTCAAAAGGTGAGAAATGTGTTCAATTATTTTTGCGTATGTTTATTGCTTCAGAAACGTTGGACACGTTTCACCTGATTTATTCTTGAAGACATCTTTCTGGATAAACGTTGCACGTGAACACAAATTTCAATCACCTGAAACTAAAGGAATTCAGCTAGAAGAAACGTTCAAATTACGATTTATCCCACAAGTTTGGATGTATAATATCGATATCAAAAAGAAACTGATGTTTATAAAATTGTTCAATCTGAATGTTTCTGATCGAGAAGGAAGAATTCTTCAACGACTATTAAATGAATCATTAACAGGATGGAAAATTGGAACGAGAAAACTTCGCATCTCACAAAAACCCGCCAACATAGATGGTAAGTTTTCTAGTTCTTTTTGTCAAAAAGTTTTTTTGTTGAAGATTTTTGTTCCGATCATTTTGGATGGATCCAGAACAAAACACCAAATGTGAACTTAGAGTATTTGAAACTGTTTGCGTACTTGAAAAAAGTGTGTAGCAACACTAACCTGTAAGTTAATAGTTTTCTTCAAATTTAAAATTGAAGAAATTTTTTGCAGAGTGAACGAAGATTATTGGAGACGTGTTCAATTGTTTCCAAAATATTCTAAATAATCTTGATTTTTATTCCTCATCCCCAAATTCATGTGAATAGTATAATTAATCAATTTACACTCAAATAAATAAATAACAAAATAAAAGTTATTAGAGATTTTTTAAGATTTTTGTCATTTTCTGAATTTCGAATGAACGGATAGAAAAAGTCGTTGGGAAGTCGAATATCGATGTATGGTAGAGAAGCAAAAATAGACTTTGGTTCTAGAAAAAATATTATTTGGGTTGAACAAGAGGAAGAGGCAAAAAACTTACTAGGCGTAACGTCTGTGAATCGAACTGACAATGGTAAAAATACGGTTTGACCTGGCAAATAATCAATCTGAAAAAAGCAAAAAAACTTATAAAAAAAAAACAAAAATTAAAATTTGACTCACATAGTTTAGTGACAATTGAAAACTGGCACCAATAATGATTTGTCTATAATTATTGACTGTTCCTTGTCGAGAAGTGTAAATTTGGAACAATGAAGAGACCGGGAGACGGCATGTTGATTGTGATGGAGAGACCTAATAATAATTGAACTAGCCACGACTTTTCAGGCAAAAGTAAAAATGGATTTTCCCTCGAGGGGAGACAGAGAAACAGAGCAAAATAGAAAGCGGCCTTTTTTCATAGAAAACGCAGACAAAACCACACACGCGTATAGCGCCTTGCGTATCCCGTGCGAATGTCGGTTACACGGTTGAATGACCTCTTGGAAAAATCCTAAATTTCTTAAATTTAGAGAGAGCAAAAGCGCTCCAACGATAATTATTTTTGAGCACTCTCACTCTCATCGATTCCCTTCCAGAAGGACCTGTACAGCTGCTGGACCCTATACTTACTTCATCCCAGGTTACATTGATTCTATTGACAAGTGCTGGTTGAGCGACATCTGTTGGAGCGCTCAAAATTTCTGCTGGAAATACTTGCGAATAAAATCGTCGTGCTAACAATTTTGCTTCATCGCAAGTTGCGGTTTTGTCCAAAGTACATAATCCAGATAGCGTTTGGCTGTAGATGATTGGTGACAGGTTTTGTTGTGATGAAAAACATGCGCCTAATATTGGTATTGACAATGGGATGGCAATCATACCATTCACACCGTAAACTGGGTCACCGACCGAATAACCCGTTGAGGTGTTGGTGACATTCTCAACGAACACAACATTGAAGGTTTGCTCGAACTCGCCGAAGTTTTGACGCGTCAACGAGTCGTAAACTATATCCACATGTGCTCGCAATATTGACGTTGCGTTTTTCACAAAATTTAGTGTCACCTTTAAAAAATTTTATAATTTTTTTTGGATTGGCATAAGGATTTGTACCATTTTCATAACACCGTAACAACCGGTTACGTTCGAAATTGGATCGAATAACGATGCGTCGAACGCAATTTTGCCGGATAGGTTGACATTGCCAAAAAGTAGGCGAGAGTTGAGAAATTTTTCAGATGTGCAATTTGCAAGGCTGGTGATTTTTAGTCGACATATTGTGGTTGAATTTCTGTTCCATTCTGAAATAAAACACGAAATTCTCTAAAAAGAGTACTGTACTTTGAGAAAAAAAATCTTGAAATTTTCAAAAAGTCAACTCAAGTTATGTGTCTTTGTACAATCTACAGTACTAATTGTAAATCTACAGAAGAAAAGGTCACACCCGTTTTTGTTATTTACGATGTTATCAATACTAGAATAACAACAGATGTGACCTAATTAGAACTTTTTCACACCTCAGAAAATGTGAACTTTGTTTGTGCCGCCTGGATTACTGTACAACAGGCTTGTTCGGAGCAAAGGTCACACCTGTTGTTGTTATTTATGATGTTATTAATACCTCAATAACAACAGATGTGACCTAATTAGACCTTTTTCACACATCATAAAACTTGAACTCCTTTGTGCCGTCTGGATTACTGTACCACAGGCTTGGTCGGAGCCGAAAATTTTCCGAAGAGCCAAAACTCACTTTTAAAAAAATGAAAAAAAAACTCACCGATGCTCCGCGTACCACTACAGGCCTCACCGTCTGAAATAGTGGCCGGAATTTTGAACGCTTCTGTGCTGTTTTCTAATAAAACTAGTGTAGTATTCTGATTTGGAGTAGGTGTTGCGACTTCCCTTGAAAGTGAATATTGTTGCCAATCTTCTACACTTTGCAAAATTTGAACATTCGAATATTCAATATTATCTGAAATGCTGATTTTGTTGGAAAACTTTTCTGTTAATTACTAAATACCATTTTGTTTAGCTATGCAGAGAAGACGATTTGTTGGAAATAACGAATCGATTCGATGTCGAACAACGGTAGGATAACAAACTTCTTGAACACTGCACAAACTGGGAAGGGCGAGTAACAGGAGAAACATTCTAAAAAGAACAGATGGCTCCTACTTTTCATAGAGGTGCGTAGTCATGGTAACAAGTGACAGGCTTGTATGCTCTATGGCACGAATAAGTCTCAATGTTGAAATTTATTCACTAAATAATAAAATGAAAATTATCATATTTCAAATTGACAAGGAGTGCGGTAAAAAACGAGGTGGAAATTAGAAAGTATAACTACCTAAATTAATTTAATAGGCAATTAACAATTTAGAGAGCCTTGGCTGATTCAACTTCGATGTATTTGATCAAATCGGCACGTTCGTCGGCCTTCTTCAAACCCGCAAACACCATCTTTGTTCCTGGGATGTACTTCTTTGGGTTCAACAAGTATTCGAACAAAGTTTCACGTGTCCATGTGACTCCCTGTAAGAAAAATTATTTGAGATATTCAATGGAAAACTATGAACTTGTCTGAATTGAAGAAAAATATTACCTTGCTCTTGTTGGCTGCGGAATAATCGAACCCTGGAACGGTTCCAGAAACACGTCCAATAACTCCATGGAGAGTTGGTCCGGTTTTGGTGGCTGTCGAGTCGACGACGTGGCATTGCAAGCATCTTTGCTTGTACACCTTCTTTCCTTTTTCGTAATCTCCTGCTGGGATATCAGCCATATTGAACCCTATGAGAATGAAGTTAAATAGAAAAAATGAAGTGAAAGACTAATGGAACAAAAACTTTGAAAACCGCCCATGATGCAATAGTGAGAGTGACAGAGAACAAGAGCAACCGCCTTAATAGAAGAGAGATAGAGAGGAACTGAGAGGCTAGACATAGTGTGTTTGATACTTTGAGGTCTGCGTTCACATCAAAATTAATTTTAGGCTTTATTTTTGACTCTCGAATGAAAATATTATCAACTATTCAGATTTTCTGGAGCCAACTAGTTTTCCAATGGTCAACCCAGCCATATTACCCAACAAAATAATGGTCTTGTATTGATCTGAACCAGTGTTTTTGAATCTCAGTTTTTGCGCACATTTTTCTAAATCTGGCAGTTTTGTGGGTGTGGCCAAATCAGAAGAGATAATTAAAAAATTAGAAAAGGTCACGTAAATCAATTTGACCAATAACGAAATTTTTTTAATTTGAGACCTAAATAGTAAAAAATTTTTAAAAAATAAAAATCAGTAATTTGCAAGCTATGATCTAGATATAAAATAACGGATGTTACCAAATATTTTGAACTTCAAATCAGAGTAGAGTAACAAATTTATTGTAACAGAAAACAGCAAATCCACGCTTAAGCAAAGTGGGTTTGTGGGCGAGCGGTGGTGAAAACGCTGAGGTTTCTTCTCTTGGTGATTCTGTGTGGGAGTGGGAATCTGATCTTGGAGTCGTGGAACATCTTGATTCCGGCGCGCTTGGTGTCTTCAGCCTTGATGGTTTGGACCTTGAGGATGTGGATTCTGTCAGCTTGGGCGCGATGACGGGCTCCCATATCACGGTAGGCTTGAGTGACAGCTCCGGCGACGGTGGTGTCACGGTACTCACGGTACATGTTGTGGTGTCCGGTACGGGAATCGTACTTCAACCAAACTCCGTAGTTCTTGACGGTACCTGGCTTCTTCTCGAAGATCTGAAAAACATTTTATTGAAACGAGAAACACTTGATTTTTGCTTACTTGTTTGATCGAGAGGATTTCTCCGTTGGCCTTCTTCACACGACGGAGCATAGAGACGAAGTACCAGAATCGTGACTTGGCGATGATGTGGTTGGTGGCGAAGATTTGCATCTTCCAGATTGGTGTCACTGGTTCGCGTTCAGTTGGAATTTTACGTCCAACGACGACGTACTCGTTCAAAGTTTCTCCGAGAGCCTTGGTTGGCATGTTTTAACCCTAAAAACATCACAAAGTATAAAGTATTTAATGAGAATCTATAACAGAAAGATACAAAAATAGATTTTTAAAAAATTATTCAGTCCTAAAACCAGCAACTCTCAAAAACCCCGTTGAGAAAAGATAAAACTTGGGACACATCAAATTCCTAAATTTTTTCGACGCCATAAGTGTATGAAATAGTGTATTTTGTGCAGCGTGTTTGGTTACCGTAGTCCACACACTAGTTGTAGGTTTACGAGCGTTGTTCGGTTGAGCAAGCTTGCACCCCTCATGATTATTTTTTTTTATTTTCCGCGAATTTGGAAAAGAAGAAATATATAACTCAGGATGCCAAGAAAAAAGTCTCTCGATCTGAAACAAGTTGAAGAACAACGGAAAGCTGCACTGAGCGATATACATGAAAATTTGTATAGCGTCAAAGAAAAACAAGATCAAGTAAATGATTCTCTGAACAAATTACAAAGTTTTTTGAATAAAAATCCACATATTCTGACAAATCAAAAAGCTAGGGTAAGTATAAAAATTTATATGCGACTATATTTGTTTCATTTCAGTCAAGAAGTATCAACTTGCACACAGTAATGCTCAAAAACGCTGAAAACCAAGTGGATCTTTTGCATTCTGTTTTAAATTCCATCAAAGAATTACGAAATTCGGAATACACATCAAAAATGAAAACGGAGATGAAGCGACGAGATTTGATGGAGCTCATACAACAACAAGGAGCAACACTGCCACTTTGGGCAAACATTAAAGACGAATATCCAGTAGAAGGCGTCGGTGCTATTCCGGCAAGCGATAAATTCGCAGTCGGTGACGCCGTTGCAGCGTATACCAAAGACAATTGGATATTAGCCGAAATTGTAAGCTGTCATTCATTGAGCAGATTCGAATGTAGAGACGTTGATGATGAACAAAAAAAATTGTCAGTCTTCTCGAAAAGTAATCTTGTTGCTCTGCCAAAATACAGAGCAAATCCACAATATGATAAACACGCGTTATTCCCTGTAAATGCTTTGGTTCTTGCTCTATATCCGCAAACAACTTGCTTCTACAAAGGTAAATTTTTTAATTTTTTAATATTGAGAAAACTTATGGATTTTTGAAGGTGTTGTTCACGAAATGCCAGAAACCGCTACGGATTGTTATCAAATAGCATTTGACGATGCTTCTTATCCATCTGGATTTTCCCCGCCAATGTTAATTGCACAAAAATATGTTGTTCGATTCCAAATGTCTGATGACGAAAAACGAAAAAAAGAGCATTCCGAATAATAACAAATTGTAAATATTCACTATTTATTGCTATAAACTCCCTCGTCTCACTATATTGTGTGCGAATTAAATTTGGAATTTCCATCAAGACGCAGCCGAATTTGAAGATTCTCAAGGTTTTTATTAGTTTTTTGTAGATTTTCAATCCATCGAAGAGCGGTAGAATTATCATTCCTGAAATTCTCACAGGTTTAAAAGTTTCACAGACAAATCTTACTTATAAAGCGCACCAAGAGCATAAATATATTCGTGATCTTGCTCATGAATTGATCGTTTCGCTTCAGCTCGTTTCGTTTTCCACTCTTCAAACCAATTCTCATAATTTTCATCCATCTCTTCTTTTTTGAACTCTTCCAATGGTGGCAATTTTGGCGAACCCGACAGAATTATATAGTCAATTTTGCTGTCTTGAACATAAACAGTTGATCGATCTACATATATTTCGTCTTGTTTTTTCAAATCTTCAAGTAAGCGTTGTTGACTTGGTGACTGTGATGTTGCTAGCCAAGCGTTTTCAGGTAACTTCAGCAGAGAAATTAACGACGATGGGTCACGACTCATCATTTTCAGAGCTATTCCAGCTAATTCAGAAGGGCTCAACGATTTTCCTTCCACGTGTCGGCGATCAAGGTATTTATTGGAATGTTTTAGTTTTGGCATCCAGTATAGCATTCTTTTCACTTTTTTTGTTGCGAAATTCCATTCACCAAATGCATTTACAACAATATCATGGATCTCCTTATCTGGTTGAACTCCTGAAAAACATAGAAAATGAAAAATTTCATGGAAAACTTACCATTCCATTCCATTTCATCGAGAACTTTGACACAGCAATTTTGTTGCATTGGATAATGAAGAAATATTTTTTGAAATGAGGTTTGTGGGATCATTTTTCCTTTGGGGAAAATGTCTAGAAGTGTTTTGTATGTCTCCAGATCTTTATGAACACCATATTCTTTCATATACTTCAGAGCAGTATTGATAAATTCCACGTGTGTTCGCCCTCTTTTTTCTTTGAATTGAGCTGTAACTTCGGGTTGGTTCTCGTTTCAAGTTGAAAAAAAACTCACCAACTGCAGCCATAAAACTTTCCCGGTCTCGTTTGTCTGATTCAATTCCTTCGAAATGTTTTTGCACATGAACAAGCTCGTTTCGTGTAGACAGATTTCGTGTGGCACTCCGGATAAGATTAGGAATCATGATTTGTGAAATCTGAAAAATATTTTGACCTAAAACCCGAGAGGTTCGGCCAGAACAAAAGCTCTTCCATGGTTGTTTTCAAGCACAAACAAAAAAACTACTTTTCCGAGAGAAGTACACGGCACGAGGACGAGAAATTACTAGGCCGTTAGTAGCCGGCCAGGCTCAGGTCAGCTCTGTTGTGATAAACATTGGGGAAAAAGATGTTAAAAAATAATAAATTAATTCACGTGAAAGACGTGACACGTTTCCAAGCAACATTTTTTCGGAAAAAAAATCAAAAATTTCGTCATTCTTAAATTTCTATTCTGGTCGAAACAACAAGATAAGTCAATTTTTATATTTTTCGGGGGTTTTTTTTTCCACACAAGACCCTTGGTTTTCACCCACTCTTCAGTCAACGAATCCATCACAGAGTTTCTCAGTTTTCTTTGTTGAAAACAGCCAGAGTACTACCATTGTCAGTGACTTCGACAAAAGTGGAAATTTTGATTGGTTACCACTTGCATTTTTATGCGGGAGTATTGGGAAACAATGATGGGATGAGATCGGAAGTCAACACGTGTTAATGACTGATAATGTTGGGGTGAAGATTTCGGGGCGAGTTAGGAAATCAAGAAAAACCAAACATTTTACTCAAAAAAACCAAAAAATGGGGTATTTTGGATTTTTTCTGGGGTTTAAAAATTAAATTTGCAGAAAATAAATGTGCGTTGGCTTTCGAATGTAGATTTTCAACCTCGAAAATACCGAGCAAATAACATATATTAGCAAGACATGTTTAAAGGTAAGCTTTTTTTTTGATAGACAGAAAAAACCGATAGTCAGAAAAAAGAAAATGACTAACTAAAAAATAAAAGAAAGAGAATAACTAATTAGTAAATAGTATCAAAGAGGAGAAAAGGGGCGGGGCCAATATATGTGTGCCGCTGTTTGCAGAACATAGATAGGCTCCGCCCCTTTTTTGTGCGGATATTCTTAGTTATTGTTTTTATCAAGATAAACTGGGTTGAGCAGAGACTTTTGATAATATGTGTTTACATAAACCACTTTTTTTTCAGATGTTAAGATGTGACGAATCAACGCTCAACTGAAAACCTATTTTTCTTGCTGTGTGCTCTTTACTTTTTGCTTAAAAGCCAGAAAGTAGAGATTGTGGGTACTGTAGTTAGTGTTATGTCAAAGTACGGTTAAAAAAAAAGATTAGAAGGAAGCCAAAAAAAAAGAAGGGTTTGAAAAAATTTATTAAAATTAAGAAAATGGTACTACTGTACTTTTGGACCACAATATCGAGTGTTAATATTATTCGAAGTACTGTCGTAGGCCTAAAAAATTATAAACTTTCCACATCGTCATTTCTGAGTTGTGTGGTCATGTCGACAGTACCCAAAAGTTAAAAATTGTTTTGTATTTTTGAAATTTGCAATTTTCAAAACGATTTTTGTTCTCAAATTCATTCAAAACTTCAGGTTCAACTATTGTGTTTTGCTGAACTGAATTTTTTATGAAAATTTATTCACATGTGTATTTTTTAATCCCCAAAAGGTATGTCATGAATGAGTCATAGTGAATTCCGGATTTTTTCAAAACAATTTGTTGCAACTAATTTTTAACGACACCACCTAGTCTGTTCTCTTCGTGATGATGTATACACGAATCAAAGTACAGACACAAGCACCACTGTGTCAATATGTCCAATTATCTGATTCACCTGTAAAAAAAATATTCATAACCGCCCTCTTTATATGATCATCACCATTTGCGGATTTAATACTACTACTATGATCGAGTATAAAATCAAAGAGAACACTGTGTTTGTCAAAAAACCGAAATGTCAACAAAATATATTATTCTATCTGTTCTCGTGACTCTTGTTTTGAGTAAATCTCAAAATGGTGGTGGCAAAAATGGAGGAGGCAACCAAGGTGGTCGAGGTGGAAACCAACAAGGTGGACAACAAGGTCCTCCACCACCACCATTCTTGGCTAATGTCACTGATGCTGGTCGTCAGGCGTTCTTTGCAATTGTCACTAATTCTAGTTTGACAATCACTGAGATTGACAGCGAGACTGCAACATGGGCGACCACTTATGGTGTGTCTGATATTTTCACCGAGTTCACCGCTAATCAAACTGCTTTGCAAACTGAAATTGTTAACAACATCACAACTATTATTAGCAATTTGGCATCTGTCGAATCTCAACTTGAAACTATTTTCAATAACAAAGATCAAACTAGATCTGCCATCAACTCGTCCATCAGCACATTGAGCCAAACCTATCCAGCTGTATGTATACATATAATTACACTGTTCTCAATAGTTCAAATATCTTTCGTTTTCAGGAAGTTCAAGTTCTTCTCCAACTTCGTCATCCAAGACCACAAGGTGGACCGGGTGGACCAGGTGGACCAGGTGGCTTCGGTGGCAACTTTGGAGGTAACTTCAATGGAAATGGATTAACTGGTGTGACAAAGAAAACAAAGAAGAGCACCACTGCCAGCAGCAGATAATTAACAAGCTTTATCTACTTTGTAAACCATTTTCCGACTCGAATAAATTTTTTTCTTGAACTGAAAAATCAGGATGAATTTATAAAGGTCATTGGTCACTATTTCTCGTCTCCGCCCCACTCGGCAATTAAATGTATAAACTCAAATCATCGTCTTATAGAAGGTATAATTATGAAAGATAATCCTTTCAAGACCCATTTTCATTTTCCATTTTTTCTTTTCCATTTCCTCGAAATTTTTCATGATCCCGGTAAGACTATTCTCCTTTTTCACGAATATTAATTTGTGTTTTCAGCTACTTTTCGCGTGCGTTCATCTGATTCATGGTTGCATCCGAACTACCGGAACTACAACTCCGTCCACAACTTCTGGTATGTTTCATGATTCTTTGGTCTTTGGTTTATCTTTTTTTCAGATTGTTGTCCTGCTTTGACACAAACTTTGACCGATACTTCATTTCCTGATGGAACGATGACCTTCTCTTATAACAGTGATACATGTCGAACTTCTGTTGTGGCTACTTGCACGTGAGTTTGAAACAAAATTGGGAAAAACGAAAAAAAAACAAAAAAAAATGTTTGTGTGTGGTTTCTCGTCATTTAAGTTGTTCGAAACACAGTTTTTTGACGCACAAATGCACAACCCAAAAACTTTTGGAGTCTGTTATTTGTTTTCGATTTTATGACAACAATAACAACAACATATGGTGAACTTTTCGCAGTCTATATCGTCCAATTGTCGATCCGCACCATTTTATTATTAAAAAGAGTGGTATCGATCAATTATTGAATAAATAAGACACGCAAAAAAGCAACTGGAATAAAAAATGTTCATGTTTTCGTTGTTTGTTGTGTTATTTTTGCAAATTGAGAATGATTTTTTTTGCAGTTCCACTGACACTTCTCTCGGACTCTACGCAGCTATCGTTGCCAACACTGATCAATACCTAGACTACGCTGTGAATACCGTTTCATTTCCCGGAACATGCACAGATGGAAATTGGTAAGGACACAATCATATATTTTTCGAGAAAATCAATTTTTAAAGGTACATGGGCACACCGGCGCTCGAAATTCAAGACCTCGAATGCATACTGACGAACGCGGCATGATGGAGGACAACAGTTCATCGTTTTTCTTTCAACTTTCAATCTATGTACGACGGGTCTTTTTCATTTTCTTTGATTGATTTGAATGTTTTGCAATTATCGAAAATGTAATTGAAAATGGCAAATAGGGGTTTTTCGACGACTAAATAAATTGTCCTTGAGGCAGACGTTTTGATTTGCATTTTCTGCCATTTTCCCGCTGGGTGAAATGGCCCGTTTTATGAGAAGATTGTGTGGGTTGGATGGGAAAATGAAAACAATAACAATAACATGGATTGGGTCACAGATCGATTTTGTTGAAGGCAGATAAAATCAGGTAAAAATCCAGGCCCACTTTACCCTTTAGAGTGTGTCAAGGTGATAGAGACGCAGAGAAAAATCTTGGTTTTGCAAAAACTTTTGTCAACAAAATAAATAGAAACTTTTTTGTTGGTCACTGAAGCATGTCACACATATTTCATTTATTCACAAACTTATACAATCAGCCGGTCCTGTTCCTTCTGTTGCAAACTCCGCCCCCTTCTAGGTATAAAAGAATGGTTGTTGGCAACATAGAACATCTTGGAAGAGATGACATCAACATCTTCTATACTTTTAACAAGTAGTGTTGGCTTGTCGGCATGTGCTCTAGTTGCCGTGACGTTGTACTTACCTCAAATGTATTGGGAGATGAGCGAGTTGAAAGATGAAGTTGTTGGTGTTGTTCAAAGCTTTAAGGTTTGTCGTAGAAATTTTCTTTCTTTTTCAAAATAAAAATTGTGAAGGTTGAAACCGATTCAATTTGGATTGATCTGATGGATGTGCAACTTCTCCACTCTCCACCATCCCTACCGCGAGAGAACCCGTTGCTCCGGCGTGATAGGCGTTTCGCAAAACTTCCCGATTGGTGTCAGTGCGACAATGCGCCACAATGCCCGCCAGGTCCGCCAGGTCCACCCGGATCGCCAGGAGCGCCGGGGCTTTCCGGCGAGCCGGGAGTTCGCGGAATGGACAACCCGCATCAGCTCAACACAGTCTCGTGCGATTCAACGATTAGCGGATGTGTCAAGTGTCCTCGTGGACAAGCCGGGCCGCCCGGGCCACCCGGACCCGAAGGACAGCAAGGGCCACACGGATCGGATGGTGCGCCAGGTGCTCCATCGCAAATTCACGGACCACCCGGACCGCCGGGCGCGCCGGGAGATGTCGGATCACCAGGTCTCGTCGGCGAGCCAGGACATCCAGGTCAACCCGGAAAAGATGGGCAGAGACAAATCGGTGTTCAAGGCCCTCCAGGTCCACCAGGCGCCAACGGACGAGCCGGCCCACCAGGTCAACGCGGAGCAAAAGGAGTCGACGGTGAACCAGGATCGGAGGGAATCAGCGGAGTGCCGGGTCCGAAAGGTGCACCAGGTGTTGATGGGGTGCCCGGAACTGTTGGCGCGCCAGGTGTGCCGGGCAGAGACGGACAATATTGCCCGTGTCCACCGCGAAGCTTCATGTTGGTCGCCGCGGCGAGAAGAAGACATGTTTGAATAAATGTTTTTTTTTTTTTTGAATTTCTCATTAACTTTCACATTCATCTTGTGTAAACAGACACATCGTATTGTCGTTAAAACGCACATGTTAGCACATTTTTTATTCAGGTTGAAAAAATGTGGACTTTTTGAAGTGAAAACATCTGAAACTACCCAGGCCGTAGCGACATATCCCTTTTGCGAAGAGAAAATTTTTTATTCATGATTGTCGAGAAATAAAACCGGCGTCACGCTGTGTTGTTAAGCTCCGCCCACTTTTTCCAATCCCATTTTTGAGAGAATTGTAAAATGTTTTCAATAATTGCCAGAAACACTCGACAAACTCTTCATCTCGCAGCAATTTCCAAATAATAACAAGCTTGGCTCAAAAATAAATTGATAAGAGAAAAAGAAGAAGCGAGCCTCGCTCTCGCTCCCGTCGACCATTTTACTACAAACATGCCCTCTCCACAATGCGCGTACTATTTCGCCGAAAACTCAAGCGGAACCTCCTCCTCCTCCGAGCGTTGCTGATAGAGACGCGATGTGATAAGAGGAGGAGAAGGGACGGGAAAAGGTGCAACAGGAGCAATGAGTAGTAGCGGAGGAGTTGGAGGAGGAGAAGGAGCAGCAACAGGAGGAGAAGAGGAGGAAGAAGAAGAATATACATACACCAAGTATTTTTGTGTGTTTGTGTCACAGAAAATTGTTTCTTGACTTTTTCCGTGCTTGATTTTTTTTGTGTTTCAGGAACATTTTCAGAGGAATAATTTTGTTTTTTTTTTTCAAAACAAATCCTTTTTTTCCGGTCCGACCCGAAAATTTTGAAAAATTTTATTTTCCCAGTCCTGATCAAAAATTTCAGGAAAAAATACTTTTTTTCCGGGCCGGCCCGAAAATTTTGAAAAAGTATGATTTTCTCAGGCCTGATCAAAAAATTTCAGGAAAAATACTTTTTCCCAGTCCTGATCAAAAATTTCAGGAAAAAAGTACTTTTTTTCCGGCCCGGCCTGAAAATTTTGAGAAGTCATGATTTTTTCCGAACCGACCCAAAAAATCCAGGCTTTTCCTTCCTGTCGGCCCGAAAATACAGAAAAAATTAAATTTTCCGGGCCGGCCCGAAAATCTAGGCTTAGCCTCTAATTCTCCTCTAAGCAACACTTTTCTATTTACTCAAAGTGTGATTTTTCTTCCCGAAAATCCAACTTCCTGTCAATTTCGATATATTCAAAGTTTCAAAGTTTAGCTTACCGAAAATCTTCGGAAAAAAACAAACAATAAAATATTGACTCCCTTTTTCTCTGCGTCTATTTGAACTTTGCCGTAAATCCGCAACAAAAAAAAACTTTTTTTTTCTATTTTCACTATACATTTTCAATACATATTACTCATAAAATTTGCGATTTTTTTCAGATTAGACCGCCGCACAAAATGGAACGTGTCACAGTCCGAATGGCCCGGTCCGATCGGTCGACACCGTGGGGTTTCGGTGTGACAGAGGCCGGCGATGGCAGTGTTGTGATTGTAAATGTGAGTATATCCTTCTGTCTAACACTTGCCCTCAAAAAATATTACAACAACACACAAAAAACATTGTGGGTTGTTGAAGAGTTCAGAGATGCTAAAGGACAATTTCAGATCATTGGTGGAAGTCTGGCAGATCGTGCTGGTTTGAGAAATGGTGACTTGATCGATAGACTTGAAGGTGAGGCGCCCAAAAATCCGACCGAAAAAACAAATTTTAAAGATCTCGACAATCTTGACATCAACGCGGTTGATCGTCTGCTCGTCACCGCTCACGAAAAAATCGAACTTGTTGTCAGCCGGTAGGTAACCTATCTCCCACTTGTTTGTTTTTGCCCCGGAATTAAGGTCATACCACACATATATAGATAACAATCACTATATTTCCAAGGATTTTCACTTTTTGCGAAATTTCGCATATCAATTTTATATTCGCTTTTCTCTTCTTCTTCTTCCTCCCTATATTTATGTAAATTGTTTTTCTTTTCGTCCACACTAAAATATTATGGTTAGAATTACCACAACACCTAGACCATGGTAACCTAAACGAGGTGTGATTTGAGAATAGAGAATTTTTAGGAATTCGTCTGGCTCGGCGGCGACACGAATTTGGAGGCCAGAGGTTAGCGAGACCGGAAGACAAGAGTCACCATATAAGGTCAATTTGCAACATAATGCGGATGTAAGTTCCTTTTCTTTGAAAATTTGAACAGCACAAAATATGGCGTGGTGGTCGAACAGGTTAGGTGTTTTGTTATAGCGTGGGAGGTGGAAAGTTCGATTCCACATCTAGGCAGTTTTTTTTTGTTTTTTTTAGCGAAATCACTTTTTTGCAGACAACACCTCCAAAAGGCTTCAACTCTTCAGCTCTTCCATTCGAGACCGATTCTCGTGTCAAGCACATGCAATATAACTCGCCGTTGGGATTGTATTCGGATAAAACGGCAGCCGAGCAATATGTTCAACAGACTACCGGATTTGTAGATAATAACAAGTTAGTTTTAAAACTGAAATCTTCATTTTCAAGCTAGTTATGAAATTTATCTCTGTGCAATTGACGATAAGCCGCCGCAATGTTTTCGAAAAACGCAACATGTCTCTTACGACGTGAAATTGTGTCGGTGTCTGGCTAAAAATGTCTAGAAATTCAAGTTATTTGGAATTTTCCACTTACGTCATTAAAACCTTTTTGCGTCGAATCTGCGGCGATTTGTTGTGTTCCAGACACACACGACGCAGGCAACAACGGAAAAATGAGCGACTTGATTTCTTTCCCATAATTTTTCGCGAATTTCCTAACCACCGTTTGATCCGTATCGCTGAGCTCGGCGAATTGCTCTTTCAGCGATGCGGTCACTTGCGCTTGCGGCAGGAATAGTTGACCATTTGAGAAATCGGCGATTAATTGTGTCGCAAGTTTTTTGGCTGCGTCAGATGGGAGATTCTTCTCTGCGTCGGCTTTCGCCTCGTCAATTAGATCCCAAAAATCTTGTTTTGTCGTGCTACCCAGGGTGTCGAGAAACGCGTTGAATTTCTCCAGTTTTATCGTGGAGTTGTCACTAGATTCCAGCTCTGTGCGAAGCTTCAAAAAACTTTTTTTTCTTCGAAAATCTAGTTTTCTTACCGTCGCACATTCTCCCTCGAATTGTAGCTCTGCAACAACAACAACAACCGAAAAAATAGATAAAACTGTTACAACAAAAATCATTTTTGAAAAAATGAAATTCTATGAACTCACATATATACAACAAACAATTGATAATCCCTAGTCGGATTATTAAACATTTTCAATTAATTGTTGTTTCCAGCAGCGCACGCGTAACTGCCACAAAAACCGACGAGCCCGCATACTTGCGCAGTGAGACGCTGCGTCTGCTCAAAGAACAGGAACGCAATCAACCGCCAACGACACTTTCAAATCATCCAAATCCAAGCGGTTTGCCAGTCTGCTTCATATGTACTCGACCGATTTTGGGAGTTATGGCTAGGGCCGCCGGAAGAGATTTGCACGCAGATTGTTTGTCGTGTGCCACGTGTGGTAACTCTTTGAGAAATGTTGGACATCATTTCATCGAGGACAAGTTTTATTGTGATATTCATGGAAGTCAGCGAAAGATTGGGGGTGGTAGACCGGGAATGGATCCAAATATTTTTGTGTGAGTTTCGCCTTCTCCTCTTTGTTTATAAGTGCTATTCCTCCCCATCTCCAATATCTGCTCGCATGGTGTATTGGTAAAACACGTGCCTCTAGTCGTGGACGGTTTTGCTCGGGTTCGATTCCCGCTCGGGTCATTTTTTCTTTTCTTTTTTTGGATCATTTTTTTCATGGTTTATATAGTTCAGTGTAATCTGGGTTCAAGTTAAATTTTGTGGTCTGTGTAGTGCACTATTTCTCTCAAAATTAGTTGCATAACAAACCACATTTCTCGTGTGGTTTGGTAGAATTAAAACAAAAAACGTTTCATTGTCAACAACAATTGTATAAATCCCGATTTATTGGTTTTTATGACCTTTGAATGATCAATAACCTATTCTGTCGAACAATGCGCGTGTTTTCAGAAAATCCTCGCCAACCGCCGCTCAACCCGTACGCAACCAATCGCCTAGTCCACGCGCCGCCTATCATCCACAAATCAATCAGTCTCGTCCGCTGTCCGTCTCGCCGGCACCAAGTGTCGGCTCACGTCAACTCACCACTCATTATCACACGCCAAAAACTCAGGGAATCCTGAGCCCAGCGCAACGAGGTGTTCCGACCGCTGCGTTCGGCGCGGATCTTCAGAAAACCGTTTACGAGAATGGCGCTGGCGGGTACTATGAGGCGAATCGTCTGTCGCCAGCACCATCGAGAGGGTATCAAGCACCACCGCCACCGTCGAACCCGCCGCCAACTCAAGGTTAGCTATTTATGTGTATCTGTGTTCTCTCTTTCATGTCGCACGGCTTACTTGTCTTTCGTTCCATGTGTCGTCCATTTACAGGTCGTGTTCCGGATTCAGTGCGATCGGCTGTCTCGCCGCGAAGATCTGGAAAATCGCCGCGAGCCTGGCCGCCACCGCAAAGCACAGCGAGTCGGTATTGGCAGATTGACGCGGCTGACCAGCTGAAGAAGGAGAAACCAAAGTATGGTGAAGATCTAGTTGAGATGATTAAGGAGAATGATAAGAAGAAGACGACAAGGAAATCTAGACGAACATCGAATATATCAAAAGAACAGGTTCAGCAAGCTTTTCAAGAGTATAGACAGAACAGTGTTGTTGATCAAACTACACAAGTTCAAACCTCCTACATTGTGCGAACAACTCAGAATCCGAAATCGAACGACACTCCGAAAACCGAAACACCTAAACCCCTGACCCATCAATTCTTATCAGAACGTAGAGCGGCTAAAGCAGAAGTGCCAATCTCCATAAATCAATATCAAGTTCCACCGGATGATTTTAAAAAACCAAAAGGTTTTGAACCTGTCAAGCCTAGAGTTCAAGAATCTGAATATCATCCAATCACCTCGTATAAGGTGTCAACTATGCTTCCGGAAGCGTACAGACAGCCTACACAGTCAACGCTTCAAGATCTGGGCTCGTATATTCGGAACAGTACAAATGTTGAGGAGGGTCGAAAATCAAGTCCGGTCGAAGCTGATCCCCCTGTCGAGATTCGAGAAAAACTTCCCAAGGAGTTTGCTGAGGTGTCTTGGCCAAAATCGTATATTGAGAAACCTCAAGATCACTTGTATGAACCCTCACCACCCCACGAAATATCGAATGAGGTTCATCGACCCGCAGAAATATCCCTCCCCTCTCCAAACCCTGTCCATCCATCGAAAGCAGAAGCCGACGCCTATTTCAACAAGCAATCAGTGCGCCCACAATATCTGCTAGCCCCCATCACCACCGATTCGAGCACATCTCCCATCCCCACAATTCGTCTGATTCGACAAGAGCCGAAGAAGAAGGTGGACTTCTCGATACCCTGGGAGAATGCGGCCGAGATCATCGACGAATCGGATATTGTGTCGAGAGGCGACGACGACGACAGTTTGTCGTTGCTGAAAGCCACGCCAGCCTATGATGGCGATGAGTCGGAGTTGATTGACAACAAGAGTGATGTTACAAGTATGACAGAGGAGGAGGTGGATTGGAAGACGGGGCCGATTCGGGTGGTGGCGCGGAAGGAGAATGCGGAGGATGGCGAGAAGGAGACGTTGTGGAGGCAGAGAGCGATGCAGTTGTTGGATGATGATTCGCAGGCGGAGAGGGATTTGATGATTGTGGCCGCGTTGAACGAACGTTTACAAGGTTGGAAATATTTCCAGAATTATTTGAAACCGTGTGCCGCAACATTGCATGTTCCGGCCACGCCCATTTTCCCCTCTTTTTCTTCTAGAATGCGTGGTTATTTTTTTCGCCTGTCTAGAGTAAAAATAGGATCGATCGATGAGAGTTTTTTCCTTGAGAGAGACACAGAGAAAAGTATTTGGAAACGCAGACAACCCACAATGTATAGCGCTTGGCTTCCCGTGAGATGTCGGCGACACGGTTGAATAACCTCTTGGAAAACTTTGAAGAGAGCAAACGCGCTCTAATTATAATCACTCTCATCGATTTTCAAAATTACTAGGCTAGATTTTCGATTTTTCTGAAAAAAAACACCCGGACCGAAATTTCTGGGCCAAGCCTAAGTTCCTAGACCGGTCAGGCTTTTTCTATTTTGATTTTTCTGAAAAAAAACGACGGCCTGATATTTTAGGACCTGAAAAACTTGTAGGTTGTCAAATTTTTCCCGAAAAAAACCAGCTCAAAATTTCTGGCCAGGTCTAAAATTACTAAACTTGCGATTTTTCTGAAAAAAGTAAGACCCCAGAGCAATCAATTTTGAACTACCCACAGGACTACGTGAGATGGAAGACGTTGACCGTGTCCGTGCGATCGAATGTATCTCTCGACATCAAAGCGAGCTCGAACAAACTCAAACACAATTGAGCACACTACTAGAATCGGCAATTGTGTATTTGCAAAACCTTCATCCAGCCAGTGAGCAGGTTATTGAGCCTCCAACTCCTCCCGAGAGACGAGTTTTCCCATTTCAAAAATCACCCGACACTCAAAGGTAGGCTTACTGTGTTATTGTCCTTGTCCTTGTCCTTGTCTACGTGTTGTCTTGTGTTCAGTTTGCATGATGTGCTTGATGAGTTTCGCGCACTTCCGCCAATAAGCAGAACATCAGATGTGGTCGAAGATTCGAGGAATTTTCTTGCCACTCGACTTGGTCAACAGATGAAGTTGGAGGATAAAGGTAGGGTTTTGCTGTGCTTTTTGGCTTGTAGTTCATCAATTTTAATGAAAAATGAGAAAATTTAGCGCCAACAAACATCAAATCAACGTTTGAGCGGACCACAAACGAATCGACCAGAACCTATGATCAGGTTCAGCCGAGAGCCGGCGATTTTAGAGGTGGAGCGGTGAGTTTTTCAGGAAATTTTTTCGGGAAATTTGTGAAATTTTGACGAAACTTTTTCCAGTCATCTGTGACAACTGCGACAACCCAACAAGCTGGCCAAAATGGTGGACGAATCCCATATTGTGAAGCGTGTCATCAACAAATTCGGTGAGTTTTTAGGTCGAGGATGGCGGGATTTTTTGGCTTAAGGATTAAGGCAGTCCGGCCCGGAAAAAATTTAAATCTTTTTTTAATTTTTTCCAAATGGAGACCATACCTAGCCTAAGAGGAGAAAAAGTACTGACATTTTCTAGAAAAATATGATTTTCTCTCAAATTTTCAGCTATTTTCCTCTATTTTTTTTCGTTTTTGTCCTTATGTGACATTTTATTGATCAAAAATGATTGGTCCAAGCATTGGAGAAAAGGTCACACCTGTTGTTGTTGTTTATGATGTTACCAATACTACAATAACAACAGATGTGACCTAATTAGACCTCTTTCACACCTCATAAAATTTGAACGTTTCTTTGTACCGCCTGGATTACTGTAAAACAGGCTTGGTCGGAGCCGCAAATTTTCCAAACAGAAAAAAACTCCAATTTTTTCAATTTTCAAATTCATTTCAAAATCCCGGAAAATTTCTACCCAAAACTTCTCAGGCCGGCCCGAAAATTTTCAGAAATTTTTTGTTGTTAAAAAAACTGAGATCTCTGAATTTTATCAATTTTCAAATTTTCTTCAAAATCACGAAAATTTTCGCAAAATCTTTTTTGAAAAAATTTGAATATTTTCAGGCCGGCCTGGAAATTTTCAAAAACATATCAAAAAAAAAATTGCGAAACTCTGAAATTTCCAAACTCTCAGACAATTTCAAATTCCAAAATCCCAGAACATTTCCACACTTTTCCACTTGAAACTTTTCAGGCCGGCCTGGAAATTTTCAGAAACATAATTTTCTGAAAAAATCAAAAAAAAAAAAATCCAAATTTTTTCAATTTTCAAATTCATTCCAAAATCCGTAAAAATTTCTACTTGAAACTTTTCAGACCTACCCGAAAATTTTCAGAAACCGATTTTTCTCAAAAAATCCAAAAAAAAATTCTAAATTTTCTCAATTTCAAATTTTATCAAAAAATCAAAAAATCGGCAAAGATTTCTAAATGTTTTCAATTTTCAAATTCATTCCAAAATCCCGAGAAATCTCCAGCGGCGCATTCGTCCTCGCCACCGGCAAATCATGGTGTCCGGAGCACTTTGTGTGCGCCAACACCTCCTGCTCGCGCCGTCTTCTCGAGTGCGGTTTCGTCGAGGAAAACGGCCAGAAATTCTGCGAAAACTGTTTCGAACAACACATTGCTCCGCGGTGCGCAAAATGCTCGAAACCAATCGTGTCGGATTGTCTGAACGCGCTGCAAAAGAAGTGGCATCCGACGTGTTTCACGTGTGCGCACTGTCAGAAACCGTTTGGCAACAGTGCGTTCTATTTGGAGCAAGGGTTGCCGTATTGTGAGCAAGACTGGAATGTGCTGTTCACCACCAAGTGTATTAGTTGTCGCTATCCTATTGAGGCTGGAGATCGTTGGGTTGAGGCGCTCGGCAATGCGTTTCATTCAAATTGTTTCACTTGCGCTGTAAGTTGCTTCTTTTTTGGCTTTTTTTCTCACATGAAAAAATGTTCAGCGTTGCAACCACAATTTGGAGGGCGAAAGTTTCTTCGCGAAAAACGGCCAACCATTCTGCAAACTTCACGCTTAATCCATAGTTAGCACTTTCAAAGAAAAGTTTTGGTTACTTTTGCTCTCAAAAGTCGTTAGCAATTTTCTTGCTCTTCACAATGTCACAATCAGTTTGCTATATTTTCAAATATCTAATAATAATAATAAATATATTGTTTTGCTATTTATTATCAATGAAGAGTTCGTAAGAGACGCAAGCTACGGAAAAAAGACAAAGTGAGGAGGATAAAAAATTAGTTAGACGGCGTCACGCATATATAATTTAGGCCACGCCCACATTTGTGCTCATAATAAATAAGGTGCTCACAATCAGAACAACTTTCGAGCACACTTTTTTATTTTTGTTTTTTTTTTGACAAAAACATATATTGACCAAAGTAAGGAGGCTTTTTTTGGCGTCCGCTCACTTTTTTCAAAGGTAAAAAAATTTGTTTTTGTTCTTGAGAATGTTAGAAGTATCACAAAAGATAGATTCGAACCTGTTCTTTTACATCCAAGCTTCAAAATAGTACAATTTTGACTTCAAAACGAGATAATGATAAAATGGGAAATGAGCGGGCTCCCGCGGGTGGCCCAAACGACACCCCTGGGTACTAGTAGTCCCCGGTATTTTTGTTGGACATTTTTTTTTTTATTTAAAAGTTGTAAATCCTCCTAACCTGTTTCACGAAAAATCCATTTTTTTTTCAAAGTCACAAAAAAAGTTTACGCAAACCCATTCATCTGTTGCGATGAGTAATCCGCTCATCAATTTTGTAACGTTCTCTGTCCATAAAAAACAGAGTAATTTTCATCGCCTCCTCTCGATCAGCATCACTCAATGGGATATATAAACCAGAGTGGACGGACAAACTTTTTATTTAAAAAAATGATTCTGTTCGCTATTCTGGTTACTACCGCGTTAGCTGGACATTTTCCCGATCATCATCATCACCACCCGCCTCCACCTCTTGACTTTTTGCGTAATTTGACGCGGGAGGTTCAGCGTGAGTTCTTCGAGATTATCCATGCTGACGATCTGACGTTCGCCGAGATTGATGAGAAAGCCTCAAAGTGGGCTAGCGAGAATAATGTGACTGAGGAGTTTGCCAGATTTCAACAAGAGCACAAGAAACTGGAGGAACAAGAAAATCAAAACGTTACAAACGCCATCGAGAAGCTCAAAAATATTCAAGGCCAGATCAATGATGTCATCACCAACAAGAATCAGACTCGTGAAGATGAGCACGACGCGATTGAGAAGTTGAGAAGGAGGAATCCATGGGTGAGCTATTTTTTGTGCTAATTTTGAATTCAAATTTCAAAATTCAGGAAGTTGACACAGTACTACACATTCGTCGTCCACCTCCACCGCCGAGAGAGGATGATCAGAATCTGGAACAACAAACACTCAAGTTGGACGGGTTGAGAGATGCACTCAGGCGAGGTGAATTTGGCTATGGGAACTATTTCAATCAGCAAAGAGGAGGATTCCAGTCTGGAGGGGACTTTGAGCAACGTGGATTCCGAAGAGGAGACTTCCAGCCAAGACCTTCTGATGACTTTGAGCCACGTGGATCTCAAAGAGGGGACTTCCAGCAGAGACACCTTGATGACTTCGAGCCACGTACTCCACAGCGAGGAGACTTCCAGCCACGTGGATCCCAAAGAGGGGACTTCCAACTAAGCCGTCGGGATAACTTCGAGCCACGTACTCCACAGAGGGGAGAATTCCAGTCAAGACTTCGGGATAACTTCCAGCCAAGACCCTATGATGACTTCGAGCCACGTGGGAATCAAAGAGGAGAGTTCCAGCCAAGACCTCGGAATGACTTCGAGCCACGTGGGAATCAAAGAGGAGAGTTCCAGCCAAGACCTCGGGATGACTTCGAGCCACGTGGGAATCAAAGAGGAGAGTTCCAGCCAAGACCTCGGGATGACTTCGAGCCACGTGGGAATCAAAGAGGAGAATTCCAGCCAAGACCTCGGGACGAGTTTGAACAAGGTGGACCACAGAGACAAGACTTCCACCCAAGACCCTATGATGACTTCGAGCCACGTGGATCCCAAAGAGGAGACTTCCAGCCAAGACCCCTTGATGACTTTGAGCCACGTCAAACCCAACCAGGAGACTTCCAACAAAGCAGAGAACCCCCACAATGGATCGGATTCCCAAGAATGAACCAGTATCAACACTTGCTATCACAACCTGACAACCAGCGACAACAGTTTGGCCAGAACTCTCATGATTATGACACAATCACCGATGATGAGAATGCGATGAGAGTTTTTTGATATTAATTTTTAAATGTTTTTTTTTTGTAAAATAAATTGTTCTATAAATGAAAAAAATGCAAATGGGAAAATAGAAAAAATGTGTCACGTCTAGGCCACGTGGAACTAAAAATCTGATTTCTCTGTGTCTATTTGAACGTCATGCTCTGGTTAGCCTTCAGGAGTTTTCACAGATCTTTAATACATACTTGGGATAATTGTGGATAAGAAAAAAAACAACAGAAAAACGAACGAGATAAGAAAGAAAGAAAACAATATTAGAAAAGTAAGACAAGGTAAAGAATGAATGAATGAATGAACACAGGAAGGTACATAGATTGTCGACTCCGCCCCCTTTTTGCACGTCGCGCAGGTGCAAAAAAGGGGCGGGGCTTACGGTATCTCTCTATCTCTTTCTATACCGCGCGGTGTTCATTTATTCATTTATTCTTCAGCTTTTTCTCAGTTTTCCAGTATTGTTTTTTCTTTTCGTCTCTCCCTCGTTTTGAATATCGTTTTTTTGTCCTTACACTCATAACTGACCTTTCCACTTTTTAGAACTGGAAAAGTGGTCCAGACCACGTATTTCCTCTTTTTAGAACGGGATCACAAAAAAATCAAAAAAAAAAAGTTTATCTTCGCAAGATTCTGTATTTAGCCCCGCCCATTTAGTTTTCTAGGCCTAATTTTTTCAACCCTTTAATACATAGTTCACGCTCAAATCGAGTCACCTTTTAATCACCCCGTAACCTTCATGACGAACTTTTTTATTGATCGGCATCACAGGATTACTCATATTTTTGACGCACAAAAATAAGGCAGATGGAAGATAAGATCTTGCAAATACTATGTGCATGATTCACCATATGGTGAGCAAAAAGTTATAATGATCATTAAAACAGTGTCGCCCACGCATTTTAATATGCTTGAACAAAAAAAGAATAGTTTGAAACATCTATGCACTCGTATTGTTATGATGAACAACTCAACTGATCAGCAGCAAAACCGGATTACCTATATTTTCGACGACAACCCTCACATAAAAAACATATCCATTTTGTGAAATACTCCTCCTCTTGATCAGTATCACATTCAGATATAAAAAGAGAGGTGGTCGATTGGTTATTCATTCACAAAACAGAATGATTCTATTCACTCTTCTAGTAACAACTGCATTAGCTCGACATATTTCGGGACCACAAAATAACGATTGGAGAGATGATGATTCATTTGTAAGTTGGATAAATGTTTATGTACTTGATGGATTTCAAATTTTGTAGGGTGTCGACTCTCGTGAAGACAGTTATGAGATAAGACGTGGATTTGAACACCGTCGTGGTGAACAACGACACGGAGAAGATTTCCCAAGAGGACCAGGTGGACCACCACATGGAGATCGTCGCAGTCCGGGAGAGGACTTCCACCACGGAGAACAGAGACATGGAGAAGACTTCAACCGCGGAGATCGTCGCCGACCTCAAGAAGATTTCCATCGTGGTGAGCCAAGATACGAAGATGATTTCCAACACGGAGAACAAAGACACGGAGAAGATCGACGTGGGCCTCAAGAATACTTCCATCATGGAGAACAAAGACACGGAGAAGATCGACGTGGGCCTCAAGAATACTTCCATCATGGAGAACAAGGACACGGAGAAGATTTCCAAAGAGGACCAGGTGGATCACACGGAGACCGTCGTGGACCAGGAGAGGACTTCCCAAGAGGACCAGGTGGACCACCACATGGAGATCGTCGCGGGCCAGGAGAGGACTTCCATCACGGAGATCGTCGCGGACCAGGAGAGGACTTCAACCACGGTGAGCAAAGACGCGGAGAAGACTTCCCGAGAGGATCAGGTGGATCACGCGGAGACCGTCGTGGACCAGGAGAGGACTTCCCAAGAGGCCCAGGAGGACCACCTCATGGTGACCGTCGCGGACCAGGAGAGGACTTCCATCACGGAGATCGTCGTGGCCCAGGAGAGGACTTCAACCACGGTGAGCAAAGACACGGAGAAGACTTCCCAAGAGGACCAGGTGGATCACACGGAGATCGTCGTGGGCCTGAAGAAGATTTCCCAAGAGGTGATCGTCGCGGGCCAGGAGAAGACTTCCACCACGGTGAGCAAAGACACGGAGAAGACTTCCCAAGAGGTCCAGGAGGACCGCCACATGGAGATCGTCGTGGACCAGAAGAAGACTTCCCAAGAGGCCCAGGAGGACCACCACATGGAGACCGTCGGGGACCAGGAGAGGACTTCCATCACGGAGATCGTCGTGGACCAGAAGAAGACTTCCCAAGAGGCCCAGGAGGACCACCACACGGAGACCGTCGGGGACCAGGAGAGGACTTCCATCACGGAGATCGTCGTGGACCAGAAGAAGACTTCCCAAGAGGCCCAGGAGGACCACCACACGGAGACCGTCGGGGACCAGGAGAGGACTTCCATCACGGAGATCGTCGTGGACCAGAAGAAGACTTCCCAAGAGGCCCAGGAGGACCACCACATGGAGACCGTCGGGGACCAGGAGAGGACTTCCATCACGGAGATCGTCGTGGACCAGAAGAAGACTTCCCAAGAGGCCCAGGAGGACCACCACATGGAGACCGTCGGGGACCAGGAGAGGACTTCCATCACGGAGATCGTCGTGGACCAGAAGAAGACTTCCCAAGAGGCCCAGGAGGACCACACGGGGACCGTCGCGGACCAGGAGGGCCACCACATGGTGACCGTCGCGGACCAGGAGAAGACTTCCACCACGGTGAGCAAAGACACGGAGAAGACTTCCCAAGAGGACCAGGAGGACCACACGGTGATCGTCGCGGACCAGGAGAAGACTTCCCACGAGGCCCAGGAGGACCACCACACGGTGATCGTCGTGGACCAGGAGAAGACTTCCCACGAGGCCCAGGAGGACCACCACACGGTGATCGTCGTGGACCAGGAGAAGACTTCCCAAGAGGACCAGGAGGACCACACGGGGACCGTCGCGGACCAGGAGAAGACTTCCCAAGAGGACCAGGTGGACCACACGGTGATCGTCGCGGACCAGGAGGACCACTACATGGAGACCGTCGTGGGGCTGAAGAAGATTTCCCAAGAGGGCCAGGAGGACCACACGGAGACCGTCGTGGACCATCGTCGTCATCTTCATCATCCGAAGAATTTGATCAGCGAAGACCACACGGAGGCCGTGGGAAGTTCCAACCTGACGATTTCGATTTTTAATTTTTCCCATTTTTTTTGTAAAAACAATAAACTTCAAATCATTCAAAAAATTATGGCCATGCAAATAATTTATTTTCCCAAAATTAAAACAAAATTGACGAAATTCCACCTGGCGGTTGTTTCTTCGTCAAGTTGACGTTCGCGTCCACATTTGACGATATAATATCTTTTCCTTCATCTCTGACCACTTTTATCGGCTTGTTAGACTGTAGTTCAGATATATTATCTTAAAATGCTATTGAGACAAACCTCTCTTTTCCGATCAACCGAGCTGAAGACAATTTGTGAATCTGGAGGAAGAGTTATAAATCGACCAGCACCAGGCTCGGTTCGAAGTTTGCCATCAGCCCAAACTATTTTACCGCGAGAAATCGTGACTTCTGGAACACCATAAACTTCCATTCCTTCAAAAATGTTAAAGTCAACCGCCTAAAAATCCAGGTTGTACAGATATCTGACAGGTAGAACTTACATGATGATGTGTGTCTTTTGAAATGACGCGAGTTGCATTCGGATTCCAAATGACGATATCTGCATCAGATCCAACAGCGATTCGACCTTTCTGTGGATAACAATTGAATATTTTCGCCGCCATGGAACTTGTGACCGATACAAACTTCATCGGATCGATCAGTCCTGTCTGAACTCCACGATCCCAAACCACTGACATACGATCCTCCACGCCGTTCACACCGTTGGGAATTTTTGTGAAGTCGTCTCTAAACTTCGATGGATGTAGATCTCAAAAAATGAAGAAGAAAACTCACTTTCCCAATGCCTTCTGTTTACAGTCAAACGTGCAGTTGTCAGTGGCAGTGAGATGGAGTTCACCACTAAAAACAAAAAAGTTCGGAGGCTAAAAATCGTAACCTACGCCGCCAAAAGTTTCATCAACGCATTGGGGGTTGTTGGATCACGTGAGAGCGGTGGTGACATGACGTAACGCGCCGCATGTAACCAATCTTCATCATAGTAATGAGACCCGTCAGTTCCCAAGCCGGCAGCAATCGGCTCTCCAAAAACGATGGCTCCTGAAACAGTGGGGTACAACAACAACACTCCGCGTTGACGCCTGTCTTACCCTGTTGTCTATGATGCGATATCGCTGCGGCGGCACCTTTCGACATGACATGAACGACGTAAAGCGGACAGTTTGCTTGCGCAGCCATGGTACATGCGCGGAACGTCGCCTCGGCTTCCAACTCTTCGGGACGACTCTGCGTATGACCTTCGGGTCCGGTGATTCCTTGTTTGAGTAGATCATCAGCTCGCTCTTTGATAACCGCACCGTTCTCTGCGTGAACTCTTGCCAGAGCTCGAAGCTTTGCGCACTGAAGCATACCCTGGTAGAACTCTTCGTCGCGAACCATAAAAACGCCAGCGTACGCAAGGAAGAATTTGAAAGAATTAATCCCGTAGTTTTCGCCGGTGACGATTCGCATCTCGTTGGCAATTTCAGCGCTCCATGAAGTGATGGCCATTGAGAGACCGTAATCGCACACAACTTTCGAATCGGCCCAATTTCTCCATCTGTCATAGGCGGTGAGTAGCGACTCGCCTTTGTTGGGTATCACAAAATCGATGATCATCGTAGTTCCGCCGGCGACAGCCGCCTCGGTTCCACGATGAAAATCGTCTTTTGCAATTTCGCCCATGAATGGGAGTTGCATATGGGTGTGCGGATCGATACCTCCCGGAATCACTAGCTTATCCTGGGCGTTGATGATTTCAACATCGGGTGGTGCGTTTATTGACGGTGCGATGCTTCTGCAAAATTTTGAGTTAGTTATAACCAAGACAGTATGCGCAAATTTTTTCAGAAAATGAGATTTTTTTGCGAGAGAGAGAGAGAGAGAGAGAGAGAGAGAGAGAGAGAGAGAGAGAGAGAGAGAGAGAGAGAGAGAGAGATAGATAGAAAGAGTATGTATAGCGCCTGGCTTTCCGTGAGATGTCGGTCACCCGGAAAATTCCCAAATTAGAGAGAGAAGGAGAGCAAAGATGCCCTATTGATAATAATTTGCTCATCAAGATCTAGTCCCCCCAAACAACTCACACAATCTTCCCATCCTCCACCAAAACATCAGCCTTGAACATCGAATCATCATTGCACACAGTACCATTCTTGATCAAAAGTCGTGTTGTCATCGCGTCTGAAATGATGATGATTATTATTATTATCACATAAAATTTATTGAGAAAATTTCATGTTTTTGTAGTTATTATAGCAAAAGTGGGCGTGGTCAGGGAAGCGGAGTGTGTTTGTTTCAGAGAAGAAGAACGACGAGAAAATGAGAAAAAACTTTTTGGGGTCAAATAGAACTAGAGTTTACCTTTGCGATTTTTTGGCGCAAAAAAAGTGTGACCTTAACCAGAAATTATGATTATTATCATAACCGGTTTCGAAAAAAGGTAATCACATTCAGTCAATTTTTTATGCCACCCGCAAAAGTGTAATATTCTCGGAAACTGATTAATTATTTTATTCTCTAGACAAAAAATAAAAGACGAAACAATATAAAAAATGTATAAAAAGTGTGTGATGACAGTTGCCGCTTTTTTTACACTACAACTTTTTTTGCACAACTCGGCAACAGATGTAGGTCAAGACGGCCACGTGGTAAAAATGCGGCTTAAGTTTTTCTTGTTCAAAAACTAAAGATCTCTTTGCTTTTTGAATTTTTGACACAAATTCAGATTTTTTTATAAGCCTCACCCATTTTCTGAATCTGAAAATATTCCAGACAAGTCGATACCTTGTTCGAGATAAGAGATATCACAAAGAGGCGCAGACACAAAAGCACACACAAACTGTATGGCGTTGTCCCGTGAATTGTTTGCATTACTAAACAGGGGAACGTGTTTTTGACAAGATATTTTTGTTCTGAAATTATTTACACCAACAAAAACAGCTGTTGACCTATGAATCGGCATGTTTTATGTGAAAGTCATGCTGTTTCCGGACTTGACAACATTGTAACTAGAAAACGTCATAAATTCGAAAATAATCTCTAGTCTTTGTTCAAATTTTATTAGCTAATCAACATTTTATAACCGATTCATCGAAAAAATCAAAATTTTTTTTTACAAAATTTTGCTGGTTGTGTTAATCTTCAGCTTCCGGGTGAAATAACTTCTAAAATCTGAGTCTCCTTATAGGAGGGACAAATGAGAGACGCAGAAATGAAAGAAAAGAAATAGAAATGAAACGTGAGAGGTTCAGAGAAAATAAACAGGTCTCACGGCGAATTTTTTATGATAGACAAAACAAAAACAAAACGAATAAAAACCAGCGAGACAAGAAAAAAAGAGAACAATACTAGAAAACTAAGAAAAGAGTGAAGAATGAATAGATGAATGAGCACAGGAAGGTACATAGATTGTCGACTCCGCCCCTTTTTCGCACGTCGCGCAGGTGCAAAAAAGGGGCGGGGCTTACGGTATCTCTCTATCTCTTTCTATACCGCGCGGTGTTCATTTATTCTTTTTTTCTTCCACCTTTTCACAGTTTTCCAGTATTGTTTTTTCTTTTCGTCTCTCCCTCGTTTTGAATATCGTTTTTTTGTCCTTACACTCATACCTGACCTTTCCACTTTTTAGAACTGGAAAAGTGGTCCAGACCACGTATTTCCACTGTTTAGAACGGGATCACAAAAAAATCAAAAAAAAAGGTTTATCTTCGCAAGAACATGTTGGATAAATGACTGAGCGCATTGATAGCCGAGTAGATTTTTGGCAATGTTTCAAATCTCTTGACAGGTAGGCTAAGTTGCGGCACGTTTGCCGCTGAGTCATCGACAAGGTCAAAGCCAACGAGTTGTTTGTTTTTGTAGAGTTCTTGTCGCATGTTCATCGGTTTGATACTTCGAATCAGTTGAATTTTGCAGCACGGCATTTGACGCTTCTAAACAACTTGAGCAAGTTTCAGAAAAATTCAACATTTCTTCAAACTCACATCTCTCGACCGGATCACTTTGAGTTCGATATCAGTTCGATGGTTTTGTGTGATTATTTTCTCAACTTCTTCAATCATCTATAAATATGGCTAAAAGTTTGGAGAGCAGAAAAAAAGTGGGCGGGGCTCGGGGCAAACGACACACCATTAATGACAGTGCGCAGAAGTTGGAAATTTCCAAAAAATTTAGAACTTCGCGCTTTAAAAATGACTAGACCTGAAATTCGGCCATTTTTGATTGAAACGGTCCAATTTTTTCTTGAATTTTCTAGAAAAAAAATGGGGCCGAAACTTTCTAAGCTCAAAAAATTGGGTCTGGAAATTTCTAGACCCAAAAATTTGGGCTCGAAACTTTCTAGACCCAGAAAATTGTGCCAGAAACTTTCTAGACTCGAAAAATTGGTGTCGGAAACTTTCTAGACCATAAAAATTTGGACTTTTAAATTTCTAGACCCAAAAAATTGTGCCAGAAACTTTCTAGACCCGAAAATTTGGACTTTTAAATTTCTAGACTCGAAAAATTGGTGTCGGAAACTTCTAGAACCCCCAAAAATTGGACCCGAGATATTCTAGACCCAGAAAAATTTTGGACCCGTAAACTTCTAAACCCCCAATATTTGGGCTCGAAACTTTCTAGACCCTCAAACTTGTGCCCAGAGTTTTCCAGGCCCCAAAGCCTAGATTTCCCGCTCACTCACCTGTTCACAAAACTTCAACTCGGCCTCAAATCTCTTAATAAAATCCAATCTAAACGCCTGAAGATGCGGCTTAACCGGATCCATCGCATTACACAAATCGAAATCCGACAAATACTCGGCTCTCATCGGCTGATCCGTCGCGTTCTGCACAATTTTCAGCGGCACCACCTGTGTCGGCACACGAAAACTCGCCTCAGCCGTCTTCTCCAACCCCTCCTGCTCCTCAATCGACGCGTACGATCGAGTATCGTCGGAGCGAGCGTAGTGCGACACCAGATCGTTGTCAAAGTCGATGATTTGTTCGTCGAGAATCTTCACCGATTTCTGACACATCAAATTGCCACCACTATTGCTGGAGACCAACGAGGCTCGCATGGATAACTCGCTTTTTTCGCTGTTGCTGGTTGTGGTAGAACATGCTGTTGAACTACCGCTAGTCGAAACAGTCTCGAAGTTTTCACCTTGTTTTTGAATTTCGTCTCGAATTCCACTTGAAATATTCGCAGTTTGTTTTATAATCGGACTTCGTTTTCGCGCTCGTTTTCCCATTTTGATATTTTAAAAAAATGAACAACAAAATCATTTTTTTCGCCTTTTTGCCAAGGTCACGTTTTGCGTAAAAATTATTATCCAAAAACCACACAAAACGTATAGCGGCTCGCGAATCCCGTCTGCTGTCGGTCACACGATTTTATTAGGAACTTATAATGTCTGCACCCTATCTCACTCTCGTCGACTTTTCAAGGAACAGTAATCGTTGTTTATGCCAAGATAATTTCTAGTTCTAAAAATAGAAATTTTGTTGTGCTCAAGAGTTTTGGGATAACAAAGAACCAGAAAATTTTTTTCTGGGTACATTGTTTTTGAGTACTAGCTCTGAATCGAAACTTTTCTGAAAAAAATCTCCAGGCCTAAAATTTTTTCAAAATTTTCTGAATCTCGAGAACAATTCTGAGCCGGCCCCAAAAATAGGGCTTTTTTTCTCAAAAATGTGTCTAATTGAGTAGAAATTTATTTTCGGTCCGGTTTTTCGGGCCCGTTTCAGAAAAGTGTTTTTGCGGGGCTCAAAAATTTTGTTCAAAAAATCACGCTGATTCGAATGGTGCTAAGCATTTGGCTCTATCTTCAAAACTAACCGAAATATTCAAATTTGAAAAATACCAACTTTTCAAGTAATGTCAAATCACTCATTCACCAAGAAATTTCGAAGTTTAAATGGTGATTTTGTTCAGAAAATCACGCTGATTCGAATGGTGCTAAGCATTTGGCTCTATCTTCAAAACTAAGGGAGTTATTCAAATTTGAATCCCAAAAAAGTACTTCTTCTCCCCCTCAAGCTGTCTGTTATTGTGAGCGATGTTTAACCTCAATTATCCAACTATTCATAAATGTAATAGGCGAGAGAAAAATTGGTCGAAAACGACAAATCTTGAAAAAATTTCGAGAACAAAAAAAAATCGTCGATGCGAATCACCGCCCACCCACCATCTTGTGACGGCGCAAGAAAATGTGCATAATATATTCCTATTCACATTCTTCTTCTCCATTTGGACTACCTTGACTTTCTGTGTTTGTAGTTTGAACAAAGGTCGGAAGAGCATCTGGGAACTCCGGCGGAAAATTTTTTTGAGTTGTTCTTTGCACCCGCCCCTGAATTTTTAACCTATTTCTTTGTTTGGGAATTTTTGACGTTACTTCCTTTTTTTCAAACCCCCATCTTTGAACCCATTTAAATCACAGCCTAACTCATTTTTATGGGGGCAACATCTAAAAATTTGTTTATCTTATAAGCGCAAACAACCCAAAACCTCCATGTCTGCTCGCATGGTCTAGTTGGTAGGGTGCGCGCCTTCAAATCAGGTGGTCATTTTGTTGACCCCAATTCGATTCCCGATGCATGCTTTTTTTTTTTTTTTTTTTGAAAAAAGATCTCCCAGGACTTTTAAAAGTATAGCCAATTGTGAACACGTTCCTTTCTTTCTTTTGTTCATGTTTTTTGTTGAATTTCTAAGTGGTCTCAAATAGGGACTTTTTTCGGGGTGGGTGGGTAGAAAATAATTCAACTCGCTGAAAATAACAACAACAACGACAAGAGAGTAAACGAAATTGAGCTAATCAACGAAAACAATTTGGGCAAAACACAGGTTTCTGAGAAGCCATGGTTCTGATCTCGAAGTTTCAAAACCCTCAGGCACAATTTGTTCTCTTAGGAGGTTTTTCATCTTTGAACCTGTTTTTTTTCTTATTTTTCTCGTTTTTTTTTGCTGCACATAAGGTAATTTGATTAAAGAAACTTGGAAGAAAACAAAATTTTTTTTTGTTGTGAAAAAAATAATTCAATTTTTGAAATCTCAGCACTATTCTTAGTAGAACTAATTATTTTTAATGATCAAAAGTGTCTCGTTTTATATATTAAATTCTTGAATGAATACGTATGCACTCATATTTCAATTTTTGCAGAGATGATTCAAAGATTTTTCGGTTTATTCTCGTTGGTTTTGGTCAACAACTCGTATTGTATACGTGAGTTTAGGGGTTAGGCCCTCAAGTTAGGCCCGTCAGAATCTAGAGTAAAAAACCGGGCCGGCCCGAAAATTTTTTGTCATAATTTTCGAGCCAAAGAATCTTCTCCAAAAATCGGTCTTGGTCCAAATTTCCACAAAATCAGACCGGCCCGAAAAAAACTTTTTCAATTTTTCAAAAATTTTTGGACCTTGGTTTTTGACCCATTTCAGACGTACTTCACTAATTTTCAAAAAATATAAAAATTTCTTTTTCTCAAATTTTATAGACGAGCAAAACACTTCAAAAATTTGGGGGGTTCTAAAATTTTCGAGTGTCTGTGAGAAAAATCTGGTCGACATTAATGATCTTTTTCCCGGCTCAGCCCGGGGCTCTTCCTTTTTCTTGTTAGGGGAAAAAAAATTCACAGAAGGTTGTTTTTGTGACTGGGAGGAAGTGACATGATTTACATTTTTCATCATCGCGGTTTGGTTTGCAGAAAAAAAAAAACAGAAAACATGTTCGATGTTTGAACACGTGACTTTCTGGGGGCTGAAGTATCCTTAAAGTACGCTGATAAATCTCAAAACTCAAACTACAGTACTCTTTCGAGGTACAAATTTCTTGTAGAGCTTGAAAAGGCCTACTTTCCAAAATTCTCAATAATTCCAAAAAGGTCAACGTGAATTTCTATGAATTTTGTATGAGGTCAACACTTTTTTCTCCTTCACAAGCTACTAATTCCATTTTTTTTTCAACAAATCGTTTTTCTGTTGCCGCTGTCAAGGATATTCGAAAAATAAGAACAATAAAAAACAATGAGATTCGAGAATATTTTATGGTGCTTTTTTTTTACTTCGTAGAACTCTTTTTGAAATTGTCACACGACTCCAAGTAGAGCATGTCATCTAGCTATTCATCATGATTGTTTTGATGTTATTCTCACTTAGCATTTCTTAGAAGTTTTGAGCACACCAAAATGTGGCGTGGTAGTTCAGCAGGTTAGGCTGTTGTCTATAGCGCGGTAGGCCGAGGGTTCGAGTCCTCACCTCGTCAATTATTTTTTTTCCCTTTTTTTCTCAAAATTCTCAAAAGGTCACGTTCCTCATAACTCACTTGTGCTCTATTCTCATATTTTCTCACAAACCTTCTCAATTTCCCCACACACTCAAAGTACGAACCTCATATTTTCTTGCAATCCGGGTGGAAAATAGGCAAAAACTTGGAGTAAAAAAATTGGTTTTTCTTGTTTTTTCCGAAAAAGAGTGAAATTCTCAAAATTGTTTTTTTCTTCTCATCGTTTCGTTTCAAACTTTCAATGTGATACTCTCCTTTGACGGATAGACAACTCAATTTGTTTTTTTCTTCATGTTTTCCAATTATAAAAATCCACGTGGGATATAGATGAGTCACATGGTTTTGTATGGAGGCGCAGACTATTTTTCATTTTTTTTCGGTCTGAAGATTTGTCTGTTGACTAGATCAAACTTCTTCTGTTCCAAAAACTATTTTTCCTGAAACTACTGTACTTTATATCCCGAAAAATTTCTGAAATTAGATCAGAGTTTTTGAAGTGTCATTTTTTTGGATAATTTTCCACCAGCTACCTCAAAACATAGACAACAAACACAATTTGAGAGAGTACGAGACGCAGAGAAAAAAACAAATTTTGTCTCTGCGTCTGGTACTCTCTCAAAACTTGTTGCACTGGTCCAGAGATGAGATTTTTTTGACAATTTAATTTTTCAGAACAGAAAAAATACCTGGACTAACTCCAAAAAACCAAAAAATTCCAGTTTTTCACTCAAAAAATGTGCACTTTTCAATGAGCATTAAAATAATTGCTCTCTTTTGTCCTGGTCATTTACGTCGTGGACAGAGATTTAGGCTTAGGCTTATTAGACATCTCGCCTTGTCAAGGAGCCGCGCGCTAGACATCTCGCCTTGTCAAGGAGCCGCGCGCTAGACATCTCGCCTTGTCAAGGGGCCGCGCGCTAGACATCTCGCCTTGTCAAGGAGCCGCGCGCTAGACATCTCTCCTTGTCAAGGACTAGACATCTCGCCTTAAGCTTGGGCTTTGGCTCAATGCCCCAGATGAGAGTTTAGTTTGGTAGCTCCGATTTCGAACTAATGAAAAATGCATGATCCTCTACGATCCAAAGCCAATCCAATTCAATTCAAACCCACTCATCCACAAAAAAAAAGAAAACTCCAATAATCAGATTTTCATGCACTTTGTCATCCTTCTTCCAACTTCTCTATTTGTCTAGTAAGGGGGTGTTCATGTACTACTGCATGCCTTAATGTATCTCCTGAGAAAGGAAAAAAAACAAAAACAAGTTTTTTTTTTTTTTTGAATAAAAATGTGCAACTTGAAGTCAACCCATTGTTCCTATTCATCCAAGACACTTTCGTTTTTTTGTTCCTTTTCTACATCTGTCTTTTCAGCTTGACTTCCGAGAAAAAATATAAAAATAAAGATCTGAAAAATGGGTGAGTTTAGGATCAGCACGGAAAATCAGCATGATATTTGCAGACAACGAAACATCGTCCATTCTTCGTGATATATTCCTTGATTATGACAAACGAGTATTGCCGTTTAATACTGGACCAGTTCTGGTGAATATGACCATTGTTTTGGGGATTTTGATCGAGTTGGTGAGTTGATTATAGCAGAGTGTGTAACCCGGAAGTTGTTTGCAATGATTTCAAAAAAAATTCGGCAGGTTTTTGGAGATTTTTTACAGCTTTGAAAAAATTCGACCCCAAAAATGGGAGTTTTCCAGAGTTTTTCTCTGCTAACAAAAATTTTCAGAAAAATAATTAATGTTTCCCAATTTTAGAGCCAATTTTCGAAACCAGGAAACTTTGAAACCGCGACACTTTGAAATCAGACATTTCGAAACCGCGAAATTTTCAAACCGCATGAAAACTTTGAAAAAATTTCTCAATTTTTTCTCGAAATGTCCGGTTTCGAAATGTCCCGAAGCCAAAATATGTTCAAAAAATCAGCAAAATTCGCTTCAGCCAGAATCTCTCGATTTTTTCCCAAAACCTGGAAAAATTCAAAAAAATAGCTAGGAAATTTCCTAAAAACCCCAAAAATTCCATAGAAAAACTTTTCCAGAAAGAAAATCAACAATTGGCAGCGTACGTCATCTCTCACACTCAACGTTGGTACGACGAACGTTTGAGCTGGAACCCGTCGGACTATCGCGGACAAAGCGAGGTGATTGTGCCACAAAGTTTGGTGTGGATACCAAAACTATTCGTGTACAACAGGTTTGTCTCTCTAGATGATTTGAAAACTTAAAAAATCAAAATTTTTAGCTTGGAATCGAAAGACATGCTGACCGAAAATCGTGCAGATGTTCGACTTTATCATACGGGACGTATTAAAATCAATATACCACAATATGTTCAAGCAATATGTCGCATACAAACCGAATCGTTCCCTTTTGACTGTCAATTTTGTGCTGTCGCCTTGGCTTCGCCGTTGTTGAATGTGAAAGAGATGAAAGTTCATGCAACACAACCTCCGCTCGATTCCTATTTCACTGTGAGCCCCTTTTTGTTGCTCAAAAATGATTTTCCAATTAAAAAATTGAGTTTTATGGTGTTTTTTAGGGGCTCAAAGTGACCCCTGGAGAGAGTGTTGAAAATCAAGAGACTTTCTCTACCCTACATCTTGTCAGCGTGAGAGTGAGAGAGAGAGAGACGCAGACATAGGACCCGGGTCACGGTTTTATTATGTGTGACAGGTGGGAAACTCTGCGTCTCACACTCTCTCTTATATCACCTTGCAGGGCGGGAATTTTATCGATTTTTTGTGAGAGAAAAAATGGGCACAGAAAAGTTGGGTTTTTCGAAATCACATTTCGGCCCGGCCCGTGTTTTTTTAATTATTTTTTTGTGTTTAAAAACTGGATAAAGATCAGAAAGTTTGAATCTCAAAAAAATCAAATTTCGGCCCCAGTTCCGGGCCCGAGTTTTCTGACTAGCTCAGAAAACTGGCCAGAATTTTCCTGGGGAAAAAATCAGACATGAATTTTGGCCCGGACCGAGTTTTCTGATTATTTTTACGTGAAAATTTTTACGTGTTTTCTCAAATCGCATTTTGGACCGGTCCCACTTTTTTTCTCTGTAAAAAATCAGCCAAATTTTAAAGCCACAAGATTTTTTCTGAAAAAAAAAACATAGAAAAATTCGAAATTTTTCAAATTTCATGATTTTGTGAGAAAAATTTCCAAAAAAAAAAATTGAAAATTTTTGAAATCTCATTTTTCGTTTTTCAAATTCAATTTTTTGAGCATTTTTCCAGGGCAACGCCGAATGGTACCTATTCAACGTGACAGTCCGTCAAATGGAATTCGCCGAAGAGGGCGAGTCTCGTGTCGAAGTGCAGTACATCTTTCATTTACAACGTCGTCCCATCTACTACATCACCGTCATTGTCGCGCCAACGTTTCTGATCTCAGCGCTGTCGATTCTCGGAATCTTCAGCCCCGGCAGCAATGATGGACCGAGAAATGAGAAGGTTAGAAAATGTGTCTAGTTTGATGCGGGGCGAGTGAAAAATGTGCTTCTATTTATTATTTTCAAATGTTTCTCTTTTGTGAGGGGAACACCATCTGTGTTTTATGTTTTTGCTGTGTAGAACCACTCCAAACCTATTTATTTTAAGGATCAAAGTAATGAGAATGTAAGTTTCACAAATTATTTTCACTATTTTTTTTTTATTCTTTTTCCTACCCATTTTATGTTTTAGTAATCATATTTGCATGCATCTTTCATTCTAACAAAAACTGTAGATTTAATAAAAATTAAAATTTGTGAAAAATTCCAGGTATCTCTTGGCCTGGGAAGTCTTCTGGCGATGACTGTTTTATTGGGAATTGTGGCTGGAGCCATGCCGAAAAGTAACGATATACCTTTGCTCGGATATTATATTTTGGTGGTGATTGTTTTGTGCGCTGTGGCGGTTGGAATATCGATGGCATTTTTGGCGATTAGCCGGCATTTTATTCAAAAAGGTGATTTTTTCGGGGACAATTTTGGTTGAGGAGCTGCGCACTAGACACCTTATCTTGTCAAGGAGCTGCGCACTAGACACCTTATCTTGTCAAGGAGCCGCGCACTAGAAGCCTTGCTCTTCCAAGGAGCCGTGCACTACACACTTAAAAAAAAGAGTCCTTTTCGTGGACTCAAAGCAACCTTTCGAGAGAGTGTGGAAAATGAAGAGACTTTCTCTAGCCTACATCTAATCAGCATGAGAGAGAGAGACGCAGAGAAATAGGTTTTTTTAATGTGACAGGTGGGAAACTCTGCGTCTCACACTCTCTCTTATATCACCTTGCAGGGCGGGATTTTTATCGATTTTTTGTGAGAAAAAAAATGGGCACGGAAAAGTTGGCTTTTTCGAAATCACAAAATGAGGCCTGGATAATTTTCTGGAGGAAAAACTGGATAAAGATCAGAAAGTTTGGATCTCAAAAAAAGCGAATTTCGAAAAAAAACATTTTTTTCTCAATTTTCAGAACAAATGCCATCGAAACGTTTGCTCCGTTTTCTGTTCCTCACCGAATATCGAAAACGTCGTTCCACAATTTTCCGAGGTGTTCATCATTATCGACATAGTAGTGCTCATGATTGTGACAAGTATATATTTTCCCCTCATGCGCCTTTAAACTTTTATTTTTCAGTCAAATGTATTCAAAAGTCCCCGAAATCCAGTCAATTTGCAATATGATGGAAGAGATTGCCGATTCGCATCGTAGTATGCGCCGAAAAGCCGACTTGAAGGCCAACAAAAAATTGGTGAAAATCTTCTTTTTTTTTTCTTCACCTCAAAACTCCTTGTTCAGGTGGAAAGAGAATGGTCACGAGTGTTCGCCAGATTTGATTACTTCTTTTTGGTCGTTTTTGAGACGTTGAACATGACTGCGTTGGCGGTGTTTTTGCGTGTCGCATGGTTGCCAACACCCGAACTTCGAGAACAAATCTTATAAGTTTTGCGATTTTTTTTTGATAACAAATATTACGTGTTCAAAAATCTATGTGTAAATGAAATTTTGAAAAGAGTTGCTAACAAATTACGGGTTTTGAAAACTGCTATGTGTTCAGTTTAAAAAAATGAAATTTTAAAAAATTTTCTCAAAAATTTGACAAAAGTGTGTGTCTAGGGTGTGAAGACTTGACCAAAATGGGTGTCTAGGAGGTGCATCCTTGATATCATTGTATGTGTAGGGTGTGAGTACTTGACAAAAATGGGTGCCTAGGGAGTGAGTACTTGACAACATTATGCACGCCGCAGTCACGCCAAACTGTGAAGCAATCAATTTTTCCAGGAACAACTGAATTTCTAAAAATTGTCCCAAAAGTTTGACTAAAAAATTATGTGTCTAGGGTGTGAGTACTTGACAAAACTGTGTGTCAAGGATGTGGGTACTATACAAAGGCTTGTATAGGTGAACAACCCTTGATAACACTGATCATCGGGCCGAAGGCTTCGGGCGACAAAATCAGACCGGACAATTTTTTCCCTGTTTTTCTACTCTCGTTTACATGCAAACATCTCCCGGGAAACATTCTATCATGTTTTGTGTTGTGTTTTCTGCATTTTCCCAAAGGCTTACGTTTTCTAATAACTTTATGTTTTCAAAACAAAATTTGAGAGTACTGTAACATCTCCAAAAATAGTGTACAACATTTTTTTTTTCATCAAACAATTCTTTGTCGCGACGATGTTTGGTGTGACGTAATATATTGATTTTCTGCACAGAATTGTTACGCTCGAGAAAGCTCGAAAAACTCACCAAATCGAAAACTTCTCAACACATATTTTCTCAACTCAACATTGAAACAAATAGTAATAACACCATCCAACATGTGCACACTAACCCAGGCGAGTGTCGACAGCAGAAAGCGGAGCCATCGTTGAGATAGCCCGATTTTCGGTGTGATGACGAAATATGTAATCAGCTCGACGAGAAATACGAGAGCCTGAAGGCACGCTTGTTTCAAAAAATCCATCTCATATGTTCGTCGAGGCGCTGATGTTGTGCTCGCCACTTTTTTCTTATAGATTCGTAGTTTGATCACTGTTATGATGTCAATTATCACGATGAATATTACAATTGTATTGTATTTGAGAAAATCGGCGTACCAAGTGATTTTCAGACAACTTGGAGACGTTGAAAATGTAAACACCCAAAAATCGTCGATGAAATAAAACTGACAATCATCTTCAAAAAAAAACGGAATTTTTTTTTTTTTGAGAAAAAAACATACGGTACGCATAAAGATAGAATGATGGGAAGATTGCAAAGGCCCATGAAATTACGATCATAATATTTGTGTTAGTCATGCTGAAAAATAATTTAGGGGAGAAAGAGTCTAAGCCTAAGCCTAAGGATAAATTTGGGGATTCCAAAAAAATCATTTTTCCTAATTAGGAAAAGTGAGTGCGCGGTCGCACGCTACCACGCTGCGACCGCGCACAGATCGCGCTGCGACCACGCACTAACCGCGTTGCGACCACGCACAGTTCGCGCACTAATCTCGCGGCGATCACGCACTTCACGCCGCGACCGCGCACTTTCACGCTGCTACCACGCACTAGAGAGTGCGCGAACGCAGCGTGGTAGCGTGCGATCGCGCACTACGCGCACTGATCGCGCACTCGGTCCTATGCGCGCGCAGCGATCGCGCACTGACTTTCCTGAGAAATTGCTGTCTTTAAATGTGCGCAATAAAGAAGAAAGAAGTATAGCGCTAACCCGCGAGATGTCGGTACACACGTTTATTGAAAAGAGAACGACATTTTTTTTTTTTTTTTTTGAGAAAAAATTGTGGAATTTTTTGAAAATTTTATGCGGTTTTGAAATGTCGCGGTAAAAATTAATGTCCCCAAAAATAGGTGAGGCTTAGAAAAAGGCTTGGACAAAATTCGGCAAGGTTTTTTGTTTGGGCCCGGGTCAACAAGTTTTGGTGGTCAGGTCCGATTTTTGGGTCAGGGGTCTAAAATTTTTCGTTTTTCAAAAATCCGGCCTTGGGACCCAAAATAGGAGCAAATTTTGCCAAACCTAAAAATAGTGTCATATTTGACGGGAAAAACAATCGAAGAAAATCTATTGAGCGAAATAAAAATATGGGAATAAGTAGAAATATCATAGATAATAAGAAGAACATGTCCACAATACCTCGAGTTACTTTTCATCCATTCATCATTTCTGAATAATTTGAGGCTTCTAGAATTCCAACAAAAAAAGGCTTACAAATAACACATCGGAACAAAATAGATGGCAAATGTTGTTGAATGAAGTGCATCACCGATTGATTGAGACAAGGTTAACCGGCCGAATGTGTTTTTCATTGATTTGAACTTGGTGATCATTATTGAAACCATAAAATTGGCCGCCATCCCAATTAGCGCGATCTTGAGGATATTGAATTTTCCCAATTTTTTTTCGCGAGAAAAAAAGAACCTACCGGTAACACAATCAACGCAGCGAGTTGATGATCTTTCATTGTAATGTGAACTATTGAAAATCTGAAAAATGTCTGGTAAATTCCCCAAGAGAAACACCACAAAGTTGGAAGAGCGTGGGTTTTTTTCTCAGAATTTTGAGAGTCTGGAGGATAGGCCGAGTTACACGTGGTGGCCCTTTTTTTGGTTCACGTTTGAATATATTTTCGAGCCTACGTTATTTTTTTGTTGTTGTGAGAAACACAGTTTAGATCAAACATAAACTTCAGAAAAAAATATTTTTTAAAAATTACATAGGTAAGGAATCGAACCCCCGTGAAAAAATGTGACCCTGTGGCTCAACAGGTTCAGCGTTTGTTATTGAGTGAGAGGTCAAGGGTTCGATTCTTCACCTATGCAATTTATTTTAATTTTTTTTTTCTACTCAACAAAAACACAAGTTTTCTCTGAAAATCATATAAGCTGTTTCTCATTATTTTCGTACTTTGAAAAAAAAAACAAATTTAGAACAAAAATGAGGATAACGTGAGCTCGAAAAAATATTCAAACGTGACCCAAAAAAAAATGGATTAAAAATCGGACGTGCTTTAAATGCGTGTAAAAATTTTCAGCGAAAAAATTACCTCCAGACCCGATTTTCGGGCCGAAAATATACAAAAAAATTCTACAAAAAAGCGTAGTAACTCTAGAAATAGGTTGTCTGTACAACAAAAAGACACAAGGGATTTTTTTAAATGATTTTTGATCGGCTCAAGTAAAAAACACAAAAAATAACTATTTTAAAAATGAGGAAAAGGTTTCCACGTAAACTATGAAAAAAATTGAGGTTTTGTCATTTCAAAAATAATATGATCAGGAAACAATGACAAAAAAAAGTGAGTGAAACTTTTTGGAATTTGAAAATCAAAAATTTCAGAAGGAACAGTGTCCAAGGGAAGTGGCACAAAATCGGCGAAACCCAAAACGAAAGCAAAACCAAAAACAAAACAAGCGCAGAAAAAATCAGCGGATAAAAAACGACAACGAACCAGAACCAAAAGGTGAGGCGTTGCAAACAGTTTGCGGGTTTCTCTGCGTCTCTCTCTCTCTATCAACAGTTTCATAGACAGCGCAAAGAGAAAGCTCGTGCTCGCAAAAGGTCAACGGGCAACAAAAAGAAGACTAGAACAAAAGGCAAGACAAAACCAAGTAAAAAATCAAAGGGAAATACGAACAAGGCAAAGGCTAGAGGTGAAGATGATGAGGAAGAGAGTTCATCCACTTCTTCGTCAGATGAGGAGGTTCGACTGAAGTTTACTGGGATGTCAGGTTCGTCAGGGTTGAGTGGATTTGAAGGAGAAACTATTTTTCAGTTGATCAGATGAATAAAGTTAGGAAACATGTTCAGGAATTGGCAAAGGAGGAATTTTTGAGCACATTGAAGGTGGGATTTTCTTCTTACCTAGTGTATATAAAAGAAAAATCGACCATGACAACATGTGGCATGGTGGTTCATCCGGTTAGCCGCTTGTTTAAAGAGTGAGAGGTCGATGGTTCGATGCCGCACCCCGTCAATTTTTTTTGTTTTTTTTTCAGGATTTAGCAGAAGGGGGTGCCGCGCGGCGAAGAATAGAGGAACTTGCAACGGCCGAGCAGCGAATGACCCTATTCACCGATCAAGAACAACCAACCAACCCGTCTCGAGGGCCTTTTCAATCAAATCGTTTTGGCGCTGTCTTTCTTCTACCGTATGAGTAATTTGTTTATAAAACATTTTTTTTTTACAAAATTAGAAATCCCTGCTAAACCCGAATATCACATCAGAGCTGTATTGATCGAAAGAGGAGAGATTGAAAATGCGGAGAAGATGCATTTCTTCAAGAGCCCGATCGGCACAAATCTCCACACCGCCGGTTAGCATGAGGAGCTGGAAAATGTTGGAATTTGATTTTGAAAAAAATTGGGTGAAGTGTACCTCTCCAAGACGAACGGCTAATTGGTCATTGTTCATTCCTTGTTTGACATAATGTGTGTGAAGACCGCTGATCACTTTGTTTCGAACCGATTGTACCATGTCGCTGTCTTCTCGCGTCGCGAACTCGTCGCCATTCATCTCGCAAAGACATGTTGGCTCTGGAAAAAAACTGAATTTGAAAATTTTCCCAGAAAAAATTGTCTCGGCGTAATGTTTTCTTGGTGTAGGATTTTTTCCTAATATTTTTGCGAAAAAAAAGAGAAAATTTTGAGTTTTTTTTCTGAATTTTTTTAAAAAATTTCTGCGCCAAAAATTTTTCCTCTTTTTCCTAATATTCTGGCCAACATTTTTTGCAAAAAAAAAATCACCGAGAAAATTAGTTTTTCATATTTTATTGACGAGAAAAAAAATTCAACTTTTTTTCTGCATTTTTCAACAAGAAACTTTTTGAGAAAAAAATTGAGTTTTTTTGTTGAGTTTTTTAAAATCTCTGCGGCGAAAATTCTGGTATTTTTGTGCCAAAATTTTTTTCTAATATTTTTCCCAAATTTTTTATCACCTCGTAAATATCAACCCGCTAATGAGAGTCAGCGAGACGCAGAGAAATAGAAATAGTAAAAACTCTTCTCTATCTCTCTCTCCTTTTCTTTATTTCGTGCGCTTTCTCTTCCTCTCTGCGTCTCTCTTGCGCACTCTCTTTCTCAAAATTGTGTGCCAAAAACTCACTCATCAACATCAACGTCTTAACCGCGGCAATCTCCAACGCATTCGGTTTCAAATGTCTCAACGGATTGGCAACCTCCTGTATCAACATCGACACAAACGGCGCCAACAATTTTTGTTCGGCAATAAAATTCGGTGTCAACATCTTGCGAATCTCATCCGGAATATTGACCAAATCACTAACCAGACATGTACGATCAGATAGAAACCAAATATGCTTATGCGGTGGCATTTGCGCGGTGAACAGTCCGTGCTCGATGACAGTGTAGCGCAGGCAGAAGCGGCGCATGAGAAAGTCTCGATACCTTTGAGATAGTTTTAGGTAGCACGGCACACCGTCGACCCATTCCTTGAGAAGTATTATATCCACCTTTAACGATGGGCCGATTCCATTGTTGAGTGTGACATTTTTGTAGTTGCAAGTCTGACAAAAAATCATTTATCAAAAAACACTCAAAACCAAAAAATCAAAAAAAAAAAAAAAAATCAAACCGGACTGTAGAAGTGAATGTCGTGTTCGCCAGATTTTTCGGGTGTGCCAAGAAGGTGTGCGGTGCGAGTGCGTATCGACGTGTCCATATCGCATATATTCTGCAAAACATCGTGGTCGTGCTCGCAGATATTGCTCATTCTTGCGATGATCTGCAAGCAGATCGGGAACATTTTGGACGGAGAAAAAAACGGGGGGGGGGGCAAAAATTAGAAACCCACCGACAGCTGGGGAGGTATGGATGGTGGACTGGAGATGGGCGACGAGTCGACCGAGTGTCGCGCATTTCGGCGACCGATGATGTCGCGACATGGGTGGAGGGCTGGAAAATGAATTTTGCAAAATCAGAAAAGTTCATGAAATCGGGCCAAAAACTGTTTCAGATTTTTGGGCCAAAAATTATTTTGTTAACAACGTTGAAATTGCTACAAAACCCAAATTTTTCAGACCGAGTCAGAATTTTAAGAGATCATTTTGAGGTCGAAAAAAAGGCCAAAAATTTTGGTCCAGAATTTCCAGACCAAGCCTTATTTTTTCATAGTTTTTTGGGTCCGATTTTTAGGTTCGACTTTTTTTGAAGTTAAATTTTCTAGAAAAAAACAACACTTGGTCTAAGAACTCTCAATCCAGGCCCGCATTTTTCAGATCAAAAATTCTAGGCAAGTTTTGGATAAAAATCAAATTCTCATCGACTTACCTTCAGCCGTCATCCCAACCTGTTTACACTTCATAAACCGACAACTCCGACACAACCGTTTCGCATTCACATTCTTCTCCATCCGACACTCATTCTTATTCTTACACTTTGGCGCGTTCTCTTGTAACACGACACGCCGGAAGAATGTTTTACAACCGAGACACGCCGTCACACCATAATGATGTCCTGTGTTGGCGACACGACCACACACCAAACAGCACGGTCCATCAGCATCTTCTGACGGTTTGGTTCGACTTGTACATGCTTCTGGAAGATCTTTGAGATAAATGTGCACTTTTGTTATCAAACTAGTCACTAGAGATGTTTGATTTTAAACGGATGAATTGAAGAATTATAATGGGGAAAATAAGATTTGGCACGTGTCAAAAAACTAATTTAAAAAATGTTGAAGATTTTCTGATTTTTCAAGTTCTTCCTAAGCCTCGATCTTTGCCTAAGCCTCGATTTTTGTGATCTAGAAAAAGTGGCTCAGAAAATGGCCGGGACGCTTCGAAACCGCATGTTATTATCATGAAAATCTGTGTGTACCGACATCCCACGGGATCGGCCATACAGTGAGACACACATTTTATTTGGGGTTTCATGCGGTTTCGAAGTTTCGCGGTTTCGAAATGTCGCGTTCTCGGAGTTTTGCGGTTTCGAAATGTCGCGGTTTTGAAATGTCGCGTTCTCGGAGTTTCGCGATTTCGAAATGTCGCGTTCTCGGAGTTTCGCGATTTCGAAATGTCGCGTTCTCGGAGTTCCGCGGTTTTAAATTTCGCGTTCTCGGAGTTTCGCGATTTCGAAATGTCGCGGTTCCGAAATGTCGCGTTTCCGAAATTTCTGGTTTCGAAATGTCGCGTTTTCGAAATGTCGCGTTTTCGAAATGTCGCGGTTTCGAAATGTTGCGGTTTCGAAATGTCGCGGTTTCGAAATGTCGCGGTTCCGAAATGTCACGTTTCCGAAATTTCTGGTTTCGAAATGTCGCGTTTTCGAAATGTCGCGGTTTCGAAATGTCGCGGTTTCGAAATGTCGCGTTTTCGAAATGTCGCCGTTTCGAAATGTCGCGGAGCCCAAAATTCTTCTCTATTTTTATTTGCACTTTTCAAAACTATAAATAAAATGACGTTTTCTAGAGATGAGAGTGAACGAGACGCAGAGAAAAAACACATAAAAAATGTCACGTTTTCATCTAGAAAAATTCCATTCACGTAACAAACTCTGCGTCTCTCACTCTCTCAAAAACGCCCCGCAAAAAAAGTGTAACTCACCATTATCATCAAAATCAATGTCTTCCATCGCTTCACAGTATGTCATGAAGCCTAAAACATTTTTGTCTTTGTTTCAAAAACAATAAAACGAGAAAAAGAGAAAAGTTAAATCAAATGGACATGATATTGATAACACAACTAACCACTAATCAATTGATAAAAAATATATCAGAATTAGACGATTTTTTTTTGTGAAAATTATCGACCAAAAAAGGAGCACGTGCAGATCAGAAAAAATCAATACAACCTGAATTTCGCGACGTGGAAAAAAACTCTTATCGAACTAGAAAATTTTTGTCAACATGTCTGCGTATCCTCTCAATTTTTGCCACTATCTTCTTTTTCTATTTACACAGACCTGCAATAACATACTACACACTAAATAGATGACATTCTAGTTGCATTATGGTATGTATACATGCGGTGAGAGAGAAGAGAGGGAAAAGAAAAAAAGATTAGATCAGATGTAGTCTCAAGGAATGATGAAAAATATTATATTAGTAATAATAAAGGGCTTCGAGAGGATTATAGAATATTTTGCTAGAGTTGTCAATGGAAGTATGATGTCTAATTCTCTCATTTTCACAAACTATTTTTTGGTGGATCAAAAATCATCATTTTCACGTCAAAGTTAGGACAAAGTAGAGTTTTTATAACAATTTTGAAAACAGGTAAAAATACGTTTCAAAGGGTCAAGAAAATAAAATATTCCGGCCAGGAAAATCGGGCCCGATATTTTTGACGCAAAAGTTCAGTACTCTCTAATTGCCTGAAAACTGCGGCTTGGCCTAAACTACAGTACGACAAAGCAGTTTTTGCCAACATCAATACTCAAAAAAAAAGTGCAAGAGAAAAACCCCATAAATAATTTGCGGTGTCAAATTTCAAACATCCAATTTTCTGCAAAAACTTTTGAGATTTTGTCAGAAACTAGAAATTTTGGGAGGCTAAAAAACACAAAAATATTTCATAAGAATTTATGACTTTCTAAACTCGGGAGAAAAAGCGCAGAAAATGCGGCATTTGGCGCAGATCTGCGGCATTTGGCGCAGAAATGCGGCAAATTGGCGCAGAAAATGCGCCAACTGCCGCAGAAATGCGCCGACAGAGCGGCATTGGACGCAGAAATGCGCGGGCAGAGCGGCAGAGGGCGCAAAAACGCGCCGGCAAAGCGGCAGTGGAGCAAATAGTTCGTTTTGAAACTACTACACGTTTATTATAATAAGAAATCACAAAAATAAAACAACAAATAACATGATATTTTAAAAAAAACGGATGGAAAGTTTTTGTGCTGTTCGAAGTACTGTATAATTTGGTGTGTAGGAGGGCATCACAATCGTGGTTCGTAGAATTCCACCATTCAGACGACATATGATCTGAGTGACGAATTGTCAAATGGCGAAATATCGTAGAGCTTTTTCTATCGTTTCGCAGCTCGTCGCTTCGTATAATAGCGCTGAAAATTGTTAGGTTGAGATTCGGAAGCTCAGTTTTCAAACTCACGGTCTTGGGGACTTCATAGAAATTCATTTTGCAGTCGTTTTCAAAGTCGTCATTACCGGAATTGATAGGAATGATGAAATCGTACTCTGAAAAACAAAAAACGTTTTGAAACAAAAAAACGTTTTTATACTTCCTTTCGATGTGTTGAAAAATTTGTTTGTTTGAATAACTTTTAAAAAAACCTACATTTTCTGGAGTATCCGCTTGAATACTTTTGAGGAGCACCAAAATTTTGAAGCAATTCTACGACATCATCACTATCATATTTCGAGTTCTAATTAGGTAAGACGGAGTTGAAAGAACGGAAACTCTGTAATCAAAACATATTTTACTTTTTCATTGATCTGTATTACCATCAACGGCTACTGTAGTGCCACTTAATGAAGCTTCCTTCAAATTGATTCGACAACCAATAAACCTGACAAATCGCCAAATCAACACTGAAAATAAAAATATCATTTTTGTTTTTTGAGAACGTTTAGAAAATAGTAAATTCCTGGTTTTCTGAAATTTTGTTTCCAAAGTAAAAAAAAAAACTAACCTTTACAGTAAGAATATCGGCGGCATTCACGACCGCAACCCCTTTTCGTAGAAGTGATTTTAACGATGAACAAAAAACCAGCCTGACAAAAAAACAATTGACATCGATAAGTTGTTTTGAGTTTATGAATGAGCTACCTCCAAAAAAACTTTGAAGAATTGTTGAAGATTAGTATTTCAAAATAAAAACGAGACAAAACAACCAAACTAATGTAAAACTCACTTGTTCTCGGTGTAAAAGAAAGAAAAAAGAAAAAAATTTGACGAAAAAAATCGAAATGAAAAACATGGGCTATGACAATTAACACTGACATATTTCACGACGGTCTTTGCGTCATTCAGGTGGCCGCACTCAGTGCGCTGCGAGTGCGGCGGCGCACTCAATGCGCCGGGATCGCGGCAAAATCTCAGTGACTGACGGTGGCCGCACTCGCAGCGCATTTCTGCGGCAGAAAGCCAGATTTCCAAAGATTGCCGCATTTCTGCGCTGCGAGTGCGCCGCCGCACAAATGCGCCAATTCTGCGGTTTTTCTCCCGAGAAGTTCAAAAAAATCGCTCAGAGATTTTCAAAATCAAAATCTTGGGGTCTGAAATTTTTGACAACAACATCGAGCCGGCCCGGAAAATCGCGCTATGAGATTTTTGAAAAAACATCAGGCCGGCCCAAATTTCTAGAACTTGTGGTTTTTTTTTTCTCAAATTTTTGAAAATCAAAAACTCAGACCTCGTCATTATGAGAATGTGAAATATTTCGGCCTACCTAGACTTATATAATTCCCATAATCACTCAACCATGATTCACTAATCAGTGAGCATAACAAGAATCACATTATTTTGTTCACAAGATCAGATCTAGTGAAAATAGAAAACTTTACATCTACAAAAAATACGAATCAAAAAATCAGAGATCACCTAGGAAGTAGTATGGTTGGCAGCAGTAGCAGTGGCCAAAGAAAAAGTGGGCGGAGCCTCAAACATTCAAATATATGGCAGATGACTATCGCATAAATCAGAAATCGAGTCAAATTTTTTCTATTTATCAGAAAAAAACTACACAACGTGGTTGAGATATATATATTCATATAGAGACTAAGCTTCTAGTCACCATGACTACCGAAAAACTAAAAAAGAGAAAATAAGATCAGTAGTACACGTGTTGATAATTGAAGTTGAAGAAAAGGGGTTGGACAGGAAAAATTGTGAAAATTTCAAAAATCTTCTTGATTTTCGGCAAAAAAAAATTTTAGAGCCCGAGATTTTGAGCTAAGTCCTTTTCAGAAGACTCCATCTTTGGTTTTGATTAATATTTTTGATCTCCGGAAAATATTTTCAAATTTTGGCTTCATTAATCATTGAGGTGATGAATAAATAATTACATCAAATTTTTTTTTAGCGGAAATTCTGAAAAAAAATTGAGCACGTGTTTCCAAGTTTAATTAAAATGAGAAATTCTCAAACAAAAATCTCTGCCTCAAAATGTTTTTTTCTCAAACTAAACAGCAAAACTGAAAATGGCAGAAAAATGAGTTTTTGAAAATTTCTCCGTGAGAGCTCAAAACAGTCTAAATATTTGTTGTGTTCTTAAAAAATATTGTAGTGTGTTATTCACACACTCAAATTGTCTGGGTATATGTTCTCAGCTGGAAAATAACAAGAAAACCAAATGATTTTCTGATGCAAACATCTCACGGGAAAGATGGTGTGGCGAAATTGGCAGACAAAAAAAGAGTGTTGATATGTGAGAGATGTTAGAGAAAATAACAAATCAGGACCAATCAATATTTGGTAAACATTTGTGCAGATTTAGGTTTACGGGATTTCAGATTTACGTGAAGTTATGTAGATTTACGGAACCTTGTGTGGGTTTACGGGAAGTTGTGTAGATTTACGTGAAGTTATGTAGATTTACGGAACCTTGTGTGGGTTTACGGGAAGTTGTGTAGATTTACGTGAAGTTGTGTAGATTTACGTGAACTTGTGTAGATTTACGGGAAGTTGTGTAGATTTACGAGATTTCAGATTTACGTGAAGTTATGTAGATTTACGGAACCTTGTGTGGGTTTACGGGAAGTTGTGTAGATTTACGTGAACTTGTGTAGATTTACGTGAACTTGTGTAGATTTACGGGATTTCAGATTCACGGAAACTTGTGTAGATTTACGTGAACTTGTGTAGATTTACGGGAAGTTGTGTAGATTTACGAGATTTCAGATTTACGGGAAGTTGTGTAGATTTACGTGAAGTTGTGTAGATTTACGGGATTTCTCAAAAACTCCAAATTTTCCGGTAATTTTGTCATAGAAACTGTAAAGTTTAGTGGACCAAAACTACAGTACTTGACTCGTTATCAAAACAATAAAAACGTCAAAATCAAAACAACGGGCAAACCATTCTCCTTCCCAATAGAAAAATGCAAATAGAAACACATTTGCATTATTTTTTTTAGTGGCAAAAAAAGACCACTGACAAACTTATTTTTATCATTATTATTATTATTATTGTCATGACAGTGTCATATGCCTACGCTGTGTCATCAGTCAATTCGAGCACATTTTTAAAGTTGTTTAGAAAATGGAAAGGTTCGATATTGAAAGCGGTTTGGAAGGAGCTTCTGGTTTGGCTGGTGCTTTTTGGAGTCGTGGGCGTTTTTGTGAATTTGGTTTTGGATGTTGAGATGAGAACGTGAGTTTTTTTTCTTCAAAAATCAAGATTTGAGAGTGAGAGAGACGCAGAGACACCAACTTGCAGACGCTGTCGAATTGGCTTTGAAGATCTTGATAGAAACCTACAGTACCTAGATCTCAAATTTATGCTCGGCTTCTTCGTCTCGGCCGTTGTTGGTCGTTGGAAATTGGTTCTTCAGAACATCACGTTCATCGAAACGTGAGCAACTTTGTCTTTCTCTGAAAACTCGCCAGTTTTTGCAGTGTCGCGTTATCTGTGAGCACATTGATCAGAGGTGCCGATGATAATGTCCGATTGGCTCGAAGATCCATCATCCGCTACATTGTGTTGTCCCAGGTGAAAACTTCGATTAGTCATACATACATGTTTTTGGGTGATTAGTGATAAATATCAGATTAGCAACATAAACAACAAAAAAATAATTCTGTTATCAAAAAAAAAAAAAAACCCCGCAAGATGGGTCGAACCATCGACCTTTTGACTTATAATGTGTAGATGAACCACTACACCACACCTCCGTTGCCCTGCATTGAAAAAAAGGAAGATATATCATTTCTCTCTCTCTCCCTCTTTGGGCGGCGAATCTTTTCGGGCCGGCCCGCAAAACCACCGATTTTTTGCAGATTCTGGTGTTTCGCGATATATCAATGCGAGTTCGACGAAGATTTCCAACCATGCGTAGTCTTATCGAAAGTGGATTTTTATTTGAGAATGAGTTGAAGGAAATTGAACAAGTTGACACGCAATACAACAAATATTGGATGCCAATAAATTGGGCGAATTCAATTGTGGCCCGAATGCAAAAGCAGAAATATATCGATGCGCCTGTTTCAACCAACAATGTTCTCAATGTAAGTGAATTGGATTGCAAACAACTCACGGGAAAAGCGGCTTTCAGAAGAGACGCAGAGAAACGTTTTTTGTATTCCAAAAAAGAGTTCACCGAAAGACAAGTTATTTTCGTAGCTTCCAAAAGACGTCACTGTTTGAAATTTGCATAAAACAATGTTTTCAGAACATTCGAGACTTTCGAAACACCCTTGACAATTTGTGCAAGTTCGACTGGGTGCCACTGCCAATCGCCTATCCTCAAGTCGTTTTTCTGGCCGTTCGCGTTTATTTTTTCATTTGTATTTTTTCGCGACAACATGTTGTCAACGATCTTGAACCATATTTGGTGAGTTGAGGAAGTTTTAGGCAAAATCGGACCGAAAAAGCGGGCCTCAAGCTGATTTTTGCTGAAAAAACCCAAGGCGCAGAGATGCAGAGACACAGATACTTAGAGACGCAGAGAGGCAGAGACACCGAGGTCACGTCTTCTCAATAACTTGTTTGTTTTGTTAAAAATTGATCGGCCATAAAAGATGATGATAGATAGAGAGACGCAGAGAAAAAAATCACGAAAAATCTTTTTTTTTGGTTTCTCGGTCCATGGTGCCTTATAGTGTGAATTTCAAACAACCGCACGGAAGTTCGGGCCAGCTCTTTTTCTTGCAAACACTGGCACACTTATTGGCTCCGCCTCTTTTTGGTATTCCATTTCGCGAAGTTCAATTTGCGTCTCAGGCTTAGGCTTAAACATAGACTTATACAAACTGTGGGGCCCGGACCAAATCACACTTTTGATAAAGTCCTATTTTCTCAGATGTTGCACCATTTTCCATTCATGACCGGTCTTCAATTCGTCTTCTATGTGGGTTGGATGAAAGTGGCCGAAGCGCTTCTGAATCCACTCGGCGAAGACGACGACGATTTCGAAGGCAACTGGGTGATCGACAAGAACATCTCAACCGGTATGCAGATTGTCGACGGAAGTCATGACGCTTGTCCAGATCTGCACATCGACAAGTTCTCCGAGCCGAAATTTGGGCCAATGTATCCGATAGCCAATTTCAATCTGGGACAGGTTGGATTCATTCAAGGAAGTGTTGCTGATGTTGTGTAAGGCTAAGCTGAACACTGAGGGTTAAGATCAGAGTTTTCTAGGATCCCCGACTCTTCCAAGATGGTGACAGCTGATGAGCATTCACTAAGCTCGAAGGATCATCGATCATCAATGCGTCGAAGATTCAGCAAGCTCAGCAAAAAGCTAAGCCTCTCGTAGGTCAGAACTCCCTTTTTTTGACAAGATGACTTTTTCAGCCGAACAATCTCCGGCTCGAAAACACCCGAAATAACACCAAGCCCGACCCACAAAAACCTGGAAAAAGTCAAAGAGGAAGATGTGAAGATAAACATTGATCCGAAAAAATGTGGACAAATTGGATAATAATTTATTTACCCCCCAAACTTATTTATTATTTCTTTTGTGAAGGACAATTTTTTTCTTGATGAAAAATCAATAAAAACTCGTTTCTCAAGTTTCAGAGCACGCTGATTACTATGGAGCAACTTATTTTTCTTGGGATTCAGAAAATTATCCGGACCGGCCCGAAACTTCAAAGAATAAGTTGAATTTTTGGCGCCAAAAGTGTTCTGACTTTTTTCGGAGCAAAAGTTTTGAGATTTTTCCAAGTTTTTGTTGCCTAGTCCAACTACAATTTTTGATGTACATGTTTCTTTTTTTTCTTGTCTGACCTCTTGGTACCCTTAACAACTATGAGAGTATATAAAAAAAGACGCCGTATGAGGGAGAGAGGCGTCCACCCTCTTCCTGTATGTATGTATTTATCATTATGTTGTTTTTATTCATATTGTTTCGTTATCCCTCTCTGTTTCTCTGCGTCTCTTCTCTGTCGAAAGACGCTACTCGGGTAGAGAGACTTACTCCTCTTACTACTTACTCGTCTGTCATATGTCTACAACTTGTTCAGTTTGCTAATCGATAAAACGCGCCCCATTGCACAAAGATTTTTTATTCATATTGTTTTATTATCCCTCTCTGTTTCTCTGCGCACAGTGTGTATTTCGCTACCAACATTGAATGCAAACAACCGCACACAAATTCAGCCGGGACCTATTTTTTTCTTGCAAACACTGGCACACATTTATTGGCCCCGCCCCTTTTTGGTATTGTGGTCCATACAGCTGTTACGTTCAAGTTTAGTTAATTATTGGCACTATTACTGCGTCTCTTTTTGGCTCTGTTTTTTGTTTCTTCTTGCGTTTCTTGCGTTTATTGATATTGTCTTATTCTTTTTCCTAATTTTTAAAGAAATATTTCTAGTATTAGAACGTTATTTAGATGTTTTTTTCTTGAATAACTGTTTTCTTCTCTCACAGTTTTCAATTGTTTTTAAATCTACCTTTATTCTCTTTGATTTTGATATTGCATTTTTTCATTGGTTCACCTTTTAAAAAGTGTTGATTTTTGTCTTCTTTTTCTTTTTCCTACATTTCTAAAGAAAATCTAGTAATAACTTTTTTTCTACTCAAGTTTATCTCGATTTTTTAAAATATACCTGTTCTACTTTTTTCACGTTTATTTTTGATTTTTTTTTGTTTCTCATATTTATTTTGTTGTTACAGGTCTCGTTATTGTGGCTGCGCAAGCTTGGGAATCCCGGTGCTGAGCAAAGTGGTGGCTCAGCTCAAGAGGCTTCATCCTGGCACCATTTGGAAAGGTAATTTTTTCATAGTTTTTTCTTTAAACATTTGTTTTTCTTTCAGTATCGTCGTGTGATGCTAATTCCTAGGCGATTTTCTTGAAACGAATGCCAATATCAAGACGGAGGGGCACTAAAGGAGCTGTGCCTCGTAGAAGTCCACACCCACTTCGTCCCACAACCCACCAAATGTGCAAACGTTTGGTGGAGAAGGCTGCACTATAGGACGATCGAGTATCTCTCGTCTGGTGCAGCAGCGTGATGCCCTGAGAAGTGAAGCGTGAATTGCTCAAATAGGCTGAGCTGAATGGAGTAGGTGATTGACGCCGAGCCCTAAAGACCGATGTTCACATAGGAGTGGCATCGGACTTTCCGGGGTCTTATTATTTCTACACTATATAGCCTCCCCAGGCGATGCCCAGACTAGAAACGTAGCATAGTCGCACAATGGTTTTCCTCACTGTTACGCAGTGGGATGTGCTCAATCTGGCGGAGCAATGCCGATGTGGTGGCGGAGCGATGAAGTCAGGCCCTCTTCGGACAATCTACTCCGGTAGAAGTATTCCTGCCGCGGATTAACGTGTCAGTTGCGGACTTCGGTCCGCTTCTGACAGAGGAGGTTACTCGATGCCCAGACTACGAAACGTAGCAGTAGTCGCAGAATGGTTTGCCTCATTGTGCCCACCTACTTCGGTAGGTCGCACCTTGGGAGTGCTCATTTCGACTAAAGCTCTGCCGATGTGGTGGCGGAGCGATGAAGTCAGGCCCTCTTCGGACAATCTACTCCGGTAGAAGTATTCCTGCCGCGGATTAACGTGTCAGTTGCGGACTTCGGTCCGCTTCTGACAGAGGAGGTTACTCGATGCCCAGACTACGAAACGTAGCAGTAGTCGCAGAATGGTTTGCCTCATTGTGCCCTCCTACTTCGGTAGGTCGCACCTTGGGAGTGCTCATTTCGACTAAAGCTCTGCCGAAGTGGTGGCTTAGCTGTCGAACCCCCTTTGCACTTCTAGGGGCCAACCCAATTTATATGCTCACTGCTGCTGCTCTATGGTTAGTTTATTCACCTCCTTTTTCATTTAACTGTTTTTTTTTTAGTTTTCAGGTTAACAACAATGCTCGAACAATGGTGGAAAATTTTTGGTGTAGAGGAAACGATCAATGGTACGTTTTTTTCTCAAAAATTTTTTGATCTTCTTTTTTGTGGGTGTTTTTGATCAAAATTTTTTGATCAAACGAGAAATGTTTTTTTGGAAATGTTCACGTTCTTCAATTCTATCGTACCACTCCAAAATTTTTTCTGTTTTCAGGTCAACAACAATGGTCCAACAATTTTGGTGTGGAGAAAACAATTAGCAATGACTATGAAAGGTACGTTTTTTTTCAAAATCAAAATTTAAGTTTAAAAAAACTGAATTTCATCCAAAAAAAAACGAAAAAACTAGAGAGTGTGTGACCTGAGGAGCGCACAGAGAAGCAGAGATAGCGAGAGAGAGGAAAACGAAAGAGACGATTTTTTTTCAAAGAATAATTTGATTTTCTCTGCGTCTCGCTTTCTCTTAACACGAATTTTAATATTTTTGTTTCAGGTCAACAAAAGGTTAAACCGAGCAAAGGGTCAGTGCTCGACTTCACTGTCAACAAAATGCGGTTGGGCGAAATGTCCATTAGGACATCTGGCAAGACTTACCCGTGACTTGGTGAGTTTTCAAATTTCCCTATACCTCTCAATATTTTGATCTTCCAGGTTCAAATTGTGATGCTCATCACTTGTGCCAAGTCCAACCAAGCTGCCCGGGACCACTGTTTGAAATATGCACCAGGTATTTCATTTAAAATACCTTCTCAGAGATGTTGACACATTAATCAATGTGCCAGCATTTTCCGGGTCAATAGTTGCTCATAAAACTATTGACCCACCCACTTTTCGGACCGATTCACAACTCAGTGAAAACGATACTTCATTGTTAAAAATCATTGACAACGGAGTTTCGGTTCCGCTGAGGAGATCCAGATCCCTTCAAAAAGGTGGCCACCGGGGAGACGGGGAAACCGTGAGGAGGAAAGAGAGTGGTTCAAATTAACAACCCCTTTTTGTAAATATCAAAAAAAAATCAAACAAAAAAATTGTGCATTAATTGAACAATGGTCTTGGGCGGTTTGGGGGTGAAACCGTTGTGAAGCTGAGATTACTGGTGGATGGGTGGGCTCGGCGAGCAGCGATTGGCGAAGAAGGTTGGTTTGAAAAATGGTCTAGATGATGACAAAATGATGTTTTTCAGAAGATCAACGACGCAATGAGACAACAAGATCAGACAACAAGATCTGCCGACAACACCGGAAAGAACAGTTAGTTTGCTTATAAATTTTTGTAGGTATGTTAGATGAATCGTGAAGCGAGCAGCGTGAGAAAACAACATCGTGCAACAACATCAGGTTGGTTTGAAAAATAGTTTCAATGATAACAAGAGCAAATTCTTCAGGCGACAACACTGGACGACATCGGAGATATCGGATTGGAAGATCAGGTTGGTTTAGAAAATGTTCAGGACAACTTCAAGAAACGATTTTTCAGGCATCGGTGGAGGACGAGATTGGAGAACAAAATTGGACAACGACGACAACATCGGAGGAATACTAACATCAGTGGACGACATCGGACGACGACAATGCCGGAGGACGACATTAGAGGCATGCAAGGACAACGAGGACGACGAAAACATCAGTGGACGACAAATTACGAGACTAGAGGACAACAGTGGACAACGACGAAATCGAAAGACTAGATCAACGGACGACAAAAACATCAGGATACGAGAACAACATCAAAGGACGACATCGGACAACGAGGACATCAGTGGACGACAAAAGACAAGACTGGAGGACAACAGTGGACAACGACGACATCGAAAGTCTAGATCGGAGGACGACGACAAAATCAGGACACGACATCAGACAACGCGGACATCGAACAACGAGGACATCAGACAACTAAGACATCGGACAACAACAACATCAGTGGACGACATCAGAGCCATCAAAAGACGAGGCTGGAGGACGACACTGGACACCGACAACAACATCGAAAGATCAGATCAGAGGACGACGACAACATCGGAGAAGGAGTTACAACAGTGTAGTTTAAAACAAGGTTAGTTCGCGCCCGAGCTTCTTAGTTGCATTTGATTTTGGTTCAAAAATCATTGGGATTATTTCAGGTTACTCTTCTCGTGGATGTTAGATGTTGCCAAACAAACAGGACTCGCCGAAAAATGAATGACGTGTGTACCGACATCCCACGGGATGTGCAATACAATTCATGCGGTTTCGAAATGTCAGGAGACAGAGCTTAGTTTATTTTTTCTTTCTTTTTTTCAGCAGGTACTTGTGTTGGGTAAGTTTAAAGTTTTTTTTTTTTTTTGATTTTTAAAATTTTTTTCTGTTTTTTTTTTTTTGAATTTTTAAGATCGTCAATTCTTCATCGATGGATTTTGGACAAGGTTTTTTTCAACTTTTCAAACATAAAAATATATGAAAATACGGCTTTAGGCGCGCGTTTTTTCTAGATACACAGACTGGACAACAAATCGGACATGACGGATCGATGGAGCGACTTTGTGTGTTTATGTTATGTGTATGTGACTAACTTTTTGTTTGAGTTTTTCTTCTGTTCTCTCTCTCTCTCTCTTCCCTTCTCTCTCTCTCTCTCTTCTCTCTCTTCTCTCTTCCTTACTGATCAGAGCGGAGATGATTTCCCGGCTGCCGGAGTTGGGGATGAGTCAATGTTCAGGTCCCCTTTTCCAGACCCGGATATGGGAGGGGGCCTTGTCAAAAGGTTGGCCTCACCGTTGGCGACAAGGTGGTAGGAGCAGGTTCTCTCTGTCTGTGTGTATGTGTGTTTGTAAACCTGCTCCGAGCCAACAACCGTAGTAAGAAGCCCCTCTCAGTATGGTAAGTTGTAGTTGAGAGAAAAAAGCATGCGCACCGCGAAAAAAAGACAAAATTTGGACTAAATATTAAATTGTAATCACGAAAATTTTTTGCAGAACTACATCATCCGCGAAATTCGATCAAGGAGAGGGTTTTAAATTTTTTATTGTGATAAAGTTTTTTTTTTTTGAACCTACGAGAGGCTTAGCGTTTTGCTGAACTTGCTGAATCTTCGACGCATTGATGATCGATGATCTTTCGAGCTTAGGCTTAATGTGGGCAAATTGGATAATAATTTATAAACCCCCCAAACTTATTTATTATTCTTCTTCTCGTATGAAGGACAATTTTTTTGCTACTTGTCATGACGAGATGAATGAGATGTTTGATTGGTTAGTTGTTGAAAACTATTGTTATTATGTGCATACGTCAAGGTTTTTTCTTGAACTTTTTTATTTTTTTGGCGTGAGAAAATGCTTGTGTTGTTCTTGAGCTGACAATTTTTCAGAACTTAGGTTTCTGCGCTGATGCCTGCGCCTGGTCCAAGTTTCGGGCCGGCCCGGAAATTTCAAAACTCAAACTTTCTGATTAAATAAAAAAAAGGTTTTCAAATTTCGAGTTTTCAGAGTTATCGGTTCTCAGGGCTTCAATTTTTCAAATCTTTTTTTTTCCGTTCTCAGTCTTTCTCAAGTTTCAGGCCGGCTCTGAAATTCTGAACTCCGAAGTTTTCATTTGAGTTTTCAAAACTGCTGTTTCTGCGGCCCGGGTCGGTCCGAAACTCGGATTTTTCACAAAAAAAAAATCTTGAAGGTCACGGAGAAAATCTTAAAACTTTGATTTTTCTGAAAAAAAATCTCGGGCGGGCTCAGAAAATTTTTTTTGCCAAGGCTATCCCAAAACTAATGTAAGTTCTATTTTTTTCCCGCCCGTCCACAAAAAATGCCTCTGTGGGTGCTATTCTTCTGAGCCGACCATCTGCCAGAAACCGATATCTGTCGCCCGATCGGCCCATCGGCACACATCTCGGCCAATTTCAGGACCCCTGCACAATTCATCCCAGGCATTGAACCGGTGACCTTTTGGGTTGTAGTCAAACACACAACCACTTGGCCATCCGTCACACACATTTCCAAGAGGTGTTGACATGACAAAATGAGAAGGATATGGGGGTTGGACACTTTGGTGTGAAAAATACTTGACATAATTCTTTTTTTGGATAAATTCCAAATTTTCACGCTTGGTTGGATTTTCTTCACAATTTTTCCAAGAAAAATCTTTTTTTTTTTGTAAATTGTCTAGACACTATTGAAAATTGAGAGACGCAGAGAAAAAATCCGAAAAAATGTGCCTAGAATCATGATTTTGTTAAAACTACAGTACCCTTTCGATTTTTCAGACCCGCTGGTATTTTGAACTTTTTTCAAATTTTAGATTTTGTTGAAACTACAGTACCCTGTAGATTTCTCGGGGCACAGAAAACTTCTCCCGACAAATTTTTGGCCCCAAACTCTCCAAGATTTTCGACCCCCTTCCCAGAAAAATAAAAAGTCATTCATCAAATTTCCGGCCTTCATTGTTCAAGTCAAATGAGCAAAAACCCATTTTTCCATGTTGTTTTCAAAAGTTCGAGATCTCTAATCATTTTTCACAAAATGTTTCATGATTTTTTTTTGCAAAACTCTCATTTTGATATTTTTTGTTTTCAATTAGAAAATAATCTTTTAATTTGTCTGCAATTTGATCTTATTTTCTTGCTACCACATTTCCGATCAAAACAACAAAAAGAAGAAATAAAAAAAAAAGAAAAATGCCTTACAACTAAGTACAACAAATCCCCTCAGGAAGCACATATTTTCTAGTATAATTACTCTGTCTTTTTTTTGTTGCGTCGTTTTCCAAAGAAGTTCACCTTTTTTTTCATTTTTCAGATAATGTCCATGTATTTTGCCATGTTCTCAATTGTCTTGGCCTCATCCCTACCTGCTGATGTGCTCAGTTTTTCGGGAAATCAATTGAGAAACTTTCAATTATCTGATTTTTCGAGACAGCCCAAGGTTGGAAATGTTCAGCGACGAAGTTTGGTTAGTTATCGGGCCGGTTTCTCTCGAGCCCTCAAAAAAAAAACAGCCTGGATAAGTAGAGAGGTGGTAGAATATCTCTGCGTCTCTCACAGGTCACATGTGACAGGTGGTATGTATGTGTCTCTGCGTCTCGTACTCTCTCAAAAATTGTGAGAACTTTGTAGTGTTGATTTTTAAAACTATTCGCGGAAAGTGAACTTGCCTGAATAAAATTTCGGGCCTCAATTTTCACGGTCAGGTTGGCCCGAAATCTCTGCGTCTCGTACTCTCTAGAACATTTTGAAAATCTCTGCGTCTCGTACTCTCTAGAACATTTAGAAAATCTCTGCGTCTCGTACTCTCTCGAACATTTTGAAAATCTCTGCGTCTCGTACACTCTCTAACATTTTGAAAATGTTTTGCGTAAAATGAGGCCAAGATTTTTGCCTGGAAAATATTTCGGGCCCCAATTTTCAGGGCCCCAATCATACGGAGACATCTTGTCAGCGTGAGAGTGAGAGAGAAAGAGGCGCAGAGAAAAGTATTGATTGACCCGGGTCACAGTTTTATTATGTGCGACAGGTGGTATAATGTCGTTTTCTCTCTAATCTGTTTGAGAATCTCTGCGTCTCGTACGCTCTAACATTTTTTTTGCAAAAAATTTCATGCGTAAATTGAGGCCAACTCAACGATTGTCAATTTTCAGACCGGCCCAGGAATCGCAGAAATCCGAAATTCCGTCCAACAAGACGTGAATCGTATCACCGACGAGGTCGGTTTCGTTCGTCGTGAGATCAACGCCGTTCTCTACAATTCAGCCATGTCAAAAAGTGAGAAAGAGACAGCGCTGGACTCGATAGTTGCACAACATCCCACCGTGGCTCCGATTATTTTGAATCTGATGACAAAGTTTCGAATCAACTTTTGAATGTTTTTTTTTTGATGCCGAAAAATGAAGATTAATTTATTTTTTATTTTTCTCAAAGTTAGTGATGTTTTGGTCGATGTTGTTGATGATGTCCCTGATGTCCCTGATGTCCCTGATGTGGTCTCTCGTTCGCATTACCATATGGGTTATAGTTCCCGGGTCTTGGACCATTTGGCTGTGCGCCATGTCCAATATTCCGGGCGGCACGAAGCTTAACATGCTCTACGATTTGACTACCTTGCAGAAACGGGTAAATAACTTGGAGCATTTGTTGAACCTCCTGTGAATAATAGCCAAGCTCTTTTCTCAATTCAACAATACTTTGTCCCCATGATTTTTCGGAATCTTCTATGATTTTTTCGAGACGAGCGGCGAGTTGCGTGAAGGTTTCCATCATTTCTTGACGTTCTTCACCTGATGATACAAATTCTGTTCTCTTTGGTTTGTCGTCTTCCCGAATGATTCGATAGACTCTGTCTTCATTGTGAAAGTAGATCACTTGATTTTCCGTTTCTTTGATCGAACTATCAGCAACAACAGCGCCAATAATAACTAACAATATATAGAACTTCATTCTGAAAAAAATAATAAAAATGAAAGTGAACGAGTTGGAAAAAAAAAACTTTGAGTTTGATAATCAGCTTGTCTTTTATTTTATACAATGTCTTATCAATATCAATAAACATCAACTCCAGTGATGTTTTTCTTGATCAAGTGACATTTTGAAATTGACACATCTGAATCACCGGAAAAGAACAATTATGGGAGAGAGATTATTTTTGTTGAGCTTGAAACGGGCTTTAAAATGTGTTTTATCACATCCTTCAAAACCCCGAAAATCAGGCCAAATCAAGCCAAAAAATTCAGCTTTCAAAACCCGGGAGGGCCGTGGCCGAGAAACCGACAGCTGTGTAGTTCTCTCGGAGAATATTTTATTTTTTTTTCGTTTTTTTTTGTTTGAAAGACAACCTATTTTCAGATGGAAATCGCTAGAGATTTAGAAAATCAAAAAGTTGTATTCATTGGCGGTGGCAATATGGCAAGTGCCTTGATTCATGGATGTGTGGCGAAACGTGAGGTTTCTTGAACTAATTAAATAAACAATTATTTTATTCAGATTTCATTTCGAAGAAAAATGTCGTTATTTCGGTGAAATCAACGAAATCTGCAAGAAAGTGGGAGTCTAAAGGGTTCGAGAATGTTTTTACAAACACTGAAGAGATGTTGGAGAAGTATTCTGCAGGTGAGAACCTTATTACGATTTTAAACTTTTTAGAGTTTTCCAGCAATCTACATTGTTTGTGTAAAACCGCAAGTGTTTGATGAAGTAGTGTCGATTTGGCCAGTTAATTCGAGACCAAGATTAATTATATCTGTAATGGCTGGAATACCATTATCATTGTTGAGAACTAAACTTCCCCTTCTAGCCGGGAATACAACATTTATTCGGATTATGCCAAATGTGGCGAGTTCAATTGGAGCTGGAGCATCGTCAATGTGTTACGATGTCAATAAAGATATCGAAAATCAACAGGCGTATGTAGAATATGCGAGACGGTTTGCAGAATGTGTTGGAAGTGTTGAGATCATTCCCGAAAAATGTTTCAACCCAGCAATGGCGATCGCTGGAAGCAGCCCCGCCTGGGTAATATTTTCTTTCCACTTTCTTATATTTTTTCAAATATCTCTTAAAGGTCTTTATGTTCGTCGAAGCGCTCGCCGACGGCGCAGTTTCACAAGGTCTCGGAAGAGCCGAAGCCAAGAGATTAGCCGCTCAAGCTGTCATGGGCGCCGCGAAAATGCTAGTAACTCCCGAATCTGGTTTCGATATCGAAACACAGCACATGGGTTTTTTGAAAGATCAAGTTTGCTCACCGGGCGGGACAACAATCGAAGGGGTTCGAATTCTCGAAAAAAATGGTTTCCGCTCCGCGGTTATGGAGGCGGTTATCGGGTGCTCCGCAAAAGCTGACGCAATGGCAAAAACGTTTTCAAAGTAATTATGATGTATTTATATTAGTTTTGTTTGTTTTGACAATAAAGTTAAGTTGTTTTTTTCTCAAAATCCCCCAAAGTTTTGCTACGTGTTCATCTTGTTGATACAACATTCTTATCAATAGTTACTGATGTAACAACTTTTGAAAGAACATGTCAATCATCCTATTTTACTTCCTTGTTGTTTCTAACAATGTTTCGAGAACTTTCAGATTTTGAGACGCAGAGAAATCGTGAAATATCTCAAAACTACAAATTTTTTCGGAAAAATGCTTAAAATTTTGTTTTTCAGAATGGTCCTTTTTTGGGTCTGGGCCTATTTTCATTCTCTTTTCACAAACGCAGGCCGGCCTTAAACTTTTTAAGTCTGAGCTCAATTTTTCAAAAACTCTTTCCATTCTCTAAAAAATTGCCGACGAAGCTTTTCAGTCCCGGAGTTCTCAAGTTTCGGGCCGGCCTGGAAAATTCTGAAACATCTTTTTCTCTAAAAAAAGCGCATTTTTTGCCAAGGCTACCCCAAAACTAAGTTCTACGTTTTTTTTTGTGCAAAATTGCCTCTGTGGGTGCTATTCTTCTGAGCCGACCATCTGCCAGAAACCGATATCTGTCGCCCGATCGGCCCATCGGCACACATCTCGGCCAATTTCAGGACCCCTGCACAATTCATCCCAGGCATTGAACCGGTGACCTTTTGGGTTGTAGTCAAACACACAACCACTTGGCCATCCGTCACACACATTTCCAAGAGGTGTTGACATGACAAAATGAGAAGGATATGGGGGTTTGACGTCACTTTGGTGTGAAATATTTTGAGTTGTTTTATCTACACTAACCTTTTATTTCAAAATCTGAAAGACTAGCTGAAAGTTTTGAGGCCTGAAAAATGTTAGAAACTACAGTATACCCAAAACAAGTTCATAGAGATGAAATTTTTCTACGTTCTTCTGGTCTTAACTGATAAAAAAACTAGTCGTATGCTGCATATTGCATCACAAACCAACCTAGGACTAAAACATTGAGTTTTCTGTGATTTTCGGGAAATATATCCAATCAACACAAAATTTGTCTTTGATCAAACGGTCAACCCCCTTTTCTCTGATAACACAAGTATCATTTTATTCGAAGAAAAGAAGATGAACAAATGTTCTGGCCTACCCTCTACATCAACTTCATCATCGGATATCTATCAGAAAGCTTGGCCAATTTCCCGAACAGCCAGAAGATTCAGGTGAACAATTTTTTTCAATTTGAAATGAAAAAATGAAGAAAAATTTAGCTTCTCCGGTTTTTTGGCCTCGATACTTCTCGGAAACTGGAAACAATATGCGACACTGAATATTCATAGTTTGTTGACTAGACTCTATTTTGACGGGTATCTCCAAGTGATGAGAGTGATTTTAGAAGACAAAGATTATGAGGCCGAGATTGTCAGATTGAGCGCGGCTGGATGTCAAGTACAGTGAGTTAGGGCGTTTCGGGCCTGGATTGGTTTTTGGGGATTTTTCCGAATAGCCTTTCTTGTAAATCTTCAAAATCTCTCGAAAAGCCCGAAAATCGGGTCTGAAAAAATTGTCGATTTCAGGCCCGGTTTTCGATAGGCCCGAAATTTTTTGTCAATTTTTCCGTATAGCCTATCTTGTAGTTGTATTCACAAGAAAAAAGAAAAAAAAAGAGTGATGACCTAGAAACCGACAAACACGGCCGTCGCTCTCTCTCTCTCTCGTCGTCTGGCTGTCTGATGATATATAAACATAATAATGTGAGAGGGAAGACATGTAGCAACTTGACCGAGTGGCTAGCGCGTTTGACTAACAATCAGACGTTGCTGGTTCGAGGCCGGGTCGGTGCGAACAACTTTCACCCCAAGTTAAGACCCCACGAAGAACTGTGTGGCCGTCATGTTGTGGTTTCATGACTTAATACGTATCCCCCGGTGATTGATTGTTTGACCAACCTGCCTCAAGCTGGAGTGGGAGCGCTTGCTTGTAGGCGTTGGGAGATCTTTGTGCCGGTTCATTTTTGCGTTTTTTTTTCACGAAAAATTGGATTTTTTGACCCAGTAATGTTTAAAAATTGGATTTTTTGACCCAGAAATGTTTAAAAATTGGATTTTTTGACCCAGAAATGTTTAAAAATCGGATTTTTCGACCCAGAAATGTTTAAAAATGCGAAAAAAACACGATTTTCGCCTGAAAATGTTGGAAAAGTGAAATTTTTTAAGCCAAAAAAGTTGGAAAACTGTGAAAAATTACATTTTTTAACCCAGAAATGTTGAAAAATTACAAAAAAAAAACAGTGACCTAGAAACCGACAAACTCGGCCGGCACTCTCTCTCTCGTCGTCTGGCTGTGTGATGATATATAAACATAATAAAGTGAGAGAGTAGACATGTAGCAACTGAGCCGAGTGGCTAGCGCGTTTGACTAACAATCAAACGATGCTGGTTCGAGGCCGGGCCAACCTGCCTCAAGTTCAAGTGGGTGCGCTTGCTTGTACGCGTTGGGAGATCTTTCGGTTTTTTGCGTTTTTTTTTTCAAGAACCCCCCATCTTGCAGAACTCCCAAAATGTTCCTGGCCACGTTCAACAACACGTTCAACATCGAAATTCTCGATCGAGTTTTTCAATTTTTATCCGCAGACGAGTTGAGAAACGTCCAACTGGTTTGTCATCAATGGCGAAACCTTGCGAAACACCGGAAATCAATCGATACGCCAAAAGTTATTCCAATATTAATTGTGTCTGATGATCAAAACGTTTTGAAGAATAGAAAAGTTTGGACAAGTTCAAGGATCATCAACATGGAGCTGAATGTTTATGGTGGCCTGGATTTGGAGTTGGATAACTTGGCCCTGTCAAGGATTCGAGTTGAAAATTTGTACATTTATTTTTACGGCGGGTTCAGTGAGAGGTATAGTGTTTTTTTTTTCAATTTCAAGAAAAAGTATTCTTCTCTAGAACTATGGTGGATCTTCTCAACGAGCTGAGTCAAAACAAACATCTCGTAAATCTACAACTAATCTGTTTCGGCGAAAAGTTTCCTGAATGGTTTGAGCTCACTGTCAAATCAACGATCCCTTCTGCACAATTAAAATGTTATTGATCTCCTAGCAAAATTATTTTCGAATTCAATATCCTGATGGCAGATTGCCAGTTTTTCTTCGGAAATCGGCGGCCGCTGTATACCGCCCGTTTTGTTTTGTGATGGGGTAGACGATGGCGAGACTCTCTGAAGATTCTTTCACATTTTGATGGAAGTCGGAAATGAGTTTCTCCTCGATTTTCTGGAAAATTAACATTTTTTGATGGAAAAAATTCGACAAAGCCCGTTTCGAGCCAAGCTTGTCAGTGCTTTGCTGGATTTTTTGGACCTCTGAAGTTTTGGGAAAAATCCTAATTTTCAGGACTTTTTTTTGTGTCTAACTAAAAATCTCGGGCCTATTCAGTTTCAGGCCGAATTTTTTTCCCCAAAATGAACTTTTTTTCTGAAAGCCCTTTTTTTGAAAAATTCAGAAATTCTAACCCGGATTTTTTTCAAAAACCCGCTTCCGAAAATTTCTGGGCCAGATTTCATGATGTGAAAATTTTTCTGAAAATTTTTGAGCCGAAAAATGTTTTTTTTTTTGAAAATAAAATCTCACAAAAAGTTTCAGGCAAACTTTTTTTTCAGAAATTTTCTGAACCGGATTTTTCCCAAAAAACGCTAGATTTTTTTGTTTTCGAAAATCTCTGGGTCAAGTTTTATGATGTGAAAAATTCTCTGAAATTTTTTGAGCAGGACATTTTGAGCCGCATTTTCCGGAGAAGAAAAAATTGTTTTCAAAACTCAACCCGCCGAGTTCGGTCAGGTCAACGTTTTTCCAAAAAAAAACCTCTAAAAAAGTCGCGGCCACAAAAAAAGAAGAGTTTCAAGGCCAGGCGAAGAGCAAGGTGTTGATGTAAACATATTGCGGGTTTCTCATGGCCCCGCCCACTTTTTACATCTCACTGGCATAGTGTGTCTGCGTCTCTCTCTCTCTCTCTCTATCTGTCTAACAACCAACTTTAGCTGCTCCTAACCTTGGAGAAATTTCTTTCGACCAACGTTTCATACGGTGTCAACTGATTATGGACTCGCGGAAATTCGACAATCTCCGCCGCCGATTGTTTCATCAAAACTGCGCGAATCAGCGTCTGCGCGGTCGCCGAAATAATCTTCGAACCGCCCGTCGCCCCGGTCACCATACGAACATCCCCACTCTTCGCGTCAAACACAACTGTCGGGCTCATACTGCTCATGGGTCGACGACCCGGTCGGATATAGTTGGCCTGCGACGGCACAAAACCCCAATGATTGATGAGGCCCGGTGTTGAGAAATCGTCCATCTGGTTGTTGTAGATGAAGCCGTATTGGGAGAGCATTTTTGAGCCGAATCTGAGAGCGTGGAAATGTTTGAGCATTGCTTTAGATCTGTGATCTTGTAAAACATCAACAGGTCAGCTGAGTAAACATTGTTGTGAACTGAACAAAAAACCAAAACACCACACCACACCTCAAAATATAAAGAACAAAACCGACAAAATCAGGAGTTTTTCACTCAAAAAAATATGGACAAAATACATACATAATTTTGGGCCTACGCCTAAGCCCGCCAAAATGAGCCCGGATCGTTATTTTCGGGCCGGGCTTACAATTAGGTATCTCGATTTTTTGTCGAGGGCAGAAATTTTCGAAAATATCGAAAAATTTATTATTTTTGCGTGACCTTTTTTTCGAATTTCTCATTTCCCAAAAATATTCAAATTGGAAGGAGATTTTGAAAAAGCTCTCAGCCCTGAAAATTCTTGGAAAAAAGTTCCGAAAAAAAACTAAATTTCAGAAAACCGAGAAAATCAGGAAAAAAAAGTCGACTCATTTTTCCACTCAAAAAAGTTCGGGTCTAATCCTAAGCCCGTAAAAATGAGCCCAGCCCGTTATTTTCACGCCGGGCTCAGGCGCCTTTGTCTCGATTTTTGTTGAGGCCCAAAATCTTCAGAATATCGAGTTTATTTTTCCCAACTCACGCTGTATTGATAGAGCTACTAATCGACACCGCATTTCCATCATCATCAATAACACTAGTGTGCGATGTTCCTGAATCAATCACAGCCGGCACAGCCTTCAGATAATATTCGAGCTCTTGCGACGTGGCCGGCAAACGATTTCCAAGTTGTTCGACAAACCTTGGCGTCGTCATATTGCTCGCCAACCACATTGATGTCTCGTCGAATCTCGCATCGCCCAACTGTCCACGTTGGCCGTATGCCAATTTCTGCGCCTCGATGAGGGTGTGATAAAAATCGGCGTCGTTGAAATATTCGCGATTTTCAAACTTTTTCTCAACGATCCGCGGGATGGCCTGGGTTATGGCCCATGAGGATGGAGGTGGCGGTCCGCACATTCGATAGCCCCCAATTTCAGCGTAAAGAGTTTCAGTGACATCGGTAGTGTAGTTGCTCAAATCCCCGGGAGTGATGATTCCCCCATTCATCTCCATCTCATTGACAATACCTTCCGCAATCTCACCATGGTAGAACAGGTCAATAGGATCGGTAGATCTTGCGATCTTCTCCAACGTCGTCGCCAGCTCATAGTTCGAGATAATCTCCCCAGGTTTGTAATAATTCCCAGTCACCGGGTTTATGTGCAATCTTCTTAATGGTCCAACCTCTTGTCGATCTGCAAACTTCTCAATTCGATCATAATATAGATGCATGGCCAGATGATTGGGGAAGCCTTTGGCTAACTTGGCAGCCGGTAGAACAAGTTCGCTCCACGGCACAACCTTTGAACCATACTTCTGATAGGCTGTCCAAAGACCGTGTACCTCTCCAGGTATTGCGGCAGCCTTATAACCCAGCTGCGACTCTTCCCCATCACTCGAAAACATGTTCTGATGTGATGCGTGCGGTGCAGTTTCTCGCGAGTTCAAAAACACACACTTCTTCTGATCTCTGAAAATCTAGCTTGTCACAAGAACTCGAGACGAATTGACAAACTTCAGATAGATGACCATAAAACCGCCACCACCCAAACCGGTTGCGTAGGGTAGAACAACGCCGTTGCAGAATGTTGCGGCGATCGCCGCGTCGACCGCATTGCCACCCTGGATGATGACGTTTCGAGCGATCTCGGAGCATAGCACTGAATCGGACACCACTGCTGTTGAGGCGTAGTTTCCGGATTTGGTTTTGGGCACAATTGTTATTTGCTGGAACAAGAAATCTTTGATATTTTTCTTCTCATAGGCCTCGCAAAGTCAGAGGGCGAACATTGTGGGCGGAGCCAAGTCGATAATTTTGTTTTTGTTAAAAAATGACGCCTGGTCGGTTTGAGAGAAAGACAGAGAGAGAGAGAGAGAGAGAAGATGCGCTGAGGGACAGAGACGCAGAGAGATAGAGAAGAAATTGATGAGTTGCAAGGTCACGTTCATAATTTTTTTCCATTATAGATAGAGGGAGGGGCAGAGAAAGAGAGGAAGAGACGCAGAGAAAAATAGTGATTTGCAGTTTGAAAGGTCAAGTTGATATTTCTTCTTGCTCATTTTTCTGCTAAAAAAATGGAACCGAAAATATCGATCGAGAGAGAGAGAGAGACAGAAACGCAGAAATACAAAGAGACGCTGAGAGACAGAGACGCAGAGAGATAGAGAAGAAATTGATGAGTTGCAAGGTCACGTTCATAATTTTTTTCCATTATAGATAGAGAGAGGGGCAGAGAAAGAGAGGAAGAGACGCAGAGAAAAATAGTGATTTGCAGTTTGAAAGGTCACGTTTGTCTGCTAAAAAAATGGAACCCAAAATAGAGAGAGAGAGAGAGAGAGAGAGAGAGAGAGACGCAGAGAGACAAGAATTTCGTTTTTTTAACAATAATTTTTGTCCAAAATATGAAAAAGTAATATTTTTGCATTTTTTTTGTATTTTGAAAGATATTTCAGTCCGAAAATTCTGAAAATGTTCAAACCACAGTGTTTTTGACCAAAGTTTTTCTATAAAAAATCCGTGTCAGACATTTTCCCGAGCCCGTGATTACAAAAAAATCTTTGCCAGAAAAACCCCGGGTTGGTTTGGGCCAAAATTTTTTAAAAATTTTTTGAGAGAGAGCTAGAGAGTATTGCAAACAACTGAGCGCTTATCTTGTGTGTCTGCGTCTCCAACAAATCTATATGTATATCTCTCTCTCTCTCTCTCTCTCTGACAGTTTTTGCAGTATTTCCAAAACTTCACCAACCTCAACATTTCTCGAAGTCAGATGTAATATTGTGACAACAAGAGCCCATACCAAAAAGATGATGGCAATCACAGATAAGAATAGAACAGCAACATGATACTTTTTGAGTTTGGCTAAAATCAATTTTTCATGAGCTATATCAGCACGCGAATCGATTATAACAACCATTTGATAGAAACTATTTTTCGACAAAAAGTGAGAACTTTCAAACATTTTTAATCCTTATTTATGCAAAACCTAACAGTGTTCTATGGTGGCATAATTCTTTTCTGTGAGATTCAAAAGTTTCAGACTACAGACTTCTTTGATCTAAATTATTGGGGTGTTAAGCCTCACTAAGGCTTAAAAAACTTTTTAAAGTTTCATAAGAATCGGCCCGGCCCGAAAAATTTTGTTTAGAAAATTGTCTAAAGTTTGAAAATGTCCAAGATCTCAAAAAACAAAACCCGGGCCGGTCTGAAAAACTTCACAAAAAAATCAATTAAATTTCAAAAAAAAGTTTCATGTTTTTTTCCGGCCCGGCCCAAAAAAGTTGAATTCAAAAATTGGAGGTTTGAAAATGACCAAAATCTCAAAAAAATTCTTAGAAGTCTGAAAAAAAGGCTTGATATTGTTCCCAACTCAACAAAAAATGTTATAAAATTTTCCTCAACAATCCTATTTTTCTGATTTTGTTATTCTGCCAAGTAAGTATGCTGCTAGTTAGTGAATATGTCTCCCTTTTTGCATTATCACCCTATAATTGTCTCCCTTTTTGCATTCTCATCTCCACGTTTACACATTGATCTGTGTGTCATAAAAAGAAAAAAAAGTTGAGTAGGTAAACAAATCACAAGATGAATATTCCATTCGACATCCCGGCGGAGTTACTCTAATTGGGTTAGTCGAGTTGTGTCTCCTCCTCTTTTTCTGCTCTCATTTCAATCGGTATTAGTGTTGTCGAGGAGATGTCGAATCACACAATCAACTGGTTAGACTTGGCCAAAGTCGCTGATATTTTATCGTTTTCTGTGGCAACTTGCACCGTTTTCATACTCATTTATCTGATCGTCACCACATCGCCGTCTCATTTTGGCAACTATACCCACCTCATGATTCTGTTTGCATTGAATAGTTGGGTTTTTGCGTGGGTTCATGCGTTTCTTCAACCGGTTTGTTTTTTGACAAATAGTCAAAAATCTTGATTTTCAAAAATAAAAAAAAATGTTTCCCAAAAGGAATCGAACCCGTGACCTCGTGCACCACACTTTCGCACGCAACCCACTGGACTATTCTCCTACATTTTTTGGCACAAAAAAATAACATGTTGATGAAAAAAAACTAGAATTTTTTGGACGAACATTATAGTGCCAAAATTCCAATTTTTGCAAGATTTAAAGATTCTGACTTTTATCTAAATGTCCAAAATTCAAAAACATCGATTCTCCTGTCGATTTCAAAGAAAAAAATCTACAGTAACCCAGAGTTCTTTGCTCAACTCAACTTTTTGTTTTCAATTACTTTTCAAATATCTCCAAGGATGTTTTTCAGATAATTTCAATCGAAAAGTATGTGCTGTTCGTCTTCTCACCAACAAATTACATGCAATTTTCAAAACGAGCTATGCAAGCACTTTTAGGTACGCTGAATCTGGGATGTTTCGAAATCGCGACTTCTTGGAATCGCGAGATTTCGAAACCGCGACATTTCAAAACCAGACATTTTGAAACCGCGACTTTTGGAATCGCGACATTTCGAAACCGCGACTTCTTGGAATCGCGAGATTTTGAAAACAGACATTTCGAAACTAGACATTTCGAAATTGCGACATTTTGGAATCGCGACATTTGAGAGTCGCCACATTTCGAAACCGCGACTTTTTGGAATCGCGGGATTTCGAAACCGCAAAATTACTAAACCGCGATATTAACTGTATGACTCATCCCGTGGGATGTCGGTACACACATTTTTTGTGAGCGCGAGGAAAAAATCTGTTTTTTGACATTTGTGGGCGATTTCAAGCGGTTGCGAAATGTCGCAAAGCTCAAAAATCAACGCGAATTTCAGCCCTCTACGGCCTCACCTACAGCCAAACAATCGTCTTCATCGCCGTCCAATTCTTCTACAGATATCTGGCCGTGTGCAAGCGAAAATACCTCTACATTTTCGATCGAAACTTTCTCTTCTGCTGGTACATCGTCATCATTTTTGTCGGCCTCAATTGGGGCCTTTGCATCTTCTACGTCGCCGTTGACACACCAGAAATCGATTCGATCATCGGGCCGGCTCTTCAGCGAACGTTCACACTAAACCTGGACGATGTCAACTATGTGGGCGTCAGCTATTATAATAGCAATGGGGTTGATCTGAGCCTGACGACGATTTTCATGGTCATCAATTTCGGCCTAATCCTAGGCGTATCGTTCTCAGTCATTGTCACGTGTATTCTTCAGATTCGCAAAAAGTTCAGCACAATCAAACATTCTCAAGATAGTCAGGACGTTCTAGTGTTTGCCTTGTTCTTCCAGGTTTACCCCTTTCCCCCCTCTCTTATCTCAAAATTCCTGAATTTTCAGATGCTAGTCCCATTTTTTCTGATCTATCTACCAATCATTATTGTCCTCATTTTGCCCGCGTTCAAAATTCAAAGTGATGTGATTATCTCAACAACATCCATTCTCATCTCGCTGTATCCGCTTTTAGATCCAGTTGCTGTCATTGTGGTTATACCGTACTATCGCCAGGGATTTATCAAATTGATGACGCCGGCCAAAGTGTCACATCGAATTGAGAGTCTTGATTTTTGATTAGGTACTTGGAGATCATTTTTTGAAGTTGTGGGGATAAAAATGAGGCTTGGACTTGAAAATTTTTATTTGAAATTCAGAAAAATTCCAGAAAATTGGACTGAAACAGTTCAAAAATTTTGGTGATCACACCAGATGTTCTGGTCTGAAAGACTAGACTGGAGTTCAACCGAACGAGGATTGGAGATCAGAATTTTTTGTTGGAAAATTTTCCTAAAAAAATCCCGGTCCGAAACTCCCCGAAGTACCAAAAAAGATCTGGAATTTTCTTAGCGCAAAACTTTTGACTTGTCCTGGAAACTCGGCCCAAAAAGTTGTCTAGGCCCCGAAAACTAGTCTCGAAAACTTGGCCCGAAAAGTGGGCCCGGAAACTCGTCCCGAGAAACTTGGCTCAAAAAGTAGGCATAGAAACTCGGCCCGAAAACTCGTCCCCGGAAAGTTGGCCCGAAAACTCGTCCCGGAAACTAGGCTCAAAAACTCGGCCCCAAAACTAGGTCCGAAAACTCGGCCCAAAAAGTAGGCGTGGAAAATCGAGCAGCCTTTTTTCCCCTCAAAAATCATAAGACACCTATTTTTCTGTCCACATTGCACCCAGGCTCAAAATCCCGAAAACCACATTCATCCCAAACTCCGGTTCCAAACATCTACAACACATTCATGTTGGCATTATTATTATTATTATTATTATGTATATTCATTCACATTATTCATCACCAACACTTGCACTATCGACGAGAGACGAGAGACGCAGAGAAGACGAGCAAAAAGCAGTTGGCATTTTATTCTACTACTCGGAACGTGGAATCGATTTTTGTTGTTGTTGTTTCCTTGCTCTTTTTTCTTTTTGTTTTTTTTTTTTTTTGAAAATAGGAATAGGACAATTGGTAGTCATAACTACCAGTGTCAAGGCTACTATTTTCATCTATATGTAAATTTTTTTGAAACAAAAAACTTTTCTTTGGTTTTTTTTATCTTATCAAGTGCATTGATGTACAAATTTTGTATTTTTTCAATTCAGAAAATATTAAAAACGTGACCTTTTCAGGGAAATGGATCAGAATAAAAAAGGAAATGAGGTTTGAATCATTTCTAGATTTGTTTTTGTCGCTTGGGGGGTGTCCACGTTTTATGTTATTTTTATTGTATATTTATTCAGCTCCTTTTCCCGCCCGATACAATTCCACGTATTTCCAATTTTTGAACACATTTCTGTTACATTTATTGTTCCCTTTGTGCAATGTCTGGTGAAACGGTATTTTTCGATTTTTTTCACCGAAAATGAGTCTTGTTTTAGGGTCTTGAGTCTTGTATCGAAAATAGTCATAAAATAATGACAACATCGGCTGAAGATCTTGAAGCGTTTCGCGCCAGAAAAGTCGCCCTAATCACTGGTATTTCTGGACAGGTGGGTCTTAAAAACATCTTAGTTTTTCTGATTTTCCAAAAAAAAAAAATAGTTTAGGATGGCTCATACTTGGCTGAATTACTCCTATCGAAAGGTTACAAAGTGCACGGAATCATTCGTCGATCATCGTCTTTCAACACCGCCCGTATCGAACATCTCTACAGTAACCCGGTGACACATCATGGTGAGTGGTTGGTGAGGGGCCTAAACATTTCTGGGGGGGGGGGGGGGGGGGGGGGCGGTTGGATTTTCAATTTTGTTTGAAAAATGTTTCCACGAGATTTCAGGTCTCCTCTTTTCAGGATTTCAACTCGGCTAAAAAACTCGGCCCAAAAATTCGGCCCTAGAACTAGGCCTGAAACCTCGGCCCAAAAAGTAGGCCAGAAAACTTGGCCCGAAAACTACAAAAACACCTGGAAGTGTGTACCAAAAATGGATCTGGAAATTTTTTTTGGGGAAAATTTTCAAAAAAAAAAATCTGAAAATTCTTGTTGTCAAATTTTTGATCCTGGGCCCGGCCTTTTTATAATTCTGGACCCGGCAAGATTTCAATCTTCACTTTTTTCTGAAAATAAATTTTTCTGACTTTTGTGATAGGAAATAATTCAGACCAGGCCCATTAAAAAGTGGGCCTGTTTTTTTTCAAATTTTGCTCCAAAAATGTGATTTTCTTAATTTTTCTGAAAATCGAGCCCGGATTCTTTTTGAGGTCAAATTTTTGACGGAAAAAAAATATGTTTTTGGGTCCGAGGTTTCCGAGCCTGGTCCCGAATTCGAGGGGCTTGTTCTGACCTTTCTGAGAATCGGGCCGGCCCGAAAAAGACACCGTACCTCTGCGACAAATCAAGTCCACAAGTCTCTCTGCTTTGGACCCTAGATTTCGGGTGTAAACGCTAAGCCTCACTCAAAAATGTATTCTCATTTTTTCAGGCGATTCATCATTCTCTCTTCACTATGGTGATATGACCGATTCGTCTTGCTTGATCAAATTGATTTCGACAATCGAACCAACTGAAGTCTATCACTTGGCGGCTCAATCTCACGTCAAAGTGTCATTCGATCTACCAGAATATACTGCCGAAGTTGATGCGATCGGAACTCTCCGACTTCTCGACGCAATCCACGCATGTAAACTGACCGAGAAAGTGCGATTCTATCAAGCGTCAACATCCGAACTCTACGGCAAAGTCCAAGAGATTCCACAATCCGAGAAGACCCCCTTCTACCCGCGAAGCCCGTACGCCGTCGCCAAAATGTACGGCTATTGGATTGTGGTGAACTATCGCGAAGCGTACAACATGTTCGCGTGCAACGGCATCCTCTTCAATCACGAGTCGCCGCGTCGCGGCGAAACGTTTGTGACGCGAAAAATCACGCGATCCGTCGCCAAAATCAGTCTCGGACAACAGGAGCACGTCGAGCTCGGCAATTTGAGCGCGTTGCGCGATTGGGGACACGCGCGCGAGTACGTCGAGGCGATGTGGCGCATTTTGCAAAACGACAAACCCGACGATTTTGTCATCGCCACCGGCAAACAGTTCAGTGTTCGCGAGTTTTGTAATTTGGCGTTTGCCGAGATTGGCGAACAGTTGACATGGGATGGGGAGGGTGTGGATGAGGTTGGACGAAATGCGGACGGTGTTGTGCGTGTCAAAGTTAGCCCAAAGGTTAGTTTCCTCGTTTTCTTGAATGATTGTCAATAGAGCGAACTTGCTCGTATACTTATTCAAAATTTTTTTTTTTTTTTTTTTTTTTTTTTTTTTGAAAAAATCGCGACTGATTTTTAGAGTTTTTCAGATTCTAAAAGTTTTCAGGATAACTGGATTTTTGGCCTTGAAAAAAGTCAGACCCGGTCCCATTTTTAGCCTTTTTTTGAATTCGAAAATTTTTTTCAAAGATTTTTTCTGATTTTTAAAACTTCCAAGAAAATTTAAATTTTGACCAGATTTTTGAGCCAGGCCCGGTTCGATTTTCAGAATTTTTCTGATTTTCAAAACTTACAAGGAAAATTTTAGTTTTTGACCAGATTTTTGGTCCGAGTCAGAAACTTCAAAAAACTCGGGCCCGGTCCGATTTTCAGAATTTTTTGATTTCAAAAATTCTCTGAAAAACTTGGTTTCTGACCAGATTTTTGGTTCGATTCAGAAACTTCAAAAAACTCGGGCCTGGTCCGATTTTTAGAGTTTTTCTGATTTTGAAAATTTTCTAGAAAAATTGGGTTTTTGACCAGATTTTTGTGCCGAGCCCGGTTCAGCGCCTTTCATTCGAAAATTCAGATAATTTCGACCCGAAAATAGAAAAAAATCCAATTTTTCAGTACTACCGCCCAACAGAGGTCGAAACCCTTCTCGGCGATGCAACAAAAGCCAAAACCATACTTGGCTGGGAGCCAAAAGTAACCGTACCCGAACTCGTCAAAGAAATGGTGGCCAGCGATGTCATTCTGATGAAATCAAACCCAATGGCCTAGTCATTTTTCCGCCAAATTTTCAATTTCAACTGTGATTTTTCTGGGAATGTGTATTTATTTATAATGTATCATCATATCGTTTTGTTGAAACAGTGAAAAATAATAAAAAATATATATATTTGGTATGTTTTATGGTCTCACAATTTTGCCTTCTTATCAATCCTTCTCAAATCAATCGATAATGTTACCTTTCGGCTTTTTTGCATACTTGTTTTTGGGTGTGTGCCAATTGTTCGTCTCCACATTTCTTCTCACAACAACCCTTGCCAACTTTCGACTTCGCCAAAAATACTCGATTTTCGCCGGTAATCTGGTTTTCATGACGAGAGATTGCGGGTTTTTCTATTGTTTTTCAGTTAAATTCATTGTTGACATAATTGTTTCGATTCTGTTAATCTGCTTAGCCTGTTTGGATCGACGCTCAGATGAGAGAACGTGTAATGCCACACTTGTTATATCGACATCGATACCACTGTTACAAGTTTGTTGGGAGAGGAGAAAAACAATGTGGAAAATGGGGCAAAAATGTGGTGAAAAAAAGAGAGAGAGAGAGAGAGAGAGAGACGCAGAGAAAAACAATGATTTGCAGTTTGAAAGGTCACGTTCAATACTTTTGCGGGATTTTTCCGCACACCTAACTTGCCCCAAAATAGAGAGAGAGAGAGACGCAGAGAAAAATAGAGAGAAAGAGAGACGCAGAGAAAATTAACTATTTGCAGGTTTTTTTGGACACTAAAAAGTGCACAAGAAGACACATAGATTGTCGACTCCGCCCCCTTTCTGCACGCGGGGTGGGTTATGAAAATGGGCGGGGCCAAGGATGGGCTTATCTTCTGGTGTTCATTTCTTCATTCATTCTTCACAGTTTGCTCAGTTTTCTAATATTGTTTTTTTTTTCTTTTTTGTCTCGTTCATAATTTTTGACGGATTATTTTTCCGCACAAAAAACGTGTCCCAAAATAGAGAGAGAGAGAGAGAGAGACGCAGAGAAAAACAATGATTCGCAGTTTGAAATGTCACGTTCATAAGTTATTAACGATCATTTTTCTGCTCCAAAAAACGTGGCTCAAAAAAATTTTGAAATTTTCACACAAAAATTATTATCAAAATTTGAACTTAAAATTTTTTGAAATTCAAATTCCCGATTTATCTGCATTTTTCTTGGTCAAGCTTTTTTGAGACCTCTGAAAAATCATGTTTGGGCTCCGGCGGAAATCTAAAAGTCAATGGGTCAGTGACCTCTGATCCTCGAAAAGAAAAAAAAAACCTCCCAGGTCCTTCTACTTCTATGTGAGGTGATAGATTGGCTGCTCGCCGCATTTTCGCCAGTCTACTTTCACCACTCTTCCCTGTTCACACGTATTCTACCATTTCTTGCCGGCGCAATTTGTTATGCTGTTATTCTCACAGCTCTCGTCATTATTGGTAGTTTTGTCATTTTCACTTCAAACTCATTTTTCAACATTTTTCCAGACGTGACAACCAACAACACACGTTGCATAAACTCACCAGAAGCATCGGCTGTGACGCAAGCCTACGATTTCTCATTGGCCATTACCACTGTCTGCGTTTTGGGCTTGGCTGTGTTGTTGCATAAGAATCTGAATGGAGCCTATTTCAAACCGGTCATGATGCATTTCATAGCAACGCTGTTTTTGGAAGAATTCCCTTTGATTACGTGTATATTGTTGAAGTACTCGAATAATGTGAGTTTCAAATTTTGGCCCAGGCCCAAAAAAAGGGCCCGCAACATTTCGAAACCGCATTCAAGAATGTCCGGGAAAAAAAATGTTTTTTTTTCGAGTTTTCGATAAATGTGTGTCCCGACATCCCACGGGTTGAGCTGTACAGTAAGACTAACTAACGTTTTTACTCTTTTTTTGTTGGAGTTTCGTGGGATTTCGCGGATTTCGCGGATGCGAAATTTCGCGGTGTCGAAATGTCGCGATTTCAAAATGTCGCGGTTTCGAAATGTCGCGGTTTCGAAATGTCGCGATGTCAAAATGTCCGGTTTCGAAATGTCGCGGTTTCGAAATGTCGCGGTTTCGAAATGTCGCGATGTCAAAATGTCCGGTTTCGAAATGTCGCGGTTTCGAAATCTCGCGGTTTCGAAATGTCGCAGAACCAAAAAAGGCTCTGTCTAGGGTTTTTAGGAAATTTCATTTTTTTTCTGATAGAAAAATTCTCCACAAGTTTTCGAAAAAAAAAATCTGAAAATTTTTAAAAATTTGAAAAAAGCCCGGCGACCCCTTCTATTTCAGAACCCAGGCCAAGTTTTAAGTCAAGTTCAGAAAAACTCAGCCAAAAAATCACGAATTTCCAAAATTCGAGCCGGCCCGATTTCTCTGAACCAACCAAATCAGAGGTTTCATAATACTCCAAAATGAGCCCGGCCCAATTTTCTTCCAACTACTCTCTCTCTCAGAACTCTGCCATAATCGCGGCTGATGTCACCAACTGGTTAGTATGTATTCACTCCCTTCTACACTCCACATATTTCGTCTACAATCATCAAGACTATCGGGTAAGCCTCAAATCTCCCAAAAAATACTCAACATTTTCAGGAAAATTCTGTGCGAACAGTTAGAAGAATATTAAATCGACAACTACCGTAATTATATTCGGATAAATGAATAAATTATGAAACATTTTGGCGCGTTTGCTTTTCAAAATAATTGTTCTGATGTGAGGCTAATATTTTATGCTCCGCGGCTCACAAATTGGCCGCGTTTAACAGCACCACTACGGTAGGTAGGTAGGCTCTATTTGGTAACCTCATACTTTGCTGACTCAAATTTTCCCGCCATTTTTTCCCTACGCGCGACGTTTTCTACCAATTCTTGTCGGAGCCAGCGAGAAGAGCAACAACTGTTCGATTCTAATGTTATCTTAACATTTCAACATAATTTGCTCTCACATTTCGAACAACATTACACTCTCTACAACAATAATACATCGCGTTTGTTATTATAAGAATGAAGAAGAAGAAGAAGAAGAAGTGAATTTTTAATTGAATTTTTGTTTATTTTTGAGGCCAACACTTGCATTTTCTTATTGTTTTTATGTACTTTTCGTCGTGGGTGGTCTTTGAGAAGGTCCAGTGAGGCTTAGGCTGAGGCTTAGAAAATTATTCTCAAAATCAGAAAAACCCTCCTAAGCTTCAGAATACTCTCCAAAAATCAGGATTTTTCTTGGCACAAAAACCGAGCCGAAAAATTTCGAAAAATTGAAAAACTCGCGCCGAAACCTGCTCTTTTCTAGGCCCGACAAGACTTTTGAGGTCCACAAAAAACTGCCTAGAAAATATCGATTTTTCCAGCCAAAAAATTCCGAAAAGAAATTTTCGGCTCCAAAAAATAGTCCGAACCGGGCCTAGGCCTAAATATGTATTTTGAAAAACCTGCCACGGCCCGGGTGCGAAAAAACCGGCCCGAAAATATCGGAAAATGTGAGGGTCAAGAAATCGGAGCCAAAAAAAAGAATTTTCAAAAAAAATCTACCTCTAATCAATAAAAAAGTCGCATTTTCACACATTTTTCCCATCAACAAACTATGTGCTAATCTGTCACCCTTTCTGGACCATCTTCTTCTTTTTCTCTTATCTGACCTTCATATCTGAATAACATGCGTGACATTAATAATATTAATAATTACTATTACTATTACTATGTATGTCTAATAATGTTCCTTGTTTTTTTGATGGCCCTTTCTTTCTTTCTTGTTGTTCAATTTATGTCTTAAGATGGTTACCGGCTGTCGCTAATTAATGTAATTTGAGATTTTTATTCGCCTTTTTTTTCCGTACGGTCTATTGTTTCTCGGATTTTTCGCGGTTCATCGGTTTTACCTGGTTTTTGTTTATTAATCCAGTTGCTTTTTGGATTGACATTGCATTTCTTTGAAATTGTGTTCATTTTTTCTGGGAAGATAAAAGAAATCGGGCCGGACCCGATTTTATCAGACCACAAATTGAACTAGGGAATTTTTCGGCCTCGTTTTTTTGTTGGTTTTTTTGGCCTGAAATATGAAAACGGGTCCGGCCCGGATTTTTCTGAAGGTTTTTTTGGCCCCGATTTCATCACCCAACAAAAAAGTTGGGCTGGAACAGAAAAAAGTGTCTGAGCCAGTTTTTTTTTCAGGGCCCGTTTTATATTTTATAACCGGCCTGATTTTCTCTAAATCGGGCTGTCAATAAAGCTATGTTCTTCTCCGGGCCCGGTTTCAACAAAAAAGTTGGGCTGGAACAAAAAAGGCCCGGCCCGATTTATTCAAACCTTTTTTCAACTAGGTCATTGTCCGGGCCCGGTTTTCTCTTTTAAAAATTGAGCCTTCAACTTTCTGAAGAGGCTTGTCAATTAAACTTGATTTTTCCGGGCCCCAAATTTCGATGATTCTAAGAAATCGGGCTGAAACAGAAAACGGGTCCGGCCCGATTTTTTCAGAATTGGCCCATCTATTGACCCAGATATTTCTAGGCCCCATTCACTTGACTTTTCCGGACCTGCCTGAAAACAGGTCCGGCCCGATTTTCTCAGAGACTCAAACTTTCTCCCAAAACCGTAATCCTTGTACCTAGCTACCTGTCAAACATTTGTCCTTGTTTCATTCTCTCCCGTCCCGCCACCCAACAATTTTCCCTCGGTTCGTTTTTTTTTTGCGCCACAATTATTTTTTACCTCCTCCTCCTCCTCCTCTAGCTTATTCCACTATTCAACAAATCACCCTGGTGATGGGCGAGATTTCACTTTTTTTTTTGTTGTGAAAAAGAAAACTTTTTCCTCGACGCCCCTTCCCGTTTCACCTGAATTTCGATACAATCACAAATGTTTTCCGCTCCAATTCATATTGGGAAAAGAGAGAAATTTGTCAAAAACAGGCAAAAAATGACGATCCCTTGGGTCCCATAATTTTTGTGTAATGTCATGTCGCGTGAATTGTCAAAAAATGTGTCCCAATAGTAGTTGTTTTCTTGCAGTCTGGGAAAATGCGGATTTTAACGATAGCCTGGTTGATTTTTGTTGTTCTTGTCGATTTGGTCGATCTGGCCAAGATTGATGTGGATCTGATCAATGAAACTGTTCGAAGTCTTCTACATTTTACAAGTTCGAGTCCAAGTGAGTTTTTTTGAATCTTTTTCCGCACATTTTCCCACATCAGACACAGTTTTGTGGGTGTGGTCTATACCGAAGAAATATAATTCGAAAGTGAGAGATTTAGAGAAAATAGGTTTGACCTACAGCGAAAAAATTTCAAAATTTAAGACCCGCCATGAAAATTTCACAAAAACTACAGTAAATTTTTTTGCCCGGTCGCCATTTTTTTTTTGGAATCACTGTTGTCTAGGTCATTTTGACTTTTCTGAAAGAGGCTTAGAATTTCCGAAAATCTAAATTTTAGGCGGCGAAAATGCTTTAAGGTTGTTCTATTTTTCTCTGTATTTTTTTCAAAAATCTATTTCTAATAATACTACAGTATGCCCTTACTGCCTCAAATAATTTCCGTTTCAAGAAACCTGACCCATAAGAAACGCCATCTTATATAGTATCTCGTGTACCGACATCGCACTGGTTACGAGGCGCGCCATATCTCTCGTTTCAGTGGGCGGAGCTTTTTAATTTTTTTTCCAGATGAAACCCTCTCGTTTCGTCGTCCACCTCAGGTGTTGAGCAATTATATGAAAAATCTCTATCAGGTAGTTTTCCTCAAGTTTTCGAAACCACAAAAATTCCAGATCTACATCGACGAAGATTCGAACGACGACGGCAATCTTGTACGCGCAATCGAACCATCAGTCGGAAAACTCGAAAACGAAGAAGTTCTCGTTTTCGATATCGCCGGCTTCGACAGAAACGAGGCGATCATGCGCGCCGAGTTGCACTTCTACCTACGACGTCGCGCCTCGTTCGCGCGACATCGCTCCAAGCAGATTCGCGCCAAATCGAAATGTTTGAACGAGTATTGTCGCGAGCAGAATTTGCGCGCAATTCGCAACGATGACGATGAGTTCAAGGTGGTTTGGGATGCGACGAAGAGCGTTTTTGAATCGTATCATCTAGATGCCAAGCAAGCCGTCTTCCGGGTAAGTTACCAACAAAAAACTCTCACCTCAAAAATATTTTCAGATCACCAGGGAACACTCGAAAATGAGACCCTACTCCGAGATGATTCGCCGCTCCACACCATTCCTCTTGATCTATTCAAAAGTCAACCACACACTCGACATAAATACAGTACTCTCGCAAGCTGAACAAACAAAAAGAAAGCGACGAGATCTTGGAAGAGAGGATGTTCGACAATACTACTCGTACACGTCGATCGCGTTGGATGAGGATTTGAAGCCGGCTGAAAGAAAGTCGAAAAATCGAATGAAGTACTCGGATGAGAGCGTGTCTTCGGAAGATATTTGGCAAGGTTTCGGCGAGGAAACATCGTTTGAAGAGAGAGAGAGAAAGGCTAATGAGGAGATGGAGAATGACGTCAGAGTTGTTCTTTTGAAAAATAAAAATGTGAGTTGGGTCTTCATCGCTGAGAAGCGAGATGGTGGCCCGCAAATCTCGGGCCGGTTTTTAGGCCCAATTTTGAAATCAGAAAAAATCCGCGCTGAAAAAATCCTCGGTTCGTTTTTTTCACCCGGAAACCTCGGCTCGGTTTTTAAGGCTCGGAAATCTCGGTCCGGTTTTTTTTACCCAGAAATCTCGGTCCGGTTTTATTTCGATCAGAAATCTTGGGCCGGTCTCTTGGCCGGGAAATTTCGGGCCATTTTTTTTGGCCCGGAAATCTCAGGCCAGTTTTTTGACCTAGAAATTTCGGGCCGGTTTTTTTTTTGACTCGGAAATATCGGTCCAGTTTTCTAGGCTTGGAAATCTCAAAAAAAAAGACCGGTTTTCATTGGCCCCCTGAAAAAATCGACTCTTGAAAAAGGCTCAAAAACTCTTTTAAAAAAATAAGTCTAGAAAAAAAAATCAGAAAATGAAAAAACATCTGATCCCCAAAAATGCGTGTTAAAACCATTAGGATCAACCAAAATCTTATCATTCTGACCGGTCAAAAAACCACAAAAAAAATATTTCCAGCGTTGCCACAAGCAAGGAACTCTCGTCTCTCTCAAACATTTCGGTTGGGATCAATACGTGATTCAACCAAAAACCATCGAAACCTCATTTTGTCAAGGAAAATGCGCTAAGCCGCTCAACAACAAAGCGTCGAACCACGCAATGCTTCAATCGCTCTTGGCTGTCGAGCCGGTGTGTTGTGCTCCGACCAATTTGAAAAGTCTCAACCTGTTATATCGCGATGAGAAAGGTCGGACAACTCTGCGAAATTATGCCAAAATGCTAATCGGTGCTTGCTCATGCTTATAATGTACAATTTACCTCTTTTGTTTGTTTTGATCTTTATTTTTATTATTATTATTATAATTAAATTACCATAATATTTTCAACTACCTTTAAAACTGAATAAACAACATAAATATATATTCGAGTGCTTCACTTCATTTCATTCCAAAATGTTTCGTGCCCCAATATTATTCCTAATTTTCCAAATTTTTGGAATTTGCTCGACCAATGAGATCAAAACCTATGGATGTAGATGTTTAGAAAAGGAGTTGACTCATCAACCACTTGCCAACTTGAACATTTTAGAGCAAGAGAATGATCATTCAGGTTCTAGTTTTTATACAAAGGTGAGATTTTGAAAAATAAAATATTGAGAGGTCACACGTGAACCATGTTCTCATTATTTTTTATTTTCTCAAGAATATTCGGTCGGTTAGGTAATGTTGTACATGAGTCAGTGTGTCAGACTGACCCTGTGAGACAGTGGGAAGAGGAGAGACGCAGAGTGTGCTTTTTCAGAGACATGCCAAGGTTTTCCTTGTTCGTGCAATTTGCGAGAGAGGAAAAGATGAAAAGAAAACCGTCACTGATAGACCATGGGAAGAGGAGAGACGCAGACGTTGATAGAGAAGAGACGCAGACATTTCTCAGTTATTTCGTAGACAATGAAAGTTTTAGAGTTTTTGGGCCTTTTTTTTAAAGTCGATTTTTTCAGGCCCGGATTTTCTGGGCCAATGAAAACGGCCCGAGAGGTTTTCGGGCTTAAAAAAACGGTCCAAAATTTCCCGGGCCTAAAAACCGGCCTGAGATTTCCGGGCCTAAAAAACTGGCCTGAGATTCCCGGGCCTAAAAAAATCCTGAAATCTGAAACCGAAACTGTGTAAGCCTCTCCAAATTTCAGATCGCAGTTCTCCGAAAATGGCTCTCAACTCTAACCCTTCATAACACGGCTCCCGTAACAACCACAACAACAACAACTACAACTACTCTAAACCCTCTAGCTGAACCGTTCGATGAAGCGTCAGGCAGTTCAAGTTTCATTTGGTTCGCAGGTAAAGTTTTGCAAAAATATTTCCGACGATTCAGTAAGTCATGACACATCTTGACAAAGACACCTCGATATTTTTTGCAGCAAAAGAGATGCACATTTTCGACAAGTTCGAGTGTGTTTGTGATGGTGATTTGATTGCGTTGACCAGGGCCAAAACATTTATCAACATCAAAGTGACACATGATTGAGAAACGATAACAATGTTTATTAATTTGCTGAAATTATTATATACATAAAGTGCGATTACCCATAAAGTCTATGACAAAAATGTTGGCGATAACACATTGGCGGCTAAGGCTGAATCAGTGAAAATGGATGGAGATAGAACGGATGGAGACATGATAGAACCGCAAAGAACGGTAGGAGAAACAGCATCGGGGCAAAGAACAAACGGTGACAGAATGAGAGGGGACATTACGTAGGGGTTGACCACGTTGGGGGATAAGACGTAGGGCGAGAAGACGTATGCGTTAAACATTGCGGCTGACATAACATTCGGGCCTACCACATAGGGAGAGAAGATTAAGGGGTTGCCACATTGTGGAGAGCCAACGGGGAGGGACATTAACAACGGCGACAGGACGCTGGGGCAAAATAGTTGGGGTGAGAACATGAGTGGTCCGAGAACAGAGAGACTGTTCACCGTGGCCGATAGTGATTGAGGAGAGAAGAGTGTTGGATTCAAAAAGACGACCTTGTACGCTCCGTTGAGCAGTGAAATTGTTTGTCGTTTGGGTCGTTGACCGGCCACCGGTCCGTAAGCAGCGCCACTTCCTTTGGCAATGTTGCGAATCGTCATGCGAAGTGATTCGTCTTGCTGTTGTGGCGTCAACGCGTCGACCTCGTCAATATCGAACGGAAAATCGGCTACCGATGTGTTGTACACACCCTTCTCCCCGTACAACATTCTCATCTGATCGCCAGTCATATAGCTAAACTTCTTGTTGGCAAAATCCAAACTTTGTTGCTTGTTCAAACTTGCTGCCAGAGCCTTATAAGCATTGTCGACAAGATTTGTCATATCAAATATATCTCCATCTAATCCCTCAGTTCTCAACCCGTTCACCAGATTCAACGCGTCATCAACCACCGTGTTCACACCACTCACATCCATAACCAACTCGAGAAGTGTCTCTCGATCACTAGGGTTTAAACCAGCCTAAAACATGCTACGTACAACAAAATTTGAGTCACGACAAACCTGTTCAAGTGCATTTGGCAGAGGTAGAACACTGGTGTCTGTGTCATCCTTGTACAACGGGAATAAGCTCGGAGAAAACAAGTTTCTGAAAAAAAAACTCAGTGAGAGAAACATCAAAAGGGGCGGGGCCAATAAGTGTGTGCCATTGTTTGCAAGAAACAAATAAGCTCCGCCCACCTCTTTGTGTTGCATTTTTTGTCAAGTTTATATTATCTATCTTACTTTTTGACTTGATATTTATCCGGCATAATTGGCATGAATCTCGGGGACAAAAAATTGGTGTTCAGCTCATCGGTATGTTTTGCCACCGAGTCGACTAAGCCGTAAACCGTCTCATCGACAAGTCCTGTCGGTGTGATGTCTCGCAATCGATCGGTATAGGACTTGGCTCGACGCAAAGGATGTTTCGAGCCCAGGACCATGTCGAGCATACGATTTTTGAACTTGCTCTTCGAACGAGCTTCCGACACAGCGTCTTGCAACTTTTTCAAACTTCCATAAGAATTTTTCAGTGTTGTTGTGGTGTTTTGATGAACCATTTGACGAATGAAATTGGTCACAACTTTGACTGGCGACTTTTTGGTGTCCATCAAATTTGGCATGGAAGCGGAGTTCCTCGGGCGATACACTCCTCGATCTTCTTTCTCAACTCGTCTAGCCTCATCAGCTGCTTCTTTCTGGAACATTTCATCTCAGAAAATATTAGTTTCGAATTTATAGCCTCACATTCCTGTAGAGTGACAGAACACTTCTCTTCATCCTCCTTCTTCTGTTGACCTTGTCCAATTTTTTCAACATTTTCTTGTTGATCCCATATTCTTCTGCATGACTTTGCCTCATCTTCTTACGATACTTAATCTGTTGCACTTTTTTCAGATGTATTTTCTTCAACATTCCATTCGCTTTTTTGCTCGCATATCGTTTCAAAACTTTTCTCTCTTTCTCCTTCCTCTCCAATTTTTTGATATCCAATTTTCCCATAGGCACAGTATTGTGTTTATCGATAAAATCAAGTTTTGGATCCAACAGAGCAGTGAAATAATCATTTTTCTACAAAAACCCATTGTTTTGATTTCGAAAAATTTCGATTTCTCACCAATTTTCCGTCAAACGCTTTGACAAGACACTTTGCACCAGCCCTATGATCATGCTCTTTCTCAATCGCATCCAAACATGCGACAAACGCACGACGTTCGGGTCTAAAATCACAAAACATGTTCATCCAAAAATAGAGAATCCAGACAACTAACTTTTTCATCTTCATATACATTTGTTTTCCAACTGATCCGAGCAACGATGAAACCGCCTGAGTATACCAGCCATAATGAAGTTGTTTGAACTTTTCAACTTGTTTTTCTGACATTTTTAGGTGGTTCATCGAGTTGAGTTTTGAGTTTGAGAGAGCATCTGTAATTTGGTGTATATTTTAATCTTCTCTCTGGGTCTCTTGTTTCTGAATGATATTTCGTCGAGAAAAATGAGCGGTTTTGCACAAAAATCCCGAAAAACATTTAAAAAATCTCCTAGCACGCTCTCCTCTTTTTGTTTCTTTTTTTCTTTCACAGGCGGTGTACGACACTCCGCTTCGCCACTTGTTTTATCGAGTTGTTAAACAAGAGGCATAGTGGAGTGTCGTAAGGTTTGAATCAATATGTGATCAGATTTTGCAGTATATAGGGAATAACTTCCAGTTTTTGCTTTGGCCACAGCCTGACAAAAAACAACATGAAACGTCGTTGTCAAAAATTCGAGAAATTAATATTTTATTTTTCACGTGACCTTACACGTGGAAATATTGACCTTCCTCCTCACTCCTATTTCTCTAACCAACACTATTTCATCTAAAATAAATGTGCGGCAGTTGCATTTGAATTTTTTGTTAATAAAAAGTTGATTTTCTCGGGCTCTTCTTTAGTGTACCGACATTCCCCGGTATGCGCCACAAATAAAGGTGAACACGTTTTGAGCCTTTTTAATCCGGATTTATTATTGTTCCACAAACAATACATGTTTTTCCCACCTTTTCTATCAATTCTCCTTATCAAACACAGTTTTTAACATGTTCTCGGTTGTTATTAACGAGTTCATCATCTATGTATTTCTCACATTTTGAAAGAAATATGAATATATGTATATATCTCTCTTTTGAATCAACACAAAATTATAAAAAACCCATAACTCACCTGACCAATAGACAATGGATAATAAAAATATCGCAACACATAGCTTCATGGTTTCTCGAAATAAATGATAGCTGCCTTATCCTTTTATCCGCGGTGTTGATTGTTTCATTTCGCTTCTACCCGCCCATCCAAATACCGTACTATTTCGTTTTTTCGATTTTTTGTGTTGTCTATTTATCAAAGGCTGATCAAATCAGATTTATGTAACAAAAAGATACAAAAATTGTGTATTATTTTGAAATTCGACCGGTCACTCACTAGAAAATTTTCAAATTATTATTATTTTATATACATTAAGTCCTAATTTCAAGTGTACAACCTCAACTATGACAAAAACGTGGGTGACAAAATATTTGCGGCCAAAACTGAGTCAGTAAAAATCGATGGAGAAAGAACAGATGGTGAGAGAATTGTGCCACAAAGAACTGTTGGCGACACCGCGTCGGGGCATAGAACAAAAGGTGAGAGAACCAGAGGGGACATGACATAAGGGTTGACCACGTTGGGGGATAACACGTAGGGAGAGAAGACGTAGGCGTTAAAAACAGCGGCTGACAAAACATTGGGGCCTAGAACATAGGGCGAGAAGATTAACGGGTTGCCAACTTGGGGAGAGATAACTGGCAGCGACATTAACAGTGGGGAGAGGACGCTGGGACAGAATAATTGGGGTGAGATGACTAGCGGGCCTAACACGGAAAGGGTGTTGATTGTTGGGGCCATGGCCTGGGGCGAGAAGACTGTTGGATTCAAAAACACGGCTTTGTACGCTCCACCGAGAAGCGATATGGTTTGTCGTTTCCTTCGTCGACCAACTGAACTCTCTGCGAGATTTCGAATTGCCAGATGTAACGCGTCACTTTTTTGCTGCGCTGTTAACTTGTCCACCTCATCAATATCGAATGGCAGCTCTGCTACCGATGTGTTGTACACACCCTTCTCCCCGTACAACATTCTCATTTGATCCCCAGTCATATAGCTAAACTTCTTGTTGGCGAAATCCAAATTTTGTGGCTTACTCATACTCGCTGCCAGAGCCTTATAAGCATTGTCAATGAGAGATGTCATATCAAATATATCTCCATCTAATCCCTCAGTTCTTAAGCCGTTCACCAGATTCAACGCGTCATCAACCACCGTGTTCACACCACTAACATCCATGACCAACTCGAGTAAAGTGTCCCGATCATCTGATTTCAGCCCAGTCTTTTCAAGAAAATTGGGCAGGGGAAGAACACTCGTGTCCGAATCATCCTTGTATAATGGGAAGAGACTTGGAGACAGCAAATTTCTAGAAAAAATATATATGTTTTCCCAAAAGGGGCGGGGCCAAAAGGATGAGCCATTGTTTGCAAAAATAGGCTCCGCCCACTCATCTGTGTGTCTGCTTGATGCTACTTTTTACTCTTTTTTTTTTGCTAGTTTATATTATCTCACTTTTTCTTTCTTTTTTTTTTATTAGACTTACTTTTTGACTTGATATTTATCTGGCATAATTGGCATAAATCTCGGGGACAAAAAATTGGTGTTCAGCTCATCGGTATGTTTTGCCACCGAGTCCACCAGACCGTACACTGTCTCATCGACAAGTCCTGTCGGTGTGATGTCTCGCAATCGATCGGTATAGGACTTGGGTCGACGTAGAGGGTTTTTCGAGCCCAGGACCATGTCGAGCATACGGTTTTTGAACTTGCTTTTCGAACGAGCTTCAGACACTGCGTCTTGTAACTTTTTCAAGCTCCCATAAGAATTTTTGATAGTTCTCGTGGTGTTTTGATGAACCATTTGACGAATGAAATTGGTCACAACTTTGACTGGCGACTTTTTGGTGTCCATCAAATTTGGCATGGAAGCGGAGTTCCTCGGGCGATACACTCCTCGATCTTCTTTCTCAACTCGTCTAGCCTCATCAGCTGCTTCTTTCTGAAACATTTCATCTCAGAAAATATTAGTTTCGAATTTATAGCCTCACATTCCTGTAGAGTGAAAGAACACTTCTCTTCATCCTCCTTCTTCTGTTGACCTTGTCCAATTTTTTCAACATTTTCTTGTTGATCCCATATTCTTCTGCATGACTTTGCCTCATCTTCTTACGATACTTAATCTGTTTCACTTTTTTCAGATGTATTTTCTTCAACATTCCATTCGCTTTCTCACTGGCAAATCGTTTCAAAATCTTTCTCTCTTCTCTCTTCTTCTTCATTTTTCGAAAATCAATCTTTCCCATAGGCACAGTACTATGCTTATCAATAAAATCAAGTTTTGGATCCAACTGAGCTGACTTATAATGCGACTTCTGAAAAAAAAAGAATCTGTTTTTTTATTATCTAGTTTAATCTCAATCTCTTACCAATTTGCCGTCGAACGCTTTTACAAGACATTTTGCGCCAGATTTGACGTCATACTCTTTCTCAATCTCATCTAAACATGCGACAAACGCCCGACGTTCTGATCTACAACATCGAGTTCAGATTGTATTTCAAAACTTTTTCCACTAACTTTTTCATCTTCATATACATTTGCTTGCCAACTGCTCCAAGAACTGATGAAACCGCCTGAGTATACCAACCATAATGAAGTTGTTTGAACTTTTCAACTTGTTTCTCTGACATTTTTAGGTGATTCATAGCATCGAGTTTAGAACTTGAAAGTGCTTCTGAAAATAGAATTCTTAGTGATATCACACCTGTTCGTTTTAACCCCTTATCATAAATTTTTATTAACGAGTCTGTCATGATAGATGTGCTAAACATGACACAATAAAGTACTTTTGACCCTGTCAAGTAATGATTGATTGGATTTTTTGTTTTTGTTTCTAGAAAGTAAAGGGTTTTTGCATTTTCTATCCATTTTAACATTTTCATAATTTTACTCCTACTAGTTCAAAATGTAAATTATTTAAGCTCTAATTTGTAAAAAACTAAAAACACTTACCTGAGGAAAAAACAAAAATAGATAAGAATAGAAAATGTTTGAGAAGCTTCATGTCCTATATAAAAATATTCCGAAACGTATTTTTACCTTTTTATACTTCTGGATTTTTCTAATCGTTTGATTTATACGCCCACTTTGTTCTTCATCATTCCACTTTGTGACATTTTGTGATTTTTATTGATCAGTTTTCGGAAAAAATGCAACAATTATTATTATTATTATTATGACAAAAACGTTGGAGACAGTACACTTGCAGCTAATGCAGAATCAGTGAATATTGAAGGTGACAAGACGGATGGTGAGAGAACAGTACCGGAGAGTACTGTAGGTGAAACAACATCGGGACATAGAACAAATGGAGATAGAATCAACGGGGATAATACGTAAGGGTTGACCACGTTGGGGGATAAGACGTAAGGAGAGAAGACGTAGGCGTTAAAAACAGCGGCTGACAAAACATTCGGGCCTAACACATAGGGCGAGAAGATTAACGGGTTGCCAACTTGGGGAGAGATCACGGGAAGCGACATTAACAGTGGGGAGAGGACGCTGGGACAGAACAATTGGGGTGAGATGACTAGCGGGCCTAACACGGAAAGGGTGTTGATTGTTGGGGCAAATGATTGGGGTGAGAACACCGTTGGACTGAGAAATACAATTTTGTAAAATCCGCCGAGTAGTGTTATCGTTGTTGCTCGTTTCACCCTCCGGTTCGATTTCTGCGCGCCCTCACCTCTTGCTATATTCCTGATTGTCAGCCGAAGAGCTTCACTCTTCTGCTCGCTTGTCAACCCGTCTACTTCATCAATATCGAATGGAAGATCGGCTAGAGAAGTGTTATACACACCCTTCTCTCCGTACAACATTCGCATTTGATCGCCTGTCATATAGCTGAACTTGTTGTTCGCAACATCTAAACTCTGCGACTTTGTCAAGCTTGCGGCCAATGTTTTGTAAGCATTGTCAATGAGAGATGTCATATCAAATATATCTCCATCTAACCCCTCAGTTCTCAACCCGTTCACCAGATTCAACGCGTCATCAACCACTGTATTCACTCCACTGACATCCATCACTAACTCGAGAACTGTTTCTCGATCCTCAGACTTCAACCCTATCTGAAAATGATTTTTTTAAGTGTTGACACTCTAAGCCTACCTTCTCAAGAACATTGGGAATTGGAAGAATGTTGTCATCACTGTCATCTTTGTACATTGGAAACATGTTCGGTGATAGAATACCCCTTTAAGAAATGGATTTGGGTGAGCTCTTTAGTGTCGTCGGCCGCGAAACTTGTCCGCGACGCGGTTCTCATTTAAAGAAAAATAGAGATAGAGAGAGCGCGCGTTTTCCAATGGGGAGAGGGGGAAAAGACGATAGAGAGTACGCGCAAAAGAGAGAGGGTAGAGAAAATAGCAAACTTTTTTGCCTCACTTTTTCGCTTGATATTTGTCCGGCATAATTGGCATGAATCTTGGTGACAGAAAATTGGTGTTGAGGTCAGTTGTATGTTTGGCCACCGAGTCCACCAGTCCGTACACTGTCTCATCGACAAGCCCTTCTGGTGTGATGTCTCGCAATCGATCGGTATAGGATTTGGGTCGACGTAGAGGGTTTTTCGAGCCCAGGACCATGTCGAGCATACGATGTTTGAACTGGCTCTTCGAGCGAACTTCTGACACTGAATCTTGTAACTTTTTCAAGTTTCCATAGGAGTTTTTCAAAGTTTTTGTGGTGTTTTGATGAACCATTTGACGAATGAAATTTGTCACAACTTTGACTGGCGACTTTTTGGTGTCCATCAAATTTGGCATGGAAGCGGAGTTCCTCGGGCGATACACTCCTCGATCTTCTTTCTCAACTCGTCTAGCCTCATCAGCTGCTTCTTTCTGAAACATTTCATCTCAGAAAATATTAGTTTCGAATTTATAGCCTCACATTCCTGTAGAGTGAAAGAACACTTCTCTTCATCCTCCTTCTTCTGTTGACCTTGTCCAATTTTTTCAACATCTTCTTGTTGATCTTATATTCTTCTGCATGACTCTGCCTCATCTTCTTTCGATATGTTTTTGTTATCACTTGATTTATATGAATCTTGCGGATCATTTTTATTGCCTTTTTTCTCGCCAATTTTCTCGTTCCTCTTTTCAATTTCTTCGATCTTTTAATTTTTCGAATATCCAATTTTCCCATGGGAACAGTATTTTGCTTATCGATAAAATCAAGCTTCGAGTCTAACTGAGATGAAAAATATTCTTTCTCCTGGAAAAACAACACAACTACAAATACAAGGGGAAGTTTGAAATCACCAATTTGCCGTCGAACGCTTTTACAAGACATTTTGCACCAGATTTGACGTCATACTCTTTCTCAATCTCATCTAAACATGCAACAAACGCCCGACGTTCTGATCTACAACATCGAGTTCAGATTGAATTTCAAAACTTTTTCCACTAACTTTTTCATCTTCATATACATTTGTTTGCCAATCGACCCTAGAAGTGATGAAACTGCCTGAATATACCATCCATAATGAAGTTGTTGAAGCTAAACATTCAAAAAGTGAAAAAATAAACTTTTTGAGAATGTTCACCTTTTCAACTTGTTTATCCGACATTTTCACATGATTCATAGAGTTCAGTTTTGACTTCGATGGAGGAGCTGAAGCATAGTCAATTTTTGAAAAAAAAATTGGGTCCAATTTTTTCCAGAAAATTAAAGACACCCTGCCACTCAGAAATGGGTTTTCCATGTTCAAAAAAATGGCTCAAAAAACCAAAGAAAAAAACAAAACAATTTTTTGACGTGGGTTACTGTACCCGCACACACACACAAACGGTGTTTGCGGACGCCAATCTTTTGAGAACGAATTCAAAAACTGTTTTTTTCCGATTTTTGAATTTCACACATCGAAAATTGAAGTCGTTTGAGATTTTGATAAATGCGAGAAATTCATTTCTAAGTGATAAGGTGTCTTTAAGATTTTATAAAATCTTTTTTTTATTTTTCCACCTGTCTAAAAACCCCTAAACTCTACAAACCTGAGAATCCTAAACCAAAAGACAAAACGAGAAGAGATGAATAAAATACATTCATGATAGTCGGATCAAAATGGGGTAAGCCATAAAACATATCGCAGTAACTTTATTACCCTGGTTATGGTTTTGAGAAGCTTCTTCTTCATCCGCCCAAATCATGTTAGATCAAAAGTAGAACTTTTGAACTAGTTCAGATTGTCTGTGAGAGTTATGTATTGTCAATCCAGCCAGATCATTCAATGAGAAATTGATCTACCGTCTGAATCTCTCATTTTTACATGCTCTTTCATCGAATTTTTGTGGTAGATCACTTTTTCCGTTGGATGATCTTACCGGATAGACAATAAACTTTTACTTGAACTCGTTGCTCTGAGGTTCAAAAAGTGTCTAGGGGACTGAGTTTTATCACATTTCAAAAATTTCTATTTTTGTCAAATTCATGTTCTCTCGTTATCATCGACAAATAAGATTTACGATTTTTTTTTGGGACGAGAAAAACGAGAAAATCGGTATAGGATTTTAACTTTTCCCCAGCTGCCAGGGTCAAGTTCGAGAAAATTCTAGATTTTTCGCGAGCTACAGTAATCCTGATCAATGACAAAGCGTTCAATGATAAAACGTTTCTTTTTGTTTCAAATTGTTTATCACTTGTCGATTACCGTATCTTTCTTCTTCTTCTTCTTCTTCTTCACAACACGTTGCAAATTGATCTATCAGAATAGAGAATCAGTTTTGAAGTGGAACAAAAAACAACAACAACAAAATCAAATCAAGAGGGGCGGATCGGGATGAATCAAAAGTGCGAAAAATTCTCCGCTTCCGATTATCATGATATTAAAGGGAGGAACTCGTTTCACAGGTAGAGGAGAGATATGTGAACGGGGGACGAATGGAAAATCTGAATGAACTAGAGGGATCGAAATATTTACCGGGTTTAGACTTCTGTAAAACCGCTAAGCCTCACTTCAGACCGACCGGGAGAACGCTGAAACTTGGCCTAGTTTTTTTTTTTTGAGAGTCACATACATAATTCTAGGCCGCACCCCGGGCTGAAATAGTACTTTGAGATTGGACAGAAAAATATGTCACCTTCGTACATAGACCCCGTTCACTTTGAGCCTATTGAAACATACCCGGTTAGCTTTTTGAGCTCTGTTCATGAGCTCTGATCACCTTTTTCACCAAACCAGCCTGGCGTAACCCGCGAGATGTCAGCACACACATTTATCTGGATATTTTTTTTCAATTATTTTTCATGAGAAATGCTCTTCTTTCGAACTTTTGATTAGGTGAATAACAACAACTACAAATCCCGGGTCATCTCCCCGCCCACAAGTTTCTCTGCGTCTCTCTCCCTCTCAAAAAGCCGATCACTCAAAATATCATAAATATTTTTCCTTGACAAGCACTATAGTCATGAAATAGCATAAAAAGTATCGAAATGTTACCACTCCGATTTTGCGCGAGCGACAGATGGCCGGGGAGAAAACACCTATCATAAATAGATTAACAACGATAACAGGTGTGAGTGAGACAAAATTGACCAATTGGTTGATCGGTCAAATTAGGCAGAACACAAGTGAGACAGAAAACGGCCCATTTTTTTTTGCTGTTACATATATTTAGTTACCAACTAATTCTGTTCAGTTTTTCTCATTTTTTCAATTAATTTTTGGCGAGTACTGTATTTTTCGACATCAACCAATGATAACATGCGCGGTTTTATGAAAAGGGATGAAATTGTGGAATCAACACGTCAGAAAAAATCGAAAACTTTTTGGATAAACTATTTGTGAATTTTCTAGAAAAAGAGATTTTCTCATGAAAAAAAAATGATTTTTGAAATTTGTTTTTCAAAAAAAAATAATTATCGTTAGAGCGCATTTACTCTCTCTAAATTTATGGTCATTCAACCGTGTAACCGACATCTCACGAGAAGCCAGGCGCTATACTTGTGTGATTTTTGTCTGCGTTTCCTATGGAAAAAGACCGCTCTCACCTGATAGTTTTCTCTGTTTCTCTGCGCCTCCCTCGAAGGGAAAACTCTCATCGATTCCAGTTTTACTCTTTTCTGAAAGGTCGTGGTGATACCCTCCCCCCTTTAAAAATCGTCCCATCATCCTGCGCAAAATTGACTACTGTCTAATTCTCTTATTTTTACATGATATTTCGTGAAATCAAATTGTTCCTTTTTTTTCTCAACTTTTTTCCAGATTTAAAAGATGACGTCAACAACAGGTATCCTCGAATCCAATCCAGTTCTACAGTAACCCCTAGCTTATCTCGACCATTTTTTTGTTGTCATGATCTCGCCTGTTCAAAGAATAAAAAATAAATGTTTTTTCGAGGAAAGTGTGGTTAACCATATAAATTGAAAGTGACATTTTTTGCATGGCCCCAGAGCAAAAAAAAAAAGAATATTTTTCTCACCGGAAATCTCTTTTCTCTCGCGGACTTTTACTGAAACTTTTCTCGTGTTCAGCGTTTTTTCCTCCAATTTTTTCTCGCTCGTCGATTTTCCAGGTGTTGGTTGGTTTTTGAGACTACGAATATGTGTGTGTTGATGTGAAAATGGCAAATTTGTGCTGTTTTTTAGGCAAAAGAAAAAAACACGCACATCAGATAAAATTAATTGGAACTAAAGTGTTCTTCTTGTTTTTTTTGTGACTCCAATATTTTTTTTCGAAAAAAGTCAAACAAATATGAATGTCATAAAACGGGTGTTTTGCTTTCTCAATTTACTGCCTCCAGATGTTCGGCTTCTGTGATCTTGAAAAATTCAGAAATTCCGAAAAATGTCTAGTTTGAATTCACTCAATTTGTGCAGCATTTTTCAATTAGACAAGTGTCTTTTTTTCCGAATAAAAAATTTGTTTTCTTGAAAGTTAGCCTTTTTTCGTTTTTTGAAGGTCCTGAAATTTCGGTCATGAAAATCAGGGTCAAATTTTTACCACTTTTTTCAGTATTTTTTTCAAAACTTGCCTGGAAGTTCGGTCCGGAAATTAGGCTCAAAATTCCAAGAACTCTATCAGCTCAGAGGTCAGGTTGTGGTCCGAGGGCCAGGCCCGGTTTTCAGCCGATGAAAAAATATCGGAGCGTGTTTCGGCCTGCCCTACAAAAAACCAGGCCCACATTTCTGCGGTATTTTTGAGACCTTCTAGGAAATATGACCGAAAAAAAATCAGGCTCAAACTTCCAGAAATTCATTTTCAACAAAAATTGGTCTCAAGTCTAATTTTTCGAAATTTTCAGGCGCACCTTTCCAGTTTTTTTTTTCAGGTCTAGAAAATCAGGCTTATTTTCAGACCCTCTAAAAAGTTTTGCCGAAATTTTCAGCCCATTTTTCAGGCCTAGAATTTCAGGCTACTTTTCAGGCCGCTCTAAAAAATGTGGCCGAAAATTTCAGGCAATTTTTCAGGCCTAGAAAATCAGGCTACTTTTCAGGCCCTCCAAAAAATGTGGCCCAAATTTTCAGGCCCATTTTTTTGAGTCAAATTTTCATGCCAAGAATTTCAGGCTACTTTTCAGGCCGCTCTAAAAAATGTGGCCGAAAATTTCAGCCCCATTTTTTAGTCAAATTTTCAGGCCTAGAAATTCAAGCTACTTCAAGGCCGCTCTACAAAATGTGGCCCAAAATTTCAGGCAGTTTTTCAGGCCTAGAAATTCAAGCTACTTCAAGGCCGCTCTACAAAATGTGGCCGAAAATTTCAGGCAGTTTTTCAGGCCTAGAAATTCAAGCTACTTCAAGGCCGCTCTACAAAATGTGCCCAAAATTTCAGGCAGTTTTTCAGGCCTAGAAAATCAGGCCCAATTTTTTCTCTCGATTGGTTTTTACTCTTTCAACAACTAGTAACACTTCACCATTCCTTTTTCGCTTTGCAAAACTTGACACGCACAGAGTAGCAACATTTTCGAGCGGGTTAAAGATTAACAAATTTCCCACCGTACTCTCAAAAAATTGAACATTTTTCGCCAAATAATTATTTCCGGTTCTGACAAAAAGTGCGGCTTAGCCTTTATCATGACAAAAGTTCAGTAACACACAAAGAATAATAATAATAATATGAATAGAAAAAGGCGAAACTTGAGGGACTCTTAAGTGATCGTCGCCTAAGCCCCGCCCACTTAATTGAGTGCCACATTTATTTGTTAGTTTTTTTCCCCCCATACTTTATCCCTCATTTCTCTACTTATTTAGGAGCAACAACAACACTTGGACACCTTTTCCTCCCCTTTTTTCCAGCCGGTTGATTCAATTTGGTATTGAATTTGAAAATACATATATAGGGAGCGAAAAAAGCTGTGACGAAGAAACAGGAAAAGATCTCAGAACAACTTATAAATAACTCATCAGATTTTATGTGAAAAAGCTAACACGACTTCAGGTTTTTTTCGCTTTTTGCTTACAAAAAAAAAGTTTTTTTTTTGCTTTAGATGATTTTCACACTTTTATCCACGTTGCCTGCGTTGATCATCACTTCGGAATTGGATTATGCTGAACTGACCGAGGGATTTCATACGTCAGAATTAGGTAAATACTCATTTTCGGGATAAAAAACAAAAAAAACTATTTTTGAATTTATTCTCACGACGAAAATCTTGTGCAAACACCGTTTGTTTGTGTGCGCGGGTACAGTACTCCTCGAAAAGATATTATAGTTTTTTTTTTCAAATTTTTCATCGAAAATTGAATTCCAGAATTTTTGGCGAGCCTGATTTTCGAGATTGAATTTTTTGTTGATTTGAGTTTTTTGAACCACCCGTGTTTTTCCAAGTTTTGAAAAATGCGGTCCAGAAAAATACTCAAAATTTTTCAGAAAACTTTCAATTCTCATTGTCTGGAAAATAAACCTCTCAGGCCGGACCGAAAATTGAAAAGTCTGGGCCGGAAATTTTAGCCGAGAAAAATTCTAGGTCTGAATTTTTGGAAAAAAAATTTCTGTCCAAAATTTTCTGCTCAAAACTTTTTAAAATAAATTTCTGTCGACAATTTTTAGCCCCTCTCAAGAAAATTTTTCGCGAAAAACCAAAAACTATTCCCAAGAAAAAAATCCACTGTCTAAATCTCTCATTTCATCCTGCTCTCTCACTCTTTTTTTCCCAAAACTCAGTACAGCCTAAGCCTCACAAAAAACTGTCCCATCTCCAGCCTCCTCCCACAGTCGCGCCAACACTCTTTCTCGTCGAAACTGCACCCGCGACACTGACATCATCGATCAACTTCTCAATGGAACAGGCTATAACAAGTTCCGAATACCACGTGAGTCACGCAAAAAGTGCATTATTAAAGAGGCTAATTTTTCCTCCTCGTTTTCCTACAAAAAACTTTATTCCTTATCCATTCCAAATTCATCTAATTGTCGCCGCTTTTAGCAGAAACACACATTTCCTGAACAATATACGAAAGAGAGAAAGAGCTATTAGAGCCTGTTTTTCAGAAGATGAAGGAATGGCGGTTGTTGTGGAAATTTGGATACAGGCCATCACGTCGATCGATGAGTTGACAAACGATTTTGAGATGGATATTTATATCACTGAGACGTGGCTTGATCCGGCGCTCAATTTTCAAAAGTTGAGCCCGTGTAAAGGTAAACATTGCTTTTTTTCAACTGGATTCAGAAATAACAAAAACAAGATTCAGAAATCATAAATCATTTTCTGTGTTTTTCATTTTTTTTTAAAGGTGGACTACGAGGAAATTGCAAGTTTCGTTCATAATATAGTTGGTTTTCTCCTCAAAAATGATGCGGAAAGCAAAAAAACGCAAAAAAATTGATACGGAAAAAAAGAAAAAACAAGCAAACTAGCGCATCTACCGGAATCGATCATGTGCGCTCCATTGAACCATTAGAAATTCAAATTTTTTTGAAAAAACGCACACATTTTCACTACACTATATATGACGCGATATTGCACACTGCCTTTCTCAGATACATCGCATCCCACCGTTAAGAACATAAGTACAAAAACGAAAAAATAGCTGAAAATTTTTCAGAGAAAATCATATTTTTCTAGAAAATGTCATTTTGAATTTTCGACAAAAAAATGTCACCACGGCGTTTTTTTTCGTACATTTGGCCTAGAAACCGACGTGGAAGAGAATTTTTAGCCACGCCCACTTGCCCCGCCCACAACCACGCCCCCTTTCAGTTTTGTTTATTTTTTTTTCTTCCTCGCTGTTTTCTCCGCTCTCAGATTAAAAAAAAAAAATCGCAATGGTAGTTATTTAGATAAGTATTTGAAGTTTCTTTTCCGACCGAGATTAGAAAGTTTGATGCTAAAACCATCGACTAGATACGATTTAAAAATTCCAATTTTTCAAAATGGCCGATATTTCTCGTCGGTTCCTAGGACATCTGTGAAAACATAATATTAATCTAAGGCTTAAATACATGGCGTTTTTTTCTGCACGTTTGGTCTAGGATCCGACAAATTGAAGAGAAAATCGAGGCGGTTCGAATGATGCTAATCACAACTGATATAATTTCGAAACCATTGAGTTATTAAAGCCTAAAGTTTGTAACTTTTTCCAAAAATAACTTTTTCGGGTTGTAAGATATTCAAAGGTAGTTTTCTTAGTGATTAAACATTTTAAGTGTTATTGAATGTCTTTGATAAAATAGAACACTTTCTTGCCCCTTCTTTCACAAGATACTGGCCAAGAATAAAGAATATGAAAAAAAACAATTCAAAAGGCAATATTTCAGCTTTGTCACTCAATAATTGATGTCTTTATCGATAATTCACTTCTGAACAGCAAAATTTCATCAGAATTTGTGTAATTTTCTGATTTTTTCAGTACCAATTTTTGTCTAAAATTTAATTTTCTAGATTTTCACACTGTTTAGCAAAAACTTTTATGATAATCAAACAGGAAAGAATAAATAATCAAAAAGGAAAGAATAACCAGTATACAAATATGTACAATGAACACTTAACACATTGGATACTCAGTTCTTTAGAACATTACCACTTCCTCAGTAAAATGAAAACTCCGGAGCAACTCCAAATTGAGGAGTTGATTAGGAGTACCCTGAAAAACTCTGGAGCGGCACCTTGTTGACTCCGGAAACTTCTAAAATTCGAGTTGCTCCAGGGTTTTCATTTCACTGAGTCCATTCGAGTGATGTTGATAGGTGGAGAACGTCGATCGCCGAAAAACTCATTTTGAATGAAAAACTATACTTGAATACCATCAGAACCATTTTGAATACCACCAGACACGTTTCAGATCTTGCACAGGTGCCATTTTCATGAGTCAGCTTCTAAATACACTGTTCGGCAGTAGATCGACCTGAAGACAAAATTCTGTCACAAAAATTACAAAAAGTTGTTTTACTCACCTTCTCAGCAACTAGAAGATCCTTGAAGTCGAAATTTTCGTAGCAATACTCCCACATTGTTGTTTATACGAAGAATGAGCCTGAAAACAGATTTTCGGACATAATTTAGAAAGGAAAAAACGTATAATGTTTCAGGAAATGTTAGTTTTTCAAGTTACGATTAGAAATTCACGTAATGGAGTTACTAAACACTCCAAACGTCGTGAAAACGAAGTTCGAAAAAAAACAAGAAAAAATAAAATAAAAAGTAGTTTTGAAAAAACTGTGCGGAATGCAATTTGAACGGAGGCATAACTGCTCCATTGACAAATTTTGGATTTCTCGTCCCCCAGGCCAAATGTACGAAAAAAAACGCCGTGTCACGGTACTTTTTCCCCTCTTAGGTCGGGTCTTCAACAAAAAATATACATCTGACACTGTTTTTTTTTCCGATTCACCTTGAAAAACCCGGTCCAGATCCGATTTTTTAGCAAAAAAGTGTCTGAACCAAGTGTGGGGTCCGATTTTGCAAAAAACTTTGGAAAAAAAAAACGGACCCGGTCCAATTTCTTGACTCTGGTCCGATTCAGATTTATCTGAGTGGGTCTTGTCGCGAAAAATGTCATTTTTTCGAGAATTTTCGATGAAAACCGCGCACAAAAACTCCCAGAACCTTTTTTCCAGGTAATCTTTCTCTAAATCACCAAGTTTTGGATCGTCTCTGGACACCGAACAGTTGTTTCATCAATTCAAAAGTCGCCCAAATCCACAACTCACCTTTCCGCAGCGTCTTCCTCATGCTCTTCCCCAACGGAACAGTGATGGTCAACTATCGTGTTCGAGTCAAAGGCCCATGCCAGCTAGACCTCTCCAACTTTCCGCTCGATCTCCAACGCTGCTCGCTGATCTACGAGAGTTTCAACTACAATCATCAAGAGGTCGAGATGATGTGGTCGTCGTCCGAGCGACCCGTCATCACACTAGCGCCGATCGTGTTGCCCGACTTTGACCTGTTCGAAATTCAAACGAAGATTGTTCAAGAGCCCTATCCGGCTGGAATGTGGGATGAGTTACACGTGACGTTGGTGTTTGAGCGACGATTCATTTGGTATTTCATGCAAGCCTATCTTCCCACCTATTTGACGATTTTCATCAGTTGGGTTAGCTTTGCTCTTGGGCCGCGTGCAATTCCAGCCAGGACAATGCTCGGGGTCAATAGTTTGTTGGCAATTGTCTTCCAGTTTGGAAATATTATGAGAAACTTGCCAAGAGTTTCCTACATCAAAGGTTTTTGTTTATTTTTTTCGCTAATTCCCCAAAAAAGCAATGTTTATGAATTTAGGAATTGATGTATGGATGTTGGTCTCAATGACATTTATATTTTGCTCTTTACTCGAGCTGGCAGTCGTCGGTTTCATGGTGCGCGATGAGACCGGATTGCGTAAAAAGCACACGAAAAAATTGTCGCGCGAAGAATCGCCGCATGGAATAAGCACCGAGCGACGGTTCATGTTTCCACCGGGATGTACTGAAATATCACTCTCAAAATCATCAATCAATTCGACTTGTATGACGAGTTGTTGGACGCCAGAACGAATCGATTCACTGTCCAGTTTCATGTTTCCTTTCACATTTTTCGTCTTTAATGTGAGACATAAAACCCTCAATTTCTCTAAAAACAAATTTTTCAGATTATTTACTGGGTCTACTATATCTATCGAAAAGAGATCATTCGTGCTCAACTGCTAGCCGATCATGAAGCTGGAAAATGACCGAAAAACGTGTAATTTTTTCAAAATTATTTTACTAAACCCGTTTTGACAATGACACCGACTTATAATTGCACATCATTCACATTGATTTCTGGCAAAAGTTCTTGTTCTTCTTCCGCCACTTCTGCTTCGTCGGCGTCGTTGTTTATCACAAATTCATGATCCAATCTTGGCGGAACAACGTACAACAAGTGGTAGAATATTTCGCATCGTTCAACGCCGAAAGTCTCGCGAATCCATTTGAAGACTGACAATCTGCCAAGAATGCGCTCGCGAAAACGATAGAGCAATCCTGGAAAATTTGTGTATTTCACCGTCAAAAATTGTTTGCAAACAGTCGCACAGAAATCAGGGCGGAGCCTTTTTTTCTTGCAAACAATGACACACACACACACACACACACATTATTGATTTTTTTATATTTTTTTCGCGAGTTTTGAGATGACCTGACCACAGAGACTCGCCAAATGGGAAGATTTTACACCTGTTGTTGTTTATTATCGATTTTTCAACAACATGAACAATAACATATGGTGACTCCCCTAAATAACAAAAGGTGTGACATCTCTCTATGGTCAGGTCATCTCAAAACTCGCGCAAAAATAAAAAATCAATATTGTGTGTGTGCACATATTGACCCCGCTCCTTTTTGATATTTTGGAGTTTCCCAGAAAAATTTACTCACCCATAAAAACAGCAAAAAAGCAGAGATAATCATAAATCTTATCGTTCAAGTTGTACTCGCCCATAATCACCACAATATCTTGAAAATGAAACTTTCAATTATTTTTCAGTCTCAGATGTAACTCACTGGAATCCACTTCTCCTCGATTAGCAGAATACTTCGGTTCCAAGTCGGTGTACATTCCAATGAACTTGTGAAGTTCTTCGACTTTCATTGTTTTGTGATACAATCTTGCTGCAATCACACCGTTCACCCATAGGGCAACTGTTGGTGTTCCGATTATTCCAGCTCGTACATTTAATCTGTAAAAAGTGACTTTTTTTCTAAACTTTCAACCATTTCTTACTTGGAGTTTCGCAACTCGACCGCATTCATGCCGACAAGATAAAGATTGCGATAATAGTTGGACAATTTGTTGAACTCTGGAGCAAATTGGTAAGAAAATGGGCAATTGTTCGAGTAGAGAAATGTTATCATACACCAACTATGATTCATATGATCTAGCGACAATAATTTTGTGAATTGTTCTATATCGACGTTCAGAAGGCCAGTGTCATCTGAAATAAACACCATGTATTGACAAAAATCTGTGTGGAACATTTTTTTTTACATTTTAATTGACACCTGAAGTGAAAAACATTATACGGATCGAATATCGGATCAGCACACAATGGATCGTATTCTGTTGGGCATGTTTGCCTCAAAATACTTCTGAAAAACGATTTTTTATTCATTTTTTTCAAATCGGGTTTTCTCACATCAATCTCTCTGCGCTGTCGTATTTTTTACACTCGGTTGATAAAACGACACCTTCCTGCAGCTGATAGGGTTGAGAATTTACAATAGCGATCAGCAGTGCGAGTAGCAGCATCTTGAAAATCAATTTAATTCGAAATTTTCAAACCAAAAAAAATGGTTTCCGAGAGAACTACAAAAAAGTTCGGCCATCATAGTGTGGAAAGTTAGTCCACGTCCATAAGGAACTAAATTGACAGCAATTTACGGAAAAATGAGACGCAGAGAAACATAATTGAACTAATGATAAGACTACACTGTTAACTACACCATATATAATGTTATTGAAAAATACAGACCATTTTGTTCAATCGTATTTTTCTAATGAACACCAAAACATTTTGCAGAATGACGACACCGTTAATTGATGAATACAGAAAGTTGGCTTCGTTCGATTGGAGAGTTTTCAAAAACACGATTGAGGGGGAAGACAATGTCGCGTTAAAGGTTTGAAACATATTGTAAATTTAATTTTGAAACCCGAATTTTCAGCAAAAGATAGTTGAGAAAATGAAAAACGAGCCAGTTTTCCAAAGAGATTACCGTGTTCTAAGTCTCGAAGAAAGTCGTGAAATTTCACACAAACGATGGAAAAAGATTTGTGAATGGAATCTTTTCAAAGATGTGAGTTGACAACTAACCAACCCCCACGAAACCCCCAATTTTCTAGCCATATTCCGATGTTGATCAATTTCACGCTCTGGTTGAAGTTCTAGAAAGTTATGATCAAGGCAATGGTGCACGTCTATTTCTACATGCCAATGTATTTTGTGCAGCTGTCAAGGCTCAGGGAACTGAAAGACATGCTGAAATCATTCGACAAAGTGAGAACAACGAGATCGTCGGCGCGTTTTGTTTGACTGAAGTTAGTCATGGATCAAACACGGCTGAAGTTCAAACAACCGCCACCTATGACAATGGAGAACTTGTTTTCAATACTCCCAATATTGGCGCAATCAAATGTTGGGCTGGAAACTTGTGTGAGTTTTGAAATCGGAATTTTGACTTTTTTTCGGGCCGGCCTGAAATTGATAGAATTTGAAAAATTTCGCAATTTTTTCGAAAAAAAATTCCCACAAAAAATATATTTCGACCCAAGTTTAGTGTTTCAGCGCATTCTGCAACACACGTCGTCGTTTACGCTCAACTCCACGTCGACGCAAAAAACGAGGGTCTTCACGGTTTCGTGGTTCAGGTGCGCGACGCGACGACGTTTCAAACTCTTCCCGGCATCACTATCGGTGATATGGGATCGAAACCGGGCGCGTGGCAAGGCGTCGAAAATGGATGGTTGAAGTTTGACGTGAGATTGTTTTTTTTTTTCTTTCGATGAGCAATTTTTTTCAGAATCATCGTGCTCCATTGATAGCGCTGTTGAATAAAGGATGCGATATTACTAGAGACGGAAAATATGTTACTAGTTTCAAATCGCTTAGTGAGAAACAAAGTGTCAATTTGGGAACATTGTCTGTTGGAAGGTAAGTCAGATTTTTTTTTTTGAAATTTTGAAACCGCGATATTTGGAAATCGCGACATTTCGAGATCAGAAATTTCGAAACCGTGATATTTTGAAACCGCGATATTGTGAAGTCGCGACATCTCGAAACCGCGACATTTCGGAACCACGCCATTTGGAAATCGCGGCATTTCGATAGTGCGACATGACGAAACCAGGAAATCTCGAAATCGCGAAATTTCAAAACCAGATATTTGGAAACCAGAAATTTCGAAATCGCGACATTCTGAAACCGCGACATCTCGAGACCGCGACATTTCGAAACCGCATGAAGTTCCAATGAAAAGGAAAAAAAAAGTTTGTTCGTCTTACTGCTATACATCCCGTGGGATGTCGGTACATACATTTATTGTGAGCGCGAGAAAAACATTTTTTTCTTGGATGTCTTCGATATTTTCATGATAATCTCATGTGGTTTCGAAATTTCGCGTTTTCGAAAATACAGTACCCCATCAATATTTTTCTAGACTTGGAATCATTGGAAAAGGTGTGACAGCATGCATGATGGCCTCAACAATTGCTATCCGCTACAGTGTCGCTCGACGACAATTCGGTCCACAAAAAGGGATCGACAACGAGATAGCGGTCCTCGAATACCCTCTCCAACAAGCTCGACTCTTCCCATACCTCTCCGCGTCGATTTGCATTCGGATATTCCAGAAAAAATTCTTCGAACACTTCACCGACTACATGATCCGAGTGATTCAGGGCGAAAAATCCGAAGAGTTGGCCGAATTTTCGAGAGAAGTACACGCGTTGTCATCGAGTGCCAAACCGGTCGCCACGTGGATGGGCAACGAGGCGTTGAGCGAGGCGAGAAAAGCGTGTGGTGGACACGGATTTTTGCATTTGTCAAGACTGAACACGTTGAGAGATGACAATGATCCATCGCAGACGTTTGAGGGCGAAAATTTCATGATACTTCAACAAACCAGCAATATTATTTTGGCAAAGGTTGGTCTTGATTTAACCCAAAAATCGAATTTTTTTGAGAAAAAATTTTGAAATTAAAAAAAATTCATTATGCAAACTCGAAAATCTTCAGAATTTTTTGGAATCGAAAAATCCGATATTTTCGGGCCCAAAAAGCAACTTTTTCTCAAAAATTTTTGAAGTCAGAAAAATCCGAAAATTTTAATTGTTCAAACTTGAAAATCTGATTTTTTCAGAATTTTTGGAATCAAAAAATCCGAAATTTTCGGGCCCAAAAATCGGACTTTTCTAAAACCTTTTTGAAGTCAAAAAAAAATTAGAAAAACTCTGAAAATTTCAATTTTCGGGACGAAAAATCGTATTTTTTCAGAATAACTCCGTTTTTTCTAATGTCTCTTTTCAAACATTCCAAAAAACTATTTTTTCCCCCAAAATTCCAGGCAAAAACTGGCAAAATCGCGACACCAATGAACACCTTCAATTTCCTCAACCAACCTCCAGTTAAATTCCAAAACTGGTCAACTGACACAGTTTCAGGTAACTCAATCTACAGTATTACTCTATTTTTCTTCAACATTTTCTAGATGTTTTAAACGCCTATCGATTTCTTCTTCATTATCTGACACAAAAAACCAATCAAGATGTGGATAGTCTAAGAAATCTGGGCAAAAACTCTTTCGAAATTCGAAACGAGACCCAAGTTCATCGTGCTGTCAATCTATCAATAGCCTATGCAGAACATACAATTATTGAATGGGTGAAACAATTTGTCGAGACCAATGTAGATGATGAAAATGTGAAAATAGTTTTGCGAAAAGTTCTTACACTTTATTCCCTATTCGTTCTTGAACGTCATTTGGCAACCTTGTATATATGTGGGTCCCCAAACTTTTCGATTTTCATACAACTCCCAAATTTCAGCAAATTATGCCGTTGGCGGTTCGTTCGGCGATCAACTCCGCGAAAAATTACGCGAATCCATCGCCGCGTTGAAAAACGAGGCAATCGGACTGGTCGACGCAATCGCTCCCGATGATTTCATCCTTCATTCGGTTCTCGGCGCATCCGACGGACTTGTCTACGATCGACTCTACGCCGAATTCCAAAAACCAACAAAACAACCCGAGTGGATTTGTGATCTGGCCAGATTTCTACATCAAAACGCTCAACAATCAAGTAAACTTTAAAATGTATATATTTTCCGGGGGGACACAATAAATTAATTGAACAATCACAGTAAAAAAAACAGACAGAGAAATAAATTATGCTGCAGTTCCTACTTGACTACAGTAACCCAACTAGTTCGAGAGAGAGAGAAATGGAATGGAAAATGGCAATTTAGAACATATCACCGAGGAAAAAGCTCAATGTTCGGTCAATAAAATAGCAAGCAATCAAGTCAAACGAGACTGCGGTAACCAAAGTGTTTCGCAGCTGAAAAAAGGTGATTCTTGAAATAATTTCCATATTTTTAACCAACCTCATCGGGTAATATAACAAGCTCAAACTGTTTCATTAAATCATCAGATGCTCCGGTTGCCAATGCAAATACAGCTGTTCCCGAAAACATGATACTGTAGAGCATTGCTTTATTCTCAAACAACGACTCCATGAATGGCCTTCCCCTATAGTTCACAGCAAATGTGCAAACTTGAAGAGCCATCGAGATGATATAAACCGTCGTGTTCAAGACGTTCGGCGTGAACTTGGCTTCCAAATCAATAGGCCCATCTCTGCAAAAAAATGCAAAAATGTTGCTGAAGATGGTATGCACCCGGTGTCAAGAACATCCGGAGGCGACCTTAAACCTTCACACATTCATTTCGGCGGGGATGTCGGCCCAAATTGCATACAAACACAACCTGGTTCCTATCCGCCCTCGAGGGGAATCGAACTGTCGTCTCTCGATTACAACGCGCACACTCTAACCACTCTGCCACACACAACGCTGATAGCGACAGCCGTTTTGTGTGTTCAAATAGAAGAGGAGAGGAGAGAGAGAAATGAGCGAGAGAAATGAGAAGAAAAGGAAAAAAAACTAACCTAGGATCCGCCAAATGTGCCAAATTCACCATGTACAACAGAACCGAGAAATGAACAACAAACTGAATGGTTACAGTGAGCAAAGTATAAGCATTGAAAATATTGGCCATCGGTCTTTGTTTCGACAAAGTTTGTAGAGGCTAAAAAAAAAATATGGAATTTTCTCAATTGTTTTTTCTTCTTTCTCACCTTCGACTTGGAGATGAACAAAAAGCAAGCAGCAAGCAATAACCCTTGGATCGTAGCTTGTGTATCACTGAATTTGACACCATCCAGATATAGTGCTGATAATGAGTATGCCGAGACCAATGCATTGAGAGCGAGAATTTTGAACATTTGAAGAGTTGTCACAAGTGTACAACGACCTTGTTTAATCACATGACAGACTGAAAGTTGAAATTTTCGTAATTTTTCGGGCTTAAATCGGGTCGGACAAATGAATCGCGATTTAAAACAGGGGAACATTGAAAAAATTGAGTCAGAACCGAAAAAAAAATGGGCCGAATCCGACTTTTTTTCTGAAAATGTACTGACACGGGCTCCATACTTATCACAAGTGGGCTTCAAAAAAAACTCACTAGACGCAATAGATGTATACTTGCTAGTGAACGGCGCAGCGATTGACGCATCACCCAATTTGATAACCATCGCCTTCTCCTCTTCCTCCAATTCCTGCATCAATTTGTCGAGTTTCGACTGAGCCGCGGCAACCGCTGGCGGAGCCGCCGCCGGTCGCGCTCTAGCACCCGGTGGCGCATCTTTCCGCGCGTTCGCCGCGGCGACAGCTTTTTGTTGCGGTAGACGCGCTCCTTCCTGCACGAGTTGACGAGCCTGCGTGATTTTCGCCTTCCGTTCTTCTTCCTTCTGTTTCGCCTTTTCCGGATCATATGGGTTGGCGAGAAGTGCGACACCAACGTTCGAATGTTTCAAGGCGCCAACATCATTCGTACCATCACCACACATCAGAGTGATGTAGCCCAACGATTTCAGCTCGTGTATAACCCTTTCCTATAAATATTCCAATAATTTTCTTCAATCAAATATTATCGTGTACCTTTTGTTTTGGTGCCATTCTCGCAAAAACTTTGACATGTGAAATCAATTCTCTCAAAAATGTATGCTCATGATGAACCAAATATTGAAAAGCGGCGCCTGTCAAACAAAACTCGTGCGATTTGAAAAACGTCTGTTTCGCTGTCGCCGGTTTGAGCGCCAATTCAATCGTCCCGTCGACCGATCTCCATTCCCAATCCGCTCCTTCTTTCGGCTCATCCAGCACCAAAGTCGGCAATCCTTTTTTTGTGAACTTTAGCACTTTTCCAACATGACATGCGGTTAATGGATTGTCACCGGTGATCATGACAACATTGTGCGAACTATCGATAATCTCTTTGATCATTGCTTTCGTGTCAGTCTTCAGCGGGCATGATATGACAACGAATCCAGCAAACTCCAGATTCATTTCCAACTCTTCTCGTTTTCTGTCACGCACTTCACTGGGTCTCGTTTCTCTCAATTTTTTGATTCCCATCGCCAAAACTCGAGAACCTTGTCGTGTCAGTTTGATATACGTCTCATCATAATCTTCGGGAACATTTTCATACTGTAAAAGTTTCAATTTTGAATTCAAACTTTCTGAAAACCTCACCATAGTTCGAAGCATTTCGGGTGCACCTTTCACAGCAACAATCAACGTCGTGTCCGAAGCAGCCGATTGCTGATATCCGGCGACAACAGTCATTCGTTTCATCGCCGATGAGAAATGATAGCGATGGAATATTTTGATACCAGATATACCTTTGGCAGATTTCGGCGGCATTACTGCATCACCTTTCGTCAGACTCCAATCACACCAAGATAGGCAAGCTTTTTCGAGTGGGTCTCCGACAAGATCATCTTCAAATCTAACCAAACTATGGCACGATGTCATAACTTGCAATGATTCGATCGATAGATTTTCGGGCGATTTGATCATTCCACCATCTTCGTTATTCATACAAACACCTTCAACGACAAGATTGTCAGTGGTCAGTGTTCCAGTCTTGTCAAAACAACAAATATCAATTTTTCCGGCAAACGGTATTCTGAATGGTTCGGTGCAGAAAATTCCCAACTTTTGCAACGCCATCAACGACGAATTCACAGCCAACGACAGCTCAATCGGAAGTTCTGGCGGGATAACCGACGTCAAAATCAGTGTACATTCCAGGAATAGTTTGTATTTACTGCGAGTTTCGTCAGCGGTTCCTTTAATCCACAAATATGCAGCGGCAGCGATTGCGAAGATCAGCAAGAATAAAATGAAGCAGAATGTCTCGAGATTGTTTGCCGTCACTCGTTTCACACCAAACATGATTGTTCTCAATAATTTGCCTTGACTTGTGTTGAATCCGGTCCGAACAACATAACAAATACAATTGCCATCCGGTGATTTGATCGATCCTTCCGGTGCTTTTCCAGGTGCTGTGTGTTGAACGATTTTTGTTCCGCCAAAAATCACATGAAGTCGACTATCCAAATCAATATCAAATATTCTATCTTTCTCAACATCTTCGATTGGTTCCTGAAAAAAAAAAACAATTTTTCTCTTCAACTTGTGACTTTTTCACAAACCTTCATTTGCGGCACGCTTTCTCCTGTCAACATTGATTCATCAACAATACACGGCCCTCTCAACAAGAGCAGATCGCATGGAACAGTTTCATCTTCACCGTTTCGACCAATTGAAACAATATCACCCGGGACCAGTTCTTCGGTTTTGATCTTTATCCATTTTTTATTCCGATACGTCTGAAATAAAAATGCATTGAAAACAGCAAACTTTTTTCCTCCAGAAACTCATTGCCGTTTATAGTGAATGGAAAAAGAAAAAAGTTTCTGGATCAATTTTTTAGGTAGAATATGTTGAGTAATGCTATATTTTTGAGTAAAAATAGGAAGAGAAAATGGGATAGCCTGGCCAAATGACCACATCGGGTAGAACATTTGACAAATGGGAGAGGGGGGAGCAAAATAAGAAAAAAGAGTCAGAACGAACGCGACAAGAAAGAAAGACAACTATATTAGAAAACTGAGAAAAAAGTGAAGAATGAATGAATGAATGAGCACACAGGAAGGCACACAATGACTGTCGACTCCGCCCACTTTTACAACCCACGCCGCGTTGTGCAAAAAGGGGCGGAGTCGACAGCCAATGTGTCTCCCTGTCCATGTGCTCATTCATTCATTCATTCATTCTTCGTCTTTTTTTCTTCTCTTAGTTTTACAATATTGTTTTCTTTCTTTCTTGTCTCGTTCACTTTGATCGTTTTTTTGTTCTTCTTTTTTTTTTTTGATAGAGGGTAGACCTACTAGGTGGTTTTACTTTGAGCTATTAATCCAAGTATGGAGAAAACATGAAGTACTGTATAATTTTTGTGTTTGGAATTTGTGCTCCGTGGAATTCCACGTATTGGCCGAGGCCGAAAAATTAAACTTCCTGGCCGGGCCCGGCTCTAGAAAGTGGCCCTGATAATTTTTTTAGTTTTTTAATACTCAGTTTGTTTTGAAATGAATAGTGCAAATATTTTAAAATCCTATAAAAGACACTTACATTAATTAAAAAGCTCTTATTGCCCATGTTCCGAATTTCTGACATATTTTTCATCTGTTGTTTGACTAGCGTCGCTTCAAATGTCATTAGCATAAACAGCGTAAACAGTGAATAATACCACATATCTTCCAGGCACCATAATCCAACGCAAAACACCTTGAAATAAAAAAATTAAACCTGCATCAAAAATTGATTTCTCACCTGAAAAACAAAGAATGGTGCGGTAGCTCGTTCGATAAACAATTCCATAAACTGTGGTACAACCATTTCCGTCTTATTGTCACCTAGTAAATATTTTGTTTCTTGCAATTGCTCGTCTGATTCAAATCCATGCGCTTTTTGGAAGAACACCATTGGTTTGGCGGTGTCCAGGTTTTTCGTTGCAAATTGATTTTCTTCATCATCCCAAGTGTAATGAACTCGTTGGAATTCGAACCAGAATTTGGTTTGATTGTCGCGTTTTGTTTTGTTTAGTGAAACTAGTTCCGGCCATCCGTTATTGGTAGTTGGGGTTACACACACATGACTAGCTTTTTTAACGTCTTTCACCTACAAATTCGTTTATAAAGTGAGAGGGTGAGGGTTCAATTCCTCACTCTTGAAATTTTTTTATATTTTTTTAAAATAAGTATACGCGTGAAAAACTGCCGTCGAAAAATTTAGAAAATGAAATTTTGAAAAATCGGCAAATGATCTCGAAGATATAATCAAACGTGAACCAAAAAATTGAGAAAATTGGATGTTGCGTGTTTGAAAAATAAATACTTACGAATGAGCACATCAACGCACATCGCACAGCGATCAACCAATGACAAAACAACAAAACTAAAGCAAGAAGAACGAAAATAATCGCATATCCGACCATTCCAAGCTCATAATACTCATCAAAACCAAACTCGTTCAACCAAATATACGTCCAAACCGATGTCAAAACGACAAACACCGGCACATAACGATGATTCCATATTGGCCGTATATTATAGGGTGCGATGGTTTCAACCAACTGGTCGACACCCATTTCTGGGACCTTGAAAAAGTCATTGAAAAAACGTTCTATTTTTTTTTAACAAGTAACTTTTCACGAGATATATAACGTGTGTAATAATTGAAATAAAAAGGTTTAAATATACACAGTTTATGAATCAAAACAAACAAGTCTCCTGTTTACAAAATGATAATGGTGTGAAAGAAAAATGATAAATTAGAATACCCAATACAACAGGAGAAGGCAGGCAACCGGGAAGAATTTTGAAACTACAGTAACCCTAGAGGATACTGTAGTTGTTGATTCACTTTTTGCCAGCACCTGGTTTAGCGGCATGAAGTGGTTGTCCAATGTCTTTTCCGCGCAATTTTACCTAGAATTGATTTTTGTAAAAAAAGAGAAAATTTAGTATAAAAACTTACGCCAAGAGCGCGTTCCATTTTTGCCAAAATTTGTTGATTGGGGACAGCTTTTCCACTTTCGTACTCTGACACGATTTGTGGTTTCTCGTTGATTTGAGTCGACAAATCTTTTTGAGTCCAACCCTTGGTGCCTCTTGCTTGCTGCATCACTTTTCCCAACGACAAAGTTACCTTCTCATGATGAAGCTCTTCGGTTTCTTCGTCCAATCTCAAGGTGTTTTTATGGGCAGTGTGTTGGCGATTTCCACCAGCCATTGTTTTCTTCTCGGTGGAGATTGCCATTCCAGCTCGTTGGGCAGCATTGAGAGCTGATGCCGATTTCAAAGTTTTTGTTTGTGGTCCGCGTTTTGAGATGACGGTGATTTGGTTCGGGTCGCCATCAGAAGTTGGGCATCCATATTTGCTTGACATTTTTTGTTTTCGTCAAAAGATAAAACGTAAAGTTTCTGTAAATTAGTCACCTGAGGATCACTTTTTTTGCATGTGTTTGTCAATAGAACACGAAAATAAAAATTTAGAATTAAAACAAAATTTTAGCATGGTTGGAACCCTATGGTTAACCCCTTTATCAGAGATGTGGCAGAGGCTCTAAACTTGCCGAGAAAAAAAAATGTTTTTTAAACAGAACTACATCGAAAACCAGTCCTTCTGGTCAGAATTTTGGTTCAGATCGTTTAGGGGCTTCACTAAATTCATACTTCAACCCAAAATGACTTGCATGTTCTCGTTACCATTTGGATAAACACCTCAAAAAAGAAATTGCGAATAAAAATCGAAATTTCGAGAAATTAGAGAGCTGTGTTGTCATAGAGACGGAGAGAAAACGGGTCAACACGGCGACGTAATTTTGCACACATTGAGTTGTTGGCTACAGTACCACTTTTCGAAAAGAAATTAATTTAACTGGAATTAGTTCAAAAACGGCATCTTCATACTAAACCTAGAAACTACTAGAAGTGAGATTGGGCAAAATTGTGAAAGAGAAAATACGTTATTTCGAAATTTTCCAGCTGGAAGCAGAGATTTAGAGAAGAAAAAACTGGCGGAGTGTCGTTTGCCCTAAGTTTAGCGAAGAAAAAATAAATTCGAATTTATTTTTTTTATTTTTCGGCAAAATTTTAACTTTTTTTTAAAGACGTATCATGAATTTCCAGGAAACATGATTGAACCACTAACCGCCAATGATGTTTACAAACAATGTAACAAAGAAGCGTCTGCCAAAGAAGCTGAAATTTTAGTAGAAAGGCACAATGCTTTGAGTGTGAATGCAAAATGTAGAGAAAACCAAGACGCAAATGGAGATCTAAAAAAGATTATCAATACTGTTGGTGAGTTAATAAAATTTCTCAAATTATATAAACGCTCAGATATTTTACAGCGACAATAAAAGTTTCCGAAGATGCTACGAATCGCTTGGACAAATTAGATTCGGCAATGACAGCGTTGAAAGATAAAACAAAAACTCTTCGAAAATCCATGAATTCTTCCTTGTTCTCAACAGAAGTTGATCTTTTTAATATTTGTGGAATGGCCACAAAAGAAGCCATTTTTTCATTGAACGGAACAGTCTCGGTTGATCCATTAGAGTCGGCAACTAAAATCAAGAACGCTATCGAAATGATGCGAAAAAGTTATGAAAGTAGTGGACAAACTGTCCGCGGAGAAACTATTAATGAACTTTTGGTCGATGAAGAGGATGAGAACGATCCGGATGATAATGCTGATGAGGAGGAATTGTTTGAGTTTTTTGAAGACAACGAGATCAGTGTAAAGAAACGTTTTGCCGCCAATCTTGGTTTTTTGGATCGGCACCAAGGTTTTATTCAAAAATGGAGCGGCGATAAGCGCTACCAACTTTATGGAAATCGAGGTAAAGATTTGAACAGCCAAATTCAGCCAGCTGCTTGGGAAAATACTGATACAATTGAATTCATGTAAGTGTTTAATACATTTTTTTGTCGAAAAAAACTTTAAAAATCAGGATTTCATTAGTCAATATTGCCAAAGCTGAAAAAGAGAAAAAAACGCGCGAAAGACCAATCAAAGAAGCAAAAGACAAGGAAAAAGCACAATTGGTGAAGTTGACCGATAAAAAAGAATCAATTCAAGCACAATCAGAAGAAGTTTCAATCATGAAAGAACTTCAACATGTGCACAAATCACTCAAAAATGTTCTACGCAAACGAAAAGCCGACTCTATACCATACTACGAATTCATTCTTAATCCCAATGATTTTGCGAAAACTGTAAGTTTTCTGAATTTATGAAAAAAAGAAAAATAGTTTTCAGGTCGAAAATATGTTCTACGTTTCTTACCTTATTCGTGATGGTAACTGTTATTTAACTGACGACGATGGTGTTCCATATTTAAGTGAGTTTTTTTTGTGTTTGGATCAAAAAAAACCTTTTGGTCTTGCTACGAAAACTAAAAACCCCGGAAATTGAAAAAGTTTTTGATTTTTGAGAGTGCGCAAAAATGATGTCAGACGAAGCGATTGACGCGTTAAAAAAAGTGAGCACTTTCCAAGGAGTTGCACAATTGAACTTCAAGCAATGGAAGGTAGGTTTCAAATTTCATTCAAATAATTTCAAATTTTTGAGGAGCTTTGCCAAACTTTCACCACAGCGTGCATTGAACCCAAAACAATTTAAAGTTTATATTTTTAATTTCCCACCTGTTAACTGCTTGTTGTTGTACATTATAAGAGATCTCAAAATGAAATATTTCATATTTTCAAAAAGCAAAACTGAAGAAAAAAAAATTAAAATATTGGAATGGGATGACGGGATTTTCTAGACCTAAGCAGATTTGTTTTCAAAAACTCAAATGAAATACTAGCCAAAGAGTGAGAGAGACTCGGAGAAGAGGTACCCGTAAAACAACGAATTTAGATAAAAGTTACAGGTTTGTGCACTGACGTTTTGAAAAAAAAAATTTGTGTGCTGAACCAGGCAAGAAAACGTGTATGAAACCCATAAAATAAATGAATGAAGTTATATAGGGGTAATGAAAAAGTATCAGTATACTACAGGCATGAGAGGCACATCAGATAAAACCAAAAAAGAGAGAGAAGGTTGAATTCATCGGGACTTCAGTGTGACTTGATTGAGAATGGCACGATGAACAAAAAAAAGGAGCAAACAAAATAAAAAAATGACTGTACAGGCACTGAGAGAAGGGCGACTATTCGATTCGATTGTTTCGTCGATTTCGTTGCTGAGAAATTATATTGTAGACATGATTGAGCGGAAATGGGCAATCGAATCGTCGTGGAATAGGTCGTTGAACATCTGATTCGAGCCATCGGAATGTGACGAACCAAAACTCTTTGCGATGGTGATTGTGAACTGATGACTACAAAATTTCTCATTAGGCTTGGGAGAAATTATAAATGGTATTTTTTTATTTTTTCAAAAAATAGTATTGTTTTTTTTCTCAGAGGTAACAATTGACCAACTTAAAAAAAATTTTGGTTGTATTTTTATCGAGAAAATCAAAAAATTTACAATTTTTTTCAATAAGGCAAAAGTTGTACAGTAACTCAGGCGAGACAAAAAGAGCTCAAATTTTATGAGGTGCGAAAAGGTCACCATCTGTTATTGTTGTTGTTGTTGTTATAAAAGCAATAACATAATGATAAATAACAACAGGTGTGACCTTTTTCGGCCAAAAATTGTCTATTTCTCTCTTTGGGCTCGCCACGAGACAAAAAGGGTTTAAATTTTATGAGGTGCGAATAGGTCACCATCTGTTATTGTTGTTGTTGTTATAAAATCGATAATGATATTAACAACAGGTGTGACATTTTCCCATATTGGGGAGTGAGCAGGTTAGGTCAACTTTTTTTCGGCCAAAAAGTGTCTCCGTACTTTTCCCCTCTTGTGCCAATTATGACAAAAAACAAAAATTACAACAACAAAAAAACGTACTCTCAGCGTCGGGTGAGCCGCCATCGTATGATATATCCAAAAGACTCTCGTACATATGAAGTAAGATAGAATCACATCAATTGTATAGTGTCCATGAGAGATGACGAGGAAGACAACACCAATCAACGCCAAAATCCACCATCCAAAGTGTAAAAACCACCAACGTCGCGGGGAATCTTCAAAAAAAAAAAACGACTTGTTACAAAAAAGAGAGATCAATAAAAAATGCCTACATTCCGACATGAACAACGCGCTGACGACCAAAACGATCGTATGACCACTATAAATATAGTCGCCACACAGCGTATTTTCGCCGTTCACATTCAGACCGACACCGGCCATCATTTTGATTCCTCGCCAAATTATACGCCACGCTGTCGCGTTTTCGCCCAATTTCGGCGCACAATGCCAGTTCGGATCGGCGACGGGAACCTGTGTCACAATTAATGTGACACTTCGTAGCAAATATAGAATTGCGCCGATTGCGCATAATCGCCGCAAAACGATCCATCGATGCCTGAAAATGGAAAAATCGGGGGGGCGGTCAAACTTTTCAAAAAATTTGGGCTGATTTTTTCAAAAAGTTCGGTTTGTTTTTCTATTTTTTTTTAAAGAAAATCTGACCAAAAAATGTGTCAGGTCAAATTTTTTTGACCCGAAAAACAAAAAATGTGACTGAACCGATTTTTTCCAAAGTTTTTTGTTTTTTATTTTTCCTCAAAAAAAATTTACTAAAATATTTTTTGGTTTTTTTCGAGCCTGTTTTCTATCGGACCCGAATTCTCGAGATTTTAAATGAAAAAAAAGTGTCAGGTCAAATTTTTTTTGGTCAAAAAATAGAAATTCTAGAAAAAATCGCAATAAAAAACTCAAAAAATTGGGGCCGACAGAAATTTTTCATGAATTTCAACCAAAAAAGGCTGGGTTAGTTTTTCGACCTGTTTCAGTCATATTTCAAAGTTTCGGGTCAATTCCACTACTCACCTATGAAAAACAATTAGCACTAGCACACAAGCAAATGATATAATCATCAAAGTTTCGCAAATAGCCAATCCTTCCTTGTAATAGGGTAAATTGTCGAACACGATATCCGGAAGAGGACTAGTTTTCGGGTACTGTAACAAAACACATTTTTCATTATCATTAACAACAAAAACAAAATCACCAACCTTTTCGTGAACATACGACAATACAATGGTGTTCAGCGCGGCGGCGAAGAACAACGTGACAAACGCAAAAAACGCTTTCCACGGCCGTTTCGGAAATCGATCGTGCGGGCTGGCCGGCTTATCACTTCCCGGTATATCGATTCGAACCGCCTGAGACGACGACGACGACGCGCCTTCGTCCGGAAGAAGTGGAGCGTCGTCGGCGGTCTCCGAGTCCGAACTGCTGGCGGCGGAGCCACAAATTCGACGAGACGTTCGTGCGATATTCATCACATCGTGCTCGTCCATTGTTTCAGTCTCGCCAGACTTCTTCCCGACTTTTGGGCTTTTCGTATCCTTCGCTTCTTCTTTTTTTTCTTCTTCTTCAGTCTGCTCCTCTTTCTTCTTCACCTCTTCGCCACCCGATTGGCGATTTTCGTCGTCTAGAAAATTGAAAATAAATCAGGTCTGGGTAACAAGTAAACAAGTTTTGTTTATTTACATTTAAGTCGAAAGAAAGACAAGGAACAAAAAATGATCAGAATCAAAATCGGAAGTTCAAAAATGCAGCATCCTATTTTTTTCAAACTGGATTTCGATGATTCAGGGATTACCTACAGTAACATCAAAAAGATCAACATGTTGCATATCGATCAAAAAATATTTTTTTTTCCAAAAAAATTTAATCAAAACAATGACGGTTCAGTTATCCTATTTAAATTATCATAATCGTTTTGTTCCAACTCTTACAGTACTTTGACACCAGGCCAAAAAAGGAGAAAATGTTCCATTTTTTCTCTTAAAATTTTTTCGCATCTTCTAGCACTTTTTTCGTCATTTTTAGAGGCAAAAAAACTTCAGACGTTTTGGTGCCTCAGGCCTGACCCCAAAAACATACCAGTGCTTCCATAGTTAATATAACTACTAGACATATTGTGTCAAATAAAATAAAGTTGAGCAAAGTTGAAGCAAAACGAATGAATGATAATATCAATCACGATAATCAATAAATATCAATGATAAAAAGAGCAGAATCACGAGGAACAAAAACAACAACAGTTTTTCCAGCAAAAAATTTTTGATAAGATCCTATGAGAAAATCCAATTTCGAAATACAAAACTTTTATTATTTATGATAACTTTTGATTTCAACTTACTTTCATGATAAACTGGTCTTTTGTGCAAATATTTAGTTGTGTGTATATCTATTTCCTAGGTGTTAAGTTTTTTTCTCTCTAGGCAAATACGTTCGGAAAAATACTGTAAATAACATTAATTATTAGATCAAATGTACTATGCCTAGAAACTGCATAGTAGAACATGTCAACAACTAAAAATGTGGTGATAAAACAGACAAATAACTTATGGTAAATGATGATCGATAGTGATTTATGTTTTATGTTTTGACATCATCAGTTTTTTATACATTTTGAAACTAAAAAAAACATGATAGCCAGTAACAATCATTTACAGAGGAGACTTTTGATACATTCCGGACCGGCCCGGAAGTAGTTTTTTTTATATTGATTTTCAAAAAAATTCTGTAGTTTTCAACAAAAAAAAATGACGTTGCAAAACTATTTTTTGCCAGAGTTCTGACAAAAATTTTCTGGCGGTTATCAGAATGTCACGATGTCCACACCTCACACAATTCGTGGAATTTTCATGTCGCTTTTTTTTTTGTTTAAAAGAAATTTTGTACAGTACTCCAGCCGGCCAAAAACTACAAAAGTTTTGAAAATCAGATTTTTCTAGAATTCTTTGCCAAGTATATTTAACAGTGTGCATGAAACAAAATTTTTCTCTTCAAAAAAACTTCTCATTTTTTGAGCCAAACTCGTTGAGTTCTGACCTTCTGACTTCATCAGATAACAAGAATTCCGGTTCAGTTTAAACTCAACCATTTTTTTTCTGATAAATAAATTTATTGATAACAACATAGTCTCCTATCAGAAAATTAAACTCAACTAGGCATTAATCTCATTAGGGAAATTTCAAGATAATTTACTTCAATAAATAAAGAAGGGCTGCGCGATAAAAAAATCTTGGTTTGATTTGAAAGAGCGTAGAGATCGGAGGGTCAAACTAATCTTCCGAGATACAGTCTTTCAATATCAAGTTGTTTTTACCTGACAGTCCTCATGGAATTTTCGATTTTCAGGTAGATACACACAACCCTTCTGGTCAATAGAACATTGTTTCTCAACAATTAAAAAAAAAAAGAAAAAAGGAGCAATTGATAACAATGATATTATTTATCATTCACTCCTCCACAATTCTCGCCATATTTGTTCTATAAGCAAAGTAAAAAAGAAAAAAAAGTGAAATGATATCAACAAGAAGAATAGAAACAATAATCAACTTGTTACTTTCAAGTTGAAAGTTAACGCAAAGCAAGAAAAATCAATCAAAAATGAAATCTTCCCAGACAATTCGGAATTTAATAATAATAAGAAACAATACTAAAACCACAATAAGAAAACGAGACGGTGGAGAAAAACAAAAGATAATCATCGATGAATTGATCCGCCGAAAAAATATAAACATATATGTAGAAGACGAAAGAAAATAAAGATAGCGAAAGTTCAGATGGCAGAAAAAAAAATGTTGTAAAAGAAACACCGAAGACAATAAGAGAAAAAGAAGAAGAAGAAACTGTATGATACTTCTCAACTTTTTATATTATTATTATTATTATTATTATTGTTTTTGATTGATTTTGTAGATATCTTTCATTTTTGTTCGGAAGAAAAACATTGGCATCGTTCTGGTCACCAGCGGGAGGAAAGACTTTTCTCTGCGTCTCAATGAGTTTTTATCATCTATAAGTATTCAAAATAGCAACAGTCGTATAACAAAACACAAATCTGGCGGCTGGCCAAACATCCCTTCAGACGAAAATAATAATAAATTTTATGAAAAAGCAGTAATAGAAAGGTCAGCTGTTTATTGCGAAAACAAAACCAACTTTTTATTTTCATCAGAAAAAAAGAGTAGACAAAAAATAGACCTTGTCCTTGTAGTCCTACCGGTACCAATAATAGGAATAAACAAGTTCTGTTAACATCGAAAAAGAAAACGTGATATCATAGAATAATAGAACGAAGAAATAATGGTGTGAATAAAAAAGATGAGATGTATGAAGGACAAAGAACGAATCGAATCGAAAATTTAGGAAGGAAACTGGTAGGAACACCAAAAAAAAAACTCTGAGCAATAACTAACCAAACTTGAATGGAACATTTAGATAGAGCATAATATCAAAAGGGGCGGGGCCATGAGTGTTTGCCAGTGTTTGCAGAACATAATTAGGCTCCGCCCACTATTCTGTGCGTCTATTTCTAATCATTATTGGTAGCGAAATACGGAAAAAATGCTCATTTTGTATTCCAAACTGTATACATTTGCAACTAGTTTGCAGAGAGGAGCGGAAATTAAGTTTAGCGGTTTTTCTTGTTGTTGAAACATCTTAACTTTAAAGTTCAATTGAACCTATGAAAAAGGAGTGGAAGAAAAATCTTCTTCTGAGCCTAATATTATTATAATAATCAGTGAAAAATGGACTCAGGCCCGATTCTAAGAAACTTAGTATCTTCAATTCAGGCCCAGTTTGAGAAAAACGAAAAAACTAGGAAAATCCAGGTTTCTAGGCGAAACACGCACATTTCGGCAACAACAAAAAAACTATTTTCGAGCCAGATATGTTTGACTTTCTCATCAGTGTTATGATAATCATCATATTCTACAATACTGAATCAGTATTACTGATAAACTCTTATCGAACAAAGATGAAAAGAGCCAAACAATTTACAAGCCATTTATCAATATTTTTTTCGTTGGAAAAACGAGGGAAGGAGTGTTCTTGAAGAACAATGATCACCATACATTAGTTAGTGACTCTACCAAAAAAACTGTCAAAGTTTCGAGGAAAAAAGGAAAAAGTATTAAAAGTTAGTGAGCCTACATGCCGCAGACAAAAATGGGCGGAGTTTGATTTATTGCTGAAAGTAAAATTAGGGATAGTTTCAACAAAAAAAAAACTATGCCGCATGCAAAAATAGGCGGAACAAAGCTTTTAAATTTTTGTAAATTTAGAAAACTGTAATTTGGAATTTGAAAGGGGGCAATCAATTTTTGTTTTTTTCAAAAATTAGGGATCTCAAAATGTTTCGAATATTTTGAAATTTTTCTCTAAAGTTGGCAGCGACGGTTTTTTTCTAAAAAAAAAACCAGCAAAATGTATTATGATCACAAAATAGAAATTTTCAAAATCTCAAACTTTTCTCGTTGATTATACAACAATATTGTTATGAATAAATTCGTCAGAATAGAAACAAAAGTGAAACACGATGAGGAGAAACCAGTTCTTTTTTCGATGATTCGACAGTCAATCAGACGCGTAAAAAAAACATCGAGAAGAGAGGGCGAGAGAGCGAGCGAAAATTGAAGCGCGACACGAATACTGAAACGAAAAAAAAACTGACGATAATATTGAGGATGACGACGACAACACGAAAGATAGGACTAAATGGATTGATGGATGAGGAACTATGTCGAGAGTTTATTATGATGGACAACATTTTGATGGATTTCACTCTTATTTCAACTGTGAAAACTACAAAAAAAATGAAAATTAGGTGTGACTGATCCTAGAAATATTACACAACTGATACGAATTTTTATGGCAGGGCAGGAAAAAATTAAAGAAATTTTAAGAAAACAAAACATTTCACAATCGGCGACGAATGACTCAACAAAAATTTCGCTGAAATTACGAAAAAAAAAACACAACACGAAAAAAACCTCACACTCTCTGGGTATCCACTTGAACATGCTTGTAGTGGTCGTGTAATTCTTAGAACATACGACTAATGGAACACACTAGTGCAATAATAATAATAATATTATTATTAGCTACATGACGATGGTCAAAGCTAATTGTATTTCACATTTTCGTGTAAATTACATTGTTGATGAAATGGGACACCTCGACTCATCACTAGTCCAAAATATCGAATTATGTTTATTTTCAAAACATAAAAAATACGAAAATCAATAAAAACCGTGCGAACTTTGATGTTTTTTCTCTCCGATAAAAACTGAAACATTCATCGATTCTCAAGAAAAAGCTTTGGAAAGAATGGAAGATGAATACTATTAAAAACAGGAAAAGTTGAATTTCTAATGAAATCCCGTTCAACAAACAAAACTATGAACAAAATGTACATAATCTAATCCGCTTTTGAGTTAGTTAGTAAGCCTTTCTTTTTTTTTTGGTTGAAAACCGTTGAAAACTATACACTTTTCAGTTAAAAATATTTATTTCCGCACCATTTCCGGGTGAAAGAAAAAAGCCGGAAAGGTCGTGGAACAATTTGGAAGGGTTTTTTAGTAGTATGAAAGTTGTTGGTCTGAGCACGAAAATAAAAAAAAATGAATAGAAAACATACAAAAACATCAGTTTTTACAAAAGGACATTTTGGGGTTTCAAGGTCATTTTTTTTTGCCAACAAAAAAGGTATCAAACTAAGTAGTCAACAAAAAATAGGCGTTAAATAAAAAGGAATGGATGATGCGTTGGTCATGTGATTTCGAACAGCATTCCTCATATTTTACGAACATACCTAGCCTAACAGAGGAGAAAATTTATAAGTCTCACCACAAAATCATGGTTTTTCTTGAATTTTTGGACATTATTAGCACTTTACTCAAACTTTTTTAGTGAGAAAGTGTAAAAAATTTGAAGGAGAAACATAATTTTCAAGCTTTTGTCTCGTGACCTTTACATTTTTTTTTTGAAAAATGAAAAATTTCGCGCCTTGCACAAAGAAAATAATCCTATGGGAGCATTTTCAAATGTCTTTCCAGTTATTTTTTTCTCCGAAAACTTTCAAAAAGCCCAGGGTTATTTAGTTGTTATTCACCCAACCTTGAATAACCTCTTGCCACCTCAAAACAAAACAAAAAAGGTCCAACTCTTTTTTTCATCTTCTTCCAGACACTGACTAATCCTTTCAAACAAGAAAAAATGAATTGGAAAAAAAGAACATAGTGACATCATGACATTGAATCGGAAATGAAAGTGTAGGTTTTTTTTTCCTGTCAGGCATGTTTAATAATCACTAATAAGCTCCTATTGAGAAAGGGGAAAATGTGTATGAATAGATAATTTTAGAAACGAGTTTGACGACAACGTTGGATTATCCGAAGAAAATTCTCACAAAAACCAAAAAGCTATACATCACATGAAATTTGGATGAGAAGATGGACATCTGTTTTGAATATTGTGAGAATAATGAAATGAACAAGTTGAATTATAAGAGAAATTTATCTTCACGTACGAGAAAAAGGTTTTTTTCAGCTAAAATAAACAATCTGGAATGGAAACTCGAATGACAATTTCAGACAACATTTATTTTATTTATTTTTTTCTGTGATTCAGGAAGAAATAGTATGAAATTCAAATGAAAAAAGAGAAACGAGAGAAAGAGAATCGATGAAAGAGCTAGAAGAGATGAGGGGAGAAAAAGGCGGAGCTGGAGGAGCTAAAGGGTCCGTTGGGACGGAAAAAATAGAACGAAAGAAGAAGAGAAATAGAGGAAAGAGAGGTTTTGAGGCACGAAGAAAAAATTGAGGGAGGGAAAAGGTGACTAAATCATTTCTGTTGTATTTGTACTTTTGATTTTTCCAAGAGAACATCAAATTGGGAATAAGAAACAGGAAAATCTTCACTTTGACACGGATTATTTAGACAGATTTTTGGTGGGAAATTACTATTCTTGTCTTGAAATCGAATTCTAGTCACGTTTTGCGAAAAAAAGTTGTCACTGAGAACAAAAACTTGGTTTCTGATAGACTTCTTACAGAGTTTTAAATATCTTTCATTCATGAAAGAGCTTGTAAAAAATTGAATTAGAATTCGTGAAAAAAATAGTTTAAAAAAGAAACTCACCCAGAATAGTCAATTCAACCTCATTGTTTTTATTAGTCGGAATAATATTATTATTATTAGTTTCCAATTCTTTCTCCGGCGTTTCTGAAATCCAACATTTTGTCATACCATGAACCAGTTTGCTCAAAATACCTTTGTCCTCGTTGATCACAATCACCTTCATTTCAAGAGACGACTCTGCAATTCGAAAATATCGGTAAACAAATTCAAAAAGAGTTTTCAGATAAAATTTGCACAAATTTTTTTTGGAAAAAAAGTCAGAATGTAAGTGCGCTCTACAGCACACGGAGGGCGAATTTCATGAATTTCAAAATAATTTTTTTAAAGTAAAAAAATAGAACTGAAGTACTAGTAGAATGAAAACAAGACAAGATAAAAAGTACTAGACGAGAGAATCAGCAACTTGAACAGTTGTTTTTTTTGTTGTGTTTTCATCATCAAAATAACAAGCATTGTGAAATTCTTTGGAAGTTTAAAGTAAGTCAAATGGAACGTTGATTCTAATCGGATCCGTTTGGGTACAAAAAGTGTCTATAAAACATGCAGAACGCATTGAATTCTTCATTTTTCTTGTCAGTATTTTGAAAAATATTATTGAAAACTATCACGAAATGAATATAAGTATCGCGTTTCTAAACACATTTTTTTGTATTTGCAAAATTGTCGTGCTCTAAAAAAGCGCAATGACGTGTTAAAAAATAATAATAAAAATTCGTCACCTGAAACTATATTTATCAACAAAAAATTCAGAACTCATTCAGACAATTTTCTGAATTCTAGAAGCGTTCGGGTTTTTCCCAGCAACTATCAAAAACGTATCGATCATCATGATAACTATCATCGATCAAAAACATTCATTTTTCTTCATGTCCTTTTGTTGGTGTTTACAGGAGTAAATACTTCAGATTTTGTTATAGCTAATTTTTGCACCCAAAATGTCCTCCGACTGTCATAACATTTTTTTTTTGACTAACAATAAAACTTAAAATTCAAAAATATATTTTCACACAGTTTCATGAAGCTCCGATCAAAATGTTATGTAAATGTTTTTTTTTCATTCTCACATATTCATGAAATTTTTATTTGTAAAAAGTGAAAAACATGAAAACAGGTTACGAACCTATTTTTTTGGTTCACGTTTGAATATATTTTCGAGCTCAGGTTAATGTTTGTTCGAGTTTCGTTATGTGTTTCCAAAAAAAAAAATTGCACAGGTAAAATTTGGAGCCATGCCTCTTCAATTAAGTATTTAACGGGCGGGTCGAAATATAAAACTAATTACGGGACGATTTTTTTTTTCAATTTTCGAGCCAGGTTTTGTTTTGAAATCGAACTTGGAAAATAATTCATCTATACCTTTCTCAAAATGGCCTTTCGACTAATTTCCACGAAAAAAATCATTATCGATGTTGAGATGACCATTTTAGCAGTATTAATCACTCGAGAAATGAGATGAAATGACCAGAAAAACACACGTTTGTTTGAAAAAAAAACATTTTTTGACTTTTTTTGGCGACCTATTTAAAGTCCCTCAAAGATGTTGATAAATCAGCAATTCAAAGAACGTCCCTTCTAGACTTTATCAATCAATTTCCAACCCTTTATCTTTGAACTTCTCTACAGTATGTTTATCATCTTGTTTCTTGCCATCTAGATACCGTAATCAATGTGTGATATCATATTTGATTTTTGCTCTTACATCGTAACATGGCCATTTTTTGCAAGTCACACCTGTTTGGTTTCTAATCTTCTAAACCATTTGAACTTGGGAGAAAAGTGTGTTTTGTTGTGGGTGTTTTTTTTTCGACTTTGTCAGTGATATGAGACAACATTGAAACAAAAATCATGGGTCTACAAATTTTGTTCCCTGTGGAAAGGAAACAAAATAATATTTTGAACTTGCAAAAAGATTTATCGACCATAACTATAACTTTCTTTGCTGTATGTTTGGACTCTTCGCACTTCGATATATCATCCGTCCCGCGCCGCCACATCAAACCACACCTCTTCGTTTTGTCATCATCACAGTTTTCTTTCCGAAACTAATTTGTAGCATGTTCCATTTTTTTTTCTCACCCATCCATCGTCACTTTTCGAACATTTCCTGTATTTTATCAACCATATTTTTCTCTTTTTCTCACTCTATGTGTGTGTTTTTTTTTTATCGTCCAGATCGTTGTGAATGCCCGCAGTGGAACGTCTTTCTCCATTTTTCGTGTCGCGATTCGACAAAACTGTGATTCCGGTATGATTTTTGTTGGAATTTTAAAGACACCTGGTCACTCAGAAATAAATTTCTCGTGTTTATCAAAATCTCAATTTTGAAGACTTCAACTTTCAATGTGTGAAATTCAAAAATCGAAAAAAAGAAAAAAATTTTTTAAATCATTCTCCAGAAGCATGTCGTCCGCAAACACCGTTTGTGTGTGTGTGCGGCTACAGTAACCCACGACAAAACATTTGTTTTTGTTTTCAAACATTTTTGGTTTTTTTGAAGGAAGAAGATTCGAGTGAGAATGAGAATCAGACATGCCCAAAGTCACCAACCCAAGTGATCCGATCTCCCAGCTCGTTCTCCCAACAAATTCAATTGTTGCGACAACAATCGGAAGGTTTTCAGAGCCCTTGATTTTTTTTTTCAAAAAATCTTTATTTTAGGAATTCACGAAGAATGTGAAGATTCAGAAGTCTCATCGACCTCATCGTCAAGTAAAGAGATCAAACTTGGCAAAATTCGAAAATCAAAAGAGGCTGAAGATATAGATGAAGTGTTGTCCAGGTCAGTCACACTACATATCTTAAAACAACACATATTTATTATCAATTTTTGCAATAGGCGATAAAAAGTGACTGATAAACTGTGTCATGCGATAAGAAACGTTTCCAGTGAAAAACTTCATCGAACTTCAAGTATGTCGGAGAAACCGCTAAAATCAATACTTCGACAATCACCATTTATATCGAAGGAAAATATAGCAGCGTCACAAGATCATATTTCAAATCAGGTATGATTTCCACCTCGAGTTGGAACTTCCAACTTGGAAGATAATTCTTCACGTGAATTTCAGAATAGTGTAAACTCGACTTCCATGAAACAATTGAAATCGAGATTCTTGACTAATGCGGTCAGTTTTTAGTGATGACATAAAAAAGAAGATTTTTTTCTTCAGCAATCGGAAGATCGCACAGAGCCTGGGAATAAAGATGCGATTGATAAATATTATGAGAAGAACAACTATACTGTGACAGGTGAGACCGGGCCAGCCCGGCATGAAAATATCTCTGAAGTCGTTTCGGGACGAAATGTCAAAAATACTCTTCCCGGAAAAAATACAGATTCATAGATTACTTTTTTGTGTTTCTTGTAGCCCGACCCGAAAAATACGGGCTTACTTTGTTCGACTATAAAAAAACCAAGCCTAACCCCTTGTCTAAGCCTAAACCATGCACATCGTATCAGCGTGCAATCGGTGTGTGCGCAAGACGCAGAGAAAAATCAATATAAAAGAGTCTGACAAGTCACGTTTCTTTATGTATGTATTATTATGTTTGTGACAGGTTACCAGCTCTTTTCCCATTTCACGTCGTCTAGAGTATGACGCAGTGTGGGCGTGGCCAACACACACACACACACACAAATGCTGGCGGTACAGAAAATCAATATTTGAAAAAAAAAGAGAAAAAAAAGGAGGTCGTCCCATGGTTTTTGTGTGGCCAAGTAGAGACATTTTGTAGTTCTCTCTTATTTTTCTTTGCGTCTCTCTCTCTCGATTTCAAAAAGAGGATAATATAGGCCTAAAGAGATTGAAAATAAGGTAGTGAAAACCCAAACCTTCAGAAGTTTTTGATATCAGAATCTGGTTCTACGCGTCTGAAACGTCTAGAAATGCATCTCTCAAAATACCAGAAAGTCTTGTTCTGAAAATATTTGTTGCTGAAATTTCAATCTACAGTAACCGCGTGGCATCGATTGAATTTTGGATATTAGCAGCGAAATTATCCAGAACACGTTCCAGGAATCTACAATAAAAATGGTCGACTAAACAACTATTTCAATAGCAACAACGAAGAGGATGATGAAGAAAAAGTGATTGTAAATCCAACAATTCCAAAACGATCAATATCGATAGCCCAGAGCGCTAAAATAGTGCCAATCAACAACAGTAACCCTTCACATCACAAATAATCAGAATATCTATTTTCACAGGGTTTCATCAATCGTTCTACTGGTTCGCTCACAATCACAAAAAGATAGGCTTTCGACATTTATGCATGCTATTCCTTGTCCTCATTTACACGCTCTTCGGCGCCGCGCTGTTCTATACTATTGAATCGAAGTATGAGCTGGATACTATGCGATATCATAAGCTGAAACTTGACAAGCTCATTTTTCAAATCGCACAAACTCTTGAGCTGGAAATATTGGACCCGGAAAAACTGACAAATATCACGCAGATGGAGGCGTTCATACAACGCGCATATGTTCAACTGTTGAGCGCGGAAGATTTGTATGGTGGAAGTACTTTTTATAAGCAAGAAGACCCGGAGAACAATTTGAAATGGACGTATGGTAGCGCATTTTTCTTCTCGATGAATGTTTATACCACAACAGGTTACGGTAGGTTCAACATTTCTCATCTCTACTTCAAAAACCTCTCCAACTTCAGGCTCAATCGCACCCTCTTCATCGCTTGGCAAGGCGTTTGTCATAATCTACGGCCTCATATTCGTCCCGCTCACCGCTGTAGTCATCCGTGATCTTGGTCAATGGGCACTTCTCTATCTCACCAAAATGTACACCGTCCTCACTGACAGTTTCCGAAGAGCACGTGGTTATGTGGACAAATTTGATGAGGATGAGATCATCTCGCTTCCCATCAAATTTAGTGTTTCGGTCATGATATGTGAGTCTCTGGAAAATTTCTCAGGAAAAATATATTTCTCTAGTCTATCTGATCAGCTCAACATTTTTCATCTTCGAGTATGATGCGCTTTCGGGTCCACCTGGATCTGGTATCACATTTTTTCATGCGTTCTATTTTTCATTCGTTTCGATTTCGACTATTGGCCTAGGCGATATTATGCCCAATAATGTTACTGTAAGTTTTTGAGGGTTATGGGAAAACTTTTTGAGAAGTTGGATTGTCGGGCCGGCCTGGAAATTTTCATTTTTCCCACTGATTTCTGGGCAAGAAAAAATCAAGCCATTGAGAAACCGCAATCGCTGAAATAGAACAAGATGTGTGGGCGTGGCCAACACACACACAAAAGATAGCGGTGTACGGACCTGTGAACTGTCGGTACATTAATAAAAATGCATTATTTTGAAAAGGTAGGGTTGCAAATCGGGTGCGCGTGTGACACGGCACCCGCCTGTCTACTCGCCTCCACACCCGTTTATACACGCGCTTTTTTTGGTGACACCCGTTCGTACACGCTCTTTTTGTGAGACACCCGTTCGTACACGCTACACTGTAACGTGTATAAGGTCATACACGCGCCGTGTATGAAAAACACCCGTTTTCCTTCTTTTTTTCCATGCGCGTGTACGACGGGTGCTTTTAAGAACGGGTGCGTGTATGAACGGGTGCGTGTACGACGGGTGCGTGTACGAACGGGTGCGTGTACGACGGGTGCGTGTATGAACGGGTGCGTGTATGACGCGTGCGTGTACGAACGTGTATTTCGTCAAATGGTGCCGTGTCACCCGTTTTCACCCGATTTGCAACCCTATGAAAAGGGAAAAAAGAACAATAGTGCAAAATGGATTTTTCTCTGCGTCTCTCTCAATTTCAAGCAAAAACGATGTGCGTAACACTACCTGAATCGATTTCCGGAATTTAAAAAATCGGCTCTAAAAATTCGAACTTTTTTTTTCTTCAGTTTTCACCCCTGATAACAATGATGTTCTTCTTCGGTATGCCAATTCTCAAAGTCGTCAATCGTGTCACCTACATTTGTCTCGAAAACGGTGTCTTCGGCTCAATGACAGTTCTCGAAAATCGGTTGGATCAAGAATGGAGCAAAGCGGAAAACATGCCAAAAAGTGTGGAGGACAAAAAACTAGATGAACGAGCCACTCATAAACCATCAATCGCCAGTGAAGGGTTGATTCCAGATGAGGTAGTTTTTTAACCAAAAAAAAGTCGATAATATTGTTTTTTTTTCCCCGCAGAATGATGGAAGTGTGCCAAATGAGTTTTTGAACAACTTCACAATTCGATCAATCGCCACATTTATGCGAGCCAACGGCGATGTTTATGGCGGTGGTTTTGGTCGTGTAAATATGCGAAGAGGAGATTTAAGAAATGTAGATAATCAATCAACAATTAGGTCAAACAAGCAATACGGAGCATAGTAATTTGTATTTTTATGACTGCATCGCAAGCAAAAAAAAATAAACGGGTTATATTATATAAAAGCGCCTTTGCCAAAAACACACAAATAATCATTTTATTTGACATGATTATGCTAGCAATCAGTAGAGTATTACGGTAGATTTTCGTTGTTGTTGGTGTCGAAACCATCTCGTTTACCTTTACGGGTAATAATTAGCGGGAAACCAGCATCATCGTTGTATGTGAGCATACATTGAACTGGCGAGAAGAAACAATTACGGTCGTATCGTTTCACCTCGGATGGGGGCGCTGTTCCGTAGGTTCTGGAACATTTGAGGGTTTTTTTCTGTTTGAAAAAAAAAAGAAAAATAAATAAATTACTTGAACTAGAAAACTCTCATCGCGAATGTCCCTATTAACGTGTGCGCCTTTGAACAAACTTACAGTACAACGCTTTTTTTTTTATTTCAAAAAATAAGTTTTTTCTTTCTCTTTTTTTCGTTGGCAGTCTTGATCAAGTTTTCAATTGAAACAAGATTTTTATCAAAAAAAAAATTGCAAGTGCGGTAGAGCGCATTTAACTGCCTGAGATTTTTGGTAAAATTAATTTTTTAGATAAAACGTTTTTCACGTGAAAATATTGTGAACTTGTTTTAAAAATAAACAAAAAAAAAATATTGTGTAAATTTTTGTGTGCAAAAACCACACGCATTTTCTTTGCCAACTCACGGTGTAATAATTCCATAACGATTACTTCTCGGATAAATGAAAAAACATGAGACAGTCGATAGAATGACCAATAAAACCACTAGCAATCTCTGTGCCATCATTTTGCTATACCTGAAAATATGGCGAAATATTGGCGTGCGAGCACAAATTGTTAGGTTTTTGAAGAAGAAAATAAAACTGATTTATTTTTTCGTTTTACATATTTATATGTAATAGGGATAAAAATATGATTGGATTTGGGCGGCGGCAGTAGCACAGAAATTATTGGGGAGGCAGGGAAAATGATATGGGATTTGATTATTTTCTTGGGCACGCACTTTTGATTTGGATGACAAAGAAAAAATAGAAAAAAATGAGAAAAGTTTTACACTAAATTAGTTATTCAACGTTTTTTCCACATCTCAGGTTTGAAGGGCATTCCAGTAAAATTAAAAAATTTCAGACAGCTCTAATACCACAGATCTCATTCCAAATCGGTAAAAAACTACAGTACACCTCAAAGCGGAAATTTGAGAAAAGTTAGGCAGGTCTATAGTGCAACATCTATTTATATACTTACACTACTGTAGAACAAAACTACAGTACTCTAGCCCACCTCTTTCTGTTTCCTCAATCTAATCAACGCGTCACAGATTATTGCGAGTAATCGAATTTTCCACAAAAAAAAAAAAAAATGTTTCTGAGAAATGAATGTTTCAGTGACAATGAGCCAGATGAGAATACAAATGAGGTGAACTCGATGGAAGAAAGAAAGAGGAATGAAATTGGTCTGAAAAGGGAAATTTGTAATTGCTCTTTTCATGGGCATCCATAAAAAATTGTAGGATTGAAAAGGCATACAATCTCGATGATGGTGGTCGTAAAATACATGAGATGTATACTCACCAATTATTTGTACGATTGTGTTGTGTGGGATCAAGAGTTCAGAAAGAGCAATTTTCAATAAAAATGATCATTTCGGAAAAAAAAGAACTCCAAAAATAACCATGGAAAAATTCTGAGCCGAGCCAATTTCCAGATGGCAAAAAATGGCGACTGAAAAATATTTAAAATATGATACTGTAAGAAATACTTTGATTTTTTGTGTTCGTGACAAGACCAGTGTGTCAGAAAAAAATTATTTTCAAAACTTGAAATTAATTTTTCTTTTACAAAATACAAAATGGTAAAAAATGGGTCCTGACGCGACGTTTTTTAAAAACAATTTAGATTTTTTTCAGAAATCGGGTCAAAATTATTCAAAGATATTTCAAAAAAAAAAAACAGGAAAATTTTCACGATTCTTTTTTTTTCAGAAAAAAAAACTCCGGATTCTGACATTTTCGTTAGTTTCAGAGGAAAAAGTTAAATCTTTTCGAAAACATAAAAAAAAAACTTGGCTCGACACATGTTTTTGCTCAAAACTAATATTTTATTACCGATATACCTAACCTATTTTCAAATAACAATAAAATACCCGTGATGAAAGACAAAAAAAACAACAACAAAAAAGGGATCTAAAGTCTACAACTCTCTCTAATAGGATTCATTTTGACGATTCTTCGCATGTCAAACTTTCGAAGATTCACATTTATATAAGCGCCATCGAACAGTTTTTCAGCATAAGATCTGCCGGCTGCAATCGAGTGCATCACACCTCTGAAATTATTTAATTATAATACAAATATTATTGATTTTTTATTCTACTACCTTTCTCCAAATCCACACATCATGTGGAGGTTTGTGTAAAGGGGATGTTCTCCGATGACCGGAGCATCGTCGAATGTGTTGATGTCTTGATATCCACTCCAAGCTGATTTAATCTTAGCATTTTGAAATGCGGGAACTCGATCGACCAAAACAGGCCATATTTTCTCGTAAAAATCGTTGTAATTGACTTCTAAATCATCATGATTTGTCAGCTCATCTTCCTCTTTACTCGGCGTTCTCCCAACTAAAAATGTATTGCCACATTCAGATTGTCTACAGAAAACTCCAGACGGATCGATGATGAATGGCAAATCGGAGGGGACATCTGGCGCGAAAACAACAAACACATCTCGCTTACGTGGTTGAACCGGAACTGGGACACTGAGCATACCTTTCCCTTTTCCTGAAAGCCGGTTATTTTTGATAGGGGTTTTTTCGTTGCGCGAAAATCACCTATCCCAGCCATTTCGGCTATTTTTCCCGCCCATGGACCGGCGGCGTTTACAATTAAATGCGCGCGAATTGGTCTAGCTGATGCGTCATTCATCTGTGGTCGAACTAAAACTCCGGAGATTCGCTGAGCTCGTAGTTTGTTCTCGTCAGCAGTTTCGTCGTCGCCAAATGCATGAACTTCTGAACTGGCTCGATGTCTTTCGAATTGAAAACCTTCCACTTCTCCTTTGACATACTAAAAACATTTTCTCCCATTTTTCCCCTTAATTTTAATAATTTACCTGAACACCAAGTGTTATATTCTTTTCTCGAATAGCTGATAGTAATTGCCACGTATCAATAGTTCCTTCGTTCTCAATTCCCAAACTAGCCAGAAGAACATCATCGCTATTTATATAAGGATAAAGTTCTGTCAACTCCTCTTTTGAAAGAAGCTGTACTTTTGCACCACGTTCACTGCAAAAATTAACATTTAAAATAATTTCCGAAAAAATCTCTTACATTTGAGTTTTCCAGGCTTTTCTCATTTGTTCAACGTCTTCTTCGGTTTTTGCGATTCTCAAATATCCAGTAGGGAAAAAGTTGATATCGGGTTGTTGACTGTCGAGAATTCTTAAATGTTCTCCAGCGTGTCTCAAAAACTCGGTGGTGAAAAGACTCATGTCGACAAATTCGGGATTGGAAAATTGTTGAGTGATACCGCCGGTTGATAACATTGTGCTGCTTTTTGTGAACACATCATTATTTTCCACTACTACCACCTGAAGACTAACGATTTTTGAAAACATAAAATGAAAGTACCTTAAAATCTTCGTCTCTGAAACGTTCCTTTAACCAATACGCCGTGGAAGATCCTGTCAAACCACCACCAATCACAACAATTTCGGCGCGATATGGGAAAACTTCGTTGTCCAATGTGCCGTGTTTCATATGTGCGATCGGATTTCGCCGTTTGAACGCATCCCTTCTTGCTTCTTCAAAACGCCGTTTCCATCTGCGAAAATCATACGTTAACCCGTGCCAAACTCTCTTCATCACATCTTCTCCCGGCTCAAAATGTCTCTCATTCTCGAAACGCTGCCAGAGCACCGTTGATGTTGTATGAAGACATCTTTTAGTATCGAAAATAGGTCTTACCAATTTGTGCATTTCGCCTAAACTGAATTATTGTTGATTTTTTATTAATTTTTGGAATTTTTAAAAATTCCAAAAATTAATGAAAAAAAAGAAAGTAAAACAACGATGCTCCGTAGTTTACACACAGTGCCCTGATTTTAGCACGGCTTTTTTTGAATTTTTATTTTTATTTTTTTTTCGAAAAAAAACAAAAAGAAATTCGTTTTTTAGGCTCAGAAAACCCGTATAAAAGTTATAAATTTACAGAAAACCTATCCCAATATATATCACAAACAATGACAGAAAGCGCTGATCGTATGAAGAAAAAAACGATCGTAAAACCGATAGTATATGGAAATACAGCGACTTCGTTCGGTTTCAAAAGAGAATCAGATATGCATACACATAGTTGGACAGTATTCTTGAAACCCTATCTAGCAGAAGACCCAACAAAATGGATTCGAAAAGTTCAGTTCAAGTTACATGAGAGTTACGCGAACCCATATAGAGTTGTTGAAAAACCTCCGTATGAAGTGACGGAGACTGGTTGGGGAGAATTCGAGATTCAAATAAGAATATATTTTGTTGATCCGAACGAAAAACCGATAACCGCATTTCACTATCTTCGACTGTTTCAACCGATTTTAACTCTTCCCAGTGGTAAAGAGATTGTCTCTATGGAGTTTTACGATGAAATTGTGAGTTTTTGAAATTTCCGGGCCTTCGAGATTATTCCATTTCAGATTTTCCAAGAACCAACTATTCAAATATACAAATTCTTACAAGCTGGAGAAGGAAAACGACCAGATAAACAAGCTTTCCTTCATGACAGTGAGTTTGATTTTGTTTTACACGAGGAAAAAAGTTTTTGCCCAATTTTTTCGTAAAAATTCCGCCTGAAAAAATTTCGAAAGACGATTTTTCACCAACCAACCCTGGTCACGAGCCATTGTATTATCCAAAATCAAATCCATAACTCGCGCTCTATTGACAATGTTATCATTACTCAGTTCAGAAAATATTCTCAAAAACTTTTAATATCAAAATCTTATTCTACGCGTCTGCGAAGTCTAGAAATATACCGCTAAAAATATCAGAACGTGCTAAAAATTTAGTTTTTCATTTTTTTTTATTGAGTTTGGGCTTTTCGGAAAATTTCCGGCTCCGACCAAGCCTGTTGTACAGTAATCCAGGCGGCACAAACAAAGTTAAAATTTTATGAGGTGTGAAATATGTCTAATTAGGTCACATCTGTTGTTATTTTAGTATTGATAACATCATAAATAACAACAACAGGTGTGACCTTTTCTCCAATGCTCGACCAATTATTTTTGATCAATAAAATGTCACATAAGGACAAAAACGAAAAAAAAGAGAAAAATAGCTGAAAATTTGAGAGACCGAATAGGGTTTTCCATCATATTTTTATGTGCCAATTTTCAGTTTCCCAGGTAAAAAAAAAACAAATTTTTTTAAAGTTTGCGTGTCAAGTCCCAAACACATCATATCGAGAAAAAAATTACCCATCATTTTTTTTACCAGTCGAACAAATCAAAACACGAACAAAGGAGATTGGAGAGGTGGCACAAAAAGAAATCGCAGCGGAGATTGAAGATTTGCGTAGCGCGTTGAAAGATGCTCACAATCTTCTAGTGAAGTTCAGCTCAGAGGCAAACGAGCTACCAGAACACAGCGATCAACAAGATTCGGGTCAACAAACTCCTATTGGTTAATGAATTTTTTTCAAACTCAAGTTGTTTTTTTGTGTTGTGAATAATGATAATTTGTTGTACTTTATATAAAATTTTGAATCCATTATCATAACTCCACACAATACCTTCTGGGCCGGATCGAAAATACGATTACTCTTGTTTTCGCTGAGTATCTCTTTTTCAATACCAACATGTTTGATTTCAGTCCACCCCTATTTGTTCGCCCATTTTATTTCCGACCGCCCGTTTTCCATTTTTTTTTTCACTTTTCTTTTTCTCCCTCGTCCTTCTACATTATCGATCGATATCGGCGTGAGATAGTTGAAAATGGCGAAATAATGGGGAAATTCGAGAGGAATGAGAGAGAAATAAGGAAAGAGCAGAGTTGTTGTTTGAATAATTTCTCAAATAGAGTTGAACAATTGAGAACCGTATAGATAGCAAAGTTCGGTAGGGCGCGAATGAAAATTTTTTGAAAAAAATATGAATTTTTTTTTGAGAATTTAATAGTCTTACAAAAACTCTGCATGGTTCGACAAATTTGAAGACGTGGCCTTAATTCAAAAAAAAACCAAATTATTTTTCAACTCAAAAATGTTACTGTACTTTCTCGATTTTTTGTTAAAGACACAAGTGCTTCCGAAAAATTTTATTTAATTTTTTATTTTCAAAAGTTTTCACAATGTTAGAGAGAAAAAGAAAATTGTTAAAGGCACAGGAGATTCAAAATTCATGTGTCTCGTAACGAATTCTCTTCTATGTGAATCTCTCCAGAAATTATGGTTTACTGTAGTTTTTTTTTTTCAATTTTTTGTTGTAAGCGTCAATTTTCGTTGGTTGTACTGAATTACCAATTAGTAAACGTAGCTGAGTCCAATTTTATAGATAATTTTTTTTTAAGAATTCAGGTTACTGTACTCGAAAAATTCTCAGTTTTCACTTAAAGTGTACTCGTATCCCCAAAATCATCGCGCCAACACGAACGAATGCAAGCGAAAAAAAAACGCGGCGATTTTTTTGTTTCGTATCTCTGCATCTCATCGAAATGCCCACTATTTCACCAGTCGCGTCAGCAGCCAAATTTCGGCTGACTCAGGGAAATTTTGTCTCCGGAGCAGCACCAAATAGGACCCTCGCTCCGGAGCTCCACCAAATGTTCCCCGATTCTTTCCAAATTCTCCCCATTTGTTCCGAATTCGCTCCAATAATTGGGGCAAAATGGGGATCCCCAATTGCGCACCAATTCTTCCCAATTTTCTCTGGAGCGACTCCGGAGCTTATTTGGTGCTACTCCGGAGCTAGAGTTGAATGATGCAATCTCGCTCAATTGCGACACGCGTCGCGCGAACGCGATGCGAATATTCGAAAAATTCGAATTCATTTTTTGTTTTTTTTTCTGTTTTTTCCCTTTTTTATTTCTAAAATAAAGAAAAACACCGTTGCAGATTTCGAATTTTGGGTATAACTGCATCGACGATGAATTGAAATATCCAGGAAAAACAGGAGTAAGTTTTTTTCACAACTTTCATCCCAGTTCGCCTAAAAGTTTTCAGATGACAGTGATTTATTGAAATTGAGCAGTTTGCGAAGCGTGGGAAAAGAAACTTTCGCAAAATGTGAATCAAAGGAGAATTTGAAGCTGCACGATTCATGGAAGTTGTATAGAAGTAGATCTCAGATTGTGTGATACTTTAGTGAGTTTTTGAGAATAATTTTCAAATTATTATGGGGTTATTCGCATGAAAACATAATGCGGCTATCCAAACTTATTTCTTTGCTTTTCTCCACGAGGAGAGAAGGTATTGGAGGAAAAATTGATTGCTTCAGTTCCACACGATGAAAATTGTGATAAATTTTTTATTCAACAAAAGCTGAAATATTTATACCAAAGAAATTTGAAAGGAAAATGTGTCATTTTGCGCAGCTATGAATTTCTCTGACTATTTACTGAATAGGTTTTCTCCGCTTTTCTCCACACGAAGAAAAGATCTGGATAGTCCTAACAATAAAAAAAAGTTTACGAATGTCAAAAAACCTTAAAAAGGGAGGGTTGCTGAAAGTTTTTAACATCAAGTGAATAAACGTTTTGCGTTTCTTAAAAAATACTTTTTTTGTGAATAACCGCATAGAAGTAAATAAATAATTGAAAATGAAAACAATTTCAGAGTTCAATAGTGAAGAAGTAAAACATCATTTCAAGAAGTTGCATATTTATTCAACTGCTTCGCCTACCGAAAGATGATAGTATTGTGCAACATGTGATCAACTACTGCGAGTGGGATCTTTTCGTGAATTTGGTCTTCACGCTCAAATGAACTGGCGACTCGCGCAGAGTATTTGGTTAACTTCAAGGTAGTCGTCACTCTAAGATAACGTTGTGTGTGAGAACTGTTCAAAACATACATAAGTAACAAAAGTCAGATGATATAAAACAACGAAAAATGATATAGAGAGTTGGCGTGAATAATGCAAACGTGCTCTACTGCACCATTAGATTTTACGTCAAAACTATGTTTTTTTTCGTTTTGTTTTGTGTTGTATTGTCTTTTCAGCCAGATCATAGAACGCTAATTTTTCTACCACAAAAAACGATGACAGTGAATCAATTTCACGTTGGATGATCTGGCTGGATAATCCAAAGCCTGGACTGACAATAACTTCCGTTATACTTTGTTTTGAACAGTTTTACATATATCTTAAAATGACGTTTACTTTCAAAATGCCCCATTTTCAGTGTGAGTCGCCGGATTTTTTATGTAATGTCTGTTTTCATTCTTTTTTCATGTAACATCTGTTTTTTAATAAACAAATAATGATAAAACTGTGTTATTTATAAAAAAATACTACTAGCTAGCGCCCAGGCAAAAATTTCACTCCGGAGGATCCCCAAAATCACACCAATTCTTCCCAAATTTTTCCAAAACTGCTCCGGAGCTCCACCAAATGTTCCCCAAATTTTCCCAAATTCTCCCTAAATTCGCTCCGGAGCTCCACCAATTCACCCCAAATGTTCCCAAATTTTCCCCAATTCTAACCGTTCACGCACCGGAGCTAGCACCGGAGCTAATTTGGGGTAGTTTTGGTGCTAATTTGGTGCGGCTCCGGAGACAAAATTTCCCTGAGGAGTATCAAACGTGAGCGAGTGCGTGCCATGCAGCACACACAAACACACACACACTCACGAACGCTCTCACACACACACACACACACACAATGCGCTCACAAAATTGGCTGCGTACCTCGTTTGATACGCAGTCCGGCCGGCAGCTGGGCTGTCGACCACGCCTCTTTTTTTGTGTTTGGTGAAGTGACCGCATCGCGCGCGTCATTTTTTTGTGGCGTTGCGGTTAAGTTTATAATATTCAAAATTTCAAACTAGTATATTTCTCGTCATTTTTGTATCATTGCGTGGAAAACGATTTTTGTCTTTACAGAAACGGTTATGGTTACTTCAGAAGACTCTGTGCAAATTGAGCAACCTCCCCAACTTCAGGAATCTGAAGAATTCATGAATGTGGAAAACGGATCGAATCACTCCGATTCGGAGAATGACAAAATTCAAGTAAGTTTTGAGTTTTCCCTTGGATGATAGAATCCACGACACTATTTTCATCCTTCCGCATTTTCCCAATATTTCTAATCTGAATTTTTGGAAATTAAAAACAAAAAAAATATTTTTTTTGACCTACCGTATTACTGTTTTTTCCAAGATTTTTTTATGAATCAAAACAATTTCGAGAGTTTGAAAAAAACATTTTTTTTAGCAACTCAAAGCCGAAAATCGAATGCAGAAAGAAGAAAAAACCAATGGAACGGAGAATGGAAATCATATCAATGGCGAAGAAAAACATGAAGAAACTATTGACAAGAACGATGCTCCAGAAAATGAAAAATCAGAAAACGGAGAAGAAACAAAGGAACCATCTGATGCTTCAAATTCTGAAGAAACATTAGAGACACCGGCTTCTTCAGAAGAACCATCGGTAGAGGCCGGTGAAACATCCTCACCATCGCCGAAAGAAGAGGAAGAAGAAGTTCAAGCTTCTACTTCTAAAGAAAATGGGAATGGGGTTGATGAAGCGAAATCTGAACCTAAAAAAGATGTTGAGTGTATTGATCTAGACGATGATGATGACGAAGAGATCAAAGAACCAGTTGCTAAAAAGTAGGGATTTTTTTCTAAATTTCTCTGAAAAAACTTGCTTATTTCAGATCAAAACCGGATCCAGATAACGATATTGAGATAGTGAAATCAGTACCTAAGAAAAAAGAAGAAACAGCACAACTAACGAGCGCTGAAAAATTGCTAGATCGTTTACAAGAATATGTGTCAGAAGCGATTGCATCGGGAAACGCAATAAATCGGAAGATATTGGATGCGCTACTCGGCGCAATCAATGTTCAAGTTCAAAAAGAGCCACTCAGTGTGCGAAAGTTGATCTTGGAGAAACAATTAGTTCTGCCAAACACAATCTCTTTTCCACCAAGTCAATGTGTTGACATGTTAATAGAACACGATCCCGATTTCCCGTTATCAAAAGTCATCACTAAGATGTTTGGTGAAGATCGGCCCAAACTCAGTGACGCGGAGAAAAAAGATCGGGCCTATCTGAAAGCTAACGCACCTGCTCCGAACATGACAAAGGCGTTGATGGATATTGGTCAAGACTTGGTGCAAGAATCCACATATTCGGATATTGTTCATGCGCGAAACTTGCCGGAGGCTCCGAAAAATGTTGAAACGTATAAACAAGTTGCGCTTCAATTAAAACCAGTTTGGGAGACATTGAAAAAGAAAAATGAAGTTTATAAGCTAAAATTGCGAAAATGTCACGTAAGTTTAAAAAAACATAAATAATTTGCAAAATTTCGATTTTTTTTTTCAGTTATGCGGTTTTCAAACTGAATCGGGTCTCGTTCTCACAAACCATTGGGCGACTCTTCATTTCATTGGTAACAAATATCAATGTGCTTATTGTAAAGAGTTTGATACGAATGAGCAGCGTATGAAAGAGCATTATTTGTAAGTTTGATGATTCTCCAGAATAACTTTAAGCTTCTTCTGTTTTTTAGTAATTCGCATTTAATCATTGCTCAATCGGACGACAAAGAGTCGAAATATCCGTGCGCGATTTGTGATGAAGACTTCCAGTTCAAAGGACTACGCGAACAACATTTCAAGCAGTGCAAAAAAGATTATATTCGTGTCAAACACATAATGATGCCAAAACAAGACGATTTTCTTGTTATTAATCGGTGGTTGTGGGAGAAGCCGCCAGTCGATCCAAGCATTCTTCAGCAACAACAAAGTCAGGTGAGATTTTTTTTTTCGAAGCTTACGAGGGCCTGGTTTTTTCGGAGGCTTGAAATATCGGCCCGGACCAAATGTGAATCTCAGGCCAACGTTATTTTACATCCTTGCTTGACCGAAAAGCGGAAAAAACCGAGAAATTTTTTCGGTGGCAAAACTCACATATTTTTCAAAAAAAAAAAAAAATAAATGGGTCACGCCACAAAAATTTAAAAACCACGATTTTCCTTCAATTTTTTAAATAGAAAATTTCAGTAATTTTTCTCTTTTTTTTTTGTTTGACAAATTTTGGTACCTTCCTAGGCCCAGATACAAGCTGGAACCAAAGAACGAGTCTCAGTTTCAATAAAATTTTAACGACCTAAAATCAGGGATGGGATTTGAGCCACTCCGGATCCGACCAAAAAAAAATTGTAATTTTGAAAATCTGACGGGGACGGTCCAAAAAAAAAGAAACCGTTTTTGTCGTGTCAAATTTTTTTTGCCATAAAAAATTTCACCAACAATCAGGTTGTAATTTCAAAATTTCAGAAGAGACAACAAACTCTCCAGCAGCAACAACAGGCTGCGTTGCAAATGCAACAAAATCTCAAACGCCAACAGCAACAATTGGCTGCGTCCCAACAACAACAACAATTGCTAGCTCAGAAACAACAACAACAACTTCGTCAAATGGCGGTGAGTGAAATTTTTGCAAATATAAAATCTCAATCAAAATCCCCCGCAATTTTCAGCAATTAATGCAAAGCAAGGCGGGTAATCACAGTTTGTTGGCAGCGATGCAAGCACAATTGCGAAAAAACGGCGGAGCACAAAGTGCGCTGTTGGCAGCGAATCTAACGAAAACTTTTGCGGCCGCTGCGCAACAGCAGAAAAATAATAGCGGAACATCGGCGATGCAGGCTGCCATCGCAGCGGCGAGTTTGAAAAACAAAAATTTGCTAAACGCAAATCGGATGCAAAAAATGTTGTCATTGAATTCGGGTGGTGGATCGCCGTCGGGAGGTGCAAACTCGCAACAATGTGAAATTTGTGATACAATGGTCGCGGATAAGGAACGATATTTGGGTCACTTACAGGTATGTGTTAGGGTGACATTTTTCTAAAAAAAAAAAGTTGATCTAATAGCCTGCTCACTCCACAAATGGGAAAAGGTCACACCTGTTGTTGTTTATGATGATGTTATCTATACAATAACAACAATAACATATGGTGACCTTTTCGCACATCATAAAAGTAAGGCTTTCTTTGCGTCGCCTGGGTTACTGTACAACTTTCTAGCAAAAAAAAGTTGGTCTAGCCTGCTCACTCCACAAATAGGAAAATATCACATCTGTTGTTGTTTATGATGATTTTTGATGTAAAATAACAGTTTTTTTTTCGAGTGGGGGAGCTCTGGGATGACCTGACATAGGAGGGAAAAAAGTAGGTCACTCGCAAAATGGGAAAATTTCACACCTGTTGTTGTTTATGATGATGTTATCTACACAATAACAACAATAACATATGGTGACCTTTTCGCACATCATAAAACTCGAGCTCTCTTTGTTCCCGCCTGGGTTACTGTATTTTTGAAAACTGAAAAAAAACAACATGAAAACAAAAATTTTCGTATTTTAAAGTCGTGTACCCTCAAATTTTACTCCAAAAATATTTCTGGAAGACTGTAGTTTTTGATTTAATTTTTTTGCAGGGTTCACACAAACAAATGTCGGGTAAAACAATTCAAGACATGTCACAAGGCGCCCCATTGGCGTGTAGTCGTTGTCGTGATCGGTTTTGGACGTACGAAGGTTTGGAACGACATTTGGTCATGTCGCACGGTTTAGTAACTGCTGATTTGTTACAAAAAGCGCAGAAGAAAGAAGACGGTGGAAGATGTAAACTATGCGGAAAGGTGAGTGTCTCAACAACCTGGTTTTTTGAAAAATTAGATGTTTCTTTTTAGCAATACGCGTTCAATATGCTACAACATTTAGTGGCTGATCATCAGGTCAAATTGTGTTCAGCTGAAATTATGTATTCGTGTGATGTTTGCTCGTTTAAATGTACGAGTTATCAAACATTGGAGACACATTTGTCAACATCGCATCCAAAAGGATCTACCGCACCGGTAAGAATTTTGAAGTTTTTTATTTTGTTTAAAAAATGCGCTAATTTTTAGGCTAAAAAGAAGTCCGACGACTGTATCACTTTAGATGATTAAATGAGCAGGATTTTTTTTTCCCAATGAGTGCTGGCACCTTCGATACGATTAATTTCAATAATGTGATCTCAAGTTCCTTCCCTTTACGATGTTGTTGCAAAGCGTCTATGTTTTCATTTACCTTTTTTGTATGCTGTTTTATCTCATTCAAAATACCTAATACCGGTTTTTAAACCTTTCTCCCTCTCTCTCTTCAAACTGTATTCATAAGTTTCCTTATCATTTTTTTTTGTCTCAATTTTGAATAATTTTTCTTATTTTGGTGGATTTGTACTATATTTGTGAAATCGAATGATGATAGTTTTCTATTCAAGTATCTCAAAAAATTATAAACTTCAATATTATTTATTTGTCGATTTTTTGTTGTTTTGAGCAATGGAAGTGTTTGCGACCGTAATCACTGGTTTTGAAAAAGTGGCTGCCAAGGAGATTTCGTCGAAAATCGAAACAGTTCGAAATTGCCAGCCCAGAAGGGGTAATGTTCGGTGTACGGTAGCGTTGGAGGATGTGAGAAAAGTGTTGGAAATGAGATCGGTCGATAATTTTTTTGTGGTTTTCTATGAGAATGTCATCGATGGATTGGGAAAAATGGAAAAGGAAGTAAGTTGCAGGCTTTCCGGCCAATTGCTTAAGCCTGATTGCTATGCGTCTTTTTTTCTCAGAAAGCACTTCAAGCTCTTCAAAACGAGATTTCATTCATGAACTGGGCAGCGGCAATAGCAGCTTGGCAATGTGCCAACGACAGAACTATTCATGGCGGCGAACAACTTGTTGTGGAGCAAATGCGCAATTTTATGCTCAATGGTATTCATGGCGAAGTGACTGAACAGTCACCGAGTTTTAGGTTATTTTCAACACGTTAAAAACGTTGAACCATCAATTATTTTAGGGTAACTTGTAAGAGAGCTGGTGACAAAAACGCGCATCAATTCTCATCGATGGAGGCGGCGTGGAAGTTTGGCGGGCAGGTGAACAATGTATTCGGGTGGAGGACGAGTATGAAGAATTACGATATTGAAATTGTCTTGCGCATTGAGAGAGATTCGGTGAGACATTTTTAATGGGAAATAATAGTTTTTTTTTAGAGTGGGTGAGCATGACCTGACACAGGAGGGAAAAAAGTAGGTCACTCGCAAAATGGGAAGATTTCACACCTGTTGTTGTTTATGATGATGTTATCTACAAATAACAACAATACAATAACATATGGTGACCTTTTGGCACATCATAAAGTTTAGGCTTTCTTTACGCCGCCTGGGTTACTGTACAACTTTGGAATTTTTGAAAAACTGAAAAAAAAAACATCACGGAACTTCAGAAAGCGCGTTAAAAATTTCTGACCTCTGAATTTGAAAAATATCGAGTTTTATGGATTACAGTAGACCTAGACATGAAATACACATTGTTGCTAAATATCCAAAATCAAATCGGTAAAACGCGCTCTATTGATAATGTTAATTTTCTTTATCAGAATCTGATTCTACGTGTCTGAAAAGTCTAGAAATGTACTTCTCGAACTGTCAGAAAATATTGTTCGAAAAATGTTTGTTGGTGAAATTTCAATCTCAAAAATTGGGAATTTTCGATAGAAAATCTCCCTAAAATGTTTGACCGCAAAAATTTCCATATCTCCAGGTGATGGCAATGATAGCTCTTAACAACGAATCACTTTTCAAACGAAACATATGTGCCTACGGTCCGACAACAATGCGCTCAACAATGTGCTATTGCATGGTCTCGTTGGCCGAGCCAGCCGCCGGCGATATAATCATCGACGCAATGTGTGGCGGTGGATCGATACCGATCGAAGGAGCCTTGGCGTTTCCCGACTCGTTTTTCATCGGCGGCGATAATCATGCGTTGGCTATTGAGCGATGTCATCAAAATATTGTGCGTGTGTTTTCAAAAAAAAATATTCTTCACCCTTTAAAAATTTGAACGGGCGCTAAAAAAGCATAAAAACGACAGCCTTTGTAAAAAAAAACAGAGCTTTTATTTTGACAGACCTCAAACGCGGAAAATATCTCCTGCAACTTTATCAAATGGAACGCGTGCTGTTTGCCACTTCGAGACGCGTCCATAGACGTGATTGTCACCGATCTACCATTCGGCAAAAAGCTCGGATCGGTGATGGACAACAGATTACTGTACCCGAAATTGTTGGAAGAGTGGAAACGTGTTCTACGGGTTGGTGGGAGGCTTGTTTTGATGACGCACGACAAGCGGAGTGTCGGTAAGACTTTCAAAATTGAATTTTTCTTGAATTTTCCTGGTGATTTGCAGACTCATCGATTCTCAAAGACCGAGATTGTTGGCAAACCGACTCGACGAACATTGTCAATGTTGGCGGTTTATCCTGTTTGTGTCTTCGCCTTTCAAAATTGCAATAAAAATTTCAATTTTCATTAGAAAACCCTTCAAGGCACAAACAATAACCCGTAACAAAGACGACACTAAATAGCTAAACACGATGAACTATAGCACCAGGCCTCTTCAGAAGTTTGTCGGGTGGTGGAAGTTGTGAGAAATGATAGATTACCTGGAACCTTGCGATATATCTATGAGCCTTATATAGTGTTACATACCTGATTAGCGTCAGCCGCCTTGAAAACATTACCATTTCCAGTGGATTTGAGAGATTTGGTGAGTTTTGGTGGGATGGGTTGGAAGAATAATGAGGAGCCGGGAGTGGGTACTGTGACGGCGCGAGATATTAGATCGTAATCGGATTTCTGGAAATGGGAACTTTGCGCTGCATCTTTTCCCTCTCCACTTTTCTCACGACCTTGCAAAAGGGAATTAAAGAGTTATCAATAGAGCGCGCTTGCTCTATCTCTCTCTAAATCGATTAATTTCTCTCTCTAAATTGATAAATGGTCATTCAACCATCTGACAGACATCTCACGGGTGGCGAGGTGCTATACTTTGTGTGTGGTTCATGTTTGAGGTTTGAGGTTACTTGAGAATGGCCGAAAAAAACGTATTATCAAGTTGAAAATGTACAATTCGCTGAGAAAATTATGTTTTTACATGCGCTGCGCCGCGTTGCGTGTGGTTTATAAGAGACGATAGAGAAAAAAAGACACGCGACGCATCTGAAAACTTAATTTTCTCAGCGAACATTGTTCACGGCTCTCAAAATTCTTGTTTTCTCTGCGTCTCTTGATCTCTGATACGAACAGAAACTACAGTAACCACGCCGGAACTTGACTCCAAGTGCAATTGAAAATTAGACGTGGGTGTGTAATCAGACACCGATCCAAAAAAAAATTTTTGCGGCGAAAAACAAACCTCTGTTTTCTGACAAACCACTTGACGTTTCACAGGAAGGCATGGCGAGGCTTCGATAATGTTGTAAAACTCGGTAAGCTGCGCGATCTTCAAAAAAATTATGAAATTCAGAAAAAAAATCAATATTTTCATACCTGTTTTCGATTATGCTTCCATTTTCGAAAGCGATAAACTAGAAATATACCAGCTATGAGAGCAGCGACAAGAATGACAGGTAGAAGAGCAATAAGAGAGTAATCTGCAAGAAAATGTTGAGAAAATGATTTTTAAAGGGACATGAACCTTCGATTTTGTACGGTTCGAAATGCGGGTGAAATTGTTTCTCTCGTAAACGATGAAAATACATTTTTTCAGGGGGCAAAAAAGTCGTGTAAAATATGAGTGTGTGTTTTTGAAATCATGACTCGACGACTTTTGTTAGGTTTTTTTTTGTTGACAGGAAAGCGCGAACAATAAAATCAAGCATGCCTCTTGAAAGCGAAGAAGAAGGAAAAAATGCAAAAAATTCGATTCAACCTGTCTGACCTGATACAACTTGCATACGACCATCCGGAAAAACAAACTCCCGATGGGACTGAAATTTTCGAACGTCGAAAAAATCCATCAAATTGTTGAGTTTGGCCGGTGTCGAATTGGTTGGCAGTGTTTGATTGTCGTCGAGCGCATCGTCGAATTGACTAGACGTTAGTAAATATGTGGAGGTACGCTAGAATTTGGCACAAATATAGAATACAGAGACGTTGGAAAATTGGGTGGAAGAATGAATGAGAGTGGTGTCGGGTTACCGTTTTATTAGAATTCTACTTCTTTTTTTTTTGGTCATATTTTGCCACTTGGACGGTTGATAGGGTTTGGAAAATACGACAAGTTGAACGACGTCTGAGAATTTATGGGGAGAGAGAGAGAGACGCAGAGAAAACAGAGGAAATTGTTTGCAATTTTTTTAGAGAGTACGAGACTTTGACAAGGTTATGAGCTAGAAATTTGGATCTGAAACATTTTTCTCTAACGGGTTAGGTAAAGAGAGAGAGAGAGAGAGACGCAGAGAAAATTGTTTGCATTTTTTTTAAGACTTCGGAACCACGGCCTTTTATGACGTCCTCCAAAAGAGACGCAGAGAAATCAGATTTTTGCAGTTTGGGGTCACGTTAATTTTTGTTTATTTAGTGTTCACATTTTTTCCGAAAAATTATATATCAGGAAAAGAGTGCAAACTTAAAGGCGCACCGGTTTTAAATGACCCGGTGACTCATCGAGAGTGTTCGTTTAAATTGGAAGTATTTATCATTTTAAGACATATACGAGTTAAAACACAGTTCAAAAACATAAGAAACAAAAGTTAGACGACAAAAAATAACAATAAATAAAAATAAAGTTGGATCAAAATTTCAAATTCTAATGAAGCAGTAGAGCGCGTTTGCGCGATTAATCCAACTCTATGATTTATTTTGTGTTCTTTTTTGTGCTGTAGTTTTTGCTATACGTTGTTTTAGACTGTTTCTTCACTAACATATGTCTTAAAATGGCGAATACTTTCAAAATAACCGAAAACTCTAGAAGAGTCGCCGGGTCATTTAATTTTGATTTTATTTAGATAACAAGTTTTATAATTTTCAAAACAGGAACTGTCTTCCAATTTCTCAAAAGTTCAAAGTATTTTTGAAGCAGCAGTCAGTTAGAGAAAGAGAGCGCAGACAGCAAATTTAAAGGCGCATTTTTTTCTTCGAAAAAATGCACTAAAAAGAGTCTAGCTGTCATTCACAGCTACAAATCGACATGGAACTTTTGGGAATGGGACGATGTGGCGTTTCAGAATGAAAAATTTTGTGATCTTGTTGATTTTGACTCGCTCAGAAATTGGCTTCGAAGTTTAAGCAGAAATCTCGATTTCGAAAAACTCTCTTCCATTTTATTGGTTTCTTATTAATTAGAAAAATTTTGAAAAAAGAATTTCCAATTATTAGAGATCATTAAATTTTTCATGTTTTTGCGTAACAGCGAGAGATGAGAGACGCAGAGAAAACTCTCATTCAGACTTGGTTTTTATCGAACCTCGACCGCGACAAATGTACAAGAGAATTCACTTAAAATAGGAGAGCTAGAATAATTCTCAACAAAATAAAATAAATTGAAAAAAAAACGAGCTTGTTTTGTTTTGTTTGTGGAAATTACTCATTTTTCGATTACGATAGAGTTGTTATGAAAAAAAAATAGAAAATTAGGGCCTACAACAAGAATTATGTTTCTGAGAAAAGCGATTTCTTTGTTGAAAAACTCACTTTTTCGTCAAATCGAATATTATCGAGAATATAATATTTAGCAGTATTCAATGGATTCATCACTTTTTGCAGAAATCGACAAAAATGCTAATTTTCTAACTAGTCTCTTATTTTATTTTGGCCGAAGGCCACAGAAGAACGTGGGAATCTACATGCATAATTTGAACATTTCTTTCCCCCTCTTAGGCTCCGCCCCTTTGGCTAATTCTGTTGAAACAGGTGAATTTCTGAGACAGATGGAAAAAAAACAACAAGTACTAGAAAATGGAGAGGAAATTGAGAAGTTCTTTGTTTTTCGAAAAATGCAGTGGTACTTGGAGAATACTTGGTTTTTTTTTGTCTGGTTTCAACAGAAAATGTGAGAGTTTTTGGGGGAATCTGTGAAGAGGAGAAGAGTTATTTATTGCTCAATATGACGTTGTGAAGTTCTAAGAATAGGAGATGTTGTGAGAACGAGGAAATTTCACATGTCCCGGTTCATAATATTCGCTTGGGCAGGAAAGAAACTGAATTTTTTCGGCTCTTAATCTAATTTCGGCCACCTGTTTGCGATTTGATAAAAGGTCGCATTTCGTTGTTAAAAAACCGAACCTGACCCAATCTTTTGGAGTTAAAAACATTACGGTTACAGTACCTCAAAAACTCGACTTTTTTTTTGCAATTTTATTTTTGAAAACTTTTCCTTTCTGTATCCATTTTTAAAAGCATTGTCCAACGGGAGCATGGCGCACTGGTTAATTTACAAATTATAAATCCAAAGGTCGAAGGTTCGATCCTCATTGTGGTATTTTTATTTTTTTTCTACTTTTATTTCTGCAGATTCTGGAACGGGCTTTTTCAGCTAAACATTCTCAAATTTTGCTAAATTTGTTTTTTTCTCCAAAATCTTCGAAATCCATCTAGTTCAAAAGAGAAAAGGGTTCCAGATGTGTGCCGCAGATAAACCCCCCTTCCGACTCACATTTATTTTCTTCAAGAAAAAGAAGTTGGACATAGTAGTAGTAGTAAGAAGAAGAAGGAAGAAGAACTAAATATATATCCGTCTTTTGTTTTATTTGGCAAAACGAAGTGAATTCGGCGTTCTGCTTCATTAAGTTTCAGCCATTTTTTAGATGCATGTTTTTATGTGTTCGTGTTGTCAGATTTTATGAGAAATCTGATTTATGGGTTGACAATACCAAGTATTTACATTAGTTTTCAGAGAAAAAAAAACACAAAAAAATCCAAAACGCACTAATAATCCTGTGTCGAGGAGGGAAAGACGAAAACCCAAAATTACAATGACAAAGAGAAGACGCTCATTCATCTTGCCGAAAAATTCCATTTCGTTTTTTTCTGGTGCCTTCGAAAAGAAGTGCAAAATAAGAAGAAGAAGGAAAAAAGATTATGGTGGCGAAATTGGAGCAAGAAAATTTCTCTGCGTCTCTTTATCTCTCGTTCTGGAATTTTCAGATTACGAGATTTCAGAGAAGCGAAGAAGAGAGACGCAGAGAAACGAGACAAAGAGACGCAGAGATCCTCTCTTGATGTATGTGGCGAAATAGCATTCAGAAGTGAGAGATTTAGAGAACTTGGGCCGCAAAGTGTGTCCGCGACGCGGTACTCATTTCGAAAAGACAGAGAGAAAAGTGGAGAGGGAAAAGAAAACGAGACCGCTCGCAGACACGCAGCGCGGACGACGATATTCATGAAGCGCTGATTTCGATTCAGATTTTGAAATACCTTGCAATACCTCAAAATGTCTCTTTGTGGCTGAGACGAAATATCATGCAAAAGTCAGAGACTTAGAGTAAAATACAGTTTTAACTTAAAATTCTTGTCGTTCGAGAAAAAAATTAATGCATCGACCAATAAACCAGTCAATCATCATCAAAACTCAACAAAAAAAGGAAAAAAAAACACAGACATCCTCTCTAATTGAGTCAAAAAAAAAAAAATTCGACGACTAATAATTGAGCGCAGAAAAAAAACATGATTCCAAAAAGCAAAAGCTTATTTGAAATTCATGTCCAGATTTCATCACGACGAGAAAAACGCGGCGAAGAGAATATTTTTCTTGCTTTGCCGAAAAAAAATGTTTGGACCACACTTCCGGACACATTTCATGAATGGGAAATTTTTTCTGTGGAAAAAGTGTCAAAGATCTTCAAATTTTTTGAGAAAAAAAAGTTGTAATTGAATTACTGTGGGGAAATTAGTTTTCAGAAAATTTGGCAAAAAAAAAACACAAAAAAGTTATAAATAATTCTTGAGTAAAAATGAGCAAAAAGGACAGTGGTGATTCGATTACTCGGCAAAACCTCACATTTTTTTCAACGTGACATTTTTTCCGAATAATTTGTAAGACACAAAAAATGATTGGCCAAATTTATTATTACTATTATTTTTTCTATGGACTCGTTAAAATGTGAGAGAGACATAGACATGTGTTGTGCGGAAAATTTCGAAAAAAATATGAATCATCAAAAAACAATTTTTTTTCGAGAAAAATTAGCTTCTGGGTTGGGCTGAATATGTGTTCATAACAAAAAACAAAGCATAAAACAGCAAAAAAATTCGCGCCGCGTACTTTTTTGAAAAATATACAACTACGTGAGTGGAGACGCAGAGAAAAAGGCGGGACAATTTTTTGTTAGCTCTGAATTTCTGGGTTGAGATTTTTCAAAATTTCACGAAAATTCAGGAAAACTGGATGAGGTCAGCTTTAGGCCCTATTTAGGCCTGGTTTTTAGGCAATGTCAGAAATGTCACATAGCGCATCTTGTTCAGCTTTTCAAGCTCTACAAGATAGGCTTAATCTTGAAAATCGTAAAAAATTTTCGGGCCCGAATTTTTTTTCTCCAAATTTTTATTAGCCTTTTTTGTAGAGCTTGAAAATGGCTTCAAAATGTGCTATATCACTCTTTTCATTTGGCCCGAAAATTGGGTCAAAATCGAGCTTGAAAGTTTTTTTTTGAAAAATCTTCGAGGCCCGAAATTCTTTTCCGCTGATTCTATTAGCCTATCTTGTAGAGCTTGAAAAGGGCTTGAACATGGTCCTGGAATTTTTCAAAACCACAAAGCATCAGGAACACTGGATAGGGTCTGAAAATTTTCCGAACTATTTTTGTGGTTAGAAATTTTTCTGACCTAAATAATTGTCAGCAAAAAACGATTCAGGCCCGGTTTTTGGGCCTAAATCGGGCCTAAAAGGGTCCAAATGAGGTTTAAAAAGGGCCTGAAAAATTTCTAAATCATTTTTTTGTGGATAACTTTCAGCAAGAACTAGCTTTAGGCTCGATTTCTGGGCCAAACTTATTTTCAAAAAAATAAACAAATGCAATTTCGCTCTAATGATAATGTCTGCGTCTCCAACTCACATTCATATTAAATATGATTTTCTCATTTTTATCATTTTAGAAAAACAAATCACCCGCATTTGTTTGCTCTCACCTTGAACATGTTCAAAACTGCGATTTCTATCACTGGACGAATGTTTGATCTCGCGAAAAGTGTGCGATGCTTGACGAATCGGAAGTTGTGAAATCAACGAGTTTTGGTAGGTGAACGCCATCCATATCTTCAAAAAAAAATAAACACGAATAAAAAGGCTATCAAAAAAGCGAGAAAAAAATCCCGGTGGATTCATAAATTTTGTTTTGAGAAGACGAAATTCGAGAAATTTATTACTATAAACTAACTCCACAGGGATATCAGTTCCAATAAAAAAAAAGAATATGAGAAAGAAAAATGTTATTGAAACCGTGTGAAAATGAAAAATATTTTTTTGTTGTTAAAAAGAATGACATGGAAAAAGAAGAAGAAGAAAGAAAACATGCATTTATATTTGGCTGGAAAAAAAAGGTTGTATACAATTTGATTTTTCTAATAAGCTCTTTTTTTCTAGTTGAAGAAATAGCATATACGAACATTCGCATTTAATATTCCGTCATTTTTCATTTAGAAAATTAGTCGTGAGCTTTTTATGAGCGATAATTGTGCACATCGGGAGGAAAAATGTTTAGTTATCTGTCTTCTCTTTCATCATAAAAAAGAAGAAAACTAAAGTGCACCTTTTTTTTTTAGAAAAAAAAGAAACAATTATTTTCATCTCAAGAATGGCAAAAAAACTGGAAAAAAAACCCAAAAAAATTGCATTCATGAATATTTCATGATTTTTTTGGCATACACAAATAATTCAATTTAAGTAGAAAATAGGGAATCTTTTTTTTTTTTTTGCTTGGCGGAAATTCGAATTTTCTTCAATTCCTTCCCACTTGAGAAAAATAATAACGCTTTGTCATCCACATCAGAAAAAAAAACAAAAAAAAAGCGGTCAGTACTTCTTAGAGGATTGAAGTAGCATCACAACCTGTCAGCTTCTGAAGGTATCGTCACCCCGCGGTTCCTCGAACCTTTGACCTTGTGCACGTTGCGCGCGCGCGTTCACCACTCGACCACGATGTCAACAATTGTTCGTTGTAAAAATGTCATAGATGAAGAAGAGAGGAGAAATGTTTATTTGTCGATAGAGGGGAAAAAGAGTACTTTAGTCGGCGTATCTAATTGGACGTTTTGTTACATACCGGAATCGACGTCTGCAAGAAAAAAATGAAATGAAATGAAAAATGAGTCAATTGTCGTCGCTTTTTTCTTCGTATTCTCACAAAGTACGAGCAACTTTCAGTGGAGATTAAAAAAAAAACATTTCTGAGGAAGATTACTGTAGTTTTCATTGAACATGAAAAAAATGAGAAAATTTTTGGCCCGGAAATATGAATTTCCCTAGTGAGGCAGAGAAAAAAATCTGTTTTTGACACAAAAATTTATTTATCAAAAAAACTTTTGGACCGGAAAATTTGTCTGAAATTTCGACTAAAAAAATGAAAATTTTTGACATTTTGAACTACTGTAATTGCTCTATTTTCGCCTCCGGAAAACGATATTTTTGAGATTTTTGTTTTTTTCACAAAATTTTGATTTCAAGACCCAATTTTCAGGCCAAACTACAGTACTTGGCTCGGGGCCAAAAAAATCTTGACGTTTTTTTTCTGATTTCTAAAAATTTCAAAATGCACAAAATTTTGATTTTGCGAAAATGAAAAATAACCAAAAAAAAATTCCAGGAAAAAACGGCTTTCAGGCCAAACTACAGTACTTGGCTCAGCGCCAAAAAATTTTCGGAGACTATTTTTTTTCGATTTTTTTGATTTCAAAAAAATTTCGATTTCTTGAAAATAAAAAAACCAAAAAAAATTCTAGGAAAAAATCAATTTTCAGGTCAAACTACAGTACTTGGCTCGGGGCCAAAAAATTTTCTGAGAATTTTTTTTTGTGTTTTTTCTGATTTCTAAAAATTTCAACATGCACAAAATTTTGATTTCCCGAAAATGAAAAATAACCAAAAAAAAATCTAGAAAAAAATAACATTTTTAGGCCAAACTACAGTACTTGGCTCAGGGCCAAAAAATTTTCTGAGAATATTTTTTTGTGTTTTTTTCAGAAGGTCTTTTTGTAATTTCAATATGGCTAACTCACGTGGTAGTTTCAGGTTCTGGATAGTCTTCTTCTGGCACCACTTCCTCCTCTTGCTCTTGCTCCTCCCCCTCCTCCTCATCCAACACCAATGGCAATAGATTGGACGTGGTGTCAGCGCCAAACTCTGTCGGCACATCGATCATAACTCGGGGCTCAGCTTCGAGAATTCTCGGAGCTCTGCGAATATCCGAAGAGTGAGCAGGTGGTTGTCCTCCGAATATATTCTCTTCTGTGATGGTTGTTGTTGTGGGTTGTTCTGTCGTCGTGGATGTTGTCGTGGATGTTGTAGATGTTGTCGAGGTGGTTGTTTCAACAGGTGCTGGTGGTTGTGGCAGTTTTCGAGTCTTCGCTCTCAATAGTTCAAGCTCCAATGGGCATGGGCAAAACTTGATGTCGGCACCCTTCTCACCCACACTTCCCTTCGGCCCGCGATCTCCTGGATTTCCGGCGGCTCCGTCCAAACCACTCGGTCCTGGTTGCCCCATCGGCCCAGGCGGTCCATAGATGTAATTTCGCTTGCCCCGCGGGCCCTGTAGGCCAGGCCCTCCTTTCGCTCCGGCCACACCTTTCGCGCCTCGCTCACCAACACCACCCATCGCCCCCTTCCCATCGACACCTTTCCGCCCGCGACGTCCAATCGGGCCGGGTGGGCCGACAGGCCCCTCCTCACCCTGTTCACCGTCGAGCCCGTCTTGTCCGGGGACGCCGGCGACACCTTTCGCGCCTTGGTCGCCAGTCTCACCGCGATCACCCGGCGCGCCAGTTGGCCCAACTTCACCCTGCGGGCAGATTATGCACTCTTGTTTCGCTTGCAGTTCCTCCATGATATCTCGCGCGTCGAGACCGCGAAGCCCCTTCGGGCCATCTTGCCCGGCCCGCCCGTCCTGTCCATCACGACCTGGTGGGCCAGGAAGCCCGTTTTCACACTGAACAGGGGCTGAGCGCTTGGAAACTTGGAGGAATGACTGATTCGATAACTCGGAATTGATTTCACCTTCAATTTTCTGCAAAAAAACCTTTTCATATTTTCAAAATCCCAAAACTTCTAAAACCTTGAATATCTCAAGCCGACTCATCACTTCGTCATGAGCAGACTGTGCTTGTGAAATGATGTAGGGTAAATAGAAAACATGACCAAATAATATGGTAGATGTAAGAATAGCAGTAGAAAAGGCCAGTGTGTGAAGCCACATATCGAACAAAATGAAAAACGACTGACCCGATTCCCGATTAATCGAGAGAGAGTGAAACTTGACCTAACTTTCTTATCAAACAGGAAATTTTTTCTTCTTCAGCGTTTTTTGGAAAGAAACTTTTATTATGCTTCGAATTAGAACTCATGCTTTGTGATGCTTAGAAAAGCGTCGGCTCATTTATCTCCAATGTTCCGTAACCAGGCCCGATTGACGGGCCAAGATCGCTGAGCAGCCGAACTTCCAGTGGATCTAGTTTGTAGTGAAACTTGGTTTCGGGTAAGAATCGCCAGAGAATCATAACACAAAAAGATCTGAAAATGTTTTTTTTTTTTGGAAAATATAAAAACCAGAGAATGACACATTTAGATATGAGCTGTGAAGAGTACTACGTCCCGAAACCCGTGAGATGTCGGGACATGTCGGCACACACAGTTATTGAAAACAGCAAAAAAGATTTTTTTTTCGAGAAGAAACTTATTTTTCTGATTTTTTGGGCCAAGAAATTCTAGGCCTAAAATCTAAAATCCGGGCCAGCTTGAAAAGTGTTAGAATTTTTTTTGGCTAAATTCAGAAAATTTTTGAAATTTTTTTTCGGCTGAGAAATTCCAGGCCGGCTCGAAAAATGACTTTGATTTCCACTTTTTCCGTAATTTTCCGATGCAGTTTTTCAAATGTTTTTCTGAATCTCGAAATTAGAGATTTAGGATTTTCTGGATTTTTCGCCCAAAATTTTTGGCGCCAAAAACTTGAAGATTTTTCATATTTTTAACCTTGACCTTTTTGGATAAATTTTTTTTTAATTTCAGAAAAAAACTAAAAGTTTTTGGGGCTCAGAAATTCTGGGCCCAAAAAATGAGGCGAAAAAAACTCTGCCCATTTTTTTGACCAAGAAAAAACGCTCACGTCGGAAAAATAAAAATCATATAACTCCATCCTCCAATCGACTTGCTCAACGGATAATAGAACAATGTGGTCGTAATAGTGCACAGCCAATTGACAGCCACCGCCGATCCCAAACTCGCGCCAGCCGCTTCCGGCGGAACCAGTTCAGCCGGCAAAAAGTACGCAACCGGTCCGACACCAAGATTATAGCCGATGCCGTACAAGAAGAACGCCACCGCAAATCCCCACGACGCCCACGCCGCACCGTTTTGCGAGATTAGTGTGAAGACGAGGAAGAAGACGTTGGCGATGATGCAGAAGAGAAGGGTGCGCAAGAGAAGCGTGCGGCGACCGCGCGTTTCGACCCAACGCAACGCGGGGATTGTCAGAATTATCGAGATGATCGATCCGAGTGCCGGCAGAAATGGCACGAATGAATCGATGAAACTGACCGCTTCAAACATACTGCAACTTTTTTTTCTTTTCTTTTCAAAAAAAAAATGGTTAGCCTACTCTGTTGAATATGATATCGAAACCATTGAACCGGAAAACACCTGAGTTGCACTAACGATAAGTCCGAGAAATATTCCGCGACGAATTGAGGGGTTTGCCCAAGCCGCGCAGATTGATAATTGTTCGGGCATCTGGCAAAAAAATTGGAAAAATTTGTACGACACTCCGCTTTACTCTGGTTTAACGCGCTGTGTAAATGCGGAGTGTCGTAGGGTTCTAGACTCAATAGTTTTAAGAAAGTAGTTCTCTCTCGCTCTCCTCTTTTTGTGTTGTCTCTCACAGTTGGTGTGTTGTACGACACTCCGCTCTGCCTCTTGTTTAGTGCGATGTGTAAAAGCGGAGTGTCGTAAAGTTGAAATTTAAAAATTGAAATTGTTCGGTTTGAAGTTCTATTTTAACCAAACTTTAAAAAATCAAAAAAAATCTCGTTTTTGGTGTGTGTGTGTGTGTGTGTACGACACTTCGTTCTGCCTCTTGTTTAGTGCACTGTGTAAAAGCGGAGTGTCGTAGGGTGGAATTTTAAAAATGAAAATTTTGAAAGCAATTTTTCTGGAAATAAAGTTTTTATCTCAAAAAAAAGCGTTTCAAAAAATCAATAAAATTTTTTCTGCACCTCTTTGAAATTTTTACCTCTTTCTCGTCTCTCACAGTCGGTGTGTACGACACTCCGCTTTGCCTCTAGTTTAACGCACCTCAGGTATCATATCCCAATACTCTCGAATAATCTCATCCTCATCCTCATCATCAATATCATAATAAAATCGAATACTCTCGATCGCCTCCGAATATTTGCCCATCTGCAGTAGATTGTTCGGCGTGTCAGGTATCCACCAAGATGCCAAAAGTATGGCGGCCCCAAAAATCGAGGGAATCATCACCAAAATTGGCCACGTTGTCTCACTTCCGAACATGAAGGGAAGTGAGAAGATGGCCCCGATAGATGAGCCAAAACAAACGGAAATGTGGAGAAAACAACTCATCGAACCCTGAAGTGACAGAAAAATTTGAAAAAAAAGATTTAAAAAATTGTTACTTTTATATTTTTCGGAACAATTTGTTGGAGATAGATTGGCGCGAAAGCGCAAGCTAGTCCAGTGTAGACACCACTCAGAATTCTGCCGAAAATAAACGCCGGCGGAAAAGAGATCCAGTAGGAGACAAACATCAAGCAGGACGCGATGATAAGGATCATGTTATTGATACACATCAGAACGTGTTTAGCACCATATTGCGAGAAATTGGAGACGAGTAAACAGCCGACAAGTGCGCCAACACCTTGCGCAGACACGGTTATTGACCAGATGATACTTTTGTGAGCCTCTGAGAGGGTTATCCCGGTGAACAGGAATTTCTGAATCACTTTTTCGGGCACGTTTAGCATTACCATGTGATAGCCGACAGGTAGAATTGAGAATAGGATAGTGAGCAGACAGATGAACACAACTTTGCCCTGATCTTCAACAACGTTTCGGATCAGGAAAGTTGTCGAGCCGAAGAGTGCGCTAGGAACTGTGGCGATCTGAAGTTTTTGTTTTTTTTTTCTGCTGACAAGAGCCCAAGCCTAACTGTTATTGGACCCCTAAGCCGCGACTGAAACAAAATCAAAATTTTCGGGCCCGGCCCGAGATTTTCAAAATTTTTTGCTGAACTTAAACTAGCCAAAATAAGCCTCAAAAATTTGAGAACGGCGAAAAAGTCGGTTTCCATTTTTTTGGGTCCAAATGTTATCAAGCTCAAAAAATGTGTAATTTCAGGAAAACTTACATTCTTCATGATAATAATAATAATAAGAAAAACAACAAAAAATCGATATCTACTAATAGTTGTGCATTTTTGAACGTTATCATTTTTTGGTGATTGATATGAGACTGAGACTTGTAGTCGATGTAGTTTGTGGGTCAGAAATATTGGGCCGAGATTTTGCAAAAAAAATTATTTTGCTCTAAAATGACACCTTTTTTGATAGCTGCCGAATTTTCTAACAACAAAAAATGCACAAAAAAAATGCTTTCACACACAAAACATAGCAGTGTCTTTTCCCTGAAAATGTTTGCAATACATTTTTGACGCGGTTTTTTTTAGTTTTTGAATCGGGTCCAAAAATTTTAGGCTCTATTTTTGGGTCCAAAAATTTCGAGGACCCGATTCACATTTTTTTTCTGGACAACCCAATGTTTTTTCTCATTTTCTTGAGAGTTGTTTTTCATTCATTTTTGATTCTAATCTCAGGAACACATATCACTGACATGAATAATTGATGACTTCTGGTTTTTTTTTCCATTTTTTCAATATCTCATAATTAGAAGCAGAGTGACAAAAAACACCGCTTTTTTTGTGCAACACTTTTTCCTTGGTTTTTGTGTTGTCCATCTGTATTGCAAACAATTCACGGGAAAAGAGTCTTTCAAAAGAGACGCAGAAAAATTAGATTTTCTAGCTATTGTTTTTCTCTGCGTCTCTCAACTTTTTCATGGCTGTCAGGCCTCTAAAGACATGAAAATAATCGCCAATTTCAAAATTGGATCAAGCTGTGATCATCAATCATCAATGAAATGTTACTCCCTGTTGGAGCCCATTTTTGACACCTGTTTTGAAACCCCATCGTGTTGTGAATGGGTTTTTGAGAAATTTTCCAAAGTTTCCTAGGATATTTTGTGCCGATATTTGGGGCAAACTGAAAGAGGTCTAACCCAAAAAATCATACGAGATTCAAAATGTTTCGACCCGCTAAAAATTTCAGAAAATCACCTATTTTTTTTGAAAAAATTTCAGAAAAACATAGAGAAAGTTAGATCTTCAAAAATTCTGAAAATTTAGAGACCTCAGAATTGAAAATATTATCTGGTTTTTTTGCTCAAAAATGTTTTTGTGATTTGAGCTTAGTCTAGAAAACAACACAAATCTAGATTTAAAAAAAATAGAAAAAAATCTGACGGGCCGGATTTTAGGGTTTCTTCAAGGTTTTTTTCTCGGCCCCATAATCTCGAAAATTCTCCCCCGACTCAAATTTCAGATCAAAACGTGTTGTTTTGTAAACAATGTTAATGACTCTCCCATTTTTCTCATTCACAATACCCAGTTGTTTTCAGAAGATAATGTTCAAAAGTCAATTTACACAAATTTGCATTGTTTTTCGATCCCAATATTTTCTTACAAGGGAACTCCGCGAGGCCGACTTATACACCTTTTTCTCTAATTTTGTGAGATGATAGGTATGCATTTGAAATGTAAATTTACAAAATCCTAAGCGTCACAACTCGCTAGGAAAAAAGTTACAGTACCCCTAAATTTGAACTTTTTTACCACTGAAAACACGAAAATTCAATAAATTTAGAGAACGAATAATATCACGGCTATTTTTGTTTATTGAAAACATCTTCGTGTGGCGCAGTGGTTGTGCGCTTCGTTTCCGTTTTGTTGTTCAAGAGTTCAAGTCCGCGGTCACGCTGATTTTTTTTAAATTTTTTTTTCCAGAAAAACGAACATTTTTAATGAGTTTGGTGAATTTTAGTTATTAGTTTTCTGGTTTGTTTCTTGAAAAGAACAATATTAGGGATTCCTCATGAATGAAATGAAATTGAATAAGAATTTGATACATTGATCTTGTGACCGCCCCCCCCCCCCCGTTCACAGCTGGAATGCAGAGAAGCCAGCTGTTTGTCATTCGCCACAAACTGTTTAGTCAGTCAAAAGCCAAAATTTTGGTGTTTTGCAAATTGTGTGAGAGAGAGAAAAGGTCAGTTTTGCGCAGGGGTTAGAATGAGCCTGAGGGCCGCACCTCGAGTCAGGCTGGGTTTTTTGATTTTTTGCCCGCTCAAAAAAACCTGGCCCATTTCCCGAAAGAGTCCAAATCTCACCGCTGGTTTTGAAAAACCCGGAGAAAATTTTTGATCTCAAAACACGGGCCATTTTGCGGTCCGGATAAAAAGGTGTGAAGTTGTATCGAAAAATTGTAGAGCCGAAAATTTTGATCCGAAAAACTACAATCTTTAAAAACCTGAAATCGGCAAGTATTTTTTGGCCAGAAAATTAACACTTTTTGTGCGATTTTTTTTGCCTGGCCCAAAAATAACGCGCCGGCCGGGCCTCTTTTGTTTTTCGGGCGGTCAAAAAAAAAAACCCGGTCCGGCCCGGCCCGATTTTTCAACGTTCCCAAACTCCGATTTTTTGGAAACTTGGCCAAAAAATGACATTGACTTTTTACTCGAAAATTTTCTGAAACTGAAGATCTGACCGGGTTTTTTATTGCCGTGAGATCCTTTTTCTCATTTTTGAGCTCCTTGAACTTGGCCCAATTTCGTGTATCACATGATTTTGGTGGTGTACTTGATCTGCTACTGAATAATTCACAAAATCTCACATTTCCTTTTTTTCTAGTCAATTTTCAGCCAACTAGAATTATTCACTCTGTGTGTTTTTCGACGATTTTCAAACTCCCTTGATGAAACCTCAAAAATGATTCATTCCTGTTGTTTTTTCCTGCAAATCCCATTTAATTTTTTTTCTTTTTTTCTGTTTTTTCGGTGGGTGGGTCAATAATGAGTATGTTAATGGGTGAGGCGAGAAGAAAAAGATTGTATAGTGGGTTTTATGTCATTTGTAAGATGAGTCGTGCAAAATACTTTTCTCTGCGTCTCTATATCTCTCTTCCCCGAGATTTTTTTCAACAAAAAAATATAATTTGCATGTTCAAAACTTCAATTTGTCAGAGATAGACAAAAACTTGACATTTTCAATAGGTCTAATTGATTTTCAAAACTTTTTGAAATTTTAAACTTTGGTGTACTGTAACTATCAAAAATTCAAAGAACAAAAAACAATGATAACAGTTTTGACCTTATAGTCTATGGGAATGTATGAAAAAGAGGTTATTTTGAGGACAGATGATTTTTCTAACTCATTCTGGGCTCATTTTTCTGGCTGGGTTTTTGAGAAAACCAAAGTTTCAGGGCTGGTTGAGTGGCCCGAAAATTTTCAGAACCAAAATATGTTTTTTTGGGTCAAAAATTGGGCAAAAAAATTATCTGCCCTTTAGATTTTTGAAGAAATTTTTGAAGAAAATCTAAAGGAAAAATTCAAAATTTTGTCATTTTGAGAACAGATATTTTTTTTCGATTTTTTTGTTGATTTTTTGGCCCGAAAATTTTCAGAATTTTTTTTATGGCCCTAATTTTTTATTTAGTGAGTTTGTTTTTGAAAAAAAGTCCAATTTTTTGACAAATCTTCAGGCCCGAAAATTTCAAAATTTTCTCATTTCGAGATCATTTTGAAGACACGATTTTTTTTTGAAAAATGTTTAGCTCCAATTTTTTGACCCTGTTCAGAAATTTCAAAATTTCCTGACTCATCTCCAACTTTTTCCTCGTTGACGCGATTCAAAAAATTTCACTTCCACATTTCCAAAACCACCTTCCGGTTCTGGAAAACGTATACATGTTTACTATTTAAACATTTTTCAAAATTAGAATTCACACGTCATAGTGTTGACAAAGAAAAACACTTTGATTTTTTTATTGTCTTTGTTTTGCCCACGTCTTGATCCCTATTTAAGTGCGTTTGTCTGTCTCAAATCTCATTTTTTGGAAAATTTCAGGTTTTTCGGACCCATTTCGATGTCTAACCCCCAACAAAATAGTGTTACAAAATGAGAGAATTAGAGAGAATTTCGCGAAATGTTTCCCTTCTAGATAACCTTCTGAAAAGCGCTCCATTCCAAGCACCGAATGACACCTTGTCCCCCGCAATTATCTTTTTTTTCTGCTCATTTTTCGAAATCGCAACTTTTCTCCTCTTCATCCCGACAAAATCAATGCTCACACTCTCTCATTTCATCATCATGATTCTTCCTAATTAGCAGCGAAAAAATCTGACACCATTTTTGATGATTGTTACTTGACTAGGAAGGAAGCTACTCAACTACATGGGCGTTTTTTTCTGAGCTTTCGAGTTCTGAGCTCGAAAATCTGGGATTTTTTTTGGGAATTCTCTCATTTTCAAAAACTAGAGAAATTGTGATGCACTAGATCTCGAGTCCCAAGCGCGGCAAAGTTTTTTGTTTCAGTTTTTTGAAGAACGTGGGATTTTTAAAGGGACATACAGTACCCAAGAACTTTGGGAATTTGTCAAGTTAGGGTATCAAAATAATGCTCGGAAAATTTTGAACAAAACCATTCAAACTTTTTCAGTGAAAAAGGTCGGAGGTTCGAACCCCAAGCGCGGCAAAGTTTTCTGTTTTACTTTTTTGAAAAACACGCAATCTTTAAAGGAACATACACCGCCTCCGAGGCATGGAAAATGGCCAACTTGGGGTATCAAAATGTTGCTCGGAAAATTTTGAGCAAAACTGCTTTAACATTTTCAGTACAACAGGTCGAGGGTTCGAGACCCGAGCGCGGCAAAGTTTTTTGTTTGACTTTTGTAAAGAACCGCAATCTTTAAAGGAACATACACCGCCTCCGAGGCATGGAAAATGGCCAACTTGGGGTATTAAAATGTTGCTCGGAAAATTTTGAGCAAAACTGCTTTAACATTTTCAGTACAACAGGTCGAGGGTTCGAGACCCGAGCGCGGCAAAGTTTTTTTTTCAGATTTTTAATTCCAAAAAAACTCCGCTCTGCCTCAAAGTACTTTTTTAATGTCATCAAAACCATTTTCATGTAATGTTCCATTTTCATCTTCTCAAATGTTTCTCTGAATTTCCGTTTTGATACGAAAAATTAATCCGTATACACTTTTGCTTTTTTTGGTGATATACAATTTTTTCCACGATTTTTTCAGATCTATTTTGATATTCTCTAGTCAAGCGATCCATGAAATTAGCCATTTTTTGGAGGTGGATTTATTGATATCATTTTTTTTCCTGGCAAAGATCAGTTTATTGTTAGGGCAACTAGACTATAGTCTCATGGGTGTCTAGGTTTGTTTGATTTTTGAAAAATCTATTTTTGGCAAGAATATGGCTGTTTTAAAATTAAGAATATGTAAAAATATGTAAAAAAATTCTGAGAAGAAACCATATATTTTTGTTCAAAATTTTGAGTTTTAGAAGTCTTCGGAATCTTTTCTCAGATTTTCTTGAAAAAAAAAACTTTCCTAAGCCTCAAACCTAACCCTCACTCCCCAAATTGCATGGCCCGAAACTCTTCAACGAGAGATGACGTCAAAATGAGAGACGCAGACAACATGCTAATTTTTGTTGATGATCAAAAAAAAAATAAACATCCTGTTCTTCCGCCTTCTAATTCGATATAGATTATAATGGTTCAGAGCTCTCTGGACATTTTTTGAAAATATTTAGAAAATCTCTCATTCATCAAACCATAATCCACAATAAATATTTGTGATTTCTTGAAAAAACTTTGGATTATGATGTGTTTTTTTGCTGCAAGAAATCTCTCTTGTCTAATGAATTTTTCACGGAACAATAATAACACATTTTTGGAACGACTAGACTTTTTTGTTTGTTTATCAGAATATTTGAGCATACAATTTTGGTTTAAATGTGATGATAATGAGTCAGGAACTCATGATTTTCATGAAGTCATTAATAATTGCTCTACACGTAGGCGTTTTTGTTTCAAAATCACTACTTTCTGCTGATCAAACTTTTGAATTTTGGTGAGAAAAAAATCCCGTGCCTATTTCGTTTCCGGTGTCATGAACAGCAATCTCAATGTTTTGTTCTTTTTTTTACATCATTTTTGTCGATATTTTTCTGAACTTCAAGAACATTTGTGTTTTTGAAAGTTTAATGAATCTCTGTGGATTTTGTGGGTTATTTTGAGAAAGTTAGAAAGAAAAAATCAAAAATCAGTTAAACCCGACCTATCGCGCTGAAAAATTTGAGATAGTTTTGTTCAAAATTTTTCGGGCTACATTTTGATACCCTAACTTGGTATATTTTCATGACTTGGAGGCGCTGTCCCTTTAAATATTCCAAATTCTTCAAAATAGTCAAACAAAAAACTTTGCAGCGCTCGGGACTCGAACCCCCGACCTGTTGCACTCAAAATGAGCAGATGGTTTTGTTCAAAATTTTTCGGGCTACATTTTGATACCCCAACTTGGCCGATTTCCATGACTCGGAGGCGCTGTATGTCCCTTTAAAGATGTTTCTCGAAAAAAATATTCAAATTTTTCTGAAAAATTTGTGCTGATTTTCATGAAAATTTTGACAAGGTTTTCAAATTTTTTCGGAATTCCAAAAAATTAGCGCTAATTTGTCTTTAGAATTTGAAATTCAATAAATCGTAAAGACCAATTACAACTCAATGAAAGTTAATAGTATTTCTCTGCGTCTCCTCTCTCTCTCTCTATCTCTTGTCGCACCTTTGAAAACGACTATTTAAACAGAATTTTTTGCCACTTTTTCAGTATGCTCGAATCAAATCATATCAAATCCAATTTCTAATGACTAGAGAAAACAATTCTCGAAAAATCTTTTTTTTCACGAGTTCAAAAACCCGCCCATGTCGGATAATTAGTATGCATGGCGAAAGATTTTTCACTTGAAAATTTTTTTTTTCGTTTTTTTCTCGAAAGGTCCTCTTTTCAGGGGAAAAATTAAAATGAAAAATGAATCAAATTACTTCTTTTTTTTGTATCTAGATAGACAAATACAAATTCTTCTCGTTTTGTTGTTTTTCTGTTTTCGGACTTATTTTTGCTGCAAATCAGAAAAAATATATTTTTTTTTAGTCATTGCATACTCAACAACGGGCATCGTTCGCTGACAAATCGACTAAAAATGCGCTGGTCACAAAATTTATACAGGTAGGGTTCTAACAGCGATTTTTTTCCTGAAAAAAGGACTTCATAAGCCAAAGCCTCACTTTTCCAGTTTCAGCCATTTCAGGACCGATTTTTATCAAAAAAAAAAAGTTCTATTTGTTCATTAATCATGTTCAGATTGGCTACCTAACGTTTTAAAGTAAAAATGAATGTCCTATCAGTTGCATTTTTCATAGATCTTCACAAACCCAGAAGGAAGACGACAGCGTTAGCCGTCGGCGTTTTTCACAGTTTTCCAAATTTTTTGGCTTAAAAAATTTCACTTTTCCAACATTTTCAGGCGAAAATCGTGTTTTTTTCGCATTTTTAAACATTTCTGGGTCGAAAAATCCGATTTTTAAACATTTCTGGGTCGAAAAATCCGATTTTTAAACATTTCTGGGTCGAAAAATCCGATTTTTAAACATTTCTGGGTCGAAAAATCCGATTTTTAAACATTTCTGGGTCAAAAAATCCAATTTTTAAACATTTCTGGGTCAAAAAATCCAATTTTTAAACATTTCTGGGTCAAAAAATCCAATTTTTCGTGAAAAAAAACGCAAAAATGAACCGGCACAAAGATCTCCCAACGCCCACAAGCAAGCGCTCCCACTCCAGCTTGAGGCAGGTTGGTCAAACGATCAATCACCGGGGGATACGTATTAAGCCATGAAACCACAACATGACGGCCACACAGTTCTTCGTGGGGTCTTAACTTGGGGTGAAAGTTGTTCGCACCGACCCGGCCTCGAACCAGCAACGTCTGATTGTTAGTCAAACGCGCTAGCCACTCGGTCAAGTTGCTACATGTCTACCCTCTCACTTTATTATGTTTATATATCATTACACAGCCAGACGACGAGAGAGAAAGAGAGTGACGGACGAGTTTGTCGGTTTCTAGGTCACTGTTTTTTTTTGTTTTTGTAATTTTTCAACATTTCTGGGTTAAAAAAATGTAATTTTTCACAGTTTTCCAACTTTTTTGGCTTAAAAAATTTCACTTTTCCAACATTTTCAGGCGAAAATCGTGTTTTTTTCGCATTTTTAAACATTTCTGGGTCGAAAAATCCGATTTTTAAACATTTCTGGGTCAAAAAATCCAATTTTTAAACATTACTGGGTCAAAAAATCCAATTTTTCGTGAAAAAAAAACGCAAAAATGAACCGGCACAAAGATCTCCCAACGCCTACAAGCAAGCGCTCCCACTCCAGCTTGAGGCAGGTTGGTCAAACGATCAATCACCGGGGGATACGTATTAAGCCATGAAACCACAACATGACGGCCACACAGTTCTTCGTGGGGTCTTAACTTGGGGTGAAAGTTGTTCGCACCGACCCGGCCTCGAACCAGCAACGTCTGATTGTTAGTCAAACGCGCTAGCCACTCGGTCAAGTTGCTACATGTCTACCCTCTCACTTTATTATGTTTATATATCATTACACAGCCAGACGACGAGAGAGAAAGAGAGTGACGGACGAGTTTGTCGGTTTCTAGGTCACTGTTTTTTTTTGTTTTTGTAATTTTTCAACATTTCTGGGTTAAAAAAATGTAATTTTTCACAGTTTTCCAACTTTTTTGGCTTAAAAAATTTCACTTTTCCAACATTTTCAGGCGAAAATCGTGTTTTTTTCGCATTTTTAAACATTTCTGGGTCGAAAAATCCGATTTTTAAACATTTCTGGGTCAAAAAATCCAATTTTTAAACATTACTGGGTCAAAAAATCCAATTTTTCGTGAAAAAAAAACGCAAAAATGAACCGGCACAAAGATCTCCCAACGCCTACAAGCAAGCGCTCCCACTCCAGCTTGAGGCAGGTTGGTCAAACGATCAATCACCGGGGGATACGTATTAAGCCATGAAACCACAACATGACGGCCACACAGTTCTTCGTGGGGTCTTAACTTGGGGTGAAAGTTGTTCGCACCGACCCGGCCTCGAACCAGCAACGTCTGATTGTTAGTCAAACGCGCTAGCCACTCGGTCAAGTTGCTACATGTCTTCCATCTCACATTATTATGTTTATATATCATCACACAGCCAGACGACGAGAGAGAAAGAGACTGACGGCCGAGCTTGTCGGTTTCTAGATCATCACTCTCTGTTTTCTGAGGCCTCAGCCTAAGCCTCACTTTTCCAGTTTCACCCTTCTCGCCTCATCGACTCTTCTCATTCTCGCTCTGCTCGCCTCTCAACCACCCCAGACCGAAGCATCGATCCGATTGTGCGGAGCTCGTCTAGTTCATGCGCTACACGCAATTTGTAGAAATCAACTTTGTGGTGGTGTGAGCGCCTACAAACGTGAGTTGTGTGCACTTTTCTGAACGTCATGTTAATTGCTACATATAGGCTGAATGACTCGATGAAGAAAAAAGTTGAGATAATTAAATTTGTCGCGAGAAAAAAAGAACACGAACAAAGTAAAAGTAATAGTTTCTGATTTTTGGCTCAAAAAAATATCAAACATCCGGCTCATGATTCTGGGCTCAAAAAACAGTTTACCAAAAAATGAAGCGAAGAATTTCGAGCCCAAGATTTTCGTCCTCACCTATATTTTGCAGAAAAATGGACCGAAAACTTCGAGGCCCAACTTTTTGACCTCATCTATATTTTGCATAAAAAGTGGGCCTCCGAACTTCGAGCTAGAAAATTTGAGCCCAATATTTGGCTGAAAATGAGCCGAGATTGTCGGGTCCAAAAATTTTGAGCCCAAAATTTTTGGCGTTGTTTGGATTTTTTAGAAAAATGAGCCAAAAATGTTGAGCCCAAGATATCAGAAAAAATGATTAGAGAATTTTAGGCCAGAAATTTTTGAGCACAAGATCTTTGGGCTGACTCAGATATTTCAGGAAGTGGGCCGACAAGTTTTCAGCAGAAATATTCCCCTAAAATTGAGCCCGAGATATTTGCCCTCTGAGCCAAATTTTACCCAAAAAAAGGCTCTCACGCTCCCACCCTTCCTTCCCATGAAACAAATTATGTATCCAGGCTCACCCGGCACGGAACTCCAACCGCAACAATCAAACTACTCGCCACTCGTCAACGAACTTTTCCACATTCATCACGAATCAAAACGCGGTGGCATCGCAACCGAATGCTGCGAAAATCGTTGCACAATGTCGTATCTCAAAACTTATTGTTGCAACGAAGACGATTACGTATAAAACTGGCCAATCTCCAAGTCTCTTTTTCATCTAACACTTTTGTTTTTCATGTTTTTTTTTCCCGCCAAGAGAAGACATTGGTTGTAATGTGAAGTAGTACAATGTTGCATAATTATTCCCAACAACAATAATATTTTGGTCCTCTCGCTAACTTTTTCTTTATTTATAATATTTATAAATTTTATAATCTGTTTTTTATTCTTTCAATTTTTTTTATCATTTATGGACTATCAAAATGTAATAAAACGAACGAGAAAGTTGAAATGAGCGGTGCTTTTTGATCGGGTTTTATTGATTTTTTCGCAATTTTTCAAGTTTTAAAAAAAATATATATTTTTCTCACATTTTTTCTCTCAGAAGGGACGAAATGTATACCATTTTATAGAGTTTTGGGAGGTGAGCAAGGTGTCGTTGTCAGATTTTGAGATTTTTCTGAAAAATGAAAAAAAATCAAAAATAAATAAAATGAATAAAAACGTGAACACTCATGAAAAAGTAGGTCAAACTTGATTTTTCTGGTATTTTCAGTATTTTTCACTTTTCTTCTCGTATGAAATAACCCCAGAGCAATTGTATTTTGATGAAAAATTCAAATTTAAAGGAGCAAAGAGATTTTCTGCTCAAACTTTGTAGCCAATTTCCAAGCTTCTTAGAAGAGTTTCGCAAATTCTGACAACGGGATGTTGCTCAGCGTGTCAAAATCTATAAGATCACAAGGTTCCTTTTTGTTTAGACGCCCTTGTTAGAATAAAACGCTCTTAAAAAAATCACACACAAAAATGTGTGTCACGACATTTAAACTGGTTAGGCACTTTGTTATGGAGCGAGATGTCGAGAGTGTGATTTGGCAATTTTTCTTTTTTTTTTTTGAGATTTAACTTTGACTAAAAAATGATTGATCTAATTCGAACAAAAATTAAAATAACGTGAGCTCAAAATTTAAACGTGAACCAAAAAATGAGCGTTTTGTGCGTCGCGGGTCTCGAAGCGACAACACGCGCATTGGAGTTCAAAACTTCAAAATCTCCGCGAAAAAAGTCAATTTTTTTCAACAAAAAACCCCGGCCCGGACGATGGTCAACCGGAAATAAAAAGTTCGTTTTTTTCAATACCAGAGACATATTTTTTATCATGATTGTTAGTTAGATAAGAGAACCAGAAGCAATGTTTGTTATTAATTTGTTTTTATCGATTGTACTCTTTTTTCCATCTTCTTTCCTCATTTCAGAAAATGAAAAACCAAGATTTTCGCCGAAAACCGTTGAAAATTCGCGTTCGAAACTTCTCCCTGGAAGACGACAAATATTGGATTCAACCGAGTCGTTGTTGTTCGGTCGACATGTCGTCGCGTGAGATGATCAACAAGTTGAACGAGTTGGAACAAGAGGAGAAGTTGTTCATCACCTATGACGTCATTGAGCGTAATCCGAAGTTTGCCACAGTAGGAGGTTCGATTTTCGAGTTTATCAACAATATTTTGCGACCCGTGCTGAAGTGTCACTTGTCACAGATTCGAGACATCGAAATGTTGCATCTCATCACTTCGGCGTTTTTTAAAAGGTTTGTTTTGGGCTGATTTTGTGGCCCGACAAATTACGGGCCGGGCCAAGTGACCCAGAGAAACTTAGGTAACATTTATTGTAGCTTAGGAGTGACTTATCCGAAATCTGGGCTCATTGTGAACACCCAATTTATGCTGGACTACTAGTTGTATACATTTCGAATCGGATGAGGAAAATATTTCTCGAGCAACATGAGCCGGTCATCGCTGAGGCGTTTGAGAAAATTCAAAAGTGAGTTTTCTTTTTCTCTGCGTCTTTTGAAAAGTTGGAAAACTTAGAGAAACTTTTTGGGTCAAAAAAACGAGGAAAAAAATCTCCTGCTCTCCAGATTTTTTCAGAATTTAGAGATTCTTGGAATTTTCAATTTTCCAAGTTTTTCAGATTTTTTAACATGTTTTTTTAAACTCAAAGTTCTGATATTTTCACAAAAAATCTTAAAAGTTTCAGAAAAAAATGTTTTTTGATGAAAAATTTTCCTACTTTCCAGTTTTTTTTTCAATTTTCCAATTTTTCAGGTTTTTTTAATATGTTTTTTTGAAATTCAAGTTTCTGAAGAAATTTTCCGGAAAAATACTGCGGGAAATTTCTTTTTTCAAAAAAAAAACAAAACATTTTAGACCGAAATATTTTCCAAATTTCTGAATTTTCAATTTTTTTTTTTTTTGAAAAAAATTTGCCTAAAAATTCAAAAATTAAATCTCGATTTTTTCTGAAAAAAATTGAGACAGAAATTTTTATTCTTTTCTCTGATCTTCCTGGTTGCCAATTTTTTGTGCCAAAAAATTTTTTCGCCTTTTTCGAGTTTTTTTCGGGGCTAAATTTCATGTTACAAAAAATACAACCGGCCCGTGATTTTCGGGCCGAGTTCCAAATATCTGGCCCAATTATGTTTTTGGTCACTTTTCGCACCATCTGTTTTATTGCTCTTGTTCGGTTGTAAAAGGTGCCAAAATTATTGATTTTTTTTTTTGTAAATATATCTTATTGACTAACTTGAAAACTCCGCGGAGAAAAAAACACCACTGTTTTTGCTGTAGCCTAACAAAACAAGATCTCACTTTTTTTCTGAGCAAAAAAAAATCGAAAATTTTCCAGCTCATTCGACGACGAATGCACAAATCTACTCGACCAGTGTTTCCACAGCAGTGAACGTGACACTCGTTCGATTCTCGACACAAACTATCATCTCTTCATCCATACCGACGGTTGCGCGAGCAGCGGCGAAGACATGGAACTGATGGATCTGGCAGCGCGGGCCAAGGCCAAAAACTTTCTCGCTCATCCGGCGTGTCAGCGTGAAATTGATTTTCGCTGGCAACCCGGTTTCAAGTTGGGACAATTTTGGTTCTGCCTGTTTTTCATGTTTCCACCGCTGTTTTTTCTGCGCGGACGGCAGCGGATGAAGAAGCGAGAGATCAAGACGATGGTTTCCAATATACAGTTTGATGGTTATATGACTGCGGTGACTAGAAGGTTGGTTCAAAAGCCAAAAATTTGGAAAAAAAAACAAAAAAAAATTTTGTCGTGGGTTACTGTACCACACGGTGTTTGCGGACCCCAATCTTCTTGAGTGAGAACCCACTCAAAAACAGTTTTTTTCGATTTTACAAAGGTGTTTTTTGGATTTTTGAATTTCACAAATCGAAAGTTGAAGTTTTTGTTTCTGACAATGTTCCTTTAAAGTTTGATGTCTTGGACAAGTCATGATTCGATGTTGACTTGCTGATTAGAAACTTTGATAACACATTTACAAGAATCAAATATTTTCATCGATAGGCAGAACAAAAAGTAGTTTCATGAAAAAATGACCAAAAAATTTGAAAATTTCAGAAGTGAACCTTTTTGAGCTCTAAAAACCAGGAACTTTGAAAAATTGAGGCTTCGGAAGTTTGAAATATATTTCTCTCTGAACTTTTTTTTTGGAAAAATTGAAAACTAAAAAAAAAAGTTCCTGGCCCGGCTTTTTTGACCCCGCAAAAACAAAAATCTGTGGTTTACGAGCCGGACGCTCGGGTTACAATTTGACCCCTGAAAAATTGGGAAAAATGTCAAAACAAAAAATCAGAGAAATGCTGGCTCCATTTTTTCAATATTTCAAAAATCTTCCCTTGCAGCACATTTCTCATCCGAATCTACAACTTCTACACCTCGCCCAACTCCAAATACGTCATTCACACACTGTTCCGTCTGTTCTACGTCGGCTTCTATGCGTACGTGTTGATGACGATGACACGTAAAACGATGGTGTTGAACGAGTTGCACGAGTTCTGGGACGAGATGGCGATCATTTTGTGGCAGTGCGCCTATTTGACCGAGATGGCCGTGTTGGTCTATAAGACGGGGTTTCATAATTGGGCGCAGAATAATACCGCCGATTTGTATCGGAATTTTCTGGTCGCCATGACACTTATCGCCTGGTCTATTGCTGTTGTATCACCACCATCGTGGTAGGTCTGAGAGAGAGAGAGAGAGAGAGGCAGAGAGAGACGCAGAGAAAAATACGGAAAATGTTCTCACATTTTGTATGGGTCTCTTGCTCTCTCAAAAGTTGTAAATTTCTAAAAAGCTTGATTCTTCCAAAAAAATATCTGACACAACGGATGGCTCCAACTAAGCCTAAGCCTAAGGCTTAGCCATGAACCAAACTTTCCACAAAAAACAGGAAAAAAAAACTTTTGATTTTTTGAGCCGGCCCGAACTGTGATTTTCGGGCCAGGCTCTCACGCTTCCCTAGCACATTTGACACCGAAGTCTGGCCCAGTTTCCGGGTCGATCCGCATTTTACATGATTTCAGGCCAATTCGGGCGTTTGCCATAATCTCGGCCGATCTCTTCTTCTATTTTTCGTTCGTTTTCGCAACCCTACGATTGATGAAAATCGCCAACGTTGATGCGTTTTTCGGATCAATTGTTTTGATGATCAAAAAAATGGTAGCCTCTTATTTTTTCTGTTTTTTTTTCTTCCATTTTCGATTTCCCGCAGATCCCGGTGATGGTGAAATTCATGTTTGTCTTCATGGTCTTCTGGTTCACCTATGCAGTTTGTCATATTAGCCTGGCGGGTCATCTGAAGAGCACGCCAAACATAACCGATGTCGTCTGGCCGTGGTTGATTTTTAGTAGCGGGGCTTTTGAGATTTTTGGCGAGGCTGACGATGAGGATAAATTGGGACAGGTTCAGAAGTGCACGAATGCTCCGTTGAATTGGGATGTTATTACTGATTCGTCGGTTCAATGTTGGTTCAAGGTGAGGGAGAAAAATTTCAAAAATTTCAAAAAAAAAAAAAACTTGTTTTCCAAAGGGGGATCGAACCCTCGACCCTTTGATTAATAATCTGTAGGTGAACCACTGCACCACGCACCAGTTGAGAGCGAAGAGAAAAAATGGATACACATGATTTCTGTTTCTCTCTCCTTCTGGGCGGAAAACTAATTTTTCAGACCTCAATGATCCCAATCTTCCTATTTTGCTATATGCTAATTTCAAGTGTCCTTCTGGTAAATCTAGTCACCGCACTTTTGTCGTAAGTTTCTTTCTGCAAATTAAATTTCAGGCCAGCCCAATTTTGTTTCCAGCAAAAAATATGATGACATTGACAAAGTTTCACACATTTATTGGAAATATAAATTATACAGTAGATTGATTGAGTATGAGGAAAAATTGTGGATTCCGGCGCCACTTTCATTGATTTTCTACATTCTCAAGTTGTCAACTCGACTCTCCTCAAAACTCCCTATCATTCGAATTTTTGCAAAAGTTGTGCTCCGATGTCTAAAGTGTTTTGAAGGCCACGATTATGCGAAAGATCGGAGACACGAGAGAAAAAGAGAAGCAAAACATCGCGGCGATTTCGCCTACGATGAAGATCGTCCAATTGATGTCGATCATAAAGGTGTTGAACTTATTCAAAAACAAATGGAAATAATGGTAAGGCCACGCCTCTTTTCAGCGTGAAGCTCCGCCCACTTTTTCTTTCTAGGAGGCCAGTCGAAAACGTCATAAATTTGAAACTGCTACAATTCGACAACGATTCGAGGAAATAATGAGCGAATTTGAGAATAATTGTCAGTTGCGAAGAATCAGATCTCAAACCACAGTGTCTTCATAGAAACAATAAATTTGTCTTCATATTTAATGGAAGAGCGAGAGAGAGAGAGAGAGACGCAGAGTGAAAATACAAATTGAAAAACTAAAAAAAAAAAATGTTCTCCAACCTGGATCGAACCCGAAACTAACCTGAGTCAACGTTGCTCCACGTGCCAGATCCGCCTGCGAGTTCGACTCCGGCGCGGCGCAAATCCCCGAATTTTTTTTGTTTTCAAGTTTTTTAGCCTATCTTGTAGAGCTTGAAATAGGCTTCAAAATGTGCTATATCACTTCCCTTCAAAAGTCTGAAAATCGGGCCAAATCGGGTCTCAAACTTTTTTTCGAAAATTTTTCCCGCCTGATTTGGCCTGGTTTTCGTGTCGAGACAACATCCCAAAAATATTTATTACAAATTCTCATATATACAAAAACTTTGGCTTACAAGAATGACAAGTTTATCCTCGCCGACAATCTCTTGGAGGAGTTGTTTCGAAAACTTCAAACTCCTGGATTTGCTCTTCGTCGAAATTTAGATCAAATGCGTGTACAAAAAGTTCGTTTTGCCAACGCAAAATTTCTGATTCGACATGTCCCATGATTGCCTGTAAATATTTTATTAGGATCCTTTTTTGGGTCAAAATTTCGGGTCAAGATTGTCAATTTTTGTGCTCAGATTTTTGCACTTTTCCAGGCCCTATTCTTTCAACATGGATAGAAAATTTTGGAGCTTAGCTGAGCCAAAATTCAAAATTTTTGAGCTCATTTTTTTGGCTCAAAATTTCGGGTCAAGATTCACGATTTTTGCACATTTTCCAGGCCTTATTTTCTTGAGATACGCTGAGTTGAACATTATGGATACATTTTTTCGAGCCAAGATTTTAAGATTTTCGCATTTTTTTTCAGCCCTATTTTTCAACATAAACAAAACACTTTGAAGCTCGGCTGAGCCAACTTTCAAGATTTTTGAGCCCATTTTTTCAAGTCAAAATTCCGGGCCAAGATTCCAAATTTTTGCAATTTTTCAGACAAATTGCATAGCAAAGTTCAAACTTTCTGAGCCCATATTTCCAGGTCAAAATTCCGGGCCAAAAAAAAGAATCTTACCTCAAAGTGCTGCGGCGTTCTCAGCGTAAGCAGTTGCATTATGGTTCTATCCATCTGCATCTCGGCGTCCTCCTTCTCCCAATCCTCAAAATTCGGACTCAACGTTATCTCGGCCCGAATGTCACGACATCGATGCAACCGCATCGCAATCTCAAGCTGCAATTTTTGTTCAAAAAATTAAGAAAAAAATGCCGAGCGAAAAACTTACCTCTTGCATTTGGTTGAGTCCATTATTGTTTTCTCTTGGAGGAGGTCTATTTGGAATTAGATTCGCGTACAAGCTAAGTGGGTACATTGCAGAAAACAAGAAAAATATGGGAATAATATCAATAATAAAAATAAAACACTATGCGAGAAGAAACAGCGAGAGAGAGAGAGAGAGAAAAGGTGAGAGACGCAGACAGCGAGAGAAGTACTGTCGGTCCCGCCCGATTGGTATAACGCCGGCTTGGGATGTGCGAAAAACTTGAGAAAGACAAGTTTTCAGAGTTTTGGGAAGTTCAACATATTTGAGAAGAACATTTTTATGGAAAAATTTCAATTTTTTAGTTTGGACGAGATTCTGGGACCGAAAATTTGGAATTTAAAACTTTTCAGGATCTAAAACTGAAATTTCATGGTCCTAATTTTTGAAATTTTCAGATTTTTCGGGCCAAAATTTCGAAGTTTTCATATTTTTCAAGCTAAAAACATAAAGTTTTCCGATTTTTCCGGCCAAAATTCAAAGATTTTCGGTTTTCAGGTCAAAAATTGAAAATTTTCAGATTTTTCGGGCCAAAATTTCAAAATTTTCCAAGTTTTTTGTCACCAAAAATTTGAAATTTCAAAGATTTTAGGCCCTAAAACACTAAGGTAAGGCCCTAATTTTCAGAATTCTGAAATTTTCGGGCCAAAATTTTAGGATTTTCAAAATTTTCGGTAGAATAACGCAAAAAATACTGAATTTTCTCGAGTTCACGTCATTCTCTCTCTCAATAAAATTTTCATTTCCACAAAAATACAATGTTTATGCTCAGTTTTGCTCTTCTGATTTCAGCTGTACCTGCAGTTGCAGTTAAACTCGAAGCCATCACGAATAATAGAGTAAAGGAGATAATCGAAGTTATTGTGCGTCCAGAAAAAAAGATTTTGAAATAAAAAATAAGATTTTTCAGCCAAATTTCTCGTGTAAGGACTATAACCCAATGGAACATGTCATCAAAGGCGAAGTGGAAAACACTTTTGTCTCATTCACTTATAAAAGCATAGTTATTAATTGCTCGGATGGTATTCAGGTAGGGTGGACCGGAAAAAAACTGAAATTTTGAAAAACAAAAACAAAATTCAAAAAATCGAAGAGCCCGGCCCGAAAATCACGAGCCGGGCCGGCCCGATTTTCAAACTTTTTTTTCTGGATAAAAAAGTTTCGAAAATAATGTTGGTTGTCTGTCAGGCAAGCTACAGTAGATTCAAATCGACCTGAAAATGATGTTTCTAGAGGTCTAAGCTCGGCCCGAGTTTCTCAAAGCCGCAAACTTAATTTTCCTGAAAAAAGTTGTGAAACCGGAAAACTACAGTAATCTCACTTTTTCTCAATCCCGCAAAATTTGCAAAATTCCAAATTCCAGACATTCGACAGTTTAAACTTAACATGCCCATCAAAATGCCAACTCTGTCCAGAACAGTGTGGTGTACAAAACAAAAACGGTGCGCCTTCTTACCCAAAAATGAAAAAAAAAACGTGATTTTAGGTCTCTACACTTTCTTGGTAGACCGTTCCCAAATGGACGCAAATCATGAGTCGGAACACGGCGCCGCGGTGTTTCATATGGTTCAAGAGGAGCGCGATCAAAAACTGATATTGCGAACGATTCTTGTGACAATTCTAGTCGTCTCTTTGTTCTTTTTCGGATTCGTCTATGGTAGTGATGATTATTAAGAAAAAAATTTGTTGAGTAAAAAAAAAACAAAAAAAAAATTTCGTGATGAGGAGGCGAACCCTCGATCTCTCGCGCTATAAACAAACTTCCAACCACCTGCGCCAAACAGATACACATGTTTTCACCATGACTTCCCAATAAACGTTCATTGGGAAGTCATGGCTACCAAACAAAGAACAAGTTCACCCCCCGTAGAGCAATAAATGGAAGCTCCGCCCATTCTTTTGGGTGTTATAAAAACCGAATGATCATAATAATTCATTCATTCACCCGAAATGTGTACTGTATCTAAACTACAGTAATATTCTCTGACATGAATGCGATGTATTAACTGATATCGGACAGAAATTTTGGCGACGTAGAAAGAAGTGGACCTTGCCAGACCCTGTAAAGCGACTAAGCAAAATAAATTTTGAAAAAATAAATTTTTTTTATAACTCCTAACTTGTTTACTATCACAAAATTTACAGGAAATAGACGGTTTCTCGAAAAGTTGAAAACCCGGACCGGCCCGAGATTTTGGTTCGGCCTCTCGGGCTTCATTTCTCACTATTTTTATCGGACGTTCTTGAAATTAGATGTTTGTTTTTCCCCCCGAATCGTTCGAAATAGATATAATTTTTTGTTCAAACAGAAAAAACGCCGGGTTACCAGGAGACAGACAAATTGCCACTCTCAACAAAACTTTTTTCGGAAATTTCAGCCAATTTTTTTTTGTTGGTTCTTCTCACAACCTCGATTAATCTTCTTTTTTTTCAAGAAAAACATAGTGAGCAAAAAAAAAGATAGATAGATCTGAAACTCAATCTTCTTCTTCTTCTATTTTTCTTCTTTGTTGTTGTTGTTTTTTTTGCAATCACATTATAGTTTTTTTGTTCCACCGGCCCCACTTATAATTTTTTTCCAGTTCATGATCGAAAACGATTATCGAGTAACACGAAAAGGTGCGAAATATGCAAATTGATTTTTTCTGTTGTTCTACATAATACTTCATAACATATTTGCTGGAAAAAAAAAACTTTTTTTTTCTATTTCTACTGTGTTTTATTTCACAACGACGACAATTTTGGCGTATGGCATGCTTGAAAAAAGAAGAACTCTTATTTTTTAAAGATCCGTTGAGCAGGTAAGAGAGCATTGAAATCGGGCCTGAAACTAGAGCCCAAATTCAGGCTTGTTTGTTGAGCCAATTACGAGTTCAGGCTTTTTTAGAATCAAAAAATGATATATTTTCTCTTAGAATTTTTAAGCATAATAAAAATGTGGCGTGGCAGCTCAGCTGGTTAGGCGTGTTGTTATAGCGCGAGAGGTCGAGGGTTCGATTCCTCACCTAGACAATTTTTTTTTTGTTTTTTTTACTCAAAAAATTTTTTTTACTCAAAAAAAAAAACAAGTTTTTGGTTGTGAAATCTCGAAAAATGTTTGATCTAAACTGTCTTTTTCACTATTTTGTACTCTTAACTTTGAAAACAACGAAATTTGAACAAAAATGAATTAACGTGAGCTAGAAAAAATGGCTCAAAAATCGCAAGATTTTTTGGCCTATTGCCAATTCCTGCCAGCATTTAGACCCATTTGAAAACCAGGTCCAAGTTTCAGTCCGACTTTAGCCTCTGAATAATCAGGCTCAAAGTCCACACAAAAAATTCGGCCCGAAATCCTAAACTAAATTTCAAAGTGGCCTCAAATCATGGACCAGGATTTTTTCTGTTGAAAACTTTTCTGACATTTCTGACAGCTCTCCAAGCCACAAAAAAAACCATTTTCAGATTTCTCTGGCAATACATTTTCCCGGTTCAATTCGTGCTCGGCGTGCTCGGCAACTCGCTGATCCTGTGGGTTTTGGCGAGCGATGAAGTGCCCAACATTGCCAGCGACATGTTGGCAGCCGTCTCGTTTTGCGATCTCTCGTTCCTCTTCATTATGCTGCCCCACTTTTTTTCGGCCTTCGATCAAATCGCCTACGATTCAACGTTTCGATATTTCTATCTCAATGTGAAAGTTCATTTGGAGGCGGTGGCCAATTGGATGAGCGCAGCGGCGATTTGGTGAGACAGAAAATTTGGGGAAAAACACATTTTTTTTCTGAAGGTTAATACTGGCTGTTTCGATAGAGCGATACTTGATAATCAGATCACCGCTAAGAGCAAAACTCTATTGGCAAAAAGCCAAAATGTGCATAGTTCTCACATCGATCTTTGTCACAACAGCTCTCCTCACAATGTATCATTATTTCGAGTTTGACTGTGTTATTACCGAATTCTGTAACGGCACACAATTATATCATTTCTGCTCGTATTCCGGTGAACGACACCCGGCCACCTACAAAAACGATGTGTACGTAACACCGAGTGAGGTTGAGAAGTGGCTTCTGATGTTTTCCATGTTTGCCAACGCTGTGCTCGTTGTGTGTCTGCCAATTGTGCTTGTCATTATGCTCAATGTTTTGATGATTCAACAATTGCATAAAAGTTGGGCGTCGCCGAGAATGGAATCGATGCGCGGTACGATTACGAGGACGCAGAATGTGAGCGTTTTTTATCACTCGAAAATCGCTGGGGCCATCTTTACACCAGGCTCGAAGTTCAGGCCGAACTGTACCTCAGGTCCACCTCAAAGGTACAGGCCCGAAATTCAAGCCCAATTTTTTTTGTTTTTGTCGACAGGAGTTTTTTGGAGAAATCCTGATTTTGGGGGTCCAAAAATTTCACAAAGTTTTTTGACAGAATAACGAAAAAAAAATTAGAGATTTTTTTGACCTACCGCATTTTCCACGTGTCCCAGTGGTGAAATTGGAGCTGAAGAGGCCGGACCCAAAAATTCTGGGCCAAGTTTTTTTTTCAGAAAAATATTGGTTGAGGCCCGGTCCGAAAATTTCTGGGCCAGATTTTTCCCGAAAAAAAACTGGCCCGAAAATTCTGGGCAAGATTTTTCCCGAAAAAAAAACTGGCCCGAAATTCTGGCCCGAAAATTCTGGGCCAGATTTTTCCCCGAAAAACAATTGAGCTGAAATTTTCCGGGCCGGATTTTTTCCTGAAAAATAATTGGCTGAGGCCCGGCCCGAAAATTCCGGGCCAGATTTTTCCGGAAAAAAAAGGGCCCGACCCAAAACAACCCAAAACAATTTCCAGCGACAACGTCAACGTGTCACAATAACTGTGATCGCGATCGGTCTCTGTTTTTCGTTGACACAAGGACCTTCCGCGTTCATCGTTTTGATCAATCGATTCGTCGGCTTAGAGTTCAACGAAACACTTTTAAAATTCACAAAGTGAGGCGACAATTTTGTTTTTCAAACAAAACATTCTTTACAGTATCACAAATTCACTTGTCATCACCGGCAAAACTTTAAACTTCATTCTATTTTGTTTATCATCAGCGCATTTTCGTCGAAAATGTTTTGTCCTCATTTATCGCAAGTTTCCAAAAGTGAGCCAGAGCCTAAGCCTCAGTCTAAGCCTCACATCTTCCAGATGTTTGAGAACAGTATCGGTCAACATCTTCTCGATCATCATCGTTGCAATTCGGTGGATCGATCGTCGTCGGTGCGAACGCTTCGCAATTCGACATCAACCTCACCGCCCCAACAACAACAACAACCACTTTTATCAACCGAATCATCGCCCGAAACATGCACAAAATGTTCTTCTTCTTCTTCTTCTTCTTCACCGCCGAGAAAACCGATGCGATCAATATCGGAAACTTCGAGACCGCCTAATTATCGGATGCGACAAGACTCGCAACTTTCCGAAATCTGAAAATGTGTACATATCTATTTGTAAATTATTGTTGGATTAATGATGCAAACTTCTTTTTTTTTTTTGGGGATAACGTATTGCAAACATCTCCCTGGTTGGGTGGGTGTGTTGTCTCTCCGTCTCTTGAAAATCAATAAACTGGACTCCGAGCCGAGATTTTGCTGGAGAGAAAAATTTGAAAAAAAAAATCAATATTTTACGGAAAAGGATAGAAAATAAAAAAATAAACGAGTTTTATTGATTTTTCATCAAAAAGACGCCATTTTTTAACACAAAAAATGATGAAAAATATTATTACACGTGGGTGGAGGTTATTTTACGTGAAAAATAGATTGCTCCATGGTAATCAGCATGCCCTGAAACCTAAAAACACAATTTCGAAGCTCAATTTCGCAAGAGAGACGAGTTTTATTGATTTTTCATCAAAAAGACGCCATTTTTTAACACAAAAAATGACAAAAAATTATTATTACACGTGAGTAGAGCTTATTTTACGTGTAAAATAATGTGCTCCATAGCAATCAGCATGTCTTGAAACCCTAGAGCAACATTCTGAAGCTCGAGATTTTTTAGAATCAAAAAATATTATATTTTCTCTTCGAATTTTTGAACACACTAAAAATGTGGCGTGGCAGCTCAACTGGTTAGGCGTTTTGTTATAAAGTTAGAGGCCGAGGGTTCGATTCTTCACCTAGACAATTTTTTTTTGTTTTTTTTTCTTTTAACTTTGAAAATAACGAAATTTGAACAAAAATGAATTAACGTGAACCAAAAAAAATAGGTTAAAAATTCGAAGATTTTTTGGCCTATTGCCAATTCCTGCCCGCATTTTAGACCCATTTGAAAACCAGGTCCAAGTTTCAGTCCGACTTTAGCCTCTGAATAATCAGGATCAAAGTCTACACCAAAAAATCGGCCCTTTTTTTTGAAAAAATTTTCCAAAATTGACATTTCTGACAGCTCTGACTATCAAAATCAGCATGCCCTAAATTTTTTACACAAAAAAATCCGGGGACCAGCTCCTTCCAAATCTCAAAAAAAAAATCATAAGGTCAACTTGTCATTCAAAACTTTTCCCATTATCTCGTCAATTTTTCTCTCCGGCCAACAAAAACAACAAAAACATTTATTCATAAGAAAAAATCACCCGTATTATCATAACCCTTAAAAATCTAAACTTTAGTATTATCCACCTCCGGTCTAGAAAGACTTGTTGGCGGTGTGACTATACTGTCAACCGACGGTAGTGAGATGAGCGGAATGCTGGGTTTCGATTCGTTCATGCTCGAGTTGCTCACTTTGCGAGATGTCGAAAAATTTCGAGAACATGGCGAATATACAAGCGATGTTTTTTGTGTGTAGTTTGATTTCGATCGATTGTAGTCGGCTCTAAAAAAATTTGTTTTTTTTTTTCCTTTTTTTCTGCTACCTTCATGACATGATAACTTAGGAAAAACTGAAAATCAGCTAGGTTTCAACCTAACCTCTCAAATTACCTCGCCATCTTGGTGCTTCGTCGTCGCGCGTAGAAAATCGTCGAGCACCAGAATCGACACGTGAAGCCGAGTCGTCGACGAAAAGTCTCGGAGGTCAGACAGAACAGCACAATGTTCAACATTTTGCCGGTTAACACCAGCTGATTTGTGATGATCGCCGCGTTTTGAGGAAAATAGTTTTGGAAGATGTAGACGATTGCCGATGGACCTTGTGTTAGTGTGAAACAGGAGACTATGGCCAGCACGGTGTGCGTCATTTTCTTCTCCTGTTCCGCCATTGTTGATGGACCGGCTGGAGCGTTTCGCACTAATAGTTCCTGAAAGATGGGTTTAAAAAATGAGCCAAAAATACATTTTTCTATTTATGTATGAGTGTTGAAAGTAAGTGTCTTAACCTCGAGAAAAAATGTCCGAAAATTCCAAATTTCTCAAAAGCCACGTGGCTTTAGAACTTTCCTGATAAAAATCAGACCGGCCCGGAAGTTTATTCTGAGGGAAACTTTTTTTGGGCCTGGAGAATTAAATTTTCACAAAAAATAACTTTCTGACAAAATATCCGGGACGAAATGGAGATTATCTCTCCTTCGTCGAGATAATTTGTATTTACGATCATTTCGGCGCGTCGGGATGGATGTGTTTATTTGAGAACAGAGTAGAGTTACAACTATGGCCTATGAGACCGAAAAATGGGACCGAAATAAAATAAGTAAAAGTGGAATTGTAGAATAATAGGGATATAATGTTAAAAAGAAACGAACGATATAATCTTAATTAATTTAACTTTTATCATTGATTTTGATTCCTTGGGATGACGGTTGATCTACCAGGTATCGTGCCAACCCATTTTGGGAACGCCATCTGCCACGATTTCGAACGTTTTCGGTTGATGTTCCTTGTTCGATCAGATGGTTGGCAGCTCCTCGTCGGATCGAGTGGTGGGACAAGTCTGGCAATTGATTGGCGACGAAGAGTTTTTTCGAGGCAGATGAGATTGCGTTCGGTGAAAGTTGTGCTCCGTTGACGAGATTTTTGAACACAAAGTCGTCTTCTTGTGGGGCCAGTCGACTTTTGAAATTTTTGAAAAATTCTTGGAAAACGGAAACTGACCCTTCATCAATAAAAGTTATCCGTCCAAGTGCCATCTGGTCGTTTTTGGCTTTTCTTATGTTCAAGGTCATATGTGTATCGTAGCATATGATATCCGACCATTTTAGATTGGCGACTTCCGAGGCTCTCAATAAGCCCTTCCATGACAACCAGACGATCAGAATGTCTCGTTGATCTTTCAGGCCAATGTTCGGAGTGACTTTGGCGATAATCGCTCCCAAGTGGTATGAGTTGAAAACTGATGGCTGGTTCCTTTTCTCCGAATCGATTCTCCTTCTGGCTTTTATAATATCCGAAATTAACGAGTCAACCGACGGATCTACCATGCAGTTCGAACTTCTGAAAGCAGCCGCTTCGATAGCGAGAGTGGAGGCTCCGACCGAATTCGCTCTCTTGGCAAGATAGATGACAAACGCCTCTTGGGTTGGTGGTAGTTCAAATTTGTTCAGCCAGGTTTGACGGGAGACGACGGATTTTCGATACAATGACAATGTTGCTGGCGATTTGCTTGCATTCAGCCATTTTCCGAGCTCCTTGTTGATACCAATCAAACCGCTAGATTGAGCCAAATTATCGATTTCGAACAGCTTTTCCAGTTTCGAACCTTCTGAATTTTTTTTTTTTTTTTTTTTTTTTTTTTTTTTTGCTGTTTTTGGGTGGGCGTGGTGGGCTACCTGAGAAACAAAAAAACTGGCGAAAATTCGCAAAAAAAGGGCGCCACACACGAAGAAAAATAAAAACGTGATGTGTGGGTCGAGACCACACAAACATATATCCCTATGCGCCTTTATCTCGTAAATACACTCAATTATCTCTCCTTCGTCGAGATAATTTGTATTTACGATCATTTCGGCGCGTCGGGATGGATGTGTTTATTTGAGAACAGAGAAACAATTTAAAAAGAATGCGTGAAATTTAGATTACATGCTAGAAATTTGGATTTTGAGAAGGGTTGATTGAAAGCAAAGGATCTTTCCGAGCCCGGGCCCGGTTTTAAGATTTTTGAATATTTTGGGATCTCGAAATAATCTGTCATCTGGTGAATGAAATTTCCTTCATCGTCAACTAATGCTTGATATGAAGGATGTGATTTCCAAATAGGCGTCACAAGAATTCCTTTTAAACTATTATCTTTCATGACTTTGATCAGCCGTGGAATCAAATTTGGAGGTGGAACTAACCAGCAATTATCCATTCCTGTGAGCTTGTCGACGTTTTCGAAAAAGTTGGCTCCCTGTGATTTTCTTCCTCCTGATTTTGAGAAAAATCTTCTGGATTTTGCGTTTTCGTCGCTTGCGAACCCGTCCAAACTGATGCGACCCCATTTATTTTGGCACGTTCTGAAAATTTCGTTTTCGATCTCCCAGTCATCATAATCTATTTTTCTGCTTTCAAAATCTGCTTCTTCGTTAAGTTCGCGGGGAACCCACCGCGAAATGAATTCGAAATTTTCAGATTCTGCGACTTCTAACACTTTTTCGACAATTTGGTGTAATTCTGGCACCATAGACCCTTTTCTGAGAATTATAACCGCCGATTGATTATCGGTCGAAATTTCTACTAAACCGTTTCTCAGTTTGTGCTTAAAGGAATTCACTGCGAAAAACACGGCTTCGAGCTCTCGGGAGGTGCTGCTTCTTTTATGAAAGAGATTGTCGAAAGTTTTGAACACTGAAGCGATTTTTTGACCTTCTGGATTTTTCAAAATAGCGCCAACTCCCGAGTCGGAAGCATCCGAAAAAATTTTAAAATTTGGCTTTTTCTCGGGGAGTCCCCATTTAAAAATTGCCCTGCTTCTCAAATTTTTTATCCAGAATTCTATTTCAAATCTCTCACCTTCGGTAATTTGGACCTTTTCAGATCCCGTACTTCCTTCAGCTTGAGCCTTGGCAACAGTTTGCATCAGGTTTCTTGATCTCATTTGGCCGAACTTGTCTAAAACAAAACTCATTGAGGATAATGCACCTGTGCACTTTTGCCGATCCTGGATCGTGGGGCACTGTTTTCTCAAAACTTTCAAACTGCGCAGCGCAGTGTTTAATCTCTCGTTCGTCAGACGAACTGTTTTTTCTTTCAAATTGAGAACGTATCCCAGCCATTTGAGCTCAGAGCTTGGCTCCCAAACACATTTTTCACTTGCGAACAGAATCCCTGCTTTTTCCAGGTCTTGTTTCACGATTTTGGAAGTTTCGAGAGCTGTTTCGTAATTTCTGGCCAGTATCAAACCGTCATCCAAGTAAAGGAAAATTTTTATACCTTCGCTTCTCCATTTCTTTAATAACGGCCTGAATAATTTTGTAAAAACATATGGTGCTGATTTTAAACCGAAAGGTAGGCATTTGTATTTAAAATATGGAGAAGCAGGAGGATCTGAAAGTGAAAACCCTAACAAGTTTTGAGATTCTTTGTTTATTGCGACGTGGAAATACCCTGATTTAAAATCGAAACTCATCGCAAATTCAGATTCCGCTAGAAAAGGAGAAACTGTTTTCCAGTTCTCCAGTTTGAATTTTTCAGTTCTGATGAAATCGTTCAGTGCACTTAGATCCAGGATCAGCCTCTTTTTCTCACCTTGATCTACTACATGTAGCGGCGAAACAACCGCCGGGGCATCAGCAACTTTTTCGATCACTCCTCTACTCAACAAACTGTTTAGTTCTGAAAAAATGAAATTCTCGTTATTGAAAGCCGATTTTCTGGGTCCTTGAGGAGTAGGTAAAGAGTAGTTTTCGTATAACTCAATTATCAGACCTTCTGAGACTATACCCCGAATCCAGGGGTCTGAAGTTAACTCTCTCCAGAAATTTTCTGAAAATTTCAGTCTCTTACCGATAGGCACTTGGCTTGTCGAGTTATTGTTTGGAGCAATTGAACGAGAAATGACCTGGTTGCTGACATTTATAACATCTGATATGTTCTTTTCGATTCGTTGCCATATGAGCTTGCTTGATGCTATACAATTCTCCTCTGAGTTGGTCGATTTGTTTCTGGGAATTCGATTGACGCTCATCGAATCCCCGTTGGCGAAAGGGATGATACCTTGCCTGTTTCGGTTGGCGAGAAGTTGATGGCTTGTTGTCGTTCTGAAATATTTGCGACATCAGCATCAGCGATTGCGTGTTTTGATCTCCTTTAGCCAACGCGTTGAACGCCTGCATCTTTTCCACAAGTTTGAATCCTTGTGGATTCGCATCCGCCATGGCCAATTCTGCGTTTCTCTTTCTCAAAATCTCGATTGCCTCCGTGATTTTGGTTTCTCCAGGATTCGACTCTTCAGTATTCAACAACAAGTTGATTACTTGGACATTTAGGTCGGCTTGGATTTGCAATCCTTTTTGAGAAAGATTCAACTGTTTTTCTTCTTTTTTCGATTGGAGTTCTTTCCTCAGCACCAATTGGAGATCCGATCTTAATGCCGTCAGGATCTCGTTTTTTAGCTGAGCCGCCTGCTCTTCCATTCTACCAAACTAGTTCGAAAGCTGTAACTTCTTATAGTGAATAAAGCAATATACTCAAAATAAACCAACTGAAAACCAACAAAAGAAAGGTGTAACTCTACCTGAGAAACAAAAAAACTGGCGAAAATTCGCAAAAAAAGGGCGCCACACACGAAGAAAAATAAAAACGTGATGTGTGGGTCGAGACCACACAAACATATATCCCTATGCGCCTTTATCTCGTAAATACACTCAATTTGATTTTTTTTTTTGGCGCCAAAAATCTAGTTTTAAAATTTAATTTTTGGCGCCAAAAATTGAGGTTTGAAATTGCAAATATTTGGGACGACAAAATGGAAATTTGAACTATTTTTGGCGCCAAAAATCTAGTTTCAAAATTTCATTTTTGCCGCCAAAAATCGAGGCTTAAAAATTTGATTTTTTAACCTGAAAAATGTCGGAAAATTTCAAAAAACGAAAAAATTTCTGAGCGAATTTTCAAAAAGCTAGTCCTTTTTTTCTGGTCCGGAAAAATATTAAAAAAAAAAAACATGGATTTTGAAAAATAATTCCGGGCCGGTCTGGATTTCTCATCCAATTTCAAAAAAATTTATAAAAGTCAGAACACCCGAAAAATTATTTTGAGCTTATTTCAGGCCGGCCTGAAAATGTCAAAAAAATTCTAGAAACTTTTTTTTCACTCAAAAATTATGTGATAACACAAACTACACGGAAAACTATTTTTTTTAAACACAAATTTCATGCGGTTTCGAAATGTCTGGGAGCCCTTTTTTCTAGTCAAGAGTTTCATCAAATTTCAAAACGTTCACCTCGGAGTGTCGTTGTTTCACCAAACGTATCAAACTAATATTCATCACAGCGACGGCGAAAATCGGCAGCAAGACGGCGAAAATCGCGTTGGCCAGCACCGACACTCGTATATAATCTTTAACAAGTTCCGTAGTCGGATTAGCACTTCTCGGCGTATAACTATCAGCCAAATTGGAGAAACATCGACCAATCACCTGTGTTCCACTGCACACAATATACGACAGACATGAATGTGAGAAATGATGATAGCCGGTGAGAAACAGGGTCGATAACATAATGCCAATCGACACCAGGACAACTTGTTTGGCGTTATAGGTGTCAAGAGATCGAAACGGAAATTTGATGATGAGAAGTCGCTCCAACGACACGGCCAAGACGAACCAAATCGCCGCCGCCGAAAACCAATTGCTCAATGCTCCAAAATGCACTTTCGAGTGGAAATGAAAGAGTCGGAACGTTGTCGAGTTGGCGAACCAGTCAATCGATGACAAGTAGTGAGGTATCATCATGAAGAAGACGAACATGTCACAAAGTGCCAGCGATGTCAAAAGGTGATTTGCCCTAAATATTTTCTCGTTTTTCGCGTTTTTAATTTCGTCGAGATGAATTTTTCTTCTTCTCGTTTGTTTACTGAGAATAATATTGCGTGAAATATTTATGAGGTATTCTTCAAGACGACGGTTTCATGGGAAGCTAAATCAAAAATATATTGAGATGAGTCAGAGAAAAAATGGAAGTATTTTTTGGGCCTGATGAATTCGGACCGGGCCGAGATTTTTAGTCCTGAAAAATCCGCATGAAATTCCAACGAAAAGGAGGAGGTTTCGAAATTTCGTGGTTTCAAAAAGTCGCGGTTTCGAAATGTCGCAGCTCCGAAATGATAAAACGTCGCAGTTTCAAAAAGTCGCGGTTTCGAAATGTCGCAGTTTATAAATGTCGCGGATATGATATGTCGTGGTTTCGAAATTTCGTGGTTTCAAAAAGTCGCGGTTTCGAAATGTCGCAGCTCCGAAATGACAAAACGTCGCAGTTTCAAAAAGTCGCGGTTTCGAAATTTCGTGGTTTCAAAAAGTCGCGGTTTCGAAATGTCGCAGCTCCGAAATGACAAAACGTCGCAGTTTCAAAAAGTCGCGGTTTCGAAATGTCGCAGTTTATAAATGTCGCGGATTCGATATGTCGCGGTTTCGAAATTTCGCAGTTTCGAAATGTCGCGGTTTTAAAAAGTCGCAATTTCAAAATGTCGCACATGGACACATTCCAGAATCAAAAACTAAATGAAAAAATGCTCAAAAACTAACCCAACATGGTGAAAAACCCTAAAAAACAGTTTTTTTTTTCAATAAAAAAATAAATAAAAACTTGTGTGCGATAGAGCACACAAGCCTCTTTTGGTTTGTAGTTCTCTCGGACTATTTCTCAGCTGTATCTTTCAATCTCAATTATTGCAAAAAAAAGCTACGTGATCCAATTTCAAAATAATTAAAAATTTGACAATTTATTTTGAGCCTAATTCAGGCCGGCCTGAAAATGTCAGAAAAAAATTTCTAGAAACATTAAGTTTTTTGAAACTACACGGAAAACTATTTTTTTCAACTTTTTCTGATTGTTTTAAACAAAAAATGTCATGCGGTTTCGAGATGTCGCGGTTTAGAGATGTCGCGGTTTAGAGATGTCGCGATTTCGAAATGTCGCGGTTCCGAAATGTCGCGATTTCGAGCTCACATTTTTTTGTGAATCATTTTTTCCTCGACTCATGGGATTCCCCAAATAATTTTCATTCATCTCGAGTGTTTTCGTGTGATGTGTTTTTTTTCTCTGTTCCATGAAAATGAAGGCAATCGACAAGTCCAGACAAATAAGCTGCTCTCTTTTCTCGCCAAACTTATGTATCTCACCTGTTTTTGATATGTCCACTCAACAAAACTGTCATCGTCAACAGATTTCCAACAACAGTGATCATGAATTGAATCGGAAACACATACTGCAAAAAGTCGTCTAGTTTTTGTGCTCGTTTTTGTTTTATTTCATTTTATTGGCTCAGTGTTTTAAATGTGTCAAGATGGGTCCACGATCAAAATGAGTAGCGAAAGCAAAAAAACATTTCAAATTGAGACATGTGTGTCTGGCTAGATAGTTAGTTTTATTTTTTTGAGAGGGGAGAGGAGACGTCATAACAAATTAGCACAAAAAACTTTGATCAAATGTGGAGAGTAAAAAATTATGCGTTATAGAGTGGTCAGTTTTCACCATAATTGAATCTGAGCAAAAAAAACAACATTTTTTCTCTGCGTCTCTCTCAATCTCACAGTTTGTTCTCACCAGGCTCCGCCCACAAGAGCGTGCCTGACCTCAAAAAATGCGCAGAATAAGTATTGGCTTTATATTTGTTGATTTTATCGATTTAGGCTCCGCCCACAAAATTGTGCCTGACCTCAAAAAATTCGCAAAATATGTATTGGCTTTATATTTTCTTTACACGCTTTTTTTATCGATTAAGCTCCGCCCACAAAAGTGTGCCTGACCTCAAAAAAATTTACAAAAAATTTTGGCCCTATATTTTCTTTACACGTTGCTTTAATCGATTTAGGCTCCGCCCACAAAAGTGTGCCTGAACTCGACAAAATTCGCAAAAAGTGTTGGCTTTATATTTGTTGATTTAGGCTCCGCCCACAAAAGTGTGCCAGACGTCACAAACATTGAAAAAATCGGGCCATTTTTTCTAGCGAAAAAAAAACTTCTCAAAAATCGAGCACGCCGGTTTTTCTGAAAACCGAAGATCTCTAATTAAGACACTCCTGTGTGGTGATTTCTGATCATCTAGTTTTTTTTTTCAAGGATTTTTTTTCGAAATTCCAATTTTTCTCGTGAAAAAAAAAGAAGTACAATATTTCTCTTGACACAAAAATTCCAATTAATCCAACAACTTTTTGAGCAAAACTTTTTCCGACATTTCTGACAACCTCTAATCCTCTTTTTTTCACCCAAAACTCACTTGATTAATCGGTTTTTCAATCGAATTCATCAATGATAGATATGACGAGTCGAAACATCTTGTGCTCAGCGAAATTGTTCGATTATCCATAGCTGCAAAAAATTGGAGAAAAATAAGGAGAGCTCTCAAAGAATATGGGGCGTGGCCTCATAAGTTTGTACTAACTGAGAAAAACAATTTTGAGAATGAAAATGAAAATGAAATTGAGAGGAAATTAAATTGAACTGATGAGCTCCCAAACTTTTTTTTTTAAGAGGTGTTAACTTGAAAAAGGAGAAAAAAACGGAAAGAAACTGGACACCTGTCTCAATTTCAAAGTGTCTCAAGTTTACAAAACGATTTTTGAACTTTTTCGCATAAAGGTTTTTTGTCCCATGAGACATTTTGTTGGCTCGAAGATTGAGCACTTTTTTTGGATTTTTGGAGAAAAATTTTGGAGTGAAGTGGATTTCTGGGCTTGAAGATTTTAGGCTTAAAATTTTTGGATCAAAAGTTTATATTTTGAAGTAAAAAGAAAAATTTGAAGTAAAAACTAAGCCTGAAAATTTGAGGACTGAAAAATGTCGAAAATTAGGAGCCCCTCAAAATATCAAAAGTTTTCGGATCACAGAATCTGAACCCATTTTTCGAAATTTTTACTTTTTTTTCAAAATTCAAATTCTCGAAACTTAAAATTTTTGTCTCGCCGCCAAAATTTTGAGATTTTGAAAAAATGTCCTTAGAAAAGTTTGGTCTTTTCCGATTTTTCCTAACTTTTTCGCACCAGCTCAGATTTTTTGAAATTTCTGTCTTCAATATTTCTCAGATGTGGCGGGAATCTCTATGCGCCTTTGAAATGTTTTAATTTTTTTTTTGAAAATTTTTTATTAAAGTGGCCTAGACAAATTTAATGTTCAATTGAAATTTTTTATTGTCACAAATAGGTTCATAAAAAATAAAATTTCAAAAAAAAAAAAAATTGTAATTTCTAGAAATAGGAAAGTCTGAAAAAAATGAAACAATTTTTTTCGATTTAAGAATTCAAGTTTTCGGGCCGGCCTGGAATTTTCCAAAAAAAACGTTCTGAAAATGTCCCAGGCCTGAAATTTTCCAGAACAAGAATCTAACTTTTTGCCCGAAAATTCAATGTCAAAATTTTTTTTTGCCAAAAAAATTAGTTCCGAAAATTTACACAACAATGAGCACATTCAAAAAATCCATGTTTCAACAACCCTCAAAACGACTAATCCGAGAAAAAACGTATCAAATGAACATATAACAATGTAGGAGGAGGAGGAGGAGTGAGATTACAAGCTCCGCCCACTTTTTTTCTTCCCTCAATTCGTGTTGAGCAATTACCGAGTGACGTGAATATGCAAATGTTAATGTGGGGAAAAGTTGAGTCGAAGAAAATATGAGAAACCGGAAAAATAACAATAGAGGAAGAAAAGAGCGATTAGAACTTGTGTTTTTTTTTTGGTCAAAATATCAGAAATCAGGAAAAAAAATATTTTTTGCGGGAAAAATGCATTTTTCAAAAGTTATGATGAAACTTGATATTTTTTCTTTCTAGGCAAAATATGAAAAGTTATAACATTTTCCAATCATTTTGGAAGGCTCAAAATAGTACTGTAGTACTTTTGACAAAAAAAAACTGAAAGAGCAGGGAAAAATGAGAGGTTTAGACAGTTTATCCCTTTTTGGATGGAAAATGAGCTGGCACTTTGATTTTTCAGTAGTTCAACATTTCTCAGAGCTTCTGATATTTTTTCAAAACGATTTTCAAAAGGTCTTTCTCAGCCCGTCGGGCCTGAAAAAATTGGGGCCTGAAAAAATTGGGGTCTAAAAAAATTGGGGCCTGAAAAAATTGGGGTCTGAAAAAATTGGGGCCTTAAAAAATTGGGGCCTGAAAAAATTGGGGCCTAAAAAAATGGGGGCCTGAAAAAATTGGGGTCTGAAAAAATTGGGGCCTGAAAATTTTCAGGCCTGACTTTGGCCCTGTTGTTGGGCCTTGTCAGAAAAGTCATATAGCATATTTTGAAGCCCTTTTCAAGCTCTACAAGATGGCCTCATTTTCAAATTCTAGAAAATTGACAAAATTTTTATTTCCTAACTTTTTCTTTTACCAACTTCAAACTTGAGATGACGTTAAACAAAAAAATGATGATAAATTGGATTCGTAGTACACCTAACTATTTGTTTTCAATTCTTCAGACAAAAAACAATTCCATGAAAATGTTTAGGTTCTTCAAAAAATAGGAAAAAAAAACAAAAACTTGGATGTGATAGTACAACTGCTTCCTAAAACACTTGAGACATCTTATTTATTTTTTTTTTGCATTTCTCTGATTTCCACTGCTCAATGATCATTCTCAAATTAGCCAAAATTATTAGAACATCAAACGTGCACATTCATCGAAATAGACGAGGACAGGGGTGAGGCTTAGGCTTAGGCTCATAACCAAAAAACGTCAAATCTTGGGAAGAAAAGTCACATTTTGATCTAGACTCAACAAAAAGGTGGCTAATTTAAAATTCCGTAAAACTTGTCACAAAAATCATGGCGCGTTTCTTTTGCAAGTTTTGGAAAAAAAAAGTAGTAATAAAAGCTCAAAGTTTGGCTCGTTTTTCTGGCCCCTGACCTAACAGGGTACCAAAAAAAAAAGTTCAAGTTTTATGAGGTGTGAAAAAGGTCTAATTAGGTCGCATCTGTTGTTATTGTAGCATTGAGAACATCATAAACAACAACAACAGGTGTGACCTTTTCTCCCCGCCCAACAAAAAATCCGACAAAACCCGGGAAAAATACGTTTCAACAACATTTTGTTTGAGAAAATCGGATTTTTGCACCGGAAAAATGTACATAAAAAGGAAAAAAAAAGTTTGCAGAACCGCCTAATGGATGAGAATCTGATTCCAGATGAATTGGTAAAAATAATAATAGTAGCAGAATACATACATGAATTATTGAAGCAAAAACTTTTCTCTACTATTTTCGATTGGAAGAAGGGACACATTTTTTCGAGCCAACTTGAAAGTAGTCAAACTCAAGAAAAAGAAAAAATCCTACAACCCCTTATTAGAATCAGAACAACTAATTGTAGGTTATCAGAAAATGTCGAAACTACAGTAATCTTTAAGCAGGAAAATCAGTTCTCATCCATGGGAAAAATGAAAATAGTGGACTGACCAGGAAATAAATTTGGGTTATTAGATATTTTTTCAATGCTAAAAATCTCAAAGTTTACATCAAGGAGCAAAAAAAAAAAGGTTAGAGAAGTGTCAAATAACAAGTGGAAAATAAACAATGCGATTTTTTGCTAGTTACATACGTGATTGTTCTTTTCTTAGTTATCTAAATTATGAATCGCTTTGTTCGACGAAAAAAAAAAACAAAACCAAATTTACATTCGCCATTCCCAAGGATGTTGTGATGTTGTTTGCGTTTCAGTATCTCGAATCATCATGTTGAAATAGTCTTCTTGATCCATCGATGTTCCCATGTGGCGTGTCGATACGCTAGAAATGTTAAAAAGTGGGTGGAAATACAAGGTCTGGACCACTTTTCCCGTTCTAAAAAGTGGAAATACAAGGTCTGGACCACTTTTCCCGTTCTAAAAAGTGGAAATACAAGGTCTGGACCACTTTTCCCATTCTAAAAAGTGGAAATACCAGTCCGGGACCACTTTTCCCGTTCTAAAAAGTGGGAATACAAGCATACATCAGATAGATGTCCAGACGGCCTTCTCGGTTAGTACCTCTAAATCCCTCTCCTTGTCGTTTAGAGTGAATGGATAAAATCGAAACGTTTCTGGATCAATTTTTTTCAGGTAAAATATGTTGAGAAATGCTGTTTTTTGAGAGCAAAAAGGAAGAGAACCATACTTGGGAATGTCTACACGGGGTATAACTTTTGACTAATGGGAGAGGGGGAGCAAGAAGAAAAATGGGTCAAAGCGAACGCGACAAGAAAGAAAGACAATTATATTAGAAAACTGAGAAAAAAGTGAAGAATGAATGAATGAATGAGCACAAGGCACACATTGACTGTCGACTCCGCCCACTTTTACAACCCACGCCGCGTTGTGCAAAAAGGGGCGGAGTCGACAGCCAGTGTGTCTCCCTATGCTCAATCATTCATTTATTCATTCTTCGTCTTTTTCTTAGTTTTACAATATTGTTTTCTATCTTTTTTATCTCGTTCACTTTGATCGTTTTTGTCTTTTCTCGCCCGAGGTTAGGACCCCCTCCCAGATGTCTGTCCCCCACCTGATGTATGAATACAAGTCCGGGACCACTTTTCCCATCACTCACTCATCAAACATCGTCGTTCCAAAACTCCTCGTCTGCGGCACATCCGGTTGATGTCGGTACGCATCACTGTTCTGATAGTCATGCTGATTAAACGCCACCGGATTGTAAAACGCCATCTGATCAATCTCACTCGTTCCACGATCGTAATAAGATGTGGTTGGTTGTTGCGACGTCGTCGTCGTCATCATTGGCATCGCCTGATGTCGCGGATGAGGAGGAGGAGGAGGAGGAGGAGGAGGTAGTGTCTGAATTGCAATGTCGGCCGAGGAGTTGGTCGAGTTGAGCGATTGTTGAATATTGTTGACAACACTTTGAACATCGCTTGTTGGAACGATCAGGAAAATTGGATGAACTACTGTAGTTGTTGTTGGTTGAGCTGAAGTCTGGGGTGGCACTTCAGATTGTTTCGGACAACCCGATGATGCTTTTTTTGCTCCTTTCGACTTATCTGGAAAAAAATTGAACTTTAATTATATTTCAACTCCTGAAAATTACGGGCCAAGCAGGAATTTTTTCATTCTTTCGGCTCATTTTCACACATGGCCTCTCAACAAGTTTCGGAAAAATATTTAAATCACTCTGAATAGAGGACGAAAAATACTGAAAATGTCAAAACTTTGAAGGAAAATTATAGATTTCAATTTTTCGTGGCGTGAACTATACATTTTTTCCCAAAAAAGGTGTGTAGAATATCAGTCATTCAACCATCTTCAACACGTGCCCCCGAACAATATCCGCGACGCACACGCGTCGCACACTCGAAACTTAAATTTCTAAATATTCACTATTTTCGTTTTCACAAGAAAGCCTAGGCTTTTCGGGCCGGTCTACAATCTAAGCCTCAAATTCCATACCCAAAGTCATCTCGTGACAAAAATCCCATATGTTTTTTTGTTGTTGTCATTTTCTCTCAAACCTCACCCAGCCATAATCCTAATCAAGTTTCCGATGACGATTAAAAAGACAACGAAAGAAAAACTGTTTATACAGTACGCGGAAATTTCAATTCTATTATCAGAGTATCCAATCTAACGGGCTGTTATTTACTGTTTCGTTGGCAAATGAGGTATCACTTTCACTTGATGACCTTGCTCTTTACAACCAACAAAAGCGACAGAACAACATAACAAAAATAATATGCAAATTTATTTGTTGTTCACTTTTTTGAGAGAAAAAAACCAACCCTTTTACTCAGGTCAGCCACCTGAGAAAAAAAACGAAAAACATCCCCAGTGTAACAACAATCATCCTGTTTTTTTGTTTCATATTAGCAAAAAACAATTCTTATCAACGCCCAACTTTCAAAAATCTCATTGAAACAATGGCAAGCCATCTAACAGTTTAACAAGCAAGCACTAGGCTTTCGGTGATAAAATCTACGCATTTTTTCTCAAGGTTGACATCGGCAGGCTCCGCCCACAGGCTGGTATAAAAGGCAACAGTTGGGTGTTGGAGACAAGAGAAACGTGATGAGTGCGAAATTCTTAGTGACTGTTGCGTCGGGTGCGTCGGGTGTCGTGATTTTGGCATGCCTCGTGATGGTGGGCGTCCTCTTCCAGGACATTAACAATTTGTACGATGATGTTATGGATGATATGGTTGAGTTTAGAGTGAGTGTTTCTTATAAATCTCAAATCTTAGCTCATGCTTTCAGTTCACCGCCAATGAGGCTTGGAAGGACATGTTGTCGGCGACGCCAGCTCGCTCGGTTGACGCCAACACACTTTTCGGACGTAACAAAAGATCGGGCGGTCAGTGCGGATGTTCGGCGCAGCCGAACAACTGCCCAGCCGGACCACCAGGACCACCAGGACAGCCGGGAGAGCCGGGAGAGGATGGCGAGAACGGTCAAGCGGGACGAGCTGGAATCAACGGAATCTCGATCGCCAACCCGAGTGATGTTGGAGGTTGCATCAAATGTCCGGCCGGCGAGCCAGGACCAGCCGGACCAGACGGACCAGCCGGACCAGCCGGGCCAGACGGACAACCGGGTGCATCAGGGCCAGCCGGACAAGACGGACAACCGGGTCAAGCCGGACCACAAGGTGACGCCGGAGCGCCAGGACAAGACGGAGCACCAGGTCAAGCCGGAGCACCAGGAGCCAACGGACAACGCGGACAAGGTGCGCCAGGACCAGCCGGACCAGCCGGACCAGCCGGAGCCCCAGGACAAGACGGAGCGCCAGGACAAGACGGAGCGCCAGGACAACCAGGATCGGAAGGAATCGCTGGAGCACCAGGACAAGACGGCGCCGCCGGAGCACCAGGAGAGGCCGGACCGGCCGGAGGACCAGGAATTCCGGGACAAGACGCCGCCTATTGTGCGTGCCCACCAAGATCGGCCGCCGTCGAAAGCCAACCGGAGACTCAAGGCTACAGACGTCGTTTGGCTCACGCATAAGTACTCAAATAAACAATTTTCATTCAAACTGTTCTTTGTTTTTTTTTCCCTGGAAAATTCAAAAATTCAAAAATCCTCACCTTCCTCACTTCTCAAACGACATCGAGACTTTCGATGATACTTCAAATCCTTCTCCAGAGCTGATCGAAAACCACATGAACATGTGAAACGTTTCTCGGTGTGCGCCTTGAAAAAAAAATTTTTTTTTTTGGAAATTCGAATTTCTCAAACTCACTCGAAAATAGTGTTGTCTCAAACTTTTCATTCCGTCAAACGTCGCTTTTTTCGATGAACAATCCTTGACTGGACAATGATAAGAGTAGTTGACTGCTGAAATTTCTGGATTTTTTTGGGCTCAAAAATCGGCAAAAACTACATTTTTTTGTTTTGAATTCAAAAACCGCATGAAATTCCAACTAAAATGAGGAAGAAACGTTTGTTTCTCATACTGTATGGCATCCCGTGAGATGTCGGTACATACACATTTATTGAGAGAGCGAGGAAAAACTGTCGCGATTTCTAAGTTTTGGCGAATTTTTGATGCGGGGAATCACTAAAACGAAAATTCAAAATATTTTGACATTTTTTGAGGTCAACATGTTTCGAAAAAATACAATCTCAAAGAAATAAGCAGAAAAGGAAAAAAAGGACGCTAAGAATTTACAAATAATGAATGAGTGGCGGGAGAGGTGGAGAGGTGCCAACTTTTGGACAAGCTCCGCCCATTTTTCAAGCACCGCCCACTTTTGTCTGCCGCATGTAACCTTATACATTTTTAGTTTAAAAGTTTTTACATAGTTTGTGATTTCGCAGTTTCGAATTTTTGCGTTTTTAAAATGTCGCGGTTTCGAGAAGTCGCGATTGCGAAATTTCCTAGTTTCGAAATGTCGCGGTTTCGAAATAACCTGGTTTTCAAAATGTCGCGCTTTCGTAATGTCGCGATTCTGAAGTTTTCAGTTCAAGATGTCGCAGTTTTGAAATGTCCTGGTTTTAAGATGTCGCGGTTGCGAAATGTCGCGATTTCGAAATGTTCAAGTTTCGAAATGTCGCGATCCCAGAAAAATGTTCCCCGAGCTGCTCTAAAAATATTAAAACAAACCATCTCCCTCAAACCGATTGCTCAATCGTCGATCCGACAACTTTTCCGCATCCACAATTTTGTGCGATTTCAATCGATGCAACCGGCAAGCCGACGTATTTTGAAATTGTTTACGACACACTTCACACGTCGACAACGTCGCTGATACATCGATGATTTCACTCGTACTTGGAAACATGTCGACGACCATTTTATTGCTCATTTCGCTGCAACAAATATGAAATCATTATTTTTTTTTTTTTTTTTGTGGTTTGTTGATAAGATGTATAAATATAGGCGAGACTAGCGAAGAAACTGAAATGTTATCATTGTTTCTACTCGTCGGCGTTTGTCTCGGCGACCCACAAATTCTATATCTCAATGAACTCACTACTGGAAGTCTAAAGTATTTAGAGATTGAAGTGAATATTTCGAGAAACTTTTTAGAGTCTGTTTTTTTCTTATAGAGCTTTTCCAACCTATATCTCGCTTCAAGTGACGATTTGAATTTGTTGAAAAATATCACAATCTACACTAATCAACAAATAACGTAAGAAATTTTGACATCTTGCGGTGACAATGAATTTTTCGTAGACTTGACACTCTTCTCAATCAGAAAAATGACGATGGTTCTCAAACTCCCTTTAAAATCGATACCAACAATACCATCGCTTTCCAAACATCAAACAATCAATCCGCGCAAGACCGACTAACCGGATTTGTCTACATCTCGACACTTCGACAATCGCAAGATCCAAACTTTTCTGTATACGTTATCAACGATCAGATCAATATCACGAAATCTTCCAATTTTTCAACGACAATTATATTGAACACATTTTACGGGTTCACTGATTATTGGTATTCACCATTGAAGACGAGCTTGGTTAGCAATATTGTGCAGGATAGATCATCGAAAATTTGGCTGCACTCGGATATTCCCTATGATAATTATACATCTCATCTTGGTTGGCAGTCGATTTTTTATAATCCAATCTTTTTTATCAACATCGATGGGAATACAACAAAACGAGAGGAAATGTGAGTTTTTGACTTTTTCGCTTTGATCATTTTTTTCTCAGATTTTTCGAACATATTGAGCCACTTCAACTTTCATACGACTATTGGTACATCTTATCAACGGGAGAAATAAGTTTGACTGTTGAGAAAAAATGGGGTAAGCTGATTTTTTCGAGCAGAAATCACAACTAGTTGGAGAAATTCAACAAAAAAAAACGTCTCGGGCCGGCTAAGCTTTTTTTTGCCCGAAAAAAGAGATGGCGTGGAGATCACTTGACCGGTTTTGAGAAAAAACCGGGCCGGCCCAAAATGACCCAAACACCCCACATGGTGCTGATCGTGAACAAGTCATAGAACTTCTAGCACGCCTGCTCTCTCTATCTTTGATAATGATGATAGGGGTGATGCTTTGACACTTTGTAAGGCGATAGAGAACTGATAAAGTGCTTTTCCTCGAATTGTCAAAAACTCGCCGGAAATGGGCCAAAATATATGACTTTCAAGGCCCTAGGAATCAGGAAAAAAATGCATTGTGAGGTGAGAGCGCAGACATTATCAAACCACACACAAAGTATACCACTGCGCATACCGTGAGATGTCGGTCACACTGTGAAACGACGTCTCGGAAAATGGACGGATAAAAGAGAGAAAGTGCGTATAAGTATTTGTTTCCTTTTTATTTATTGATTATTTTTCGGAAGGTCGTAGAGAGACGCAGACAGGCAGACAAAATTCATTTTGATCGTGAGTTGTTTGCAATACAACATATTTCAACAATTTTCAGTGAACGCTGCGAATTCCAAAACTACAAGTCACACCACTACTGGCCTCATCGCCAATGCTGAAGATGGGCTGTTCAAGTACACTCAAATCAACTTCTCCTACGAGCCAACTAACAACCGTACAACCGGATTCTACATCGTTACGTCAGGCCTCGAAGCCACTCTCGATCTTGTTTTCTCAACAGATCATCCCGTACTCGCTTCCACTTACAATGAAAACGCAACAACTTCGGGGACGTTAGAGTATTCGGCGGACGACGCAACGAATCTTTACGTCAACACGTCGAAAATACTTCCCGGAAAGTTTTCTGTGCAATATTTTGTTATTGATGGAATGAGGGTTTATACGGCGAATGAGACAACATCTTCAACTTCTATTGAAACAACAACAATTTCTACCACAACTATTCAAACGACAACAAGTTCAACATTCCGATCTACGGTTCTAACTTCAATTTCATTTTTGCTCATTGAAAGCCTAAGCCATCTCTAAGACGTTTATCAACGAATAAAGTGTTATCAGTGAACTTTTTTGGAAAAATCTAAAAACTTGATTCATTTATACAACCATGCTTGTCGCAATTTTTTGCTCCCTCTTTTTCGCTGTTCACGGAGAGCCATTATTTCTAGATTTTTCGTTGAGCGGAAGTGGGACGAGTGTTGATGTCGAGGTTGGATCTAACCTATTCATGTCGTCAAGCGACAAGGCTACAGCGTTGGCAAAGATAACTTTGATTAATGGTAACACAACTAAACTGTAAGTTGAGTGATGATGATCAGGCTTGGTCGAATAATGAAAAAAGTTCCGATTCCCAGCCTGATGATGATGATTCCTCTAAGCCATTTCGAAACACAGAGCAAACACCCTGCTGAATCAATTCGATGAAAACGGCTTCCTGCTCCCTTGGACCCTCACTGGCCCAAATCTCACATTAATTTCAACAAACGATCGAAACACAACATTGGGTTTGACTGGCATCGTATACATCACAACAGCCGAGCAAGCACAAGACGAGAACTTTCACGTGGTCAAAGTTCAGTCAACGCAAACATTCAGTATCAAAAAATCATCAACCGTCGTTTTCCTCCCAATTCAACCAGCTCGAAATGCTTCTGCACCGATTTATCAAACCGACAGAAACACTCGTATCTCTGACATTGTTCAGAAAAATGTGCGTTTGTTATCAGCCGAAAGAAATTAATTAATTTCTTGTTCAGACTACATTACTCCGAGTTTACGATTATTTGCCATTGGCAAATTACAAGCATAAAACTTATGATTGGGTCAATCTGCTGTTCAGCAATCCGATCAACTTGAAATCTTCAATATTGGACGATGATGATCAGTTTGTTTTCTTCGACAACATCGAACCGATGCAATTTCCCCAAACAATTTTTCATCTAACCGCTGATGGTGGAGATGATGTGACGTTCACAGTATCAGCAGAGTGGAAAGATCAAGTTGTCTACAACACAACAGCTGTGACGACAACCGGAATGATCACATATCAATTGTATGAAGTGAACACAACAATCAATTTTCAAATCAACCCAGCTAATAGTCGAACTGTCGGTATAATTGTGAGTTGTTTTTGATGATAGATCTCGGGCGATGTTCATATTTGCAGACCCAATTCGGTGATCTTGCCGCAGACTTGGATTATATTTTCTCATCGGCGAATCATAGCGAGGAAGTGTTGCTGGAGAAAGGAGATGACGCCGAGAATGAATTGACCAAGTTTGATTTTCAAGCAACACAACTTTACGGAATTCCGGCAAGCGATGATGTTGGAATGTATTTTATTCAGTATTTTGGAATCGATGGAACACCTTTGTCTGATGAGACAACTTCTACAGTGGGTAGTACTGTTGAATCATCGTCTACAACAGCTCAACCATCCACAACAGCGCAAGATTCTACAGTATCCCAACCTTCCACAACAGCTCAAACTTCTACAACCACCGTTATTTCAACAACAACTAGTGCTATTTCCAAAACAAGTATCGCATTTCTCTTATACTGTCTAGTATTTTATCTAGCTTGAATTTTGAAATAAACTGATTTATAATGGCTAAGGGTCTCAAAAATATTTGTCATTCTCAAAACTTTGAAAAAACATTTTTCACATTTTTTTTTTATTTTTTTCGAAACCGCTACTTAAAGTGGTACAGTAACCCAGGCGGCACAAAGAAAGCCAAAGTTTTATGATGTGCGAAAAGGTCACCATATGTTATTCCTATTAAATAACATCATCATAAACAACAAGAGGTCTTCCCATTTGGCGAGTGAGCAGCAGGTCAACTTTCTCCTCTTTTGGGTCAAATATGTGTTATCTTCAAATCTACCAAGTTTGTTTTTTTAACCATCAAAAAAATCGTGCCAGTACCATAAAGTCTTCTATCTCGGCAGACTGTGCAATAACATTTTTATCATCATATGAGAAATCGGTGATTTTCCACATGTTTATTTGTTCATTTTATCAGTAGAAAACACATCTAGGTGTGGTTTCTGGACTTGAACAGATACTGGTTATTACGAAAACACCCAATTACATAAATAATAAGGCTTGGAACAGCTAGAAAACTAAATTAGTCAGAGTCAGAATTTCATTTTGAAATTGTTGTTACAAAGTTGTTGCTATCGGACTTTTCTGGAGTTAGACCTGACTGCGGGCCTCCTCAAACGGCTCAAACCAAGATATCTACAACTTTTCAGAGGAACAAGTCAAACAAGCAAATTCCGGGCTCTAATATCTTTATGATTACAAGTGTCATAATTTAACGGTAACAAATTTCGAAAAATGATTCATCATGACCTCGCCATTCTATTTGCTCACTATGATGTCTTTTTTTTTTCAAAACGTGGTTATCGAATAATAAAATGTTATCAGTATTAAATTGAGAAAACTCGAAATCTATTTCATTCATTCGATCATGCTTCTTCTCCTATTCTCCTTATTTACCGTGAGCTGTGCAGTTCCACAACTTCATGATCTAGCTCAATTTAAGAACATTACTTCATTGAATGTAGAAATAGGGTCTAATTTATTCCTATCGTCCAACGATAAAGCGTCAATTTTGTCAAAAATCACTTTGACGAATGGAAACACCACTAAACTGTGAGTTGAACAATGTATTTCAACTTGATGATCAGTGTTTTAGAGCCCATACACTTTTGAATCCGTTGAATGAGGATGGATCAATGCTGCCTTGGACACTAACTAATGCGAATTTGACAATTGTCTCAACTAATGATCAAAACACAACAGAGACACTTACCGGGTATATTTATATAACAACAGCGGAGCAAGCAAAAGACGCCGACTTTCATGTATTCAAAGTTCAAACAACTCAACGATTAGATGTCAAAAAATCATCAACAGTGGTCTTCATGACAATTGAACCAGCGAGAAGCAATGACGCACCAATTCACCAACCTTTGAGAAACACTCTTATCACGGAGATCGTTCAGAAAAATACAACAACACTCCGCATTTACGACTATTTTCCGCAAGAAGCCTATAAAAATGTGAGCGCAACACAGAAGCAGGAAATATTCAGAAATCCAATCGATTTGACACCGTTAGACACTAATCATACCTACGTGTTTTTCGACAATGTTGAACCGATTCAATTTCCACAAAAAATTCTGTATCTGACAGTGGACGATGATGTCTCATTGACAGTTTCACACGATTGGCAAGATCAGATAGTCTACAACACAACAGCTGTGACGACAACCGGAATGGTTACGTATCACTTGTTTGAAGTGAACACAACTGTTAATTTTCAACTAAACCCGTTGAGTAGTCGAAGTGTTGGTTTGATAGTGAGTTTTTTTTCAGGGAAAAAACAAAAAAATTTCCACCTTACGACACTCCGCCTTTGAACTTGCGCTAAACAAGAGGCAAAGCGGAGTGTCGTACACACCGCATGTGAGAGATAACACAAAAAGAGGAGAGCGCGGTAGAAAAAATAATTTCAGACAACTGTCGAGGATCTTTGGAATAATTTGACCTTCGTCTTCTCGTCAGACACATCTAGTTTCAACATAGGATTTCCCAAATATAGCAACTTGTACAACGCGTTGTATCAAACCGATCTTCCGGCTACACAACTCTATGGTATTCCCAGTAATCTAGAAGTTGGACTTTTCTATGTTCAATATTTTGGAATTGATGGAGATCCGCTTCCAACAACTGCGCCGTCTGCGTCGTCAACCCAATCGTCTGTTCAATCCACAACTACCACTCCAGTTTCTACTACAACTAGCGGTGTTTTGCGTAATAATATTCCATTTTTCTTATTTTCTATTTTGTATATTTTTGTTTAAAATTCCGAAAATAAACAATTTTTTTCTATTTCAAGGAAAGTGATTTTGTACAAAATATTGTGGAGAATATTTTTGTGACAAGGCTTCAAACTTTGATAAAATCAAAATGACAAAAGTTTGATCAAAAATTATATTTTTTAAATATTTAGAACTTTTTTACCAAAACTTCTGAATCATACCTCGGCCAAAAAGTGGAATTCAACATAGCAAAATAAGATTTTCAGACAGCACAACTTTTTCAAGATTTTTTCGTGTGAAAAATCACAGAGCACATTTTGAAAATAAAATCTTCCACGTTTTTTTTTTCTTTTTTTTTGTTCAGAATTATGATTTTTCTAAATTTTGAATTTTTCGCCAGGTTCCCCAAGTTCCGACGGCCCGAAAACAATTTCTGGAAACCCTGACGAACTTTTTAGAGAATTATGGTCGCAATTTTTCTCATAGTGCAATTAGGGCCGGCCCCATTTTTCTGACAACTCTTCGGTCAGCACTAAAAAAAGCATAAACTTTTTTTCTAATTTTTGTGACTAGAAAAATTGTGTCTAGGTGTTAACAGATTACCCCATTTTGGTCAAAGACTATAAATAAAACTCTACTGATAATCTATATTTTCAAAATGTTTGCTACACTATTTCTTTTCTGTACTTTTTTCATCGATTCTTCCAGTGGAGATCCAAGAAAATACTATCTACAAGCTTTCAAATCAGCCAAACAGACACTTTCAGATATTGAGCCAGGTGCAAATTTGTATATTTCAACTTTCGATGACGTTTCATATCTACGTAGTATAACATTGACTAGTGGTGGGATTACTGTAACGTGAGTGAAGAGTTTGTTGTGGAAAATATTCTATTTTTGACAGCGCTGAACAATTATCCATCGGGAAAAACGAGGATGGAACACAAAAATCTTTGAGAGTGACTAAAGATGGTGTAGTCATCGAATCCACTAATTCACAGAACACAACTCTTAAACTAACTGGAATAATTTATACAACAACATTCAGTCAAGCTATGGATCCGAACTTTGTGGTTTTTGTTGTCAAAGAGAGTCAAACTATTAGAAGAGATCAAAACTCAACAATTGTTTTGTTAAACCCCTACAATATTCAATCAATAACTAGCCCACTAAACAACGCATTTATTGATGAAGTTGTTCAACCAAAAGTGAGAAATTCTCAAACTCAATTAAAAAAAAAAAATATGTAACTCTGTTTCAGACAACATCATTTATTGCGTTTCGTAACTTCCCAGACAACAACTATCAAGACTTGACGAGAAACTCAACAATATTTCGGAATCCTCTGAAGTTCAAGTGGAGTAATAACGTGTCAATTGAAAAGTTTGTACTCTTATCTTATCTTGCACTCAAATGTTCAATGTGCACTCAGAATGAGTCAGAAACATTTTACAGATTTTTCCCGCACATCGAATCATTGCAATTTCCTACTGACACATTTTACATAGTTACCAGTGGAGAATTGAGCTTCCGCGCGAGTTCGACATGGATTGATCGGACAAATCTAACAACAACTGAGTTGACTACAACAGGACTGATTCTCAATGAACAGATCGATTCGTATAGTAGAGTTAACTTTATGGCCAATCAGAATAGTTTACAAACAATGGGATATGTTGTGAATGCCAATGTTGACTTTGATCTTCGAGTGAACATGATATCTTTGAATACAACGATTTATCAAACGTGAGTTATGACCAGGTCAAAAGAAGGCCGCCGGTCCGAAACGGGCCTCAAATATAGCCGAAAACAAATTTCAGACACCAGTTATACTCTCTCTCTTTGTGCGGTGGAGCGCGTTTTATCGATTAGCAACTTACACAAGTTGTGAACATATGGCACTTCTCAAAAATGGGAAGATGTCGCACTTTTTGTTGTGTAGGATAATCAATCAATAACAACACATAGTTTTCTCATCGACCTACATAACAAAAGGTGCGCACGACGGTCTCCTCTTTTTCGGGAGGCCATATGTTTACAACTTGTGTAGTTTGTTAATCGATAAGCCGCACAAAGAGGGAAAGAAAATTGTCGATCACTTACACTTGTGCGTCGCGGTTTTTGCGTCGCGTGTGTTATCATTAGAGCGACTAAAAAAAAGGTTACGGTACTTTTTCAGATTTGAAAAAGGTGCTCCTATTTACAATCAAGTCAAATATGTTGACTCCCACATCGATTCATTAACAGTGGACCCTCAATCATCGGCAATATCAGATTATAGTATTCAATACTTTTCGATAGATGGAATGTCTTTTCCAATCGGATCAACAACACCTCTTCCAATTCAGGCAACAACGTCGACATCTACGAAAACAACATCTACCACTGAAAAGATATCAACAACGACGAGAGGTGCGGCACGATTGACATCATTTTTTATATCATTTTTCGTTCTGCTTTATATTTGATATCAGTTTCATCGCAAATAAACCATGATTATTTCAATTTTTGTGTTCTGTGTATTCGTCTCAACAAAGGCTGTAACTGTCCATTTCAGCGATTTGAAAAATGGATCTATTCATCTAGATGTTGAGGTTTTTACGAACTTTTAAAAAATGAGCAATACTTGGTTTCAGATAGGATCTCGCTTATACGTAGCATCAACAGATTCCTCAAACCTCCTACAAAATTGTTTTATAACAGATGGCGACGGTATTTACACAGGTTATACTTTATCTAAACTCGGAGTCAATTTTGATGGAACAATGTCTGGTTACACTATAACTACTAACAGATTAGTGATTTCTGCCTCAGAAGCATATGATTACACCTTGATGACTGGTTTTATTTACATAACAACTGCGAAACAAGCAAAAGGTTTTTAAAAATATTTTTCCAATTTCAAAAACTTCAAGTTTCAGACCCAAAGTTTTTAGTTTATCCAGCAGATGTCAAATCGATAATATCTACAGATTTCGAAAATGCAACAATTGTTGTTTTAAACTATGACATTGATATAGCCAGAACATCTGATTACATTCCACTTAAGTCTTCTAGAATAACAGGCCTGACTAGTTCAGACTATCGAATTTATTGGGATGAACCATCAGCGACGTGGAACAATGGCAGTTTGTTCGCACAACAGCTCGTGTTTTCTAACCCTCTCGAAGGAGTCTATTACAATAATATTGATCCGATTCAAATGAACACTGATATTTGGTATATGTGGATTGAGCATGGGGTATCATTCACTATTGAACCAACATGGATAGATCCGAATAGTATCGTTTCATCAGGTTACACTTCTACGGGAATGATTATGAGCACATACAACATTGAAGATATTAAGTTTGACTTGAGGAAAGATTTAAAGTATGGAGGAGAGTCTGGATTTCGAGTTATTCACAGAGTTGAAAATATTACAAGTTTTGAAATGGGACAATCGTTTTCTTATAGGTGAGATTTCTTTGAAATGTGGCATTGAAATCTGATGTTTAGCGCTTTTCCAACAAACTCCGAACAATTTAGAATTGTGTTTTCTATAGTTGAACAAACGTCTGATTATTTTTCTATCTCATCTGCACCACCACACGTTGGCCAGTTTGCTGTTCAATATTTTCAAAAACGTTTGTTTTTATTTTTAATTAATTTTTGATTCGAGAAATGTTTTTAGAAGGAAACCTGTTACCTACTACTGTTTCTACTACAAATTCTTCGAGTACTGTAATTTTGTCAACGTCGCCAATGGCAACCACCACTACAGAAACACCGACTACAACTAATAGTTTTACAAAAGTATCGATTTTCTCTGTTTTCACAATGATGATAATTCAAAAATACTTACGATAAATTTATTTGATATTTGTCGTCGATTCATTCAGCTGATGTTGTAACTTTTGTCGGTTAGAAGCCTTGAAAAACGAAAAATAAAATTAATTATTTTGGGGACTAGAAAATTTATTATTTGGTTTTTTCGGTCATTCAAGTTTACAAAAGTTTGGGAAGTTTAAAACACCCGATTCGATTGTTAAAGTGCATTTAAAAAATTAGCATGTTTGAATTAATATTTGATTCTTCCTCATCAAGATGGTATTAACACGTTAACGCCTCAAACATCTCGTTGCAATGAAAACAAAAGTATGCGGAAATGACCTAGAAAACCAAACGTGTGTACTTCTCGAGGAGAAGCTTTATTTTATTATTTATTTTTTTTTCAAGCTTTCGAAAAATTTCCGCTTTGTCGTCGTTGCTGTTCAACTTTCGAATTTCTAGAAATGACGAGACACGGAAAAAATTGCACGGCATCATCAGTATATTCTTACCATGAACGGAAAAGAGATGCAAAAGTGAGTTTTCTTGCCTTTGAAGATACACCTAGTTTGCTTCAATTCAAATTGTAGGCCAGTGGTTATGGAACTTTGCACGCACGACTTGGTGCTGATTCCATCAAAGAATTTCACTGTTGCTCTTTAACTCTACAACCCTGTCGGCAACCCGTCATCACACCGAACGGCTATATTTACGACAGAGAGGCGATTCTCGAAAATATTCTTGCACAGAAAAAGATGTTCGCGAAAAAAATGAAAGAATACGAGCGACAGTGTGCTGAAGAGAAAGCGGATAAAGATCGAGACACCGAAACTGAAGCAATGTCAAAGAAAAACAAATTCTCAATTATTGAAAGTACACCAAGTCGTACGGGAGCGCTAGCAATCTCTGCGTCAATTGTGGGAAAAGCGAATGCTCAAAAACGACCAGGAGGGGTTATTTCATCCGAAATTGCAGCCAAAGTTAAAGCTCATGGTGAAGAGGGTGATATTTCAAATATGCGCGGTGACAAAAGCACATCTCTACCAAGTTTCTGGATACCAGAATTGAACCCGACAGCAGCTCCAACAAAACTTGAGAAACCAGTAGGTTTAATTTTCTAATTTTTTTTTCAAAGTTATCATCCTTTAGAGTTCTAAAGTACTGTGCCCCGTGTCTGGAAAGCCTCTTAAATTGAAAGATCTTATGGACGTCGAATTCACACCAATGCCCGGAACAGAAAATTCGGCAAATAAGAAATATATATGTGCGGTGACAAGAGATGAATTGACAAACACAACAAAATGCGCGTATTTGAAAAAATCGTGAGTTTTCTCAATTTTTGTGAATGCAATTTTTTTGAACCAAAAACTGACCTGTTTCTAAAGACGTTTATTTGTAGCTAAGAAATTTCGAAAAATGTTGAATCTACTCAAAAGTCTATGAAAATGTCACGCAATAAATTATTTTTAAAAATAGGGTCATTTTTCCAGCCCTGACCATGCATTTTTCTCGAAAAAATCGAACTTGTTTTCAAGTTTGAAAGATTTAGAAAAAGTCAGTTTCACCGACAAAATAATGTGATTTTTTTTGGAAAGTATTTCTCAAGTTCTTTCAGAAAATGTGTTGTGAAATATGAAGTAGTATCAAAACTGATCAAAGATGACGGAGTTGATCCAATCAGCGGTGATCCAATCACCGAAGACGATGTCATTGAACTACAACGTGGTGGTACCGGCTATTCAGCGACCAATGAGGTCAAAGCGAAGCTTATTCGACCTCAACTCGAACTTCAATAACTTTTGGTTTTTGTTATTTTTTCATAAAAACGGTATTTATTCAATCATTCCATATATACAGAAAACACAAAAACAACAAAAATTATCTCAATAATGTGTTTTGGGCACATGTTGGCCCTGTCCATCCTAGGTTACATGTGCAAGTGAACGATTTCAACGTGCCGATGCACACCCCATTGCCTGAACATTGCAGAGCACCGGTGCATAGTGGTTCGAGCTCGCAGTGTAGTCCAGTGTAACCAGGAGCACAGAGACATGTTGGCATCAACTTGTTGCCAAGACACAACCCATTACCGTTACAGTCTTTTGTTTCGCAGAAGAAACCTTCTGTTCCGGGAAGTAGGGCTAGAAAAGAGATGTTGTGATTTAAAGAAAAAAGGAAAACTAACTGTATTTTAATTCACACCGAGCTCCGTGGTAACCTGGCGAGCAAACACATTTCTTATCCTTTTTTGTTCCGATACAAATACCGTTTGAATTACAATCCGATGCTTCGCACATTGTTCCAGTAACTGGAAAACTCCTCTTTTTATGGGAACAAGTGGAGATACTCACTTGTCTCACAACGATCTCCAGAATAACCTAAATAGCATGCACATTTATAATCGTCGTTTGTCCCAATGCAAAGTCCATTCGAATTGCAGTCTCGACTATTGCACAGTGAAACGGGTGCTAAAATATTTCTAGATTCAGAAACGATATTTTCTCCAACACAATATCAAAAAGGGGCGGAGCCAATAAAGGTATGCCAATGTTTGCGAAACATGAATAGACCCCGCCCTTATTTCTGTGCGGCTGTTTGCAATGGCTCACTTTTTTCACACGTCGACCCGGTGTATCCAATTTGACAAGCGCATGTGAAACTGTTCTTTGTACCAATGCACAATCCTTTGTTGTTACAATCACTTGGCGAGCAAAGAGTTAGCGGGGCAGATGGGTCGAGATTTACTAGAATGCAAATATTTGGACTTGGGTTAGATTTGGGCCTTTTCAGATTTTTTTGCCGAACAAAACTTTGGTCCAGATTTCTCCAAGAAACAGATTTTTTTCAGAAAAGTCTTTTTTGTTGAAAAATTTTACGACACTCCGCTTTGCCTCTTGTTTAACACAAATTTAAAATCGAAGTGTCGCACGGTGAAAACTTGAATTTGAAAGTTTTTTTTTCGGAAAAATAATACGACACTCCGCTTTGCCCCTTGTTTAACGCAGGTGTAAAAGCGGAGTGTCGTATGGTGGGAGTTTGAATTTGAAAGTTATTTTTTTCGGAAAAATAATACGACACTCCGTGTTGCCCCTTGTTTAACGCAAGTCTAAAAGCGGAGTGTCGTATAGTGGAATTTTAAATTGCAAAGTTGTTGTTTTTTTGCCGAATTTTTCAGATTTTGCGGTTTACAGGGAACATCTTCCGGTTATGCTTTAAATATAAAAAATAATTTATCTCAAAAATATACAGATAAAGTGAAATTTATTGAAGTTCATTACACCATGTTGAGTGGAAGGTGTTTTTTCCTGAGACCGAACATTTTTGAAAACAAAAAAAAGAGAAAAAAAAAAACTCACATAGTCCATTAATCTCAGTTTCACATTTGAACCCAGTCCGTCCAAGATTACAAAGACACAACGGCATCGATCTTGTTCCAACACATACCCCGTGTCCAGAACAATCGGCAGCTGTGCACACTTCCATCACATCCGAGTTGAGGCCGAAAATGTTTGGACTATTTTGAAGGCCGGTCAGCGCGTTGATGTTGTTGGCGCCAAACAAGTTGAGAGGATCGAGAAGATTTGTAGACGCTGGGTTTGATTGAAGAAGGTTCAGCGGATCGAACATGTTCGATGTTGCTTCACAATATTCACCAGTCCAACCAATGAAGCAAAGACACTTCGACGATCTAGCAGTGCCCAGACAAAACCCTTTGCCACCACATCTTGTGAATGAGTTGCACGGTAGAATGTCGTCAAACGCGCCAAGACCTGCACCGCCGTTCAGACCGAAACCAAGACCTGATTGACGACGATGACGCGAAGCATCGACAATCCCGAAAAACAGAACAATGATAGAACAAATCATGCTGAGCTGATGATGATAAGCCAAGCCCAACCATTTATATACTGCCACAGCAGAAAAAAAATAGTAAATATTTACAATTATTACGATATATTAGTCTGAAAACTAAAAATAAATATGATACATGAGGCTGTGGTTCAGGGTGTATATTTGCACAGGATTCTGTTTTTTTTTTTCTAGTGCTAATCTAATCGTATAGTTTGAGACCTGATTCATGTCATGTCCGTCAAAAAAAAAAGATGAAAAACCAATTTATTTTAAAATACGACGCGCGTGAAACGTGGCATCGAGTTGTATTTATCTATTTGTTTGTTGACACATTCATTTCATTTTTTTCTCATTACTACGAAATTCATTTGGCATTCAAGATAAGTTTTTGTTTTTTAACATTTCCTAGTAAAGTACGCATATCAACTTCTCAGCGATTATAGCCTACAAGAGCCTTAACCCGGCTCCGTTCTCCATCGAACGTGGACCCGTTTCCTTTTGTCACGGCGAGAAAGTGTTGACAGAAGTTGATAGAGGGTTTGCGTGCCCTACTTTCCTCTCCTCTCCTCCTATTCTCAACCACCTTCACCGGTAGTGTAGAGTCTGCGCGTCATTTCCACGAGCAAGTACCGCCACAAAAGCCCGAACCCGGCTTCATTTGGTTTTCGAACCGAGTGTGGATTAATTTCCTTTTGTTATGGCCTGAAAGCGAGGAAGGGATTTGATGAATGGGGTTTGCGCAATGTCTACTTTTAAACGGGGAATGGTGGCTGAGATGTGGTAGAAAATCATATTTAACACCTCTGGGAGAACCTACTTTTTGATTAAAACATCACACGATATTTCAGAGCTCAATGACTTCGAGATTGGTTTGGCTCCGAAACGCACAACTGATATCGATTACTGTTTGATTGATGGAATTGAGGAGATGGAACACTGCTAAAATATTGTTATGGTGAGTTGATTTTTCGAGAAAAAATCCTGGAAAATTGTGTACTTTCTTAGTTATTCGGAAATTTTTCAAGATCTTTAAATGTGGCCTAACCAAAGAAAAACTCTGGAAATTGAGAGAAAAGGCCGCGAAAACAAACAAATATGCAACTGCCGCACACTTATTTTGAGAGAAATAGTGTGGGTTAGAGAAACTAGAATGTAGTTAGGCTACTGTCTAAGTCTCTCATTTTGTCGTGCTCTTTCCTCGATTTTTTTGGATGATCTGGCTTGAATACACACTGTGCCCGGCCGGGATTTCTCGAAGGGACTCAAAAATCTAATTTTTTTCTAAAACTTAATACCAAAAGTTCATAGTTCCCTTGTAGTCCGGTCTGAAAAGGTCATAATTTTCAAAAAAAAAAAGTTCGATGCTTATCGAAACTAAAATTTTTTTTTTTCCACTCGAATAAAACGATGAGCACTTCACAAAAAAAAATGCATAAAATATGTATGCGAAAAATAATTGAAGTGGGTGAATAATTTATGGGATTGTTTTAACTGCCCAAAAAAATTTTTTTTTGGCGTAGATTTAGATTTCACAAACATTTTCTCATACTCACTCGGCTTCTCGAAAAGCACATAAAAAGTTCAATTAAAACTCGAGATAAAATTCATTTCGACGCAAAATCTCTCCGTTTTTGGTTTCTTCTTCTTTTTTTTTCTTCTTCTTCTTCCTCTATTCATCTATGAGTAGACGCGTCCTGTTGAGAGGATGACCAACTCTCCGGAGGGAAGAGAAAAAGTAGGAAAAAATTGGGCGTTGAGATTTTTTTCTAGTATTGAAAAGGGCATTATGTATGTTGTTTGTGTTTTTGATTTTCTGGAATTTGACTAAGTTTTCGACTTTTCAGAACTTTTTTTCGAAAAAAATTTCTCGTGATTTTTCCAAGTTTTTTGTTGGAGAACTAACTCGTTATTTCGTAGATCAAACATTTCTCAAAAAAAAAAAAAGTTCAGCGTCTCAGTTTTTCTGTGAATTTTTTTCCAATTTTTTTTCAAAAAAGTTTCTATTTCTAAAAGGTACTGTAGTTTACTCCGCACATTTCAAAACACTCTCTCGATTTGTTCAAAATTTTCCGGACTACATTTTGCTACCCCAAGTTGGCCTGTTTCCACAACTCTGGGGTACTGTACATCATTTCAAAAAAGAACATAATTTTCAGAAATTAAAAAAAAAAAACTTTGCCGCCCCTGGACTCGAACCCTTGACCTTTTTCTTGGAAAATTTTCAGCTAATTTTTATCAAAGCTTTTTCATTTCCCAGCCGGCGAAAAAATGTTTTCTCGCCCAAAACAATTGTGGTTTCTCCATGAAAAAAAGAGGCCAACACACAAATTAAATTTGTTAAAAACTAGACGAGAAAAAAAAGAAGAAAAAAGTATATAGATAGTTTTGTGATCTGTTTCTGTGTGTGTGTTTTTTTTTTTCTTTTCATCGAGTTCATTCTGTTCGTTGCGGTCAGGATTAGAAAAGGCGAATAATTAGAATGTTCCGGTCTGAAAAAAGAGAAGAAAACGACTTGTTCTTCTCTCCGCTTTTTCTCCAAAAAGAAAACATCATATTTTTATTTCAGCCATGAAGTCGTCTGTCACCCAATTTCTTCATCAAGTAAGTCAATTGTTTTTCGAAATCTTGGTTCTATATTTTATATCAAAGAAGCCCCGATATATTTACACAAAAAAAGGAAAAAAAAAACAATAAGGCACATCAAAAAAAAAACTCAAAAGTCGATCAGAGTTACTGATTTCGATTTCGGTATTCTTTCACAATATGGAAAAGTTGTGGGAAGGCTTCGCGCACCATTTGTCCGATGCCATAGGCTAGAGAGATGAGACGCAGCTCGTTTTCACATTGAGTCGCCCAATCGATCTGTGAAAAAAAAGGTTTAGGGATTTTTGAGAAATTATTGCGATATACAAATTTTGATAGTCATCTGCGTCTCATTCTCTCTATATATCTATTTGTAAAACTCTGCGTCTCACTCACTATCTCTCTCTCTCTCTCTGTCTCTCTCTATTTCTCTCTCTCTCTCTCTCTCTCTATGAAACTCTGGGTCTCTCTCTATGTCTGAAACTCGCTGATTTTTGCCATATTTTGAAAAAACAGATTACTGTACTTTTGTTTGCGCATTTTCCAAAATTGACGATCAGATTTTTAGAAACTCGATTTTTTTTCGAAAAAAAAAGAAATGAGCCCTTTCTTCGTAATGACCTAGTTGCTTGACTCAATTAAAATAATCCTGTTTTCAATTAAAACAACAGAATCTAGCGAAAATTTTATAAGCGTTATTTGATCCAAAAATTCTAGACTCGTTTTTGGAAAAAATCTTTAATTTTTTCGTTCTTGTTGTTGTAGCCTAAACTCACACGTATCTCATTCTCGCTGAAAAACGAGCGATTCGGTAAAATTGTGGCAACACATTGATCCTGTGTCATGAGAGACCATGATTCTTTCGAAAAAAGACATCCACATTGTTGGAAGAGGCTTGACAGGCCAGATGTTTGTGTCATTATTCGGGCACTGTAATGAAAAATTGAGGAGGTATTTGAAATGAAGTTTGCACTCTTGGAAATGTGGCACGCTAGTTCAGCAGGTTAGGCGTTTTGTTATAGAGTGAGAGGTCGAGGGTTCGATTCCTCTCGGTGTATTTTTTCTTTTTTTTTCTATTTTTATGTTTGAGTCATAAACATACCCTTTCAAATCATCAGTATTTGCCTGAATGATAATCGTTCCACCAAGTTGTCGTAGTTCATAAACCGTCATACCTGATACAGGATGTTTGATTTTCAAAATACTTGTCGAATCTTCCAAATCAATAAGGGTTATTTCGCAAAGCTTCTTCGAACTTTCTTGAAGAATAATTTCATCCGGATAAACGCTTGCCTGCATGAATCGATAGCCTTCTTTGTTGAAAATATCGAATTCCACCGGATCAAACTGCACCGAGTTTCGCATTACATAGTTTTCAATCGCGTTTTGAAGTTGTTCAATGTTGTTGAGTTTGATTTTGACACAATTCACTTTTTGAAGAATGTGAACTGCTTCGATTTTTGTGAGAGTTGGCGCGATGGCGGTTGAGAATCTTCTGCAAACTTGCTCTTTAGAAATGTGTTTTCATGTCAGTTTTTTTTGCTCAAAAACTTTCGGAAACCATTTTTGGGAAACAAAACTAATTTCTAAAAATAAGCCGCACTGAATTTTTTGCCAAAAATGCAAATTTCAAATTCAGAGGATTTTTTTTGCCAGAAAATATCATCACAAAATTTTTCACGTTTTTCATTTTTTGAAATTTTTCAGGACGACAAATTTTTAGGCAAAAAAGTTTGAGGAATTGTTTTTCCCAACGAAAAAAAACTTCAAAAAATTCCAGACAATATTATTGGTTGAAAAAAGTATTTTCTCGCGCGCTCTCCTCTTTTTGTGTTGTCTCTCACAAGTGGTGTACGAAACTCCGCTCTGCCTCTTGTTTAACGCGCTGTTAAACAAGTGGCAGAGCGGAGCGTCGTAGGGTGGAAATTTGAATACGCTAAAAATCGGCCGCGAAGCATGTCCGCGTTGCGGTTCTCATTTCGAAAAGATATAGAGAAAAGTGGAGAGGGAAAAGAAAAGGCGACCGCTTGCAGACACGCAGCGCGGACGACGATGTTCGTGATGCACCACTTTTTTGCAAGTTGATAATAATATTAGTTTTTTCACTCACCTAGCCTGTCTCGAAATCTGCGCAGTGACCGAAGATTGTCTTCGCGCACCTCCAGCCATAACTTCAGCCAACTGTCCGCTTGTTGTTTTCTGATGACACGTCGCACTTTCTTCCTTCGTCTCCTTCTCTTTTTTCTTTTTCAGATTTTTCTGCAATAACAAAAGCTTTCAAGTCGTAAAAAGTATACTTTCAACAAATGAAATGCGTTGAATGAAACCAAATAATTATTATAATTTATGCGAGTTACTTAGTAGTAGTTGACCTATGGTCATGAAACCCGAGAAATTGATTGGAAAAACGGGTGGGTAGATGGGCGTGGCTTAGGCTTAGAAGGGTGCATAATAGGTGTACATAGATTATCATTCAATTACTTGTTTTTGCAACATGATTTATGTTAGAGTTGGGAGAATGAGCCAAGAGCAAATACCTCGGGGGAAAAGTCGCAAGTTGGCGCAAGAATTTTTTTGTTGTTGCAAGTTTGCGCCAATTTGTTGCCAGCTTGCGCCACAAAATTGACAATTTTCAGCCTGAAAATGGAAAATGAATATGGCACAACCATTGGGCCATGTGGCGCAAGCGTGTTGCAAAGGCTGCGACATTTGGCGCAAGTGTGTTGCAAAGCTTGCAACACAAAAATGGCGCAAGCTGGCAACAAATTGGCGCAAACTTGCGCCAAATCGGCGCAACACTTGCGACTTTTCCCCCGAGCTCTATTGAAATTTTTCATTTATTCTGAAAATATGAAAGAGAGACTTCAAAAACCAAAACAAATGAGTTCGAAGGAAAACATCTGTTTTTTTTTTTCAATTTTTAATGAAAAATGGGAAAACTGAAGTTATAGGGGGTTCAGACCGGCCCGTATTTTCAAGACATTTTTCTCAAGCTCCGAGTCTGCGAGATATGAACAATCATTTTTTGAGAGTGAACGAGACGCAGAGAACCAATGTGGTCGACAAAAAATATTGAGAGAGAGGGAGAGAGAGAGAGAGAGAGAGAGAGAAGAGACTCAGACTGTAGGTGAAAACAATTTTGAATTTTTCCGGCGTCCAGAATCAAAAAAAAAATACGAGCTAGATTATTTTGAAAAATAACCATGTTCCTTTGAATCTTGCCTACAGTACTTGATTTTTTGTCTAAATTTTCAAGTTATCGCGTAATTTTTTCCTTGATCTCAAAAAAATGCACAAAAAAAATCAAAATGAATGAAGTGTCGAATTCCCGAGCCAAAAAAAGGGAAACCAGAAAAAAACACACCAAGTGATTGAGTTGCGTGTTGGTTTTTTTTTGCTGGCCTTTTCCTGTTCCAAGACTAATTGAAAATTTAAGAAGAGTGACGAAGATTACATCATTTTTCGATATTTATGGAAGCTACATACAAAATGTTGGCAACAATGAGGCTAGCAAAATTATTTTTCTCATGCCATTTTTTCAAAAGCTTAAAATATTTGGTTTCAAGAGTATTTTTGTTGAAAAAAAAACATAAAAGGATGATGAATAAATGATGATTGGTGTTAAAGCTGAATCTTCGATTTGTGCTCAAAAAATATGTTTTTTTCTGGGCAAATTGAAAAATAAGGACTCGGACACACTTTTAGTTTGGCCAATTTCATTGGGTCTTCGCGGAAATCAACACTTCCAAGTTCAAAATTTTTATGAGACGCGTTGAGGAAAAAAATTTAGTATTTATGAAAATATGTATTTTGCACATTTTGGAGAACAAAGAATGAACTTTTTCTGGCGTTTTTGGAAACATTTCCGGTAGTTTTTAAAAGTAGGTTTTTGACCGGGAAAAAACTGAAAACTTTGAAATCAAAAATGCATTTTTGTGTCTGGGAAAACATGATTTTCAAAACTGGCGCCAAAATTTGAGAGCTCGAAAAATTGGGGAGCTCAAACTTTTGGCGCCAAAACTTCAATTTTCCGACCCAGGCCCCAGAAAATTTCTAGTAGAATTTCTATACTTGAAATTGAGTACAATTTTGGCGAGCAAAAATTTTCTGGCACCGAAATTCAAGATTTTGGTGTGAAATCCAAAAAATTCGAAATTGGCGCCAAAAATTCATTTTTGAAAAAATTGTGGGCGTTTCCTAAAATTTGAATTTTCAGACCCAGGGCTTTTTGAAATTCAAAAACTGAAAATTCGAAAAATTTGAAATTGGCGCCAACACTCAAAATCAACAAGACAAAGTGCAATAAAATTGGCAACTTTTTCGAGATGAGATTTTTCAATCATTTTGAGTTCCACACATTTTTTACTACTGTACTTTTTCGAACCAAAAAAAAGAGAGAGGAAGAAAAAATCAAACAACAACGAAAAAAAAACACGTCGTCTCGATGTAAACCACCCCAATGTTTTTAATTCGAAAATTGTATATTAGAGTGTATCACAACAGAAGATGCGCAGAGAAAATTAGATATTTATGTGCTTTTGGTGTTGGTTGCTAACTAAATACAACCAACAAAAAATTGGGCGAAAAAAAAGTGAACAAGTACTTGAATAGATCAAATTGACCGGAAAAAACAAAACGTGAGATTTTTGAATTTTTTGGCGCGAAAAATCCCGATGGATTTATCAATTTTTTGCTATTGTTGACCAAAATTTTTTTGCGGCTAACCCCAGACAAAAAAGCGTGCGAATAAAAATCGAACAAAAGGAACAACGCATCGATTGGCATGAATCGACAAAAATTCTTTCTCATTTTTTTTTTTTGACATTTGGCACCACCACACTTGAAATGTTGCTCAAATTGAATCTGTCAATCAGAGTTGGTTGGTGAGAAATTGAATTTGATCTATCTAACCACACCATGAAATTATGTGGGATCATTTTCCAACACAACTTTTTTCTTCAATTTTTTTACCAGTTATTTTCTAAAGCCTGAAAACTGAATTTCAAAAAAAAAAAAAAAAATTCTAACCGGGATCGAACCTTCGACCGTTAGATTTATAATGTATAGATTAACCACTGCACCATACCCTTGACAATTGCATAGTTTTAAAATGGATACATGTTTCTCTCTTCCTCTCTGGACCGCGAAGTTATTTTTCAATGGTTTTTCTATTTAGCGCAAGAAGTGGATAATAGTAAAAACTAGTAATGCAAAAAATAACAACATTAAGATTTTTCTCTGGTTTCCAAGGAGATTTCTGGAGTGCTTGGGTCCCAAAATTAAATTTTCTTATCGTTCCCATTGTTTCAACCTCTCCCAAACAAACTCATAAAAAAGACCAAATAAAACATACCAAAAACCCCATTTCGTTTCCGAATCAAACAGAGTCGCAGCAAAATTTGATTCAATATGCCAAAAAAAAATTCTCTGATTTTATTCGATAATATAAAAATCTTTTTTTTTTGAACGCTAAAAATGCATAAAAACTTTCACATTAATATTATTCAATTTTCGCCTTTTTTCGGGAATCGATGATTCGAAATCGAACTGGGAAGAAGAAAGAAGAAGAAATGGGAAATGACAAAATTTTGAGAAAAGGAAGAGCAGAGATTTATTACGTGTTTCTCAATTTGCTGAAAAAATTGCTGTTTCAAATCTAGCGGATGAAAAATGAGAGGAATTTTGAAATTTTTCAGCTGTATTATCGAATTGAGAATAAATCACAAAATTTTCGCTGATAAATTTATGTGTTTCATGCGCTGCGCCGCGTTGCGTGCGGTTTATAAGAGACGGCAGGGAAAAAAGACACGCGACGCGCCTGAAAACATAATTTTCGTGACCTTTTCTCTAAGTTTCTCATTTTCAATTCATATTTCTTCGGTTTAGGCCACACCCACAAAACTGTGTCTGATCTAGAAGAATGTGCGAAAAATTTTAGATTCAAAAATATTTTTTTCTCTGCGTCTTTTATAAACCGCACGCAACGCGGCGCAGCGCATCTAAAAACTTAATTTTCTCAGCTAGATTCACTTTTTGCCATTTATTTTCAATTTATAATTCTCTTCCCTTTGTGGAGCAAATAACTTTCCAAAAACTCATACCTGAAAACGTGACCTTTTCTCTGAATCTCTCTCATTTCACTGTCCACAAAAGTGTGTTCGAAGATGAGCCCGGTCCCATTTTTCGCGCTTCTAATCCCCATAAAAATTGTTGTTTTGAATTTTTTTCTCTTTTCTGAAAACAAAGATATAAGGTCATCAGGATTTCTAGTTCGCTGAAAGAAAAATTGCGTCTCGATTCGTTTTTCCCCCAAAAATCTTTTGCATTAAAATTTTGAAATTCCACAAAAAAACAAGCCTTGTTTTTCTAATCTTAGTTTCATTTCAGCCGTGGTCTCCGATGAAACGAAAACGAGCAAAATCGTCGAATCCCTCTCGGATGACTGTGATTCCTCAAAATCTCAACAATAACAACAATATAGCACTTCCGGTGGGTTATTTATTACGATATTGAGCAGAAGAGGGGGGGGGGGGACAAAAAAAATGCAATTTGCTAGAAGAAAAAAACATCAATTATGTTTTTTTTTGCTAGTTGTCTCACCGCTCCCAAAATATTTTTTAATAACCAAAAAATAGTTGACCTTCCCCAATAAATGTTGCATATATTTATTATCATTGAGGACGAAAGTGTAAAGTTTTGTAATCATATTTTTTGTTGTTGTCACAAGATCTCCCATATTGTTTATGTTTTGTGTGTTAATTTCAACCAGATGTTGCTGCCCGTTTTTTTAATGCATGGAATGGGAACTTATTTTTTTCGGCTAGTTTCTTTTGTTTTAATTTCCACTTGATCAACTATTTATTTTTAGTAGTTCTTGGAATGTACATAAGTTGTTGAGGAAGAAATGTGCTTGTTGAGAGCTTATGATGTCTTTTTTCAGAGGTTTTTAATTATTCACAGTCTTAAAAAATATTTTAAAAACACCCTGTCACTCAGAACAGGTTTTTGTCGTGGGTTACTGTAGCTGCACACACACACAAACGGTGTTTGCGGACGACAATCTTTTGAGAACGAATTCAAAACTTTTTTTTCTTTTTTTTTATGAAGTTAATTTTTTCGTATTTTGGATTTCACACATCAAAAGTTGAAGTCTTCAATATTGAGATTTCGATAAAAACGAGAAATTTATTTCTGAGTGATAAGGTGTCTTTAATCCCACGCCAGGTCCAAAAAAATCGCGAAAAGTTCTATTCGAAATTTCCAGATCTTCTCCATCTGAAATATAAAAAAATTTAATCCCCAATTTTCTAGTTCTTTGTAAGGTCGAAAAAAAAGAAAAATATTTTTTTGAAATCTTTCTCCTGAAGATTGACGTCCGCAAACACCGTTGTATGTGTGTGCTGGTACAGTAACCCACGACAAAATTTGCTATTCTTTCCAAACATTTTTTTTTTTTTTGTTTTTGAGTTAGAAGTTTTCGAGCTACCCTGAAATTTCTCCTAGCTCAGAGAAACAAAAAACATCTGCGTTTCCATCATATTTTTCAGAATTGAGAAACAATGCACCAAGTTTCATATTTCATTTTGGCTTTTTTCCCATTTTTCTTCTCAAAAAATTATTCAAAAATGTTTCAAAACTGAAGAAAGGTCAAATAATTCCTTCCGGTCTTTTATTCTCCAAAAGTTCAAGTCTGTGGTTCATTTTTGCAGAGCTCAACAAGTCAACCAATGTTAAGCACCCAATCAGCGCGAGGATGTAACACACTTCCACGAAGGGTAGGTCACTTTCTCTCTGTTCAATTATTCAAATATGTAATTATATAATCTGGTGGTTTGTTTATTTTTTTTTTGCTTTGCTGTGTTATTCGTCTAGTTCAAAGTCACATGAAATTTCCGAAAATTCCTCTACTTATCTATAGAATATTAGATTCACAGGTGAGGATATATAAAAACTTGTTCTTTTCTTTTCAATTTGTCATAATAGTTGGATTTTCAAGAAATCGATACTTGTTTTGAAAACCTCTAATTATGTTTACGTTTCACTCTTTTGTCGATGTAACGCACCTGTTTCAAAATGGTTTTACCAAAATATGACGACATAATTATTCAATTTTTGAAACAGGTATGTTTTTGAATTTTCCAAAAAATCAAAAATCTTCGAGTTTTGAAGGAACTGGCCAATCTTCTTGAATTTTCTGTTGACCGGAAAAATTTGGGTCTTTTTGTGCCAGCCTGACTTTTTGAAGGGTCCAGAAAAGCTCGTTTATGGTTGGAAAAAAACATAAACTACAGTAACCCAATTCAGAACACTTTTTTTTGCTTTTTTCACATCAAAATTACGTGTTGACCTTTACCTTTTTATTGTAGGAAGTTAGTTTTTAAAAAATTGAATGTAGAAAAAAATGGCGCTCTATCTTCCTCCTCCCCTTTTTCCATCTGTTTCTCTGCGCTCTCTCGTTTGTGCATACTCTCTAGTTTTCTTTGTTTCTTTTTCCCCTCTTCCCACAGGTCACTCCTCAAGTCTAGAAGTCGAAAAAAGCTCAACCTACAGTAACCTCTCGTCATTTTTCTGTCGAGTTCAAAAGAGCCACCACAACTTTGGGTTGTCCAATTTCCTTGAAATTCCTGTTGGTCTCAATGAATTTCTCAGAACTGAGAAAAGTTGACCTATGTGAAGTAACGCGATATTTGAAAACAATGAAATGGGGGAGGATGAATAAACAAAAAAGTGACCACCTCGAGAAGGAGGAGTCGATTTCAATTGTTCGAAACTATCAAAAAATGAGAATCGCGCGCACAAATATTTGCATTCATCCGTTTCCACTCAAAAATATCTCATTTTCATTTTCTCACACTCTAATAAGAAGTTGAAGATTCATCAAAATATGCATAGAAAGTTGTCTGCCCAAAAATAATCTAAAATTCAAACAACAGACTTAGTGTAATGTATTCATATTTCTTCGTGTTTATATATATGTGTGTGTGTGTGTAAATACAAATAAGAAATGTGGCTCATTGCCAGCCAGCCAGCCAACCAGGTTGGTTGGTTTTGAGCTGTTGACAAACAGCCGCGCACCTGCCAGCCACCCATCCTACATTATAGATGACCTTTTTCTTCCTCTGTTCTATTTTTTTGTTGTTGCTGCTTTTTCTAGACTTTGACAATTTTTTGTTGTCTGCTTTTGACATGCCTTGACAATAATAACACATTTTTTTGCGTTTTCTGGGAAATTGAACTCCTTTTTGATGAATGTAAAGTCAAAAAACCCAAATTTTTCTTCCTATCTTTTCTTCGAAAATTTGAACACTTTAAAATGTGGCACGGCAGTTCAACTGGTTAGCCGTTTTGTTATAGCGTGAGAGGTCGAGGGTTCGATGCCTCACCTAGGAAATTTTTTTTTGTTTTTTTTTTTGTTCGAGGCCTATTATCCTAGACATGAAAAAATATGCAAATTCATTTGCCTCTCTCCTAGATATAAATCTCTTTTTGGCACTCCCTTTCTCTCCTCTCACAAATCCTTTGAAACATCTCCCGCTGTTCGATTTTTACGTTACATTATTATTATTATTACGATTTTTTTCTTCATTAGGTCTTTTAAAGAACCAGTTTAAGATTTCACTACTTTTTTGTCGAGAAAAAAAAAAATCAGCAAATATTGCGGCAAAAAAAGGCAAAAAATTCGTAATAAAAAATTTTGTTGATATAGCGAGAAAATTGTATTTTCACTTCAAAGGTGTTTGTTCGAAACCTCCCATTTTTTGCCTAATGTATCATCATCGTTCCTCTTCAAATTATAATACCCTCTGACCTTCGTCCGTCCACTTTTCCCCTCCTTTTTTGGGGCAAGAAAAAGAGGCGACAAAAAACATAACTAATTCCATGTGCGCGACATTTGGCTCTTTTTCCATTCAACTTTTCATTCTTCTTCCTCCTTTTGACTTTTTTTTGTCGTCCGCCTTTTTTGCCATTCTCTGTGTGAGGCGAGAATTTAATTAATTTTTTTGTGTCTCGTTGACACAAAAGTCAAGAAGATTTTCTTGCCTGTTCGCCGCTCCGACGGAGAGAAAGAAGAAAAAAAACACATGTGACGGTTTTCTGTTTTATTGTGATAAGAAATAGACATTTTCCCAATTTTTTGTATTATTGTTTTGTCGTTTTTTACAGTCTGCAATCCTGTCATCTTCGCAGTCTCAATCTGGTATGATATCATTGACACAACAAGTTGGAGCTATCAAGTTAGATACACATAAAAGCGATACTTTTGATAAAAATGTGAGTTGAAATTTTTTTTCTCGAAAAAAAACCGATTTTTTAAAACTACCAGAGTATATTGCAAACAATTCACTGGTTTTGCTCAATTTTATGGGTCTGAAAAAATCTGAGTAAAAACGGCCCGAAAATTTTGGTCTCGAAAATCTGATTTTAAAATTTGAGGCTGAAAATTTTTGAAATCATTTTTTTTGGTCCGAAAAAATCTGAGAAAAAATGACCCGAAAATTCTGGAGCCAAAAATTTTGAGCTCGAAATTTCTGATGTCAAATTTTGAGTCTGGGAATTTTAAAAATCTCAAAAGTCCATTTTTTTTGGCACAAAAAATTGTGATCAAAAAATGGCCCGAAAATGTTGAATCCAAAAATTTTTAGCTCTATTTTTTTCAGAGTTCTGGCCTTGAAAATTTTGAAAATCTGAATTTTTTGGGCTCGAAAAAATCTGATTAAAAATGCCCCGAAAATTCTGGGTGCAAAAATTTTGAGCTCGATTTTTTTGGCTCAAAATTTTCCATGTCAAATTTTGAGCCTGAAAATTTTGAAAATTTCAAAAAATCAAAAAATTCAAAAATCGTATTTTCCAGGATCTGGTATTAGACAATGCGGGAAATGTATTATCGGGTAGTCTGGACGCCTTAATCCGCCGACTGGTTCCAACCAAAGACTTTTGTCCGGATAGCTCTTACATCTTTTCACTTCTCGTCAACATTCGAACATTCATCTCACCCCACGAACTTATGCAGAAAATTGTGCAATACTGCATGTTCGCACAAAATGCTGATTCACACAATTTTGCCAAAGAGGGTCGCGGCCGAATGTTTGCACATATTTTGAGATTGTGCTCCGAATGGGCAACCAATATTCCCTATGATTTTAAGAGTGAATACATGAGGACTAGGTTGGTTTTGAAGGAAAAAATGTTTTTTTCTCAAAAATTCGATTTTTTTGCAGGTTAAATGAGCTGTTGAGACTGTGCGCAGTTGATAAATCATACCAGCAAAAAACAACGGATCTTCAATCATCACTAAGGTCGTCTTTAAACAAATTGGATCGATACGAAAAAGCGGTGTCAAATCTGCAAAAAGCGCTTAGCGAAAACACACAATTACCAGAACAATCTGACATTATGACAGGCTTATATCCCCTTTGTAATGATCCGAAAGTGATCGCCCAACAATTGACACATATTGAAATGGAACGATTTAGTATGGTGGGAGTTGATGAGATTGTACAATCATTGGCCAGTGATCCATTGTCGGAAATTGGCAGGAATCAGAAGAATAAAGAGGGTACTATCAGCTCGATTTCGTTTTATATCGAATGGTTCAATCGATTGTCGGCGTTTGCGGCGATTGAAGTTTTGAGGCAGACGAAAAAGCGGTGAGCTAAATAAAAATGAAAAAAAAAGTTGCCAAGGTGAGGAGACGAACCGCACACCTTCCGCGCTATAAACAAAAACCTAACCTGCTAAACCACCACGCCACACAAATATCGCGCTGCAATTTCCTTTCGAATCTTTGTTCACCCTTTTTGTTTTTGCAGAAATCGAATAACCGTGTTCGAATTCATGATCGACATTGCCAAAGAGTGTTGCGAAATTGGCAATTTCAACTCAATGATGGCAATTGTAGCCGGTCTATCTCTCCCGGCGGTCAGTCGACTCAAAAAAACATGGAGTCGTGTGGAAAAATCGAAACTCGAAATCCTCCAACATCAACTAGACCCATCGGGTAATTTTCTCAGCTATCGAGCCACCATCAAAGCCGCACAATGGAGGGCAGATGGTGCCGGAGCAAATCAACAACGAATTGTAATCCCATTTTTTGTGCTCTTGTTAAAAGATTTATTCTTGATTTACCACGGCAATTCGAGGATACTACCCAATGGACATCTCAATTTTATGGCATTTTTTCAACTCGCCGAGCAACTTCGCGATGTCATACAATGGAAGTCAACATGTTGTAACTTTGAGAAAAACCCACAAGTTTTACAATACCTATTAATAACATCTGTATCTGGAGAGAAAGGTGAGAAAAATTGAAAATCAATAATATTTTCAAAATTGTTTTTGTTGTTGCAGACTCGATGTTAATGTCTTTTGAATGTGAACCGCCCGAGTCGTCAGCAGAACGAGAACAACACAAAAAACTCAAAACAAAATGAATGCATAGTTCAACAAAGCTAGTCAACGACCAATTTCCGAGTCATTCCCAAAACTTTAAACATTTCAAAACAAAAGTCATTGCATCATCAACGATTCTCAATATAATTGTAATAAATATATTGATTGATTCAAATACAATCGGGAAGATAAGTATATCTTTCAGAGAAAGTTTTAGATTTTTTATGATGTCTTTCAAAAGAGACGCAGAGTGGTCAGACTTTTGCATTTCGGGGTCGCGTTAATTTTTTATTATTTATTATCCAGAACCGAATCGGTTAAACGCGCTCTATTGATAATGTTATTTTTACTCGGTTCAGAAGATATTTTTGAAATTTTTGCAAAAAAAAAATAAATATTTTGGCGTCTTCCACGTGTCACGTTTTCTTCGTCATCACATCAACATTATTTCCAAAAAATATCTGTCATTTTTAATTCTTCATTTTGGTCGAAACAATGAGATAAGTTTTTTTTTTCCATACTTTCGTGCTTCCCTGTTCTTCCACTCAAGACCCATAATTTTCACCCACTCTTCGGTCAGCGAGTCCATCCCAGAGTTTCTCAGTTTTCTTTGTTGAAAACAGCCAGAGTACTACCATTGTCAGTGACTTCGACAAAAGTGGAAATTTTGATTGGTTACCACTTGCATTTTTTATGCGGGAGTATTGGGAAACAATGATGGGTTTGAGAGCGGAGGTCAACACGTGTTAATGACTGATAATGTTGGGGTGAAGATTATGGGTCAAATTAGGTGTTTACCTGGGAGGGGGGGGGGGGGGTTCTAGATTTTTTTTACTTCAAAATTTTTTCAGAAAACTACTTGGTTGAACGACAATGGTTAGCGGCAAGGAGGAAACGTTCAAAAAAGGTTAGTAAACTTAGAAAATGTGTGTGGTTCAAAAAAACCAAAAATATTTGGGTTACTGTACCGGCACACACAGGTGTTGGCGTTATCTGAGTGACTAGAAAAAGTTTGGCACCCAACATGACCCAAAAATCATGGTCCGGGGCAGACTGTCAGACTTTCAGACTCTCACAGGCTCATTTTTTTGATATGAAATTTATTTTTTCGTAAAAAAGGTATAGTGATTTCAACGCGGCCAGACTCCGGCCTTGTTTTTTTGACCTAAGCCTAAGCCCAACGTCTCAATATATTTATCAGAGGAACACATAAAAACTCTCAATATATCTCAATTATTTTTATTAGTTTTTGAGTTCTAGCTATTGTCAATCGACGAAAACCGGCGAGAGAGCACGACAAAATGAGAGACTCAGACAATAGATCAACCTCGCGCTGGTTGATCTGACTGGATTGATATTATCAACAAGTTTGGTATTTTAATTATTTGTTTTTTTTTCAGATTCTAAATTCGATGCACACTGTCCAGCTGAAAATCTATTATTTTCCTTTTAAATTTTGTTTCTCTGCTTTTTGCTTAAAAGCCAAAAAGTAGAATACTGTATGTATGGTGTAAACCACTTTAAAGTTTGGGGTTGAGAAAACTATGTACATGTTTCTTTTTTTTTGTCTGTCTATCTTGGTCCCTTTAACAGTTATAAGAGTATGTATTTTTTCTGTTCCCTCTCTCTCCCAAAAAAAGACGCCGCATGGGTCAGACAAGGTGACTCCTCTTCCTGTCTTCCTTTATCATTATTTTATTATTATTATTATTCACATTGTTTTGTTATCCCTCTCTGTTTCTCTGCGTCTCTTTTCTGTCAAAAACGCTGCTCGGGTAGATGGTCTTCCTCCTTTTTGGGAAGGTTTGTCATATGTTTACAACTTGTTTAGTTTGCTAATCGATGAAACGCGCCCCACTGCACAAAGATTTATTATTCACCTTGTTTTGTTATCCCTCTCTGTTTCTCTGCGTCTATTTTCTGTCGAAAGACGCTGCTCGGGCTTTGTTTTGTTCTTGTTTCTTCTTACGTTTATCTTCCCATATTGATATTGCATTTTTTATTTGGTACACCTTTCTGGTGCTCATTTTTGTTCATTATTTTCTGTTAGTAATATACTTTTTTTTTTCTTCTCAATTTTATTTTGATGACTTTTTTCTTTTCTCTACAGTTTCTCAGATTTTGATATTGCATTTTTTATTGGTGCTCCCCTTCCAGTGTTCTTTTTTGTCTCCTTTTTATTTTTCTACATTTCTAGAGAAATATTATTGGTATTTTTAGAATTTTTTTTCTTGAATATCTTTTTGTCTCCTTTTCTTTTTCTCTAAAGTTTCCTCTTTTTTTTAAATATACCTTTTCTACTTTTTTAACGTTTATTTTTGATTTTTTTTCTCAGATTACCTTTTTTGTTGCAGGAGTTCTGACCGGAAACTTGGGAGAAACCGATGTTGAGCAAAATGGTGGCTCAGCTGAAGAGGTTCCATCCTGGCGCCATTTGGAATGGTAAGTTTTTCATAATTTTTTCACAAAACAATTCATTCTTTCAGCATCTTCGTTTGACTCAGGTCTGGTTATTCCTAGGCGATTTTTTTTTGAAACGAATGCCAATATCAAGACGGAGGGGCACTAAAGGAGCTGTGCCTCGTAGAAGTCCACACCCACTTCGTCCCACAACCCACCAAATGTGCAAACGTTTGGTGGAGAAGGTTGCACTATAGGACGATCGAGTATCTCTCGTCTGGTGCAGCAGCGTGATGCCCTGAGAAGTGAAGCGTGAATTGCTCAAACAGGCTGAGCTGAATGGAGTAGGTGATTGACGCCGAGCCCTAAAGACCGATGTTCACATAGGAGTGGCATCGGACTTTCCGGGGTCTTATTATTTCTACACTATATAGCCTCCCCAGGCGATGCCCAGACTAGAAACGTAGCATAGTCGCACAATGGTTTTCCTCACTGTTACGCAGTGGGATGTGCTCAATCTGGCGGAGCAATGCCGATGTGGTGGCGGAGCGATGAAGTCAGGCCCTCTTCGGACAATCTACTCCGGTAGAAGTATTCCTGCCGCGGATTAACGTGTCAGTTGCGGACTTCGGTCCGCTTCTGACAGAGGAGGTTACTCGATGCCCAGACTACGAAACGTAGCAGTAGTCGCAGAATGGTTTGCCTCATTGTGCCCTCCTACTTCGGTAGGTCGCACCTTGGGAGTGCTCATTTCGACTAAAGCTCTGCCGAAGTGGTGGCTTAGCTGTCGAACCCCCTTTGCACTTCTAGGGGCCAACCCAATTTATATGCTCACTGCTGCTGCTCTATGGTTAGTTTATTCACCTCCTTTTAATCAACTGTTTCTTTTAGTTTTCAGGTTAACAACAATGCTCGAACAATGGTGGAAAATCATTGGAAACGATCAATGGTACGTTTTTTTCTTTAAAAATTTTTGATCTTCTAAAAAATTCTGATTTTTGATCAAAAATTTTTTGATCAAACGTGAAATGGTTTTTTTCTAGAAATTTTCACGTTCTTTGATGTAGTTCAACAACAATGGCTCAACAATTTCGGAAACGATCAGCAATTATAATGAAAGGTACGTTTTTTTTCAAAACTACTTCACTTTTTGTAGGTTTTAAAATCAAAATTTAAGTTTCAAAAATACTGAATTATATCCAAAAAAAAAAGAAAAAAAATAGAGATTGTGTGACTTGAGGAGCGCACAGAGAAACAGAGATAGCGAAAGAGAGGAAAACGAAAGAGACGGGTAGACGGCGGGAGCGTTTCTCGTTTTGAAATGTTTTTTTTTAGAAATAATTTTATCTTTTCTCTGCGTCTCGCTCTCTCTTATGCGATGTGCAACGAATAAAAAAATGCAAAGAATTTGCAAAAAAAAACTGTGCGTGAACTCAAATTTGCAACATTTTTTATTTTTTATCGAAAAAAAAATTTAAAAAAAAGTAAAAAATTTTTTTTTTCGGAAAAATGATCATTATGAGGTCACGCTGCATAGTTTTTTTTTTGCATTTTTTTTGCATTTACATCGTATTAACACGAATTTTAATATTTTTGTTTCAGGTCAACAACAATGGTTATACCGAGCAACGGGTCAGTGCTCGGCTTCACTTTCTTCTGTCAACATGAGGCGGTTGGGCGAAATGTCCTTTAGGACATCTGGCAAGACTTACCCACGACTTGGTGAGTTTTCAAATTTCTCCAGACCTCTCAATATTCTGATTTTTCAGGTTTCAATTGTGATGCTCATCACTTGTGCCACGTCCAACCAAACCGCCGGGACCACTGTTTGAAATATGCACCAGGTATTCAATTTGAAATACCTTCTCGGAGGTGTTGACACATTAATCAATGTGCCAGCGCTTTAGGTGTCAATAGTTGCTCATATAACTATTGACCCACCCACTTTTCGGACCGATTCACAACTCGGTGAAAACGATACTTCGTTGTTAAAAAAAATTGACAACGGAGTTTCGGTTTCGCTGAGGAGATCCGGATCCCTTCAAAAAGGTGGCCACCGGGGAGACGGGGAAACCGTGAGGAGGAAAGAGAGTGGTCTAAATTCAAATCTTGTGAATTTTTTTTTAAATCAAGAAAAAAAATGTGCATTTATTGAACAGTGGTCTTGGGCGGTTTGGGGGTAAAACCGTAGTGAAGCTGAGATGACGCCAGTCATTTTTGGAATGATGACTGGTGGATGGGTGGGCTCGCCGAGCAACGATTAGCGAAGAAGGTTGGTTTGGAAAATGGTCTAGATGATGACAAAATGAGGTTTTTCAGAAGATCAACGACGCAATGAGACAACAAGATCAGACAACAAGATCTGCCGACAACATCGGATAGAACAGTTAGTTTGCTTATACATTTTTGTAGGTATGTTAGATGAGTTGTGGAGCGAGCAGTGTGAAAAAACAACATTGTGCAACAACATCAGGTTGGTTGGAAAAATAGTTGAGCTGATAACAAGAGAAAATATTTTAGACGACAACACTGGACGACATCGGACGAGGAGACTGGATGACGATATCGGATTGGAAGATCAGGTTGGTTTAGAAAATGTTCAGGACAACATCAAGAGACAATTTTTCAGACGGCGATGTCAGGACGACATTGGTGGAGGACGAGAACATTGGACAACGACGACAACATCAATGGACGACATCAGAAAACATCGGACGACGACGACATCCGAGGACAACAATATAGGACGACAGCAACATCAAAGGACAACATCGGACAACATCAGACAACATCAGTGAACTACATCGGACAACGACGACAACTTCAGTGGACGACATCGGACAACATCGGACAACATCAGTGGACTACATAGGACAACATCAGTGGACGACATCGGAAAACATCAGTGAACGACATTGGACAACGACAACATCCGAGGACAACAACATAGGACGACAGCAACATCAGTGGACGACATGGGACAACAACGACGACAACATCAAAGGACAACATCGACATCGGAGAGATTGAAAGACGACACCAGGAGACGACAACAACATCGGAGAAAACATCGAAGGACGACAAAATACAACACTTAGAAAGGTTAAGGTTAGTTCCATCCCGAGCTTTTCAAGGCAAAAACACAGTGATTATTTCAGACTACTGTTCGTCTCGTGGATGCTGCAATTTGACAATCAAAGAGGCCTCGTTGACAATTCGCTGAGAATTAATAAGGTTAACATCATTTTTGAGACGACACGATCGGGACACATAGCTTCGTTTATTTGTTTACTTTTTTTTCAGCAGGTACATGTTTTGGGTAAGTTATGGAGCTTATTTTTTAAAATTTTTTCATTTTTTGTTTTTGTTTTTCATTTTTGATATCGTCTATTATCTTCATTCGACAGACTTCAGGCGAGTTTTTTTCAACTTTTCAAAAATATAAATATATAAAAAATATGGGATAGGTTGGAAGGCTTTAGGCGCGCGTTTTTTTCTAGATACACAGGCTGGACGACAAATCGGACAAGACGGATCGATGGAGCGACTTTGTGTGTTTATGTTATGTGTATGTGACTAACTTTTTGTTTAAGTTTTTCTTCTTCTCTCTCTCTTCTCTCTCTTCCCTTCTCTCTCTCTCTCTCTCTTCCCTTCTCTCTTCTCTCTTCCTTACTGATCAGAGCGGAGATGATTTCCCGGCTGCCGGAGTTGGGGATGAGTCAATGTTCAGGTCCCCTTTTCCAGACCCGGATATGGGAGGGGGCCTTGTCAAAAGGTTGGCCTCACCGTTGGCGACAAGGTGGTAGGAGCAGGTTCTCTCTGTCTGTGTGTATGTGTGTTTGTAAACCTGCTCCGAGCCAACAACCGTAGTAAGAAGCCCCTCTCAGTATGGTAAGTTGTAGTTAAGCAGAAAAAAAAGCATGCGCACCGCGAAAAGAAATGAAAAGAAAAATTTGTACCAAACATTAAACTCTAATCACGATTTCTTGCAGAACTATATCATCCGCGAAATTCGATCAAAGAGAGGACGTTTTAACTTTTTATTATTTTTTTTTCGTGACAAATGTTTTTTTTTTTTTTTAATTTTGAAAAAAATAATAGTTAGACGAGAATGTTCGCTCCATTGACAACGAATGTTTTGTTTTGTTTTTAACAAAATCGATTAACACTGTTTTGTTAGACCGGCGGAGTCTTTGATCTCAAAAATCTTAACACATCTATTCTACAAGGTGAAAAAATTTTAAAGTTTCACAAAAATCTTCGAGTTTTAGTTTTCATCATCACGATTTTCCGAAAACTCTCCAACATTCCACAATCTTTTGACCACGCCCCTTTTCTCCGCATCTCTTTTGGTTTGTAATGCGGCGTTCAAAATGAAGGAAAAAACGGTTCTACGACAGGTCCTCTTGAAGACTTCACAAAAATTTAGGGCGCGGTCCCCTTTTTGGAGTCGACCCGGGCACTTGTAAACATTTTGGACCCGATTTCATTCAGTTTCTCTCAATTTGATTTTGACGCTATTTATTCCAATATGGAGAAAAAGAAAAACTTTAAAAAACAGAAAGAACCAGTAAAATGTCATAGTAGTGATTATGATAGAAAAAGGGTAATCAATAAATTATAAAAATCTTTAGACCGTGTTAAAAAATTAAAGGTTGTGTTGTTTGAGAAGAGTTTCAATAGATTCGCGGTTCGATTCGACAAGACGAGCACTGAGGCGAATAGACTCCACAGTCTGAAATAATAAAAATTATTTGAAGATCAATAAAAACAAATTACTTGTCCGATGGGCCGGTTCAAAGTTTGACGGTCGACATCGGTCAATTGTGGGCAGCTGCAGAAATAGTTTTGGAATTCGACTGCTTTGGCTTCTGTAGCAAAATTTTCTCCAGCAAACTTCAAGCATCGTTGGAAAAGACTCGAATTAGCACCTCCGTATTTGTCAAGGAACGATTTGATGTTATCTTTGAAGTACTTCCAAGAATAATCCGTTCCCATTTGTGTTGCACCAGTTCCCAAGAACAAGTAGAGTTGATCTTGTGCTCGAACTTTGTTCTAAAAACAAACAATTATTCACAATCTCAATTTCAGAAAATCAACCTGTCCGAATCCATAATCAAACAATTGAGCGAGAAGAGCCTCATCCGGAGTTTGAGACATTGCCACAATGCATTGTCGATCAACCTCTCCAAAAGTGGTAGTTTCTCGAATTTTGAGCAACTTGTCAAAACCATCTTTTCCTCCAAATCTGGCAGCAGCTCCATAAACAGCCAGTCTGATGTCCGGGTGCAATGCAGTTCCCTTCGCCACATGATCATTGAACATTTGCAAAAACTTGTCAATTGTTGGCTGATGTCCAGCTCTAGCCAATCTTGATTGAACCAACGATCTGAGCATCATCTTCTGCGAGTCTTCTCCAGCTTGTTCGGTGAAACCGAGTTCAGCACCAGCTTTCTCGAAAAGCTTGACAACAAGTTTTTTGGCCTTGTCACCAGTCTCTTTCGAAATATGACGAGATGATGTCAAAAACTTGGCCAATCCCTCATCAATTGCACCCCACACAACATATTCATCTTCGAGCACCGACGAAGCGGCCACGTTGACGAATTGAGCAATGTTGATGCGCCCAGAGTTGAGCAAAGCTGACAGATCATTGATAAGACCAAATCTATCAAGAACTGGCATTTGTCGGCTGGCAATAGCTGGAAGCATGTCTTTCAGCATATCGTCCGAGTATTCGACACGATAGAATCCAGTCGTTCCGGCATTCAATTTCAACCATTCTCCCGGTGCAACGTTTTCAACAACAAACTCTTGTGACTTTTGCTTCAAGACGAATCGCGATTTAACATCATTTGGACTACTTCCAACAGAAACAGTGATTGGCACTTGCCACAAACTATTTGCAGTATCATCACCTCCATCGCTAATGAATCGCTTCTGTTCCAACGTCAAAACGCGATTGTTTCCATCTTGTCTTTGAGAAACTTTGACAACTGGGAATCCCATTTGTTGAGTCCATCCAGACATGAGCTCATTCACATTTTGACCCGACGCCTCACTCAGAGCAGTCCACAAATCTTGTGTGACAGCGTTCGAATATTGGAACTTTTTCAAGTAGAGCCGAAGTCCTTTCTGGAATACTGGCTCACTCAAATAATAGCAGAGCATACGATTGACAGAGTTCGATTTCGCGTATGTGATCGAATCATAAATTTCGTCCAACTCATTCGGGTTATTAATTTCAACTTCGATCGGGTGCGAATTTCTCAGCGCATCCAACGACATTCCAGACGCCAATTCGTCATTAACAAAGTGAAGCCAGATTTTGAATTCTGGACAATTTGCACCAACAAACATGTACTCCATGAATGAGGCGAATCCTTCTTTCAGCCACAAATCAGTCCACCATTTCTGAAAAAAAAAATTACTGACTGACAGATTGCAAGTGTAACAAAAACCTACCATTGTGACCAAATTTCCGAACCACAAATGAGCCAACTCGTGAGCAACAACAAGTGCAACTCTAGACTTTTGACGAGTCGACGTGACACCTGGATCGACGAGAAGAGCAATCTCACGATAAGTGACTAATCCCCAATTTTCCATAGCTCCCATACTGAAATCAGGAATGGCGATCAAGTCACATTTTGGCAATGGATATGGGATATCGAACCACTCGTTGTACCAATCGATTGCCTTTACCGACAAATCAAGACTGAATCTTCCTTGTTCTTTCTTTCCTGGCACAGTGTAGACACGCATCTCAACACCGCTCTTTGTTTTGGCCTGAAAATGGGGAATTGTTTCATCACTGGTAAAATTCGCCTACACTAATGTACTCGAGCTCTCCGACAGCGAATGCGACCAAATATGAAGACATTTTCGGCGAAGTTGCGAATTTTACGATTTGACGCTTTCCATCTCCGGAACTTGTGGTGGAAACAGAGTTCTGAAATTCAATGGGAAATTGGAGCGGCTTAGAGTGATGGCTTACCATGTTCGAAAGAGCTGTCATTCCATTCGGCACTTCTAAAGTGACATCAAAAGTGGCCTTGTAAATCGGTTCGTCCCAACATGGAAAAGCAAAGCGAGCATAAGTTGATTCGAATTGGGTTGAGGCGAGGAACTTCTCCGCACCGCCCGCATCTTTGTAGCTACTTCTATAGAACCCGCGCATTTTGTCGTTCAACTCTCCGACATAATCAAAGTTGAGCACAACATTTTGTGGAGCAATTTGTGATGGTAATTTGACAGTCAAAATGTTGAGTTTTTCATCATACGATGTGTCAAGATTGCCAGTTTCTGAATACGCATCTAGATACTAGAAGTTTGGGGAAAACTCACTTGTTCCGTCAGCAAGAGTGATGGCAACGCTACGAATATTGAGAGATTGCGAGTGAACTTTCAAAACATTTGTCGCTTCTTTGACGACAACATTGATGTCAACATGCCCATCAAAAGTGAATTGTTCAAAGTTTGGCACCAAATTGATAGTATAATGCGATGGCTCAGCAAATGTTGGCAGCCTTTCAAACTTCACAGCTTCCTTCGCACTGCCACAGGTTGTCATAGTTGATGACCTGGAATTTATTCAATTTCAATGACAATAGAAAATCATAGAAAGAAAGATAAAGCGACAAAAATCACAGAGACAATAACAAGTAATGTTAAAACTATTCGAATAAGTATTATTTACAGATCCAGAGTGCTGACAATCTATGAAGAAACTTTGAGAGAGTTCTCTTCTTCAGTTGTTTCAACCGCTTTTTCTTGTCTCTCGAAAACAGCCAACGAATCTGGAGTGAATGCGTTCGGCAACAAGTCGAAAGTGTTTGTGATTAGGAGTTTCGAGTTTTGGGCGGTGCCAATAACGACCTATAATAAAACTATATAGAAAACAGCTGGCGAGACAACAATACACTGATAAGAATAGTTTTCTCAGTTTGCACGAAAATTTCAAAAAACACTTCAGAGTTGCATGATGATATGAATTGAATTTTTGCAACAGAAAAAAAAACGAACTTTGTAGTTTCCGAACTCGATCAGAAATTGGCGACAAAGTCCACACGGTGATGCCGGTTCGGCCAACTCAGTGGCAATTGCGATTGCTTTGAACTTCGTGTATCCTTGCGAAACTGCAGAGCAAATAGCACTTCTCTCTGCACAAATGGTACCGCCATACGATGCGTTTTCAACGTTACAACCTGCAATCAAATAAAACTCTAGTTTTGCAGATTTTTTTCTAACTCACCCATGATAAATGTTCCATCTTCGGTGACAACAACTGCTCCTACTGGAAACTTGCTGTACGGACAATGCGCATTTTTCATGGCATTTCTGGCCAAATAGACAAGCTCCAAGTCAGATAAATCTTGCGGTACCGATTCCATTGCTGTTTAAATACGATTTTTTAGAATGACAAACAAAGTTGGTGGGAAAAAAAACGAAAAACAAAATCAAATTATTTCGCGGCAAGAAAATTTTAAATAAAGTACGCAAACACCAACTGTATACCGTACACAAAAGTCAAAATTGCGCTCTGTTTTGATTTTTCAATTTCGAAAGTTTACGCGCGCGAAAATGAGCCAAGTTGGGCCTTAAAGTTTAAATTTGCCAATTTTGTCGAATTGAAAAAAAAAATCAATTCATTTCCAGCATGTCAACAGTTTATATACTAATAGAACTTCCGAAGCAAAAAAGGAACCGAGATCTCACCAATCTGAGAAGATATTTGGTATGTTCAAGTTTAAATAAACAATAAATATATTGTTTAGAAAAATCATGAATTCAATCAACTTGAAACTGATTGTCCAATGAAAGTAGTATCCCGATTGATTGATCCAGAACCAGATTATTACGAAAAATTTACAATTCCAAAAGAAGAGGATCGGAAAGAAGATGATGAACCGATTGTTAAAGAATCAACACACCAAGACTTATTGGAAAATTGGGCGGTTAGTGATTTTGCAAATAATTGAATATATTTCAATTTATATTTACAGCGTCAAACATTCTCAGAAAACTCGGCAGAGATGAAGTTACTGTTTGACAGTGAACATGATACAGAGAAAGCCATTGACAGTAATGACGACTTTATTGATGAAAAAGGATCGGACGAAAATAATAGCCGGTCTCGCAAAAGAGCACATTCTTACTCTGTTGATGAAATGATTAAAGAAGAAAATCTGGAACAACATCGTCTGCCAAAAAGATCGTTGTCCTCTGATGCTATGATACGAGAGAATGTACAGGAAGAAGAGCAAAGACACCCATCGGTTCATACAATTTCATCAGACTCTTCACCAGAAAATTTTTACTTGTCTGAGGATTCAGACACAATTGTCGAAGATTACGACGAAAAGAAAACGTTTATGGGCGTAGATGAGGATATGAATGAGACAAAATCAAGCAGCAGCAATAACGATCATTCAATGTGTGATGTAAGAGTTTTATCATATTTTCATTTAGATGAAAAATTACAGCTTTGTGACAAATATATAAGAGTTGGTCGATGTAAGAGGGCTGTACTTCGCGCACAATTGTATCATATTATTGGAGTACATTCGTTGGATTCTCTTCGTTTGGATAATGTGAACAGAAGGTAATTGTAGAACTGATAAGGAGTGTACTATTTTTGTATTATACAAAAAATGATACTATTCAGTAGAAAAAATGAACAATGAAAATAATTTAGATACCAATGCGAGTCATGCTACAAAAACTTATCTGCTTATGTTTCTCCGTGTGACCATATTAATAACTTTCACACTAATGATGACGCTGAGATTAAATTCAATGACAAATGGTAAGACTCGATAAAAATTTTGAGCCCTGTTTCTAAACATCTTCAAAATCAGGTCAGAAGAGCAAATCTCAGAGTGTAACCAATATCTGAAGCGTTGTTTTCGACGATGTCTACCAGTTCCACGTGCCCGTCGTGTTACAAATGGTTTTTCGCAAAAGTCTAACTATGTAATCAATTCACGAAAAACAACGGACACTGGCGAAACGAGCAGTACGACAACCCTAAAATCCTTGCAGGTTCAGGTAAACAATTTTTCCCTACCCCCCATTGCAAAAATATTTTATAAAAACTCTCAAAAAGGAAATTTTCAAACGAAAAAAAAGTATAAACAACAAAAAAAGATGAAAAGAGAACATTCTTTCTCTCTCTGCATCTCTTTTCAAACGAAACGAAAAAACAAACTGACCCGTGTTCCTCGGCGCCTGTTGGTGTACGATGGAGCATGCTTGCAGTGAAGTGGACATGCTTTCGTTGACCATGAGAAAAAGGAGAAAGTTGAAGATTTGTTGGAGATCGGTTAGATAACGCAGTAGATTGTTGCCGACATAGCGTTCGAAGAGCTTAATTTTTTCGTTGATTTTTTGAATCGGAGTGATGATGAAATTTCGATGACAACCTATTTTCAATGATATGTTGAGGGTCAAAATACATTTCCTAGAAACGTTATGCAATCTTCTGAAAAATTTGAGATAACAATGAAGAGCACTTGCTATCAAATAGAGGCAAGATCAAAACATCATAACGAGTTATGACTATAATTGTGGGGGTTTTATTGTGCCCACAGTTATTTTTCTCTATTTTTTTTTTCGTTTTTGTCCCTATGTGACATTTTATTGATCAAAAATAATTGTTCTAGCATTGAAGAAAAGGTCACACCTGTTGTTGTTATTTAGGATGGTATCAATACTACAATAACAACAGATGTGACCTAATTAGACCTTTTTCACACCTCATAAAATTTGAACTTTCTTTGTGCCGCCTGGATTACTGTAGAACAGGCTTGGTCGGAGCAAAGGCCACACCTGTTGTTGTTGTTTATGATGTTATCAAATAATATTGTCACAAACTCACATTTAGCAATACATCTACGCGTAGCAAGACTAGAAAGCATTTCGATCGATCTGAAAATAAAATAATTGATTTCTATCTATGTCGAAAATCGGGTTCCACGGCAATTTTTGAATTCATCAAAATATGATAATTCTCCGAAATTAATTTCAGAAACGTTCACAACATGTCTTGTCCTCTCTAGAACCACATAATATGTCAAGCAATCCAACAACTTCTTCTCCCAGAAAATTCAATTATGATTTTTTGTCTGAAAATGGTGGACAAGACAGTGATGAGGAGGATGACGTCGATGATTCATCACACTATCCGTATTATTTATAAATGCATCCCAATTTAAAGTATTTTAAGTGCATTTAGTTTTTTCGTTCTTTCAATCTGTTCCATTGTTCACTTCGTTGTTTGTAATTTTTGTTTTGTTTCATTATTCAATAAAAGTGAATAGTTAGATATTCTTATGTTTTCTAATAGTTAGATATTCTTATGTTAAATCGAACATGATATGAGAAACAAAACACGTATGCTTTCAATTAATCTTTATTGACATTATTTACAATAACGTTGTTAAAAAACTGAAATTCTTTCTTCACATGTGGCCACGTCTTGCTGATGGTGCAATTGAAGCAATACTACCTTGTGATAGTGTTGATTCTGTAAAAGTAAATTTTTTGGATCTTCCTTTTTTCTTTTGAACAGAAAAAAACACTCTTAAAAGTTTTGAATTACCGAAAAAAAGTAGAAATTAACAAAAATAAAAGTAAAAATGATAGTTTGCTCTAATGATAATTTATAACCGTCTGCGTCTCCACGAATTGAATGATGACTAGCCCCATAGATTTATTATTTATTTTTTTTCCGTGAACTTTTCAGTTTTTTCCACTATCATTTTCCTGTTTGGAAAAAAAAAATCATTGTCAAAAAATAGAAAGTTGAGTATAATTCGTAAACATGAAATGATTTCATACAAAACAAAAATATGCACCACCGGAGATAATATACAAAGACATGTAAAACATAACAGAGATCTAGGACGCGTATTGATTTGAAGGGTATGTCGATGAGTTATTATGCATTTGCTGATAAGGGTTAGGAACATGGTTATAGTAGCTGTACTGTTGATAGTAACTCAGCTGAGATGATGCCGGTTGACACAAATCAGGATAATTGACATTTGGGTTGTAACCAGAGTTCAGGGAAGGATAATTTGCCGGCGCCGGAATGTGATGATAGGAGTTATTAGATGTTGACGGCTCGTTCACATCAAATCTGTGTGTGTTCGCAGGCGCGACACTTGGAATAGTAGATGCGTCGTAGGTCAAATTGTCAATGGCGTGTTCAGCGGTGTTGTTCTGAAATAATCTTGTCGAAGTTTTCAATGATTGAAGTACCAACCCGCAGATCATCGAACATTTCAGTGATGTAGAAATTTGTAGGAGGTTGTAGTAATCGGAAGTTTTGTCTTGCTAAAATATCTTCTTCTTCTATAGTTGCGTGTCGTTTCTGAAAAAAATTTCTCAAGGATTTCATAGTTTTTCTTTCATGTAGAATCCGGTTTTATCAATTTTTTCGGGTCAAAAATTTGATACATTTTCAAAAAATCATAACTCGGCTCAAAATTCACAAAATGAGTTGTTCAAAAAAGCATTCTGTTCCAAAAATAGAGAAGATTTTTGTTTTCACCATTTTTGGACACTTTTCGTGAAATTTAAAATGAAAAACATTTCCTTGTTAGAGATAGTTTCTTACCAGTGCAACTCTTGGCGGTGGTATTTTATCAGTTTGAGTTGCAATTTCCCTCCGCACAGTTTTCCCAATCTCTAGGTTAGAAAGTTTATTCGATGTATCAACTTCTTTGAAAAACGGATCGACAGTAAAACATCCAAACAAATCAGTGAGCAACGGCACTTCTCCTTGAACCGAAAATGTTTGTGCAAACTGCAAGTTTTCGCTCATCGCTATCGCCAACTCCTGTGAACAAAAAAACTAGTTGGGTTGAAAAGTTTGAAGCGGGCGGCTTACTGAAACTGTTGAAAGTGACATCAGAATGTGACCGAAACAAATATTCGGCGTGGGACTTAGCCGAACTTCCTTGACGATTGAAAAAAGACAATCCGATATTCGATTCCGAAGCTCTACAATCTTCTCAAACATACTTTCACTCAAATCCTTAGCCACTAAAATGAATCGAAAACATTATTATTTTTACCAAAAAAAAAAACACTCACAAGGATTCAAGCAGAGTAGCGCATTGACACAAACAATCTCCTCCTCCCTCATACCATACTCTCGATAAACATCAACCAACTCAGTAAGAGTTCGTTCAACTAACCCATTGCCCAGGTGACTTAAAAATTAGATTATGAAAGAAATTAGGAGAATTGAACTTACTATGTGTCAGAATACATTTTTGAAATATTTCTGGGAACGTATGCAAAGTTGCAAAGACAAAGAATGTTTCGATCTTTACACCCTTCGGCGGTCCGCGCAGCAAAGTTGAAAATCATTAGAGGGGCGAACGAATTTTTGACCAAAGAGATCTGCAAAAAAACAAGTTCTGATTTTCAGACCCCTGGTAGTACCTTATCATCAACAGATAAATGTCCCAACAAGGGCGAAAGATTTTCAATCCAATCGATTGCCGCGATAAGTCGACGATAGGCGATACAACATAACTCATCATTCCCAGCCATTCGAAAACCTTCATATCTCATCTAAAAACCTCAATTTATGTGTCGATAGTTGTCCAAAGTTACGAAACCCTACCTCTGTCCGTTTACCTCTAAGAAAACTCGGATTTTCAATAATATCCCTCAACTTATCGATGCCTTTCAAAGGATACAATTTGGACGCGTGCTCATTCGTATCACCCTATCAAAATCCTACTGTAACATTTGTTGAACTCAAAAATTGGCAACTGTACCTTCATGACTTTAGTCTCAATGTTCAGCAGATTCATGAGAACAGTTCTCATCTCAACAGTCATTTTTTTCATCCACTCTTCTCTCGTTTTCGTCGTCTTACCATTCGGGTCACATACTACGATGGGGGCAGGTTTTCGCGGTTTTGTTGGGATATCACGGTTTGGTCGAACAACTGAAACATTGGTTTTTTGGATTTTTATAAGAGGAAAAAGGAGAGTTGACTCACAAGCCGGTTTCATTCCTTCGTTGAGACATTTGTTGAAACGACAACTTCGACAATTGTTTTTTTCTGAAATTGAGACGCGATGAAAAGGGGGACGAGAATATCAAAATTGAAATCGGACGCGCCCCGTTTTTTCAAGATTGTTGGTGGATTTGGTCACACCTCGGCAAAAAACGAGGATGTTCTTGGTTTCAGAAATTCCTCTGTGATTTTTCACACGAAAAATTTTCGAAAAATGTGTTTTGAATTTGTGCTCCGTGGATTTCCGGCTCCGGGACATTTCGAAACCGCGACATTTCGAAACCGGAGATTGTTTTTGGTGTGAAAATTTACAGAAGTATTATGTGAAAAATTACTATGCAAAGTAGCTAAAACTAGAGAAAACAGACATGTCTCCCGAAACCCGTGAGATGTCGCGACATAGCAGCACACACATTAATTAAAAAACAGCAAAAAAAATTTTTTTCGAGAAAAAACTGCGAAATTTTTTGAAAATTTCATGCGATTTTGAAATGAATGTATGGATTTGGCAATAAAATCGGAAAGCTCAAAAAAAACGGCCCGATTTTCTCAAAATTTCAGCTAGAAGACAATTTTTGGTCAAATGAAAACTCACGAAAACACGAAATCGAACAACATCCATCCAAAGCACATTCTAATTGATCAGCCTTAAGAAGTGCTCGACGAAAAAACCCTTTACAACCAACACAACTAACCGCTCCATAATGCATCGCAGCCTTTTCAGCTCCACACACCTAAACAATTCACTCTGCGAGTTTTTTTGTTGTTCAAATTTGATGCAACTTACCCTACAAGAATTTGTTGATAAACTCGATAAACTAACACTAGATCCACTTTGCTGAATCGGTGTACTGTTACTATCCTCATTATCTTCTTCAGAGTCTGAATATACAAAAAATATAAAATATAAATTCTCAGAAATGTCGATTTCTCACCTAGAACTATAACTTGATTATTCATTGTTCAATGTTTCCTCCTGGCCCTGCAAAAATTTGTTGTGTTGAAAATACAAAAAATGAGAATTTTATGAATCGATATCATCACATGTTACTACTACAGTTTTGTCTTTTTCTCTTTTTCTATCAGGTTTTGAGGAGAAAAAAAGAAGGAAAAAAATGAATGGTAAATGTAGATTAAACTAGACTGTCCATTTGTTGTTTGTTATTTATTTTGATGTAAAATCAATAATCGATGAAGTTCACTTTTTGGTTGAGTTCTTTTGGGGCAGAGTGTATTACTTGTCACAACAAAACTATCAGGAAGAATTAATCAGTTTTCTTTCTGCGGTGATAGTTTTTTAAAAAACGATTTCAACGACAAAATATAATCTTTTGAAAGTCACGTTCACAAAGAAGAAATGTGTGAAGGACGCTGAATTACTGTAGGTCAGGAGGATTAGGGAAACGATATTTTTTCCTAGATTGAAGAGCACTTTGAGCGTTATAAAAACAATTATAGTAATTAAAATGGGAATTATAACTCAGAGAAAACGCGTCGAGCTCGCAGAAAGTTCAAATTGATCTCGCAGAAAGTTGAAAGCTAATTCAATCGGATTTCGATTTGAGCTCGCCAAATGTGCAGAGATTTTCGAGTTCAATTCGAACTCGCATTGAACTCGACAAGAATTGAAGCCCTTTCAAAGAAAAAACTTCTATACCCATCTGAGGATCGAACTGGCATCTTCCGATCGGAAGATCCGCACGCTCCCGACTACTCCACGCTGACACTTGATGTCGTTGTTGAGAAATAAAAAGATATATTGATCATTCAGCAAAATACTTGTCGAGCTCGCTGCGAGTTCAATTCGAGCTCGCACTGATCTTTCTGCGAACTCAATTTTTATCAATTTTTGAGTTCAAATCGAGCTCGCATCGAGATCGTTTTTCGTATAGTGTTTTGTTGAGTTCAAATCGAACTCCAAGAAAGGTCGTTTTCAGCGTTGAACTCGCATCGAGCTCGACGCGTTTTCTCTGAGAAATGAACTGATAAGAGTTAGGCAGGTGAGGCTTAGGTCAACCAGGTCGGGGAAGATAAGTGGGCCAGAGAGAAGGCCATAAAATCGGGCCCGGCTCCTTTTTTTTTTTCAAAATATTTTCAATGAGTTGAGCGAGATTCATTTTTAGATAGTTTTAGTTAAAAAAAAACTAGACCACTCTTTCAGAGAAAAAAGTTTGAGTAGTTTTTTCCTCAAAAATCTAGAAAAAAAAAGTTAAATTTAATTGAAAACAAACAAAGTCTTTATCGGAAATTGGGTTTGTTGTGTTTTTCTCAAATCAAATGAACTCAGAAAAATTGTTCCGTTTCGGAACAGACAATGATAAACTCGTTGTTTTATTAGTCAGTATCTTGTTTCATAATACATAAAAGACGTAGTCGTCAGACGTTTTATGGTATCTCTGAATTCATTTTTTTGTTGGTTGCCATTGTTTCTGGCGAAAAAGAAACTTTGAAAAACAGAATAATCAAAAAAGAAGAAAAAACACACAGAACAACAAGAAAAATCGATAAATCAGACCGTTTTCTAATCACTCTCGATTGTTATCTATTTCCTCGCTATCAAACTGTGGATCTTCTTCTTATCAGTAACAAAAAAGCCAAACATTTTGAAAAAAGTTTCCAGTAAAATATTTGTTGTTGTTGATACGTCGGCAAAAAACTATCGATCAAAGTTCAAATGACCTTTCATTGGGGAAAAAAGAAAAAAAGAAGAAAAAGAAAATAACGGTTTCATGAAGGAGAAAAAATAGCAAGATAATTAAAGGCACACATCAAGTTCAATATACAGAAAAAAGGTTAAAAGTGTCGCGAGTCATCGATTGTCATCGAACGCATGTCAGCGTTCAGACACTTTCGGCGGCTGAAAAAAAGAACTGCTACAATTTATCTCTGCGTATCTCTATCTCTTACCTTCTTTGATCTCGACTGATATCATCGTACGAACTGCCTAGATTCAAATGTTCGGCACTGGAACTCTCACGACTCATAGAACTCATTCTTCGGCTTCCCGTCGATCCGGAATCCTCGCAACCTTTTCCCGGAATCACATGATTTTGCATGAAAAACGAGGTCGTTTGCCACGTGATTTGTCCCAACGCCTTTTCGACAAAATTGCTCGACATCTCACCATAGTTGTCGGATTCCAGCCGCGTTTTGGTGGCGTTGACGAATTGCAAATTGTCTCGTTCCGATTTTCGACCTTGATACTCGAGTCGTTTACCGGCGTTGCCAATTCGCTCGATCTCGTCCAACCCATCACATCCGACACCGACAAAAACGATAGATATCGGCGATTTTGAAGAGAAGATAGCCGCCTGAACTGTCTCTTTGAGATCTTCCACCGAACCGCGGGTGATGATAAATAGAACAAAGTAGTTGCCATAACTCGTTTCTCGATTAAAACTTGATTGTGCGTTTCTGGAAAAAGGTAACGTTGAATATCCCTAGTTTTTCCCCTATGGCCTAAAAACCAAGGGACGAGTTTGTGTTTTCTCGGCCATCCTTGTTTTTTTCTTTTATTTTTTCTAAGAAAACTAAAAGGCGCCTTTGTGTAAAGTTGATTGGCGCATGCTACGTTGGCGTATTTGTTGTAACTGTTAATTTTTGTTTTTTTTTTAAAGGACATAATACGTAAATAAACCGTTAAGTTTCTCACAAACCTTGCCAAATGATAAATAATCTGTGAGAATTTAGCCGACTGTAACGGTTGCACTCGCTGATAACACTGCATAAATGAGCCGACAACTCCACCAACTCCTTGACAACTCGCCTCAACATCCAAGCTCAAGCAGAAATTGTTTGAGTCTCGATATTGTGGTGGAATTTTCGCGCCAAATCCGTATGATAAAAATGAGTTGGTGCTAAATACGATTTCGTTATTTTTTTTTCCAAATAGTTCCGCATGCGCTCAAAACTAACCTGTTGAAAGGCTCAACAGCTTCACCAATACATCGAACCGAAAAATCAACATCGTTCGCAAATTGTAGCTGCTCCTCTCTCGACAACTGTTCACGAACCGAAAAATCGATGGCGAACGCGAAACGAAGATTAGTTCCACATCGAAGATAGTCGAGAAACGAGAAAATTCGGAGGGGTTGATGCTTGATTATGCGAAACTCCCCACATGGTTTTCGACCATTCTTATAGGTCTCGTGAAACATCTGAAACTTCTATGAATATAAGTGTGTGATCGTGGGTAAAGCTAACTGGAATAGGCTCTCCTGTCTTGATCGCATCTGATGTGAAAATCGCCTGACCAACACAACCTTCTCGCTCATCCTCACTGAAACAACAAATCTCAAATTGTTGGCCATCTTCTTCGCTTTGAACTGTGAACGGTTTCCAAATCAGACGAGATTGTTTCAAAGGTTCGGTTTTGTGCAAAACTCGCTTTTGAAGTGTTTCATCAAGGCGACACAGTTCAACGAATAACTGAAATATTGGTAATGCAAACAATTCACGGGAAAAGCCATTTTCTCTGGGTCTCTCTGTCATACTAGTGTGTATTTCCGTAGCAATTTTAAGGTCAGCAAGTCTTATCGATTTTCGTTACCTGAATTTCTCATTTTCTATTTTTTCGGCCTATGGAACTTTTTGAGACAGGCTCCAGCTCAGGTTTTTTCAGACCTTAAATCAAAAAAATCCAGTCTGAAAGGGCTCAAAAGTTGCGAAAAAAAAGAACTTTTTTTTGTCAAAGTTCATTTTTTGCGGCTCATATAACATTCTAACTTCTTTTTTTTTGTGGTTCTTCTTAAGATCAATGATCATGCCGGAAAAGGAGGAAAAAAACTCACATTAGAATTTGGTGACACGAATTTATTATTAATATTCTTGGCCTCAATTTGCATCAGAACAGGTTGTGGCTTCTCCCGAATTTGTGTCCAAATCTCAACCTCGCCAATCATAAACTTCGACTGATCACTGAACAAAAAAATCTACATAAAAGTTCAAACCCCTCGGCTTACAAAAGTTGAATATTGATAGAGTTGAGCGCAACTTGGGCGATGGAGAAAATTTCGGCCGATTTGAAAACTTTTCCATTCTCAGTTTCCTCGCTGAGCTCGATGCGAATAAATTGGAGACGTTCTAGACAGAACTCGATGGCAAAGATGTCTTCAAGATCGTAGGTTTCCGACACGTCTAGTCGTTCAGTTTCAGTTATCAGCTGCCACGGACCATCAGCATTCTCCTGGCTCTCGAAAAGTTGGAGATGATAGAATCCAGATGACAGTTTTTCAGGGTTTGTGATCCTAAAAAAACACAACACATAACAGCATTTTTTCAAGGGACAGGATCTTACTGTATTCTACAATTGACATCGAGAATATCTTTGATGTTCCGTTTGTCAGATGTCTCCGAAGCCTCTCTGCAAAAAATAATGGAACTGATCTTATGATATCTAATTACAAAGATCAAATTGCATGAAAAGTTAATTTGGTGTCCCTATTTTTAGACTTTCTCTGAAACATTGTCTAGTTAGATGAAGTCAAAACAAACATCTTATCTTTCTATTCTTCCAGACAAAAACAACGTAAGTAATTGGTGTTAATGGAAAAATTTTTGGTTTGTTGCTCGAAAATTTTCCCACGTTTTTTTAATCGAGAAATTTCTGAGGTTTGGCTTAAAAATCACGGGCCGGTCCGGGCTTTCTGATCTTTTCAGTCCCAAAAAAAAATGAATTTCTCATAAAAATTCATTCAAAAGTACTGTACTTTTTGAGTGTTTTACGATTTGAGCCTGAACAGGGCCAACCAGTGTGCGGCCCGAAACGACTAAGAGGTCTTGAAAATGTGACTCGAAAAACTCTGTAGTTTTTGATTGCCAGTTTTCTGCGCTTTTTCTACACAGCGTCCAAAATAAAAAAAAACAAATACCGTATTTATTTAAAGGAACATAACTTTGTCTTTTTTTTGAGAAGTATTGATGTTCCTTTAAAAGCTTACAGTATTTTTTTTTTTTTTTTTGAATTCAACATACTTTTTTAAATCTTGGAAAACTATGTTTTTTAAATACGTGACACGTGCAAACTCTGCGTCTCTCTCTCTCTCTCTCTCTCTCTATCTTCCCGAAAAAAACCCAGCAACCTACTTTCTCAATTTTGGCGGTAGAAGTGGTGGAGCTTTACAAGCTCTTCTCATCTCCATAATGTGACGAATTCTAACCATATTCATTTTGAATCTGAAATTTATAAATATTAGAAATAAGAAATATTTTGAGCACGAAAAAAATGGATAAACAAAAGTCCAAAACATCAATTACAGTGAGAGAGAAGAAATGCATTTTTAAAAGTGTTTTTTTTTCTATTTTTTTTTCTCTTCGCTTTCTCGTAAACATCTTATGACTAGGGGAAATCGAAGAAGAAAATAACACATTATCCCAAAAATCTGGACAGATGTTCTTGGTAATCGCAAATTCGGCTTTTTCAAGAATTCACGATTTTAATCCATATCCTCCCAAAAAAACCGGGGCTCAACGAAAAAAAAAATGATCATGAGCTCTAAAAAAACTAATTTCACCAAAAAAAAAAAACTAATTTGCCCTTTGTGTTGGGCCAACAAAAAATTATTCATTTTCCTACCTACCCACATGAAATATTTAGTATTTTCATGAAGCGAAAAAAAAAACTATCAAAACTGAAAATCTCTGGTGAACGGGGAGAAAATAAATGCATTTTTTGTGTGGAAGAATCAGGGAGGCGAATATAATTCTTTTTCTTCGCGCAAGGAGAGGAAAAATTGAAGAAGTTGCTCTCATTTTTCAACATCACTGAAACATCGAACAATAGTATTTTTGGCTCCAGGAAATTATGAGAAACTCCCCTATCGAATTTCCACTCTTTTCAGTTTGTTTTGTCCAAAAAAAGGAAGAAAAGAGGGTGGGTCAAATGAGATTTTTCCATGTTTTTTTCTCAAGAAGACACAGAGAGTATACTAACACTGACAGGTGCAATAAACATGTATCCATTTATAATTTCTTATAGCCTCGGAGCAAAAATAAGAAAAAGATTCTTGGAATGAAAATATTAGTTTTTTTTTTTTGAGAAAAATTGCACAAAAAAACACAAGTATTAAAGGTACAAAAGTGTATAATCTTGTATAATTATCTTGCAGAAATATATGACAAATTTAGACTTTCCAAAAATTTCAGAATATTTTGGAAACCTAGATTTTAAGGTCTCGAAAAAATCCACAAAAATCTTGTGCGAAGTTTTAAATTGAAAAAAAATCAGATCGCGAAAATTTTGAAACCCGGAAATTCTGAAACCGAAAACTTTGGGGCCCCGGAAAAATTTCAAAACATTTCGAGGTTCAAGAAACTCAGCTACTTCGAGAGCTGGAAATTCTGCAAGTTTTTTGGGTTCAAAATTTTTCGGCCCGAAAATCACGGGCCGGGCCAGACTTTTTTATTTTTTTTGCCGGGTAAAAAAAGTTTCTCAGAGCCGGGAATTTAATTTATCTGGCCACGACCTGGCCTGAAAAGCCCCGGCTCTAAAAATTCCAAAATTTTGACATCCAAAAAATTCTGAAATGTTTTGGAACCCCCAGAAAGTTTCACAGAGCAGGGAATTTAATTTTTTCTGGCCTCAAATAAAATGTTCGGCCATGGCTCGGCGCAAAATACCTCTGGCTCTGAAAATTCCAAAATTTCGGCATCCAAAAAACTTAAAAAACCTCTGTAAAAGCTCACAACTTTTTCAAAATTCTCGACACAGCAAGAAGAAAAAAAAACTCTTCTACTTCATTTTGTTTTTTTTTCTCCAACCGTGTCTCAGTACTTAGTCATGCAGGGCACGCCTTTCCCCTCTTGCTCCATTGATTTCTCATCCGGACTCACAAGATCAACTTTTTTTTCACAATTTCTAGGAAGTCGTGTTCAAATTTATTCTAGAGAAAAAAAGAAAACAAAATCAGAATAATAAAATACACGCAAAAACGTGACCTGGGTTCAAATTTTCGAGTTTTTCGATCACTCAGAAAAACAATGAGATTGAAAAAAAAAAGAAGTTGGCTCGAAAAACTTATAAACACCTTTTTTCATCCGACGAAACTCAATTTTTTTCTCGAAAATTGGAAAAAACCGATATGCCGAAGAAAGAAAAGCCCTTTTTTCTGGTAGAACGACCCAAAGGCAACAATCAAAAATGCATTGAGTTGATATAAATTACTCTAATGGATCAAGGTGGCAACAACAACAGGCATAACAAAAACAACATTTTTTATGAGCATCATAAATATTCCAATATTCATATTGTACATATAAAATGCAGATTTTTTCAGTGTCAAAAAATGCTCCATGGTGACCCGCTAAAACGCCGGGGCGATGAAATTCTAGACATTATTCAGCAAAAGAGACACAAAAAAGTTTTGAAATATGATAATAAGGGGTTAGAGTGGGGGGCAATGTATTGTGTGAATTGAAATATGCTTAAATATTGATGAAGTTTTGTGTAAAATACAGAGAGAGGAATGTGACATTTTATTAGAAAAAAAAAAGAGTTGGACAAACTAACAAAAAAATAATGATACACGCCAAAAATGTTTCAACGATCCATCATTTTTAATGAATAAGTAAATAAATAATTTTTGCATAATGACAAAACCTGGCTTTTTTTGGCAAACACTGGCACACATTTGTGGGCCCCGCCCACTTTTATGAGAACAGGTGTTAGGCATTGTCTTGCGCAGAGAAAAAGGAAAATTATGGCATTTTCCACAAGAAAAAAATGGACGCCACCCATTCTATTTGCAACTGCAACGCACAGTTTTTCCTTCAACAAACTGTGTGCGGCAAAATTGCAAACTCTTTATTTTTTCTGAAACTACGTGGTGACCTATATTTTTTCTATAATAAAATATGCTCAAAGACGTAGCCTTGGTCAGAACAAATTCTGCAAGAAAAAAAAAACTTTTTTTGAACTCATTCTCCAGAAGTGCGGCTTGTGCAAACACCGTTTGGGTGTGTGTGCGGGTACAGTAACCCACGAAAAAAATAATTTTTGAATTTTTTTCTTTAAGGTTGTAAGATTTTTTCATGACTTTCCAAAATTTTTTCTGAAAATTTACTGTTTCAAAACTGCACAAAAATAGTAGCGATAACAAAAACGAATAATCAAGTTCAACCATTTCAGGAAAAATTCAAAGTACAAGAAAAGTGTCCTTCATACATAAGAGAGTCAGTGAAGTTGTTCTCAAATTTCGAAAAATTAAGAATTTTCAACAAAAAACGTTTTTTGGCTCTTGTTATTTCTGCTGAAATTGGATATTCATTTGAAGTGGCGCCAGAAAAAAAAATCCTTAGCCTTTACAAACTGAATAAATTAACAAAAAAAGATGAATTTTTCGTCTCCCCTGAAGAAAAAATTTCCTTTTTTTAAAGGCTTTCAATAAATTCGAAAAGTGATCAAATTTTATTTTATGGTTTTGTTTTTGTTGCGTTTTAAAGATAATACAAGTTCAGTCAGAAAAAAATAACAAAAAGATACATACATGGAGGAGAAAGAAAATGAGATGTTTCCGGTCGAAAAGTGTTTCTCAAGAAGAGGAAACATCGCAAAAAACCACAGCACACCCGTTGAACCATTTTCCGAGCCATTCTCCACAATCATGTTTCTCGGCTGATAGGACGATTGGTCGAGAGCATGATGCTTCTCGAAATTGCTTCTCACATGTCATCGATTCGAATTTTGCGCTCGGCCAGATTTTCTGAAAAAAATCAATATATCGAAAGCACAACGAAAAATATGGTAAGCTCACTTTGACACGTTGACCAAGTTCGTTGATGAACGCTTCAAAATGATCGGCGAACAAGGGACTGCGTAGAAGTTTGCATTCCTCTTCTTTTTTGAGCAACTCGCCGACTTGATCGTACGGAAAATTGTCTTCTGTGTGGATTTCAGTGTTGAGACGATTGTGATCATCGGCTTGTTCTGGCGGAAGTTCGTTGTTGATGTTGAGTCGGAAACGTTGATCGATAAAGTCGAGATATCGTTTTTCGAGTGTTCGTTGGGTGTAGAGTCGCACTATTCGCTGAAAATCAATAATGAAGACGAAATCCGGGTCGGCCCGAAAGATTCCCTCTCCACAAACACCAACGAAATATAAGGAAATTATGTTGGCAGAAAATGTGGTACCGCGGCGCAGCAGGGAAGAGGTTTGACGAGTAGGGAACAGGCCATGGGTTCGGTTCTCCGGCCCGGCAATTTTTTTCTTTTTTTCAAAACTACCGTTGCCTGAAAAAGCCTACCTCTTCTGGCGTAAAAAGATCTGATTTTCCATAGTGTTTCAAATAAAAATACTTGTTTCTTCTCATCAACGGGTTGTCATCAAACAAAAGATAATTGGCGACAGATTGAGCCGCTTCGGAACCTCGTTGAACTATAAACAGTTTGTTAATCTGAACTATTTGAGAAAACTAACGTTTGAACTGGCAAAAATGGAGATATTCAAAATGAGCAGCTATCAAGTGACCAACATTATGCCCATTGATTCGAGCGAGCTTGTAAAGGCAGTTTTGTTCACACTGGATGATTGATGCTCGAACACTTGCGATCAAAACATCAATATCTGGATTAACATCAGCCAATGTCCAATCAATCTTGTCTTGACAAAGAAGTCGACACTTTTCATCCTCTTTCAAACTTTTATCCAAAGATCTTTCCAGCTCGTGCACACATCTTCCCCAATCTTCATCATCATACGCTTCAACACCGTTGATAAACTTTGCTTCATACTCTTTTCTCTCCATATCGATCAACATTGTTGGATCGTATCCCGATTGACTCATGTAATAGTTCAAACTAGAGATGATATCCGGGTCAGTTGGGTTGGCGACAAGAAAAGTGTAGGCGCTTTGAACTGCCATTCCAAGTTCGCCAAGTTTCCAGTAACAAAAATGCATATACTGGTAGGGTTTTCGTTCCATCATATCAAAGTAGACATCCATTTTCCGAACTCCTGGATGTGACTCAGTTAGGCGATCTCGCCGACATCGCATTACACATAAGGCTCGTTGACTTATCTCATGATGTGTGGACATTTTCAAAGTTATGTCAGCTGGTTTCACAATTTTATCACATTTCTGGCGACAACTTATCATTTCGTCTTGATACTGTCTTCAAGTTCATGTTCAATTTTTCTGCGACATAGTGGAGACTTACTTGAAATCATCATTGGCTCGTTTCATAAAAGCCACACAATCCGGCCAGTTTTTCTCAGTATATTCATTTTTGCCAAACTGATAATAATCCTCGAAAGTGACAACATTATCAGTTTGTATTTCAATGACTTGACAGAATAAAAAAATTAAAAATAGATAGTACATTGGACACAATAATACGAAGAAGCAGAAGAAATAAACTTTTCGAAAACAGCGAGCATCTGGTGTTCCTCCCCGGCGAAATAGTGTGTCTTGTCAGAGAGACGACAGAGAAATTACACATTCCTTAAGGTCACTCTAATTTTTTTATTGAGCAATACACCCGATTAAAAAAACAACAAAATATAATCTAATGAGGTTTTGGAACATGTCCATCTACGTAGAAGTTTCGTGTCATTGTTGGAAGTACGACTCGAAGACCATCAAGCTCTTTGGTCAACACAATCTGACAACCCAGTCGAGAATTGTCTTTGAGGGCGGGAGCCTAAATTCAAAACTTTTTTTGTTGTTATTGTGAATTTTTCTTACCATATCTAACATATCATCTTCCTCTTCTAATGGTTCTGGTAACTTGTCAAAATATCCATTTTCAACATAAACATGACATGTTGAACATGCTAGAGAAGCTTCACACGCTCCTTCCATTTCAATATCATATCGATGTGCCAAAAACATTATATTATCTCCAATTTTTCCACGGATTTTTCGCTCTGTTCCATCTCTTAAAACATATGTTACATTGACGACTTCATCTTCTGATTTTGGATCCTGAAAATTATAGATTTTCTGAATTTTTCCAAATTTTAATTATTTACCTCGTATTCAAAATCTCCCATTTTTCGCACATTTGTCAGTGATAGTAGCCGTTTTTGTGGTTGGAAAGTTTGAACGTTTTTCGATGCTATCCTCGATAATCCGAGTGCAAAACGAACAAAACTCGACATGCTGAAAAATTGATTTTTAGATTTTGGTTATAAAATTTTTGAGATTTCGAATTTCTACATTTTGCGTTGTATTGTCAATCCGGTCAGATCATCCAACGGAAAAAGTGATCTACCACAAAAATTCGATGAGAGAGCATGTAAAAATGAGAGATTCAGACGGTAGATCAATTTCTCATTGGATGATCTGGCTGGATTGACAATATTGAAAGTTTAAAATGAGTAAAAATAAAAAATAATAAATGTTCTCCGAGAGAAGTTCAAAGAACGAAACATTTGGTTTCCTAGGCCACGTTTTTTTGTTGTGTAGTTGCCGCGGAATATCGAAAATATTTTTTATTGACTTAAAAAAAAACCCATGCTTCTCACTTTAAAGCGCTTTACCTACATTGTTCCAGCTCATTAGCAATGGGTAAGAAGAAAACAAAGAAGGCTCAAAAAAGTGGAGGAGCTACGGCGACTCAAGCTTCAGAAGAAAAGAAGAAAACAGAAGAGTCGATCGAAGAAATTGAAAGAGGGGACGATTTGTTTATATCCGAAGCAGATGTCAACTCAATTACCAAGTAACTTAACTTTTCTGTTAATCTTCAATATTAAAAATTGTTACAGCTTCATTCGAACAACTAACAAATCGTTTCAAAGCTTGGGAAATCTTCTTGTTGAAGTGAGATCAAATGACCCAAATTACAAATAAAATGTTGAATTTGCAGACTTTCACAGGTCGATGCGTTGTCGGATTGTGTCATGCATTGCTAGCATTGTACGAAGAATCATCAGAAGCTCGTGATGAAGTTATACGCCGTTTGAATATTATTTACATGGTGTACCGTTTACCAGAAATTGAAGTTGAACTGAGAGTGAAACCAACAAAAACAATCGCTGATATTCACAATCACATGTTTGCTTCTTTCCTGTTTTACGTGGAAGAAAGTGAACTCGAATTAGAAGCTATTCTTGCGCGTGTGATTGTTACTAATGGAGTTTCCAGTATCGAAAAACTAACTGCTCCTGATTTCATGCACAAGGCTCTTTCAATGGTATGTCCTCAAATTTTTGAATATTTTAAAAATACAATTTTTTTCAGAGAGACCTCAAAGCAGATCGTGAAGCGTTCAAGCAATGGGAAGCCGACAACACTGCTCATTGGCCAAAAACACTTAACGATGACATTCCATTGACAAGCATGATGAGACATATGGGTAGTGATCGTCAAGATTATGAAGCGGCTATAACCGAAGCGTTCTATCCACTGCACCACACTACACCAACTTTGATTCCTCCGTGTTTGACGATTCATCGAGATGAGGTAAGTAATACATTTTTATTCAAAGACCTCGTTAAAACATACCTGGCCTAAGAGGAGAAAAAGAACCGTGACATTTTCTAAAAAAAATATAATTATCTCTTAAATTTTCAGTTATTTTTCTCTATTTTTTTCATTTTTGTCCTTATGTGACATTTTATTGATCAAAAATAATTGGTCGAGCATTGGAGAAAAGGTCACACCTGTTGTTGTTGTTTATGGCGTTATCAATACCACAATAACAACAGATGTGACCTAATTAGACCTTTACACCTTATAAAATTTGAACCTTCTTTGTGCCGCCTGGATTACTGTACAACAGGCTTGGTCGGAGCAAAGGTCACACCTGTTGTTGTGGTTTATGATGTTATCAATACTAGAATAACAACAGATGTGACCTAATTAGACCTTTACACCTTATAAAATTTGAACCTTCTTTGTGCCGCCTGGATTACTGTACAACAGGCTTGGTCGGAGCCGCAAATTTTCCGAAAAGCCAAAACTCACTTTAAAAAAAATGAAAAACTGCATGAATTTTTACCGTAATTTTCAATTTTCAGCTAATTTTCTCCGTTTTTTTGCTATATTTTAGGTGCTCTTTCTTTTAAACACAACTTGCCGGTTCGTGATACCCCCTTTTAAAAATGAAAAATTCAAAAAGGTCACGAATTAAAATTTAAAAAACCCAAAAATTCAGCCATCAAAATGCACAATGTGGTGTTTTGAAAAATTAACTCAAAATTTCAGGCTGGTGTGATGGACGATCTCAGTTACCCGGTTTTATCAGATAACGAAAAATATATGAAAAAAATTGCTGAAGAAGGTGTTTATAGCGCAAATTGCGCAGATAATCAAAGTAAATTATTGGAAGCTTTAAAATTGTATGAAAATGATGTCAGTACATTTCAAGACGCTCTTCTCAGAAAACTTGCACCTGAAGACGGTAAGACTTGCTCACTTTTATCTAATTTTGGTTTTTTCTTCCAGTTACTAAAGCCACAGAAGAAGTTTTCTGCCCCAATCCGTTGGTGCCATCGTCTAGTGAATCGGGAGCCAGTACAATGAGTATTGAGGATGAGTTCTCACCATTTTCCGTTGCTGAGATTGTTGATGAGAACAATATGAACGTAAATAAAATTCAAGTTTATGATCATGCGGTTACCCTTGCTGTTGATGCAATTATAGATGGTTATCCCCTCTCGTAAGAATTTTTTTTTCAAAAAATTGACTAAATCTCACATTTTTAGCTCTTCAAACACCAAAATGATGATCCTATTTGTCACCAAAGTTAGCGACAAAAGTCCTGAATTTATTAAACTTTATAATGCTTCATTACGAGATGATACGTTGAGAGTTATGCTACGAGTCAGCATGAAAGTACGTTCCAGTTCATCCTAAAAACATGAAAAATCATAGAATGTGTTCCAGATCATTGTACCATTTATGATTAGAGTGTTGAAAATTGAAGATGTCAAAACATTGGAGCGATACATGCACATTTTGACCGAGATGGAAGTGGCTGCTCACGGCATGGAGATTGCTTGTAAATTTGCAGACTCGCTCAAAAAAGCGGGACTGATAAACGATGAAACTCGCAAGCCAATTGAATGGTATATGCGTACATGTATGAACAATCCGAGCTACGTTGACAATCGACGAAATTGTCGTCTTCTCGCAATGCTCAGCGCCAAATTGTTGAACGAGAAGATTATTGTTGGCGACGACACGATAATGGAATTGAACGCGTTCACGCTGAAATACACTGAACATCGAGAGGCGACCAATCTATATTCATTGTCGACGAAGCTTCGCACCGCGTCCTACAGACGTCTTCTCGAAGCTGAACAAGATTACCCGCCGAATTTCTTCCGATCAATGGACAATTATTGATAGCAACTTGCTTTTTGTAGATTATCTCACTGAACCTGTTCTAGTTTTATATTTTTGATTATTTTGCACGATTATTGAATATTCTTTTTCGAAACAAAGAAATTGATCCATACCCATAGTTGTTGCAAAACTCGTCGTAAACATCACGATTAATGATATTTTGAAATCAGGAATCAATAACAATCAGAAATTTCAGATGGCAGATGAGGAAAATGAGACATGCCTATTTTTGTCATTCCTACAAACACTCGAAAGATCACAAAGAAAAAGACTGTTAGATAAACCATCATGCGGTAAGGATTTTCTTTGGAAGTTCGAAAATTTGCGGTCAAAAAAATTCAGAAAATTTGCACCGAAAACGAAAATAGGTAAATACCTGAAAAATAAAAAGTACCGTAACGTTTTTTGATCGAAATTTTTTCATAATGGCATTTCTTAATAAAAAAGGTCACGTCACGAAAACGGCTCCGTGACGCTTCGAATCTGTGATATTTTGAAACCGCACAAAAGTATCATGAAAATATAGAAGGATATCCGAGAAAAAATTTTTTCTTTGCCATCTCAATAAAAATGTGTACCGACATCTCACGGGGTGCGACATACAGCTTGGGATAATTGTAGACAAGAGCTCAAAGTTAAGCATCAAATCTATCAAAAAAAACAGAAAGAAAAAACGATCAAAGTGAACGACAAGAAAGAAAAATAACAATATTCTAAAAAAAAACTAAGAAAAGAAAAAGACGAAGAATGAATGAATGATTGAGCACAGGGAGGCACACATTGACTGTCGACTCCGCCCCTTTTTGCACAACGCGGCGTGGGTTGTAAAAGTGGGCGGAGTCGACAGTCAATGTGTGCCTTCCTGTGTGCCTTCCTGTGTGCTTATTCATTTATTTATTATTCATATTCTTTCTTGTTTCTTTCTTGTCGCGGTCTTTTTTCTTCTTGCTCCCCCTCTCTTATTAGTTAAAAGTTATACCCATGTGGTCATTTGGCCAGACTATCCCAAGTATGGTTTTCTTCATTATTTTTTCCCCTTTCTACTTTTTTTCTCAAAACTATAGCGTTTCTCAACATATTTATGCTACTTTAAAAAGTTAATCTAGAAAAAATATTTCAGCATTTTTCATCTTCCGAATGCTTCCACCGATGTCTCAACAAATAATTGTGCAATTGATTTGGAAAGGAAATATACAGTAAGTTCCCCCATAGAAGGTTTCAGGAGTCATTTAGGTGTTTTTTGACCTTGTTCTCGGACTTTCGGTCAAAAATCTGATTATTTAAAGGCCTGACAACTCTGGAAATGTCGACTGGAAACGGTGGATCGATATATTGATCAGTTTGGATATTATTCAAAAAGAAAGCCACCCGTCAAAACAGCCCTATTCGATTGATGTGAGTTTGTGAAGAAAATTAAACAACAAAAAAAAAATGATTATTTTAGTATTCATTCCGAAGATCATATCTATTCGCAGTGATGAGTGGTTCGTGTCGAATATCAAATTTGAAACAATTGATCGTTGACGAAAAGAAGAAACAAAAAGATGTTGGTAAAAAAGCGTCGGAAAGATGGGACTGTATTTTGAGGTGGGGTGTGATTCACAAAATCAAAACATATTTGTGTCCAATTCAGATACTTAGCTCTGCCGTCTGAGCAAAACATGGCGTCGGTATCATTGACAACGAGAAGTTTGTTTCGCGCCGCACAATTTACCAGCGGCGATGCGAACATTGAAATCACCACAGTTGGTTTCCAATTCTTGCTGCTCAGCCCGGTGCAACAAATGTGGACATATGTCATCGAATACTTCAAGCTCGAATGTGCCAACGGTCATGATATTGTGGAACTTCTCAACTTGTTGATTCAAATCATTTTGTGTGCCAACAAGGGCTTCGAACCCGGACACGAAGCGTTCGTTTTGGATAACGATTGGGACGAGCGACAACAGGAGTTGATCGGGCATCTCAGAGAGTTGGGTGTGATTTTTATTCGCAAACGAAAAGATGGGTAAGATTTTTTAGGATCTTTATCATAGTCTTTGTTGTTGCTCAGAATTTTCTTCCTCACCCCACTGCTTACTCATTTGGCCACGTCCGAATTGTCAAAAGACACGGCGATGGAGAAAGCATCGAATGGAAGTGTTATTGTTGAGACCAATTTTCGGTTATACGCGTACACTTCATCACCTTTACAGCTTGCTATTTTATCAACTTTTACTGAAATGACCTATAGGTGAGTAGATTTTCAAAGAAATTTGAGATATAGTTTTTTTCAAGATTCAATGACATGTCTGTTGGCATGTTGACACGTGAATCGGTTAGAAGAGCGTTGCAAGTCGGCATTACGGCGGCGCAAATCATCTCGTTTCTACGCACAAATGCTCATCCGCAATGTTTGGCGACTGGCGGATCACTCAATTGTCTGCCAATTACGGTATGTTCAAGAAGGGGGTGAGATTGTGGCCCGGAGGCCCAAAATTATTTTCCAAAAAAAAATGGTCACGACATTATTTTTTTGAAAAAGCGGAAATTTTGGAACTTTTCAGCCAAACGTTTAAAACCATAAAAATCATGTTTGCGTTTTTCCGATTTAACAAAAAAATTCCGAAAAAATTTCGGAAAAAGTTCCGTTAAATTTTTCTCGGAAAAGGTTCCACCTAAAAAAAATTCCGAAAAAGGTCGGAAATTCCGGAAAATCTGAAAATTTCCGCTTCCGGTGCCGCCCAATCCTGCTCGGCACGAAAATCACGGCCCGGGCCGGGCTTTTTTATTTTTCGGCCGGTCAAAAAAAGCAACCCGGCCAGGCTGTGGGAACCATTTCTACACTCTTGCTTTTCTAGAAAAACCAAAAATTAGGCATTTTTTCCCTGATTCAGCAAAGAAAAAATCATCAAAAAAATCAGAATAGACCTGATGTTTAGGCTGTGTTCGGTTCGCTGAAAATTTCGAACTTTTTATTCAACTTATACCTGGTCTAAAAGGAGAGAAAGTACCGTGACATTTTTTTGGTCGAAAACTCACAGTGACATTTTCTAGAAATTTATGATTTTCTCTAAAATTTTCAGCTATTTTTCTCTATTTTTTTCGTTTTTGTCCTTATGTGACATTGTTTTGATCAAAAATAATTGGTCGAGCATTGGAGAAAAGGTCACACCTGTTGTTGTTGTTTATGATGTTATCAATACTACAATAACAACAGATGTGACCTAATTAGACCTTTTTCACACCTCATAAAAGTTGAACATCCTTTGTGCCGCCTGGATTACTGTACAACAGACTTGGTCGGAGCCGGAAATTTTCCGAAGAACCAAAACTCACTTTCAAAAAATGAAACCTGCATTCTTGATAAAAGTATGAATTTTCACCGTAATTTTCAATTAATTAATTCAATTTAAAAAAAAAACTATGATTTTCTGTAAAATTTCTGAAATTTTCAGCTAATTTGCTCCGTTTTTTTAGTTGTCATACACAGTGACAAAAATATTTTCTCAAGATTTTTCACAGTGACAAAATTTTAAAGATTTTTTCGGTACCCTGTTAGGTTAGGTATGATCCAACTGTATTTGAAATTAGCCTTTTTTCGGTTCACAACCAAATGTGTGTTTGCAGGTCGCTGATCAGATAAGATTATGGGAAGACGAACGAAGAAGAATGGATCTCAAAGACGCATACATGTATTCAACATTTGAAAGTGACGACGAGTTTTTTGGTGATTGTGTCGTACTGTAGTTTTCCCGGTAACTCAATTCTTCTAGGTGTCAGAAATTTCGCACAACAAGAAGGTATATTGTTGTGGGCGAATAATGATCAAAAATTGGTAATCGTCACCGAAGACGGTCACGAACGGGTCAAACAATGGTATAAAGCTAATCGAAAAACTTGAACCTCTGCTAATAAACACCTTTCCGGTTGTTGGTTCAATTCGAGGAGTCAGACAACAACAACAAAAACATACATATATGATTATTTTTTGAATCTAGCTGGCTTCTTCTTTTTGTTTTTTCTTCTTTTTTTTTCGAAGTTGGTTGGTTGACTGGAACAACAACAATTTTTATTTTAGTGTGTGTGTGTGACACGCGAAAAAAGTGAGCACAATTTCAGAGTCATTTATTTTCACACCTACAACCACCCTCGACACACGACGAGAGAGAGAGAAAAACCTTTGAATTTCAAATCACCTTCTCTTTTCATGTTTTTTCTTTTCTTCATTCAATTGAACTTTTTTTTTGGTTGGTTGGTTGGTAGCTGAGTTCTCCTCGGAACGAGATGAATCCATTAAAATGTTCAATAAAATGTGTGTGTGTGCTTCGGCAATTATGCACATTTCAACTCGTCGTTCCCACTTTCAACGAGGTTTTTTTGCTCGACCTAGGTCAAATTTCAAAAAAATCGAGAAACAAGTGATCTAGGAGAGACGCAGAGTGTGAGACAGAAGGGGTCACGTTTTTATTTATTTTTTTTAGAAAACATTCAATTTTTTAACTTTTTCTAGAATTTCATGAGTGGTTGAAAATATTTTTCAGCACTTTTTAACTATAACCCACCAAATCGAGTATGCTCTTTCGTTTCCACCCTTTTTTGACATGAAAAATACTTTTTTTTTTTTGAAAATTTTCTATTTTGAAAAGCCCTGTTGTTCTCAGGATGCCCAAACTTTTTTTGTTGGAAAATTTCCAGGTAATTTTTGAAACTTTTTCTAAATTATTTTCGAAATTTTGCCGAAAAAAACGTTTGGGTAAATCGGAGAAACGATGATTTTCATTTTACTTTCTCATTTCAAGCGAAAAAATCAGAAAAGTTACGATTTCAGAGCTCCTAAAACTAAATATTGAAAAATAGGAGAAAAAACCTGGCCCGAAAATGACGGGCCGCATCTGAGAGTACTGTAGTTTCACGGCCCAGATTCTGACCGGACTTTTCAATTTTGAGAACATTTTTTGATCGAAGTTTTTCAAGGGAACACAAATTTTGTAGAAAAAAAAACGTGACCCCCTTTTTTCTCTGCGTCTCGATCCAGACAATTCACCAATTTCAATGACCCTTATTTTTTTCTGACATGAGTGTTTATGGTCAAATGAAGTGGACAATACGATTTTTTCCTGGATTTTTTTTCGGGCCGGCCCCAAAAAATTTCATTTTTTTGTTCTCCCGAAAAACATGACCAACGATTAAAAATGTATAGGAAATAAAGTAACTTTTGTCAAAATGTGACAACTTGTTGTTCAAAGCCAATTTCAGAGTTCAAACATTTCAAAGAAATTAAAAATCACATCAATTTCCTAAATCAGATTTTCTTCCTTTCTCGTTTTTTTTCGCTTCTCCTTCTCTCGCCGCAATTTTTTGGTCCAAACAATTTTTTTGTTTTGTTTTTTTTTGCAGTTCTTTTTTTTGCCTATTCATTTATTTATAAGTAACAAAACAACACTTTTGCCGTAGCCGTATTTCATATTTTTTTGCTCAGCTGTTCAAGATTTTATGAGGTCTCTAGAGATTTTTCCAGAAAATATTTGTGTTTGGTGTTTCAAGACATTTGTTCGTCTACCTAGGCATACATTTAGAATGGTTGATCATGCATGAAAAAACGAAAAAAAGGACAATATTTAAGTGCTCTTTGCATGTTCTTCATTTTTCAATGTTTTATTTTCGGACATTTTGATTAAGCGCCGTTTTGCGGATTTTTTCTTTTCCTGAGACAAAAAAAATTGGCTTTTTTCGGGGTAGGGAATTTCTGGAAAAGTGAACATCAAAGTTTCAGATTATCTGCTCTGAGAATTTCTCAAAAATTAAAGTCCGGGCCGAAACTCGCGGGCCTTGCTAGATATCCCATATTTTTTGGGCCGAAAAATCCGTCCCGGGATAAGAAAATTTGTGATCTCATAGATTTTGACACGCTGAGAAACATCCCGTTGTCAGAATTTGCAAAACTCCTCTGTAAAGCTCAAAAATTGGCTCCAAAGTTTGAGCAGAAAATCTCATTTTTCCCCTTGAACTTTTAATGGAGTTGAAGTGGGTTGTTTCGTACGAGAAAAAAGGTTGAAAAACTAATTTTCAGTGAAAAAGTACTAAAATATCAGAAATTTCAGATTCAAAAACTACTATCTAGTTTGACCTACATTTTATGAGGGTTCACGTTTTTAAAAAATCTTGTCAGAAATATTGCTCACTTTCTTAAAAATCTTCAATTTTCTATGTTTGAAGTTCAAAAAAAGTATAAAAATAAAAAAAAAACATTTTTTCGAGGGGTACTGTACCTACACACACACACACACGGTGTTTGCACAATATTTTCAAATTTTTCTTCTACATTTCTAAACTTTTCAGGCTCCGAAAAAAAAGCTCAAAAAATGCGAGGAAAACAATTATTCCAAATTTTCTGACGAATTTTCCATTTTTGTGTTTGTCTGAACACTTGTATTCATTCCATTCAAAATCAATGAAGCGTTTTTCCTCGAAAATCAAAAATCCAAAAAAAAAACAACAAAAATATTTTTGAGAAAAAACGGGGCTTTTGGAAAAGTGCTATGCCATTCATGATTAGCTAGAAAATGTTGACCTTCTCAAGAAAAAAAACATAAATCTTTGGTAGAATTTCAATAGGTTTTTCTGGCGAAAACAAGAATTTTTGGTATTCAACACAGCACAAGACTCTTCTTCTCTTTTCTATTTCTATTTCTTGAAAATAATAACAATAAGGTCTCACCATTTTCAATTTATTTTTTCTTGTGCTCCATTTTTCTAATAGGTTCTTTTTACTAGGAAATGAGGCAGGCTCTTCGTTTTTTTTTGCCCTCAACTTTTCTTTTTTTCAAAAAAAAAAAAAAAAAAAAAATTCTTTAGAATTATATTTAACATGATTGGATGGTGCCTATTGCTAATATTTCAAAACGTTGTGTTTTGTGCAAGTGAGTTGATTTGAAATGCATTCGCCGCAAAAAACTCTTTTTCTCAGGAGATGCTTTGATGGATGAAAATGGTGATTTTTTGCCGCATATTCGATTGGCCAAAGATTTGATGGACCCGAGGAGGTGTCCAGTTTCCCTGGGGGGATGAAAAACTTAGTTAAAAACATTTTGCAGATATGACAGTCGAGTTCGACCCGTTATGAATCATTCGAAACCGACGAATGTCAAATTTTCAATGAGTTTGTATCAAATTTTATCGATTGTGAGTTTTCCAGATTTTCAGAACAAAAAAATGACGATAATTTTTTTCTCTAAACCTACCAATTCTCAATGCTATCTCCTTTGGGGATTTTTTTTCGGACCGGGCTACCTCTATTTTTGAAATAAAAATAATTTGGTAAAAAAATCGAGCCGGCCCGAAATTTTATATTTTTTCGAAAACTAAAATGTTTGGAAAATGCTATGAAGCCAATGAGGAACAGCAATTTTTGAAAGAATTCGAGACGCAGAGAAAAACCACAAAAAAAAATGATATTCGTTGTTTCAACGACGCAGTGTGGGCGTGGCCAACACACACACAAACGATGACAGTGTGCGTAACCGATGACAGTGTGCGTTGTATTTTTCTCTGCGTCTCTCGCCCTCTCTCTTTCTCAAAAATAGCATCTTACAAGAAAAACATGCCCTCAGGTCACGTTTCTATTAAAAATTCAGGTGTTTTCAAAAGGTCAGAATCCGAAAAACATGTTTTTTCTTAAGAATTGTCAATTTTTTCCGTGAATTTGTAAAACTACTCGTTCCATGTCTCTTGAATTTTTTCGGAGGGGAAAAATGGAACAAGCTTCTTTTTTTTTCAATAATTGTGTGTACCGACATCTCACGGGGTGCGCCATACAGTAAGACAAGCAGGAGTGTCTTCCTGCTTTTCGTTGGAATTTCATGCGGTTCCGAAATGTCGCGGTTCCGAAATGTCGCGATTTCAAAATGTTTGACTCCCGAAAAATGTGATTTTTTTCCAGAACGAGAAGCAACAAAACATTGATCTGAACGTTTGGGCGATTCAAGAATGGACAGATGATTTTCTCGGCTGGAATCCCTATTTGTACGGTATGATCAACACCACAATTCTACCCTACACCGCGATTTGGCTGCCAGACACGTATCTTTATAACAGGTTTGAAAAGTTCGAAAACTCCGAAGAACTTCCAAGTTGTTACAGTGTCGTAATGAATCGCGACGAAACAGAGCGTTATATAAACGTTGTAGTGACTACAAACTATTGGAAAGGAAAAACGGGCGCCGAGGTGAAGTTGATGTATCCAGCGCTGTATCGAACGAGTTGTCTACTCGACATTCGCTTCTTTCCCTATGATCAACAATCGTGTAAGCTCACCATCTCGTCGTGGACGTCGTCGGCGGCTGATATCACCTATGAGGCGGCCGAAGAGACGGTCAACATGGACAACTTTATACCGAATGAGGAGTGGGTTGTTGTCAATTTCAAAATGAATCGGACGGTGCAGAAGTTCAAGTGTTGTCCAGAACCGTGGGTTCTGCTTGACGCGATTCTCGTGGTGCGCCGAAAACCGTTGTACTATATTGTTAATCTGGTTATACCCACTTCGGTCATCACGCTTGTTGCGGTTACTGGTTTCTTTACAGCAGCGTCGACAAGTTCGGAACGGTTAGTATCGTTGAAAACACCTTGTCACTCAGAAATTGGCTCCTCATGTTAAAGCAACCCCCGCAGCTGTTAGCATATTGAGAACACAGAAAAAATACACTTACGAGAAAAAAAAACAACGACACTCCGCTCTGCCTGTTGTTTAACAGCGAATTAAACAAGAGGCAAAGCGGAGTGTCGTACACACCGCCTGTGAGAGACAATTTGAAAAATGAATTTCAGCTGCGAAAAACAAGAACTTTTCATTTCGAAATCATACCTTACGACACTCCGCTCTGTCCCATGTTTAACAGCTCATTCCTACGACACTCCGCTCTGCCTCTTGTTTAACAGCTCATGAAACAAGCGGAACAGCTATGAGAGACGACACAAAAACACGAATTTCAGCGGAAAAAAACTCCTTTTTTTTGAATTTCCATCTTACGACACTCCGCCTTTACACTTGCGCTAAACAAAAGGCAAAACGGAGTGTCGTACATACCTCCTGTGAAAAACAACACAAAAAAGGAATTTCAGCGGCGAAAAACAAACACTTTTCAAGTCGAAATTATACCCTACGACACTCCGCTCTGCCTCTTGTTTAACAGCTCATGAAACAAGCGGAACAGCTATGAGAGACGACACAAAAACACGAATTTCAGCGGAAAAAAACTCCTTTTTTTGAATTTCCATCCTACGACACTCCGCCTTTACACTTGCGCTAAACAAAAGGCAAAACGGAGTGTCGTACATACCTCCTGTGAAAAACAACACAAAAAAGGAATTTCAGCGGAGAAAAACAAACACTTTTCAAGTCGAAATTATACCCTACGACACTCCGCTCTGCCTCTTGTTTAACAGCTCATGAAAAAAGTAGAGTGTCGGACAAACAGCGAATTTCAGCGGAAAAAACTCCCTTTTTTTTTTGAATTTCCACCCTACGACACTCCGCCTTTACACTTGCGTTAAACAAGAGGCAAGCGGAGTGTCGTACACACGCCTGTGAGAGGCAACACAAAAAGAGAAGCCAAAAAAAGAGTATTGAACATCTTTTTTTTCAATATTATGATTCGAGAAATCGTTCTGAGTGACAAGGTGTCTTTAAGACTAAGGTTAAGCCTAAGCCTATTTCATCCAGACGCGAAAAACTATCACTTGGAATTGATTCACTTCTCGCCATGTCGATTCTGATGATGATGGTTTCCGAACAAATGCCAACATCTTCGGACTTTGTTCCATTATTTGGTATCTTCTACCTCTCAATTATATTCATAATTTTCCTCGGAACCATCTTCACCGCATTCATTCTCAATGTTCACCTTCAGAAAATGTACACAAAACCAGTGTCGCCGCTAATTGCCTACATTTTTTTCGGAAAAGTGAGTCATCAACAAAAAAAAGGAAAAAACCAGAGAAAAACAAAATGATAGATTGCTCAATGGCTTCGAATGCGACCGCCAACAATGTTACTTGAACTATGGAATGAGACGGGCGTCACGTTTGGCCGAAAACCCATCAAAAAACCGAGAGCCCTCGACAAACAGAAATTGATGAAGGTGACGTCATCGTCGTCGGGTTTTAGTTTGATGAAAGGCGCGTCGAGAGAGAGTGGACGAGCACCGTTGGCACCGCCGATCAGTGCCAGATCCTATATGTGAGTTGGGCGAAATTGGTAGAGAGCACGAGACGCAGAGGGTTTGGCACATGTTTCTCTGCGTCTCTGACACTCTAGAGTACTCTCAAGTAGCTCGCACGCTGAGAAACTTACACACCTAAAATATTCAACTCCTATTTTCTCATGCAGAGATACAGAAACGGCTAGATAGAGAGACGCAGAGTTTTCACTCATTTTTCTCTGCGTCTCTCTCACTCTCACGGTGACAAAAATGGTTTTCAAACCGGCCCGAAATGTCCAAAATTTATTTTTAAAAAAATGTTTTTCTGAAATTAGAAAACAACTCACGCAGAGATAGGAGAGACGCAGAGAAAATATAGTAAGCCAAAATATTTGTTTCGATATTAGACACAGTTTTGTGGGCGGGGTCAGAGGTAGAAAGCGTTCAGAAATAAGAGACTTAGAGAGGGAGAGGGCTCGGTCCGACTTTTATGCGAAAAAAATTGTACAACGCGACCTATTTTTTTCCAAACATGTTTCATAGATTTTTCACGTTTTTTCAATAGAAAATGTTGCAAATTTTTTTGGAAAAAACGGCCCCAAAAAGGGCCAAAATATTACTGTAATTTCCAGCTCGGTCGATGAGAATCGTCGAGAACAAGCTCGTAAAAATTGGCATCGTCTAGTGCGCAAAATCAATGAGAACAAGACGAAAAACGAACACAACAACGGAGGTGTCATGAACGGTAAAACAAGTGAGTCGCCATTATTTTCTCGCCGCTTTTTAAAACTGATGATCCTTTAGAATACGGCGAACGCGGTCAACTCCGACACATTGGCCAACGAAAAAAACCGGAAGCCATCGCACTTCCACCAACCGAACCGGGTCCACTGATGTTGTCGGCGTCGGCAATGTCGGCGTTCTCAACAACCGGTGATTCGACAATTCTCGAGAGTAAGCTGAAGAGACGATACGCGTTGGAATGGGAATATCTGGCGTCGGTGTTGGATCGAGTTTTGCTCATCGTCTTTTCGATCGCCGTTTTTTTGGTGACATCCGTTATGATGATGGTAGGCAAGGCTATGCATTTTTCCTATGAACTGAACGAAGTTTGATCTATGTATTCCCGTTTTCCAACTTTTTTTGGCTTTTTGACGAGGTGTTTTTTTTTGGCTTTTCTTTTCTTCCTGAAACGCGTTTAATAAAATTATTTTTTTTCTCTTATCCTTTTTCTTGTGTGACTTTTATTTGGTTTTGTGAACTTTTTGAGCCCGTGATTTTCGGGTCCTCGTGCTCTTTCGACCCAAATTATCCTTAAAATGTCATTTTTTTATTCTTGAGAGTACTGTACTTTCGACAACCCTTTGGACTTTTCTCACAAAGAACGTAGAAAAATTCTGAAATTTGTTTGGCCGGCCTAGTTTTTGTCGGCTTGATTTTGCCGAAAAATCACGGAAAGTACTGTACTTTTCACTAATGTCGTGTCATATGACTTGTCTCAAAAATTACCTGGAAAAATTCTGAAAAAAAATCCAAAAATTTTTGAGGCCTAGTTTCTCACTTATTGGCCGTTTTTTCTGAAAGAAAATGAATATTTTCCAAATTTGTGTTGTGTTTTTTTTTCCTTTTTTTCTCTTTCAATTAGGACGGTTTCAAATTTCAGGATGCTCAATATCTTGGCTCATACCTTTATCATTAATTCAACATGTATGTTCCAAATGTTACATAAATATACGGTCCCTTTTTTTCCGGCCAACACAAAATGCACTCGTCCGAAATCGATGAAAGTCTACTGTAGTGTGTGTATGTATGTGTACGTCAATTAGAGAGGACGACGAGGAGAGAGTGATTAGAGAAAAGTGAAAAACGAAAAGAAAATGCGGCAAAAAGAGGTTGAGAAATAGTGTGCGGTTTGAGGAGACCGTGTCTCTCTCGTCGTCGTTCCGATGAGTTTTGTCTTTCTGTCAGTGGCGGAGGAAACAGACGGACAGACGATTTGTGTATTTGTATGAGAACCAACCCAAAACAAAATCATGCTTACAACAACAAAACACTGTTCTTGTTGTCTTCACGTGGCAAGGTGCAAAAAACTAGAAGAAGCTTGAATTTCGCTAAATTGGGTTTCAAAAGTTTTCCGCAAATATTATCTTTTACCTTTCAAGGGCCAAAGTCGAGGCTTAGGCTTAGGCTTGAAATGTTATTTATTCGGAACTTGGATAAGAAAAAGGGTCAAAAACTACATAGTTTTTTGATACTCATATTATTCTCAACATGTTGTTAACAACACAACCTGGGAGAAACAACATGAAACTTTAAAGTTTGAGAAATTAATATTTCATTTTTCACGTGACCTTACACGTGGCAATATTGACATGATCTTTCATAGACTTTTTGTGGTAGATCATTTTCACGTCGTATGATCTGGCTGCAGCGGTGAGATTTGGGTTCTCTTGGGCCGGCCGGGCCTTGTCCGGGTTTCTTACTGAAAAGCCAGAAAAAGCCCGACCCGAAACGGGCCCTGAATAAATCCGCAGTTTGGTTACTTACATATACAACTCATACTAAAAAGTCGGGCCGGGCAGGGTTTTTTTGACCCGCCGAAAAACAAAAACGCCCGACCGGCCCGTTATTTTCGGGCCGGCCAGGCCGTGCCGATTAATAATCTTCTCGAAAAAATGTGGTAAAAATTTTGAGAAAAAATTATAGTTCGCTTTCTATACAACTTCCAGAAAATATCTCAATTTTTAGAGACCTAGCGGGGATCTTTATCAATGATCTGAAAAGGTTTATCTACGCAAGAATCAGAAATGAGGCTTAGGATTTTTACAGTGTACCTGAACTTTTTAACCATTAGCCAATCTTTTGTGGTTTGTGCCACAACTGTCAATTTTTTGCAAATTACTGTTTCAAAATAAACCTTAAAAAATAAAATAGCAAAGTTGAAACGTATATTGCGAAGGTACCCGTGTTTTTCAGAAATCAAACAAACTACAGTAACTCTCACTTTTGCGCAATGTTATCAATCATTTAGTGTTTGGCTATCTCTCATTTGTTCATGTTGACAATCCCTCAAAAATATTGCAGATAACAAACCTTACAGGTGAAATTTCAGGATTTTCCAACGATCTAGATGCTCTTCAGAGAAATTAGAGATTCTGAGTAGGAACCAGACCCGAAGGTTGGGCCTGAGAAAAAATCAGAATTTTTGGGATTACTGTAGTTTTCGTTCCTGCTCGATGGTTGTGAGGATTCGTCGAGGAACTCGAACAGTTTCAAACAGGCCCGGACCGATTTTTTTCGAATCGGGCTTAAGTTTTTCTGAAGGTCCGCTCTATTTTTGTCGGCACCTCTTCTCATCTTTTTCTGATGAAAAAATTGTCAGAAAAAAGGAAGAACGTGACCTCTTTTTTTCTCTGCGTCTCTATCTGGAAGTTATTTCATTAGGTATCGAATGAAGTCAGAAAAAAAAATCCGAAAAAAAGCAGGCTCGAGTTGTCGGAAACTTCTAAACAAGCGCTTTTTTCCTGGAAAACATATTACCTCAAACTCTGAGAGGATCGCTCTGACCTTCGCTAAAAAGCCCTAGAGCCTGGCCCAAAAGTCATGGGGCTAAGCCTCTTTCTGGCCTTGGGCCCAAAAAACCCTGATTCGGCCCGGAAAAGCATGATTGGCACATTTTGAAAAACTGTAAAATTGGATTAGACAACTTTTATCATTTCAACAACAACAACAAAATCGATGGAGCCATTTCTCAAAGTTGTCTAGCCCCTATAATTAATCGTGTGTTTGTCATTTTTTATTCGTTCGTTCCGAAATCGAACATCCCCCCAGTTTTTTTGTTTTTTTTTTTGTGTATGTATGTATGTGTGTGTTGCCGTCCACTTATTTTCCCCCTTTCTCTCTTTTTTCACGAGTTTTCCTCGTCATCTCTCGTCGCTCTCTTCACTTTTGCACACTATTTTCCTCAATGCTTATCATCTTTGTCGTCCGCCGACGAAATAGTGGGCAAATTGACGAGACGCAGAGATGGGGGAGGAGGGAGACGAATGTGTGTGTGTGTGTGTGTGTGTGAGCGTTCGGATTACTGTAGGTGGAAACAATTTATTTATGTAATATGGAAAAATGAATACATCTTGCCGCCAAATTGACCGTTTTTTGAGGAGGTTTTTGGCATTTTGGTTTTTTTAATCACCGCGACAATTTGGGAAATGCAGAAATAATAGATTTAGAAAAAAACTTTGAATTTGCTTCTTTGTTTTGGTGACAAAAAATTGAATTGAAATAAAACAAAAAAAAAATTGCACCAAAGCAGAATCGAACCTAGGTCTGCAGATTATAAATCACACGCATACCCTGTTTCACCATTCAGCGACATTGTCATCCCGTCATTTTTAAAAATATAAAGATCACGTTTATAGAAAATTATTGAAATTGCGTAAAATTTCAGACGGTCATAACTTCTCTCCCAAGTACCATGGGGAGACCAAAATTTTTTTGCAGACTTTACAGTACCCAGATCTATCCACTTCCTGAATATTAACAAGAAATGGTTGCCTAGTGAGCTCAGAAAAACCAGGCTCTTGGAGAAGCTCGAAAAACTATATCAGACAGGGAAACCAAAAACACTTTTGGGCCGACTTCCAGGCCTTCAATGTTTTAATGAGTCCAGAATTTGAAAAACATGAAAAGAAGGTCTGGTGTTTTGAACCTTTGCGATTGATATTGTCTTTGGTCAACGTGCTAATTTCCAGAGTTAGCTAAGCGCAGAGAAACTTACAAAAACTTTAAAAAAATTTCAAGTTCGTGGTCAAAACTTTGTCTTTTACCTTCTGCCAAATTTTTGACCTACCAGATGTTCAAAACCTGGCTAGGCGAGAGAGAGAGACGAGACGCAGACAAAACATCCATTTCACGTTTTCATTGAAATCAATTTATCTCACGTGTGACACGTGGCAAGCTCTGCGTCTCTTACTCTCTTGATTATTGTTATTTTGGTTACGGGACATTTCGAAACAACATGAAATTTTTGAAAAGTTTCGCAGTTTTTTTCACAAAAAAAAGGGTTTTTTTCGCCGTTTTTGAATGTTTGTGCCGACATCTCACGGGTTTAGGACATTTTTCGTTCGTTATTTCTTATGCGGCGTCCAAAATTAAGAAAAAACGAAGAAAAAGGGTTAAAAATAGCGTCCAAGCTCCAGAAAAAGACAAACACAGTACTCATTTAAAGGAACACAACGTTTTTTCATTGAAAAATTTACTTGTAGCACAACATTTTCAAAAAATTTCAAAAAAAAAAGCGAAAAAAGGTGAGTTAGATACGCAGGTTTTGCTACAAATAAATTTTTCAATGAAAAACCATCGTGTTCCTTTAAATGGGTACTGTGTTTGTTGTTTTATCGAATTTGGACACAATTTTTCACGTTTTTTTCTTGATTTTGCACGCCGCATAAGAAATAACAAACATCGAGAGAGTAAGAGACGCAGAGCAGCTAACTGACTCTGACCTAGATATTTCATCAACAAAAAAATTCGGTTTTTTGACGTTTTTTCTTGATATTCCTCCGACACTCTTGCTTTGCTCTGTAATGCGTAGCGGTTCTGCGCCGCGTGTTATTGTGTTCAAAACGTGAAGACCTATTGAAAAACTGTCGTCATTATATACGCAAAAAAAATAAGAATCAGTTTCACATTAATTATGTTGGCGTGCAAAATCCAAGCAAATACTTGATTGTGTGTGTGTGTGTGTGTGTGTGTGTGTGTTTTCAATGACAAAAAGCGCTAAATACACATAGGCGCACAAAGAAGCGCAGAAAAAGAAGAAGAAAAAGAGTTCCTGGTCTATCTTACAATTAGTAGGTAAATTCGACACATTTTAAGGGTGAACCACTTTCACTGGACCGTTTTGGACAGGAAAAAAATATTTTAGATTAATTCCCAGAAAAAGGGTTTCAAAAGTACAGGCCGGACCGGAAAAAAATCCTGATCCGGCCCGTGATTTTTGGGATTCTCGGTTTCAAACTAAAAACTGACAACAGAACCTGGAAGCCAGGGCTGTCGTTTTAGGCTTTTTTGGTGCCCGCTCAACTTTTTCAAGGGTGAATAAAAAATTTGGTTTTGTTTTTGATAATGATATGAGTATCCTAAAATATGTATTTTGACCTGTTCTTTCATTTCCGAGTCTCAGAAAATTGAAATTTTGACTTTGAAACGAGATAATGACAAAATAAGAAAACAGCGGGCGCTCGCGCTCGGCCCAAACTATATGCGCACACTTTACAAGGGAGTGTTGTAAGGAAAATTTGGAGATTTTCAACGGAAAGTATACCATTTTATAGAGTTTTGAACGCTGAACAAGATGCTGTTGTCAGATTTTTCCAAACTCCTCTCGTTGTCGAGTTATCAAGAAAAATAAAAATCAAAAAATCTTGATTTCAAGAAGGTCAGAGTACGCCTAAATAGGTCAACTTGGTGGTATTCCCATTCTGAACAACATTCAAACAATATTTTTCCCTTAAAACTTTTAGTTTTACTCCGAAAAACTCATCAGGCTTCCAAAATTTCTCATAAGATCAATAATAAACTAATAATTGAAAATGTAGGTCAAACTTGATAGTAGTTTTTGAAGCTGAATTTTCTGATATTTTCAGTATTTTTTCACAAAAAATAAATTTTGTAACGTTTCTTCTCGTATAAAATAGCCCTAGAGTACTTCCCGCGGGCGCCCGCTGTTTTTTTTTTCTTATTTTGTTATTATCTCTTTTCAGAGTCAAAATTTCAATTTTCTGAGACTCGGAAATGAAAGAACACGTCAAAATACAGGTTTGAGGATACTTATATCATTATCAAAAACAAAACCAAAATTTTTATTCACCCTTGAAAAAGTTGAGCGGGCACCAAAAAAGCGCAAAACGACATCCCTGGTAAATACTTCCAATTCCATTAAAAGTTCGAGGTCAAACTTCTGAGCCAATTTCTGAGCTTCACAGAGAAGTTTAGCAAATTCTGACAACGGGATATTTCTCAGCGTGTCAAAATCTATAGGATCTCAAATTTTCATCCTGACACACCAATCACTTTTCAGAAAATGTTAGATTTATTTTTATTTTTCTAAAAAACGTTTTTTGTCAAATCAAAATTCCATAAATTATAATTTTTATCAGCGAATGATTTGAAATTGATTGATTAGATATTTGAAAATGAAAAGTTTCGACCCCATAAAATGTTTTTTGTCTGACATAAATTGAGAAAGAAAACCTTGGACATGACCATCTGCTGCCCAAAAATGTTTATAACAATTTAGCGAGGGGAACAAAAAAAACTATTTTTCAGGTTGGTGAAAAGTGTCTAGCCTTGGGCTTCAGAAAAAATGACCTCGCAAATTTCAGACCCAAAGCCTACTCATTTTCCCAATTCTACAGTAATCTTCGAAAGCCTTCTGTTTTTCTGAACCCCTCAACTTTCCCAAAGGCCTATCTCTACTTGTGTACTTTGTTCGGTGTGCAATAAAGTTGGCAACACTGTAGATACTCCCTGCAACAGGTGTAGGAGGAGAAGTGACAAAAAAGTAGTGGGAAAGTTTGTATCTGCCAACTGACACGTTGCCCCAACAATGTTATTGATTTGCAGAAAAAAACAATATTTTTTTTACACACACACCCTTTTGTCTTTTTTGATAAGTTTCAAAAACTATTTAGAACTAGATCCAAGAAGTACTGTAGATGAGGCTTAGGCTTAGGCCTCTTTGAGATTATACTAAATTTGACAAACTTTTCCGGTCTGAATTGGCGGAAAATTTTAGACAAAGTGTTTAGAAATGCAGTGTTGAAATTTTGAGAAAAAAAAACTGGCCTCAAACCTCAACCGAGAGGTTTGTCAGATGAAAATCGGCAGGAAGTTCGCAAAATTCGCGCGAAAATCTCCAATTTGTCGCGACACCTGCGACGCGTCGCCGCCCTGAAAAATATCATGTCGCCAAATCTTATGGGCCTCAAAAATTTGGCGTTGTCTCACACAACAAAAATTACACGTTCAGAGATGAATTATGTTCGGAATGTTGAGAAGAATCTTCTGGCTACCCGAGAAAGAGAAAAATTGGATCACAGTGTGTATTTTTGAGTTATCACATTTTTCTAGATCAGACACAGTTTTGTGGGCGTGGTCTAAACCGAAGCAATATGATTTGAAAATGAGAAATTCAGAGAAAAGTTCACGAAAATCAATTTGACCTATCACTCAAAAATTTTGAAGCGGGACCGAAATTTGAGCCGAGAGCTCGGCCCGAAAATCACGGGCCGGTCAAAAAAAGCCGGCCCGACTTTTGAACGTCAGTTTCTCTGAGCCAGGAATAGATTTGTTTTGAAAACCATTTTTACACTCTTGATCTTCTAGAAAAAGTATGATTTCTATTAGCAAGTTCTCAAACGCTGAATATATTTAAGGCCCGTTTCAGGCCGGCCCAAGAGAGCTCCTGCTTCTGATTTCTGATGACAACCAAGTAGTCTAGACAATCTTTTCCTTCACGCACTCTTCCCCACCCCTACAGTACACCACCTCCAAAGGGGGGCGGGCAGTGTGCAACAGTTTCAAAATGTGTCAAAACATCTACTCGTCTTGTTTATTGTTGTTGTTGTTTGTCATTACGCGCACATTTCAGTTTTTTCTTTTTCTTTTTTTGTTGTTCCAAACTAAACAAATATTGTTTCAATTCATGCTGACGTTGGTTTTTTTAGGCGACGCAAAGGTTACGTTTACAAAAAAAAATTCCATGGGGGGGATCGAACCCCCGACCCTAGGATTTACAATTTGTGAATGAACCACTGCGCCACGCCTGTTTTAAATGTTTTGTTAAAGCTAGATTACATATGATTTCTGTTTCTCTCTTTCTCTCTGAACCGCAAAGTGCATTTTCAAAGGTAAAACAGTTGACAATAAGAGCCCATGTCTTTATGATTAGCATAAGCATATTCTCACGCCTTTGTTTTTGTTGTCTAGCTTGATTTATCACTAGATCGGTGCCACATATTTATGAAGAAGACAAAAAATGACGTGTTCTTCTTTTTGATGACTCAACATATTTCAGTGTGATGTAAGAAATTTTGTTTGATGTCGAAGTTAGGCTTATTTCCTTATCTCACTGTAGATTTTGAGCAATTTTCAAGCCCCTTAAAAAAGCGGCGACGCAACGCAAAGTGGGCGTGTCGGTTGTCAATCGATACAAGCCGACAAGCGCGCCAACAACTACGGTAACCGCCTCGTTGCGCTCACAAAACACTCATCACAACTCGCTCACACACACACACACACGCACACACATGTCCGTTCTATCTCTCTCTCAATTCACCACCGCGCTCTCTTCATTTTGCGCACTCTCTCGCTCTGTTCACCGCATCGGCGTCTCGTCGAACGGCACACTGTCTCGTCAAATGTCGTGCCCCTCTCCTCGTTTTGCCTTCAAAACACACTTGCCTGCCTATATATTCCATTTTTTCTCGGTTTCGTTTCGCGCTGAAATTGTGAGCCGCGATTCAGATTTTGTTTTCAAATCGGGTTAAGTTTTCATGACGAGATGGTAGGCGACAAAACAAGTCTAAATTTAGAAAATTTCAAAATTCTTGAGATTTTCACATTTTTCCCGAATTTTAAGCTTTTGCTACAGTACTACCACAAATTATTGTAATCATTATCTTACTCTGCACATCATTCTGATATTCCCCAAAAATCTAGGGATTTCAAAAAGTTTGAGCAAAGTTATGAGCAATTTGAGAAAAATGACTCACTTTTAAATTTCGAAACATTTCTCATCTCAAAGTCATATTTAACGAATCAAACTTTTTGATTTCTCTTGCAAATCCCTTGAACTACACCGCTCCCAAATTTCAACAAATTCTGACCGATCACAGAAAAGTTATGTCAATTTCAAGGACCCTCAAAATTACCGTATTTTCAAGCAACTTTCCACATCCACATAACTTTTGACAACATTTGCATTAACCCTTGAAACTTGGCACACTTCCAGGTCCACTATCTGACTAGACGTTCTGAAATTTTGAAACGTTTTGGTAGGTTGGCTCAAAAGTTATTGAGCCACATAGGAATGTCATCATTTTAGCCGCTCGATTTTTTTTTTTGAAATTAGTTGTGAGGCCTTGGAGGTCGAGAGTGTGGGTTCTTATTTGATTGACATATTCTAGTCAGCTATTTATCAGTAACATATTTTGACTTGGAATAGTTTAGCGTGGGTATTCCCTACAGTGACTTGAAAAGTAGGTCAACCAGGTTTTTGAGAATTGACTAATATATTTTGTATATTTACCTAGTTTAAAAATGTTCTGAAATTTTTGAAGCTCAAAGTTGGGTGGATAACCGAGAACTTTTTCCAGAAACCCGGCTGATTTTCGAATTATCATCTGCTCCTTTAAATTCTTAGGCTTCAAGTAGGGTTAGAGACATGAAAATAGTAATAATCACAAAATTTTCAAATTTAGAAATTGGCGGAAGTTAAGTATTCAAAGTTGATGTTTTTGGCGTCAAAATTAAGTTTTTCAAATTTTGATTTTTTGGCGTCAAAATTAAGTTTTTAAATTCAAGTTTTGGCGCCAAAACTAAATTTTGAAAGTAGAATTTTTTGCGCCAAAATTAGGTTTTTAAATTGAATTTTTGGTGGCAAAACTAAATTTTTAAATAATAGTTTTTTGGTGCCAAAACTAAATTTTGTAAGTTGATTTTTTGGCGCCAAAATTAATATTTCAAAGTTGAAATTTTTGGCGCTAAAATCAAAGTTTTGAAGTTGAATTTTTGGCGCCAAAGTTAAGATTTCAAATTTGATTTTTTTGGCGCCAAAATTAGGTTTTAAAATTTGAATTTTTAGCGCCAAAATTTAAATTTTGAAAGTAGATTTTTGGCGCCAAAATCAGAGTTTCAAATAGATTTTTGGCGCCAAAACTAAGTTTTCAAAGTTGAATTTTTTGGCGTCAAAATAAACTTTTAAAATAAAGTTTTGGTGCCAAAACTAAATTTTTAAAGTAGATTTTTTGACGTCAAAATTAGGTTTTCAAATTTTTCCATATTTTTTTGGCGCCAAAATCAAAGTTTTAAATTTGAAAGAGTCCAGTTCTCACGTTTTTATCAGAACCAAAACCGAGTTTTTAGGTGTCAAAAATTTGAAACTTTGAACAGGTCAAAATCATTTTCCTGACCTTTTTCTGAATTTCTAGTTTCTCTAATCATACTTTTCCGATTCAGACCACACCCACAAAATTGTGAAGCTTGACATTTTTCGAATCAGGAAACTAATTTTAAACGTGACCTGACTATGTGATATTTTCACGTGAAGAAAATCATAAAAACGGCGAGTTGTGTTTATACTGAAAGAATAACATAATATTCGGTGGCTGATTCATTCTTTTTTTTTTTGCTTTTTCGTCTGCCTTCCCTACTCATTCTTTTCTTTTGCTCTCATTTGACCGCTTTGTTTTGGTGGTGTTGTTGTTGTTCTGCGTCAACCGTAAGGAGTTGTGCGAGGAGGAGGAGGAGGAGGAGGAGGAGGAGAACAAGTAATTTCGAATCAGGCCCAATCTAAAAATGTTTCTTCTTCTTCTTCTTCTTCTTCTTCCAACTGATAATGGAGAACAAAGAAAAAACAACAAAAAATGTGGAGAAAGAGAGATAATTCAATTTTTTTAATCAGTTAATGGGTTGTCTGGTACTGTAGTTTTGACATGGCTCGGAAAATGGTGGGCTCTGAAAATTTATGAATTTAGAGCCTGGACCAGTTTTCTCTGATTTCTCATTTTTGGGCCCAAAAATCGGGCCTGGGTCATTTTTTTCTGATTTTAAATTTTTTTTCGGCCAAGTTTTTATCGGGTCTGAGAACTGGACCAAAAAATCTGGCCTCAATTCTCAGAAAATCAGACCTAGCCAGTTTTTTGGAGCAAAAAATTGAGCCTAATTTTTTTGGTCCAAATCAGAGAACTTTCAAAAAAATCAGGCCTAAGTTTTTTATCCATCCTGGTTTTTGATTTATGACAAAAATCCAGGCCTGGATTTTTATCAGGCCAAGCCACGCCCATTTTCTTGAACGTACTTTTTTTCTTCCCAAATAAAAATTTCCAAAAAAAAAAAATCCGGCTCGATTTTTATTAGACCACGCCCATTTTCTTGAATATTTTCTCAATTTTTTTCTTTTTTTCAAAAAAAAATGACTTTTTCAAAATCTCTGTTTTTTCCAGATCAAAAAAAAGTCCCCAACAAAATGCAACGGACGACACAAACAATTTTGCTGCCAGTAAATATTGAGCCGTCAACATCGACAGAAGTCTACACCATTGTTCCCGACAAATCAATGATGGCCACCTCTTCGGACACTCAACAATCGGAAGATCGCGAGTTGACACCAGCCGAGACGGAGACAACAACAGCCACCGACGATTCGCGAACACCGTCGCCGGCTGGGAAGAAGGTGAAGTTGGAGGAGGTGGAGGAGGAGGAGGAGGAGAAGAAGGATATTCTGACCGATCTGAAAATCGATATCAATATCGTCAAGACTGACGGCGGTCCAACATCGTCGATTTCGTCCGACTCGTCGAATTTCGACACAGCTGTAGCATCAACCAGCGCGCTTGACGAGAACGCCGAGCAGAAACCAAAACCAAAACGACGACAACGACAAAAAGTTCAGGTTGTTGAGGAGGCGTCACGAAAGAGTAATCGGATCAATAAGAGTTTGGAGAAAAGCGCCGATGTCATCGACAACTATACCGGTCAGAAAGATATTGGAAAACGTGAGAAGACAAAAAATGAGGCTTCAAAAAAAAAAAAGAATTATTTCCAGCGCGCGGCAATCAAGTTCCAGTCGGGTTGAAACGAGTTCACTACGAGTTTCCGGCCCGGTTTTTGAAGGAGAATGGACGGCTTAGAATTGATATGGTTAGTTGGGAGGGACATCGGGGATTACTGTAGGATTACTGTAGGCACAAAAAAGTTTTCTGATTTTGAAAAATTCAGCAAAATTGTCCGATTTTTCCTAGTTTTTTTCTATTCCTAACATTTTAGGGAATTTCTGTGACTTTTTCAGGCCCGGTTTGGGCCTAGGGACACCGCGGATTACTGTAGAATTTTTTCGACATTTTCAGGCCCGCCTGAAATAGGCTCAAAATAAATTGCCGGGCCGGAAAAGAATTTCTGAAATTCTTCACGTCAAAAAAAAAAAATCAAAATATTAAGCCTCGATTTTGGCGCCATAAAAATTAGGGTTACTGTAGGCAGAAAATCGTTTTCTGATTTTGAAAGAGTTCAAAAATTGGAGCCGATTTTAGTTCCGAAAAAACGGGCCGGGTCCGATTTTCTTTTGAGGTTACTGTAGAAGTTTTTTTTGCCATTTTTGCTGGGTTACTGTAGGCGTAAAATTTTTCGAAGTTTTGAAAAAAATTTGATTTTTGGTTCCGATATAAATTTTGAGAAAATCGGACCAGGCCCGATTTTCTTTGTCAAAGTTTCTTTTGGGATTACTGTAGGACCGGGGATTACAAATTTCGAGAAAATCGGACCAGGTCCGATTCTTAAGACTTTCTAATCTTAAAATTTTAGAAAACTTTCGAAAAATTCACATCTGCAAAAATCGAATTTAGGCCCGATTTTTAGGCCCGGTAAAATCTCGGCCTGATTTTATCGATTTTTTCCAGAACGGTCCATCAACACGTAGCAATCCATCCGACGAGATCGCCTACACTCCGATGCAAAATCGCGCCCGCGGGAACACATACGGCCCCGAATTTCAAGCAACTCTCCCGCCATGCGAACCCGATCAACCCGACGATGGTGTGTGTCGCGAAGAGGCCATCTGGACGCCTCCCATCCAACAAAAGTTCAGTGACGACGAGTTGAACGCAATCTACATTGCGTGCCAAAAACAGTACGGTGTAACAATGCCGCTCGACGCTGTACTTCATCGATTGATGATCTCGAACTATGATGTCGATGAGATGTTGGCGACGATCGAGCGCGAACGCGAACGACTTCCACAACCGTTCCTAAACTTGTCCGAGATTCAACAAGCCGAATTTGAGAAACAAACGCGCAAGGCGCGCACCGCCTCAAACACAACAAATCGGACCATCCCGCGAGCTTACAGGAATATGCAGGAACGATTTTTGCGCAATCATCACCTCGGCGAAATCATCAGCTACTACTATAACACCAAGAAAAAGTGTTGTAGTCAAAAACAATATAATCGTTGTAAATGTCGTGAGGCGATGGTGAGAAAAGATGATCAAATTGTGGAACGTGTCGAGTGCTCGAATTGCACAAAACTTGTTCGACCTAACGCCGCAAAATCTCAAATTCTTTGTCTGTTGTGTAAACTATATTTTGAGTAAGTTATAGGGTAGACTTTTGAATTTGGAAATTCGGAAAAAATCGGAAATTTTCAAGCGGAAAATTTCGAACTTAAAAGTCGGAAATTTTTCGAGTTTTGAACTCGGAAATTTTCCGAAAAAATTGATCGGAAATTCGGAAAAAAATCGAAAAAAAATCGGAAAATTTCCGACGGAAAAATTTCGAATTCAAAAAATCGGAAAATTTTCGAACCTAAAAGTCGAAAATTGTCTGGAAATTTTCCGAAAAAATGAACGGATTTTTTTTTAAACCGGAAATTCGAAAAAATCGGAAATTTTCCGGCGGAAAAATTTCGAATTCAAAAAATCAGAAAATTTCCGAAAAAATTAATCGAAAATTTTTTTCCCGAAAATTATTCGGAAAATTTCCGGCGGAAATTTTCCGAACCTAAAAGTCGAAAAAACGGAAAAAATTTTTTATGTCGATTTACGGGAGGTTTAAAGGAACATGTGTTGGTGCGCTGCGGGTCTCGTAGCGACGACATGTGCGTCGCGCAATTCTACGCGTAGTCCGAATTTAAAAAGTCAGAAAATTTCCGAATTTCCGAATTTGAAAGGCGGAAATTTTCCGAACCTAAAAGTCTGAAAATTTCCGAACCTGAAAAAAATTCCGAAAAATGTCGGAGACCTCGGAAAAGCGGAAATTCCGATTTCCGATTCCTACTAAGCCTGGTATGTGGGCCGTCCTGGACGTGACCCAAATCATACCAAAGCTGGAGACACAACCTAGGCCCTTTAACCCTTTCCCCTTTAAAACTGAAAATTTGCAGACGCAACAACAAACATCGAAGCTCTCAACACATGTTCAACGATGAGGAGGAGAAACTTCTCACAAAATGGAATGAGATTGAGACGGCGACAAGTTCCATCGTCACATTATCCACAGTGAAGGCGAAACTGGAAGAGGAGCGGGTCGCCGATCTTGCCAGCCGCCAATTGACAGCCGACGAGGTTTCGGTTCTCGGCGCGACAAAGCGAAAAGATCGAGTGCAAGTTGCGCGACTTTTCGCGCCGTACACACCAGAATATAATTTATTGTGAGTTTAACAAATTCTCAAAAAAAATTTGAGAGTTTCAGCTGTGACCCGAAAATTTTCAGCTGTGACCCGAACGCCGATGCCACGTCAACCATCCGACTGAAAGACTACGACGAGGAGCAAAAATATGCGTTTCTTCAGTGTTTCGAAAAATATGGGAAAGATTATGGCAAGACGGCCGCCACTCTGAACTGCTCAGTGCTTGAAGTTTCCACATTCTTCTATCGTTTTCGGCGAGAATTGAACTTGATTGAGGTTAGTTGGGGGTACTGTAGTTTTGGGCGGCCCTAATTTAAGCCCTGAAAAAAAGGGCCTGAAAATCCTGAGCTGGAAACGGTTCCTGAAGATTCTAAGCCTAAGAATTTGAATTTCCCACTTTTCGGGCCCGGCTCAAAAAATCAAATTTGTTCCCAGAAATTTTGAAAATTTCCCAAAGTCTCAAAAATTTTCGAAATCTTGATTTTTCGGACCGGCCCGCCAGGTCAAAAATCAATATTTTTCTTAGTTTCAAAAAGTTCTGAAAATTTTCACTACAATATTTTCAAAATTTTCTTGAGAATAACTTGAAAAAAAAATTCGGGCCGGAAAAATTCCAAAAAATTCTGAAAAATTAAAAAAAACGTGACACTAGGCTCAAAATTTTTTTTTCAAAAAAATTTTTTTTTTTCGGACGCTCAAAAATCGATAATTTTTCTGATTTCTGAAATTCAAAAATTCTGAAAATTTAATCTTGTTTTTTCGGACCGGAAAAAATCCGAAAATTCTGAAAGTTTTCAGTCCCAAAATTCTGACAAAAAATTATTTTTTTTTCTTCACCGGCCAGGGAGCAAAAATCGATAATTTCTCTGATTTCTGAATATCAAAAATTCTGCAAATTTTGAGAAACAGTCTGCAAGAATCCCAAAACTCAAAAAAAAACCCCAAATTTTTTGCAGTTCATCACCGAAGCCCAAAACAACAACAACATCCACCACACTTCCAACAACAACCCAACAAGTCGCCAAAAACAAAAAGAGTCGCGAAACGCGTCTCGCGACTCAACACCCTACGAGCCAACCGAACGAGTCGCCGTCGTCGCGCAAAAAGTCGCGACAAAACCCACTCGCAGCAGCACAATCATGACTCGCAAACGACTATCCGACGCGACGTCGCTGCCACCAAAACGAAGAAGTCGCGGCATCTAATTTATTTTTGTGTACATTTTTTCTCTCTCTCTCTCTCTCTCTCTCTGCGCGGTTAGCACCCTCTCTTCGATCAATATTCATACAGGGTAACAAAACTTTATTAATTACATGTTTTTGATGAAAATGGGGATTTTTCTCTTCTCCTTATTTGCTCAGCCAATCACATTGAGCATTCCACAATAACTTGACAAACCGCTGAAATGTCATTTATTGATTTTTGTACGTTTGGTATGTATTCTTTCATCTTTTTCTTACTATGTTTTTGCTGGAATATTAATGAACACTCACTTTATCCCGGCCTCACTTGAACATTTACAAAACTGCTCCATTTCCTGTTTCCACTGGACTGAACGCGAACATTGTCGGATGGCCAAACGCGCACTTTTGTCCTCGATCAATGGTTCACACCTGCACTCATTTATTGGTCAATAAAGCACGTCTTTAAAGGGGGGAGAAAGTTTTCTTATTTTTATTGATTTATCAAGATGAAATTTTTATCTGATCAAGAGTCGTTTTTTTTTCTCGTGAGATTTCTTTGAAGTTGGGGGGTTTTGAAAAATCGTAGATTTTCTCTGATTTTCACGAAAATTTGGGAAAAAGGCTTCTTACGGCCGCCGGACCGGGCTTCTTCATTTTTCCGAGACTTTTTTCTGAACCAGGCCAAAAAGCTGGAATTTTTATCAGAAAAAAATGGGCCGGACCTGAAATTCAACGTTTTTCTGAAAAAAAATATTTGGGAATGATTTTTTCATGAAAAAACTGCGGAAAATTTTGACAATCAAAAATAGTTGGTCCAAAAACTGGGCGCCCAAAAATTCTGAAAAAAATCGGGCCTGGCCCGAATTCTTAAAAATCGGAATTCCGAAAATTCTGAAAAATCAGGTCTGGCCCAAATTCCAAAAACTCTAAAAAATCGGGCCTGGCCCGAATTCAGGAAGTTCTGAAAAAATCAGGTCTGGCCCGAATTCCGGAAGTTCTGAAAAAATCAGGCCTGGTCCGAATTCCGAAAAATTCTGAAAAAAAATCGGAGCTGGCCCAAATTTCCAGGGCCGAAAAAAGACGCAGAAAAAAAACAAAAAAATCCCGACCCGGCCCGTGATTTTCGGGCCGCACTCTCTGGCCCACTCCGGTTTGTGGGCGTGGTCTACTCAACAAGACATTGTGCAAAAGTGAGAGATTAAGAGAGAGAGAGAAAACCTCACCCAATTCGATTGAAACAAAATCCGCCTTTATTTTTCTCCAAAAAACACGTTTTGACACATTGAGCGATTGCAGTTCCGGCATTGACGACTTGCTAAAAACTCAATTCTTTTTGGAATTATCGATTTTTCCTGGCCAACCTTGACATTTTCATTGGCAATCGAGCTTAAAAATGAGTTGACTTGCGCGTTGACAGCATCCTCAACTCGGCGAATCATATCGTTGTAGTCGTATTCTTTCACCTTTTTCGCTGACGCGGTGTCTTCTGCGCATCTGAACATTTTTTCTGAAACTTTGGAAAAAAGGGTAAGCTTACGCTTTCACTTTTTTCTGAAAACAATCGATGACTTGATCGACGAACGGTTTTTTGGCGTCGAAGCAGGCTTTCAACGAGTCTGGATTGTCGGTTAGTTTGAACTGTAAAACACTTGTTTTTAAGCGCAAACAAAACAATGTAACCTATCACCATGTGTGGTGTAGGCGGTTAGTCACGCGCGTGCTAGTTTTGTTGACCAGGGTTCGAACCCAAGGTCAAGCAAAATTTTTTTTTTTTTTTTGCAGTTGTATTGCACTTTAATGTACTAATGATTTCACCAAACCTGTTTGATTAATTGCTGCCAACATCCTTCAAAACAATCCAAGGCCTGCAGTTTTGATGAGTGATAACAGTCCTTCATCTCGGAGCAAATGCATTGACGAACTTCACCTTCTCGTTGAGAACCGTGTAGTACTTGAATCGCTTGTTTTGATACCTGCGAAACAAACTGCTAGTTTTAGAAAAAGTTGAGCAAAAAACACGAAAAATTCAGTGGCTACATGTGCGCTCTAGCGAACTGAGTTTTCTTCAATTTTTGACAACACCGTGACGCACTTTTGCAGACTGAAAAATTTTGACGATTTTAGCTCTCTTTGACGATTTTAGCTCTGTCAGGAGCGCTAGAAAATTGAACACCAAATCTGTGCCAAAAAGTCAGGTCCGAAAAAAATGATGATTTCTGAAACAGACCCAACTTTTCGAGGTAGTTCAGAAAAACTGAAAAAAAAATTCTGAATTTTCAGCAGCTTTTTCAGGCCCTCAAAATTTGGGCCAGGCTCGATTTTTTTCAGAATTTCCGCAACTCTTTTTAGTAGGCCCGATTTTTGGTTAGTTTGTGATTTTTCGAAAAACCGGGCCAAAATGAAAAACTGCTGATTTTCAGAAAATCTTTTTCACAAAAAAAAATCCGAAAAAAATGACGTGATTTTTTTTTCAAAAAAAAAAAAAAAACATTGTAGATCAATAACCAGATGCAATTTTTTCACGTGATTTTTTGTGATTTTTGGAACAAAGTAGGCATTTTTCAGGGACCCCAGCACTTTCTGAGCGCAAAAAAAAGTGCACCTAAAACAACCCTCCCCACTGACCTGTTCCATAAACTTGGCACTGTGACAAATTTCCAGCAAAAAGTAGAGAGTCAAAAATACAAGAGTCCTCATTTTGTGTGTTGTTCCCAAAAAATGTATTTATTGGAAAATGACACACACTGAAAAAAAGTGACTACACCTATGTTTTACAACAAGGACACTTTTCAAAACTCGTTTTTTTGAGACAGGTAAAGTTGGAAAACAACACTTTTTGAGACACATACACACACAATTTAAAGTTGGTGTTGAATGTTGTTTTGATTTTAGAACAGATGTTGTAGTGGGTTGGCTAGAAAAGTTGGGAGAATCTGGAGGAGAGTGTACCAAAAAAAAAATACTTTTGGCAAAAAAATTGGGACGGCTTAGAAAAATTGGACCCAAAAACTGAGGCTTAATTTTTGAGTCCAATCTAGCACAAAAACTTGGAGACAACTTTTTGAAAGAAAATTTTCAGACCCGACTCTGTGAAAACTTAGAAAAAAGGAAAAAAAATTCAAAAAAAACCAAAAGTACAGTACACAAAACTTTTGGACTTTTTTTCCCGAGTTTTTGTAGATCTCAGTTTTCTGATTTTTCTCAAATTTTTATTTTTTGGCGCACAAAAATTTTGTTTAAAAATATTTTTGAAAAATTAGTTTCAGACCCGATGTTTTGCTTTTTTTGTGAAAACTTAGTAAAAAAAATGAGAAAAAAAAGAAAAAGGGATGAAAAAGGATGAAAAAAAGGAAAAAAAAGAAAAAAATTTCAAAAAAAAACCAAAAGTACAGTACACTCCTTTTTTTGCCGAGTTTTTCTCCCGCTCTCAATTTTTCATTTTTAGAAACATTTTTCAGGCGCACAAAAATTTTAATAAAAAATAAATGTGTGCAAACACCGCAAGAAAACTCTGCGGAGAAAAAAATCCTTTTTTTGCTGTGCGCTGGTTTCCCCAAGCCTAAGCCTCGCCTGTTCACAGCTAAAAATAGTCAAAAAAAAATCCTTGTCCTTTCTATTTTCGGAAAATTCACGAATAATTAAATAATTGCAGAGCCCTCCCTCCAAAATATTCTTAAAATGACGTTTTTTGTGGGCCAATTCTGTTTTTGTCCTCTCAACAATACGATTTTTAATAAACTCGAATCTAATTATTGGTCAGTTCTGGTCGTTAAAGATTAGTATAGGCTCCGCCCACTTTTTTTTTTGTCGTTTTGCAGAGAAAACGGCTCGAATAGCGTTGTGTTGTGTTGTTTTTAATGAGGAGGAGGAGGAAATGTTACTCAGTGTGTTCTAGTAGTAATAGTTGAGCTTTCTGAGATAAACGTCATTCTCGACATTTTTGTGCTACTACAAAATGACTTACTAAAAATAATCATTCACTTTTTCTTTTTCCCTATATTTTTTGAACAAAAAAATCTTAAACTCAAAATTTTTGTGCTCTTTTTTCAATTTTTCTTCAATTTTTAGTAGTTTCCAAAGTTCAGAATTTCATTTCGGCCCGGTTTTTCAAAAAATGACAAACTAGACCAAAAATCGGGCCTACAAAATTTTTCTGAACTTTTTTCCCGACTTTAAAAATGTTCAGCAAACCTTGAGAAGTTGGGTCGGATTCAGAAATTTTCATTTTTTCGAGCCTGATGTTTTTTAGCTAAATGTTATGGTCTCCAAAAATGTTCTCTTTTTTCTAATTTCGTTATTTTCAAAGTTAAGAGCTTTTTTTTTGACTCAAAAATAACACAATTTTCAGAAAAAAAGGCCGGGTTCATAAAATGGGGTCCAAAACACTGAATGAGGCCTAAAATGGGTTCGATGAGAGTTCTCCTCGAGGAAGACACAGAGAAACAGAGAAAAATAAAATCACAGTGAAAACTATCAGGTGAGAGCGACCTTTTTCTATAGAAAACGCAAACAAAAACCACACACACACAAGTATAGCGCCTTGCGTATCCCGTGCGAATGTCGGTTACACGGTTGAATGACCTCTTGGAAAAATCTCAAATTCCATGCATTTAGAGAGAGCAAAAGTGCTCTAACGATAATTATTTTTGAGCACTCTCTCAATCTCATCGATTCCCTTCCAGAAGGTTGTGAAAAGTAGGACTTAAACTCAAATCGAGTTTTCTTCTAACCCTGAAATAGGTCCGATAAGAAAAAAAAACTACGCATGATGAAATTTGTGGTTTTCTGAGCAGTGTTTTTTTCAAATATTGGACCCATTTCAAGGTTCTAAGAAAACTCGATTTGAGTTTGTGTCACATTTTTGGGCCTTATTCAGGAAAATGGGGCCCGGGCCCTTTTTTTTAATTTGGGCCCTATTTGGGGGATTTTTTGGTACCACGGGGCCTTTTTCCTACAACTTTGGTCAAAAAGTGTTTAGTTGTGATTGAGTGTTAGGAAATTTTGGATTTCTTATGAAATATTTCTGACTAGAAACTGTTTTCTAAAACTCAAAAAAAAAAATGGTTTGAGAAACGAATTTTTTCCAAACCCCGGGCCGGTCTGATCTCCATCGAACTAGGATCAACAAAGAAAATAATCTTATCACTCTGATGTCAGTTGTATCCCCCCCCCCCCCCCCCCCCCAAAATGATGTCTTCTTTTTTTCTAGCAAAGTACACAACAAGGTCGACCAGCTCTTGACTCATTTGATAAAACGAATTACCGGTTTAGTCGAACAATTTTCGATTTTTTTTTTTTTTGAAATGATAAGAGAATCATGACACAAACATTTTTTGCCATTTTTTTTTCGTCTCCTTTTTTTCTGTGTTTTTTTTTTTGATCCAACGTATAAGTATATTATTCATAAGTGTACTAATAATTAGGCTAATGATTACTGTAGGTGTTAAAATATGCGTGACACTATACAACTACAATTTGAAAAAAAAAAAAGAAAACTTGGAAAAAAAAATGTTGTAGTTGGGTTACGGTGTGCGAGGATTAACCAAGATTTTCGTTTTACTTTCATTTTTCTGAACAAATTTTCTGTATTTTCTGAAAATTTTACTGATGGGGAAAAGAAGGTAAGCCTTTTTTTTTTGGGAAACAATTTTTTATCAAAAAAAAAAAAAGTGCGCCTCGAACTCTAAGTTCACGTGGTTTATTGATGCAGAAGGAGATTTGCCACGTGGCTCACGTGAACTAGATAAAAATGATTTTTTAAAAAAATTTTTTTTGATGCAAACAATTTTCGGGTTATGCGTTTTGCCATCAAACTCCAAAGCAAGCCAGGTTGGCAGGCTGAAATTTCTGAGCTCAAAAAATTATCGCGATTTTTTGAAATCAAAATTTTTTTGAGAAATGAGAGACAGAGATTGCTACGTGTGAGAATCGTATTGCAAACATTTTCCGGGTCAAAAAAATCTTATACTCAAAATCGGACCCAATTTATGGTTACTGTACTTTTTCTGATTTTTAATAAATTTCAGAGCAAGCCATGTTGGCAGGCTGAAATTTCTGGGTCAAAAAACGAGTTTATAGAGATTTTTCAAATCCAGAAAATATTGAGCAAAAAAAGTTCTGGGTCTCGTTTTCATCGTGCCTGGCCCGATTCAGTAAGTTCTGGATATTTCTGAAAAATGCGAGACGCAGAGATTTCCACGTGTCCCACGTGACCTAGATTTTTTTCCGAAAAAAATATCATATTTTTTCTGAGATTTTCTTGCCATCATTTCCATGTGCTCGAAAATGTACCAAAACTTGTTTACACCCCAAAATACAGATCCCCCCAGATGATCCGCATGTTTTTTTTTTCGTTTTTTTTCGTCGCGCTCATCCAAAATCTCTCTCGGAAAGAGCAGACTCGATTGATAAAAGGAAATGATTAATTTCCGACCACCCAGTCTCCTACAGTAGTAAGCTCCGCCCACCGGAGTTTTCAGTCGTGCGAAAAATGTCTTCGAGGTGGGTGAGAAGGTGAGCAGCAGCAGCAAAAAAAATTTCTTATCAATTTTTGTTTCTCGACAAATCATGATAGTATTGATTTTTGAACTGATCATTTTTTTTTCAACATAGTTTTATAATTCCTGGAAAAGGGGAAAATGAAAAAAAAATAGTAGTGATGTTATTATCCTGGTTTAGATGATGTAAATTCTCAAAATTTAGAGATCACTAAAAGCCTAAGGCCCTGGTTTTTCACAGAAAAAAATCGCTCGCAAATATGTAAGCCGATCAAAAAAAAAATCATGATACCACTTTTCCAGAGCATTTTTCTTGTAAACCAATTATTCCTAAGCCACGCCCACTTTCATTGTCCTGGTTCGATCAATTTGAGAAGGAAGGCCTGGCTCATCCCCGGGCAGCCTTCTAGATATTTTATGAGGTTGTGGTCACCAGCCCGGGCCGATTTTGAAGGTCGGCCAGGTCAAAAAGAGAATTTGAAACTCTTGAGAAACTATGTATAGATTTTTTATGAGATAAACAGTAGGTCAATTTATATTAGATCTATGACAGATTTTTTTCCATCTAGATCTTTATAACGCTTTAGGTCATGACATTTGTAAAAATCCACGTTTTCCTGCAAAAAAAAATGAAAATGTTGTTCTCTGACTGTCTGCGTCTCCATCTCACTTCCTCTCTCTCTCTCACCTTCATCGAGGTTTCCTAGGCTATGAGGTTTTTCAAGTTTCAAGATCATAGACTAGATTTCAGGAATTTCCAAGATTACGGGCAGGGTTTGGGTTTCTAGTCCATGGACTAGAAATCGAGTTTTCTAGGCCGTGGACTAGAATTCGATTTTTTTTCGTCCACACAAGTGCCTTCAAGGTTTTCTGGACTATGATTTTTCTCAAGTTTCAAGACCATAGACTAAATTTGGATTTTCCAAGGTTACGGGCAGGGTTCGGGTTTCTAGGCCGTGGACTAGAAATCGGGGTTTTTAGGCCACGCAATTGATTTTTGGTTTTCTAGGCCATAGACTAGACGCACTAGAAATTGATATTTTTGAGAGGTAGACTAGATTTCGAATTTTCAAGATCACGGGCAGGGTTTGGGTTTCTAGGCCATGGACTAGAAATCGAGTTTTCTAGGCCACACAAGTGACTTTAGATTTTTTTGCCACAAATTTATTTTATTTTTTTATTTTTTTGAGAGTTTCGGACCATGGACTAGGTGGACTTGAAATTGATTTTTTTTTTGATAGGTAGACTAGAATTCCAATTTTCAAGATCACGAGTAGGCATTGGGTTTCTAGGCCATGGACTAGAAACCAGAAAAAATTGAGTTGATTTCTAAGCCGAGGCCCCCAAGCTCTCGACTTCTCTCCGTCCCCAAAAATAAATGTTTTTTTGTTGTTCAAAACTTCGGGCCGGTCTGGAAAATTGCAGGGTTGGCGAAACGGCGAACTTGCGAGTTCGCCAAACAACAAGTTTCGGGTCAAAACCAAATCCAAACCAACCAATGTTCATTGAATTAAGAGGGGTTTTGTGTATCTCTTTTTCTTTTTCTTTTTCTTTTTCTCTTTTGTGTTGTTATTCTCATCATCATCTATCGCGTTTTTGTCATGCCTCGACCCACCCATGACCTATTTTGTGTCAATCTCTAAAACCGTCTGATCCTCTCATTTCAACACACACTCTCTGCGCCTCCTCTAGCATGAAGCTGAGCCGAAAAAAAAAACATACATACACACAACGCGTTTTTTTTCTTTCTCTACTTCTTTTTTTTCGGCTTTTTCTTTTTCGCTCTCTCTCTTTTCTTAAAAAGTGCCTTTCAGATCAGATGAGTTGGGTGGGTAACCCTAATCTTTTAGATTATCTCGCGCCTACGTACGTAAGCATATTTTAAATCCCTGAAAATTATTTCTTCAGCTTTTTTTGTTGCCTGAAATTTTTGACGACACATTTTGATTTTTTAATCTGGCCAGAGGCTTCGTGATGTGTGATGTGAAATTGAGTCGTCCAAAAAACTGCTACTTATTTGTCGTGTTTTTCTTGTGAATCTGCAATTATTTTCATTTGAATTCTTGAAAAAAAGAAGAAGAAGAAGAAAAGATTAGAGAAAAGAGAGACGACGCGAAATTGAAATTTTTTACACAAATTTTCGCTGTCTTTTCAAAAAGAGAATTTTCTCTTCTTCGAATCATCTGATGAACTTTTTTCAGAGCTTTAAATGTTCTCAGATCAAATTTCGTTTTGTCTTGCTTTTTAGAGAAAATAGTGGGGTTCACATTTTTTCTGGGGAAATTTGATTCTTGAGACTTTTTTTTCTGGAATTTTTTGTGTCTTTTTTCGGTCCGGCCTAGGGAATTTTCTAGATTTCTGACGCGTTTTTTCTTGAAGCCTAACCGGGAAAAGTTTCTTCAAAATTTTGGTAATTTTTTTCTTTAAAAAAATCGATCTGAAAATGGCCTATTTTCAGACAAAAATTTCTAAAGTTAAACATTTTTTGTCCCTCTAAATTAAGGTGAGATGTTTTTTGGCCCGGCCCGAAAAAAATTTCAGAAAATTTTTTGACCCTTGATCTTTTGAAAATTTGGGCACTTTTTGAAAACTTTTTTCTTTTTTGGCCCGGCCCGAAATTTTCAGAAAATTTTCCTAATTTTTTTGTTGGATATTTTGAATTTTCCAGATTCTCCTAGTTGTTTTCTCAAATTCCCCATACTTTTTCCAATATTCAACGTCAAAACAAAAAAGTTCCATAAAATATGTGTTTTTTTTTCTGTCTCTTTTTCGAACACACACACACACACACACACACAACATGTTCATTTTTTTCCTCATCATTTTTTCTCCGCTGAATTTTTGATTAATTTTTCGAGTTTCCTCCCTCTTTCACAATTTCCGGGGTTGTCTTGTGAGCAAGGCAACAAAAAAAAAACAGATTGAGTCGTTTTTTTGCTGGTGTAGTTCTTTTGGAATTCAATTACCAAGTCTTGAATGTGAAATGAGATAGATATTGGTCTCGTTTTTCATTGTCTGATGGTTTTTTTTTTTGGAGAACGGAAATTGAGCAGATTTCCGGGGCCACGCTGATGAAAAATCTGACATTTTTGAGAACTTATATCCGAAAAATGTTCTAAAATTTGTACATCAAACTTTGGTCACCGATTTTTTGAGAAATTTTTGGTGAAAAAAATTCAAAAAATATATTTCTAGAAAATTTCGGCGGGACAAAAAAACTTTTGAGTTTTGATTTTTTGTCCGGTTTTTCAAAAATCTTGGAGAGTTTTTGGGACAAGAAAATAGCGAGTAAAAATCAGAGTGATCAGAGATCTAAAAGTCAGAAATTTTGAAACATTTTCTAGGCGGGCCCGAAAATATCAGAAATCTTGAGAATTTCCTAGGCCGGCCCAAGAAGATCGAAAAATCTCAAGATTTTTTGGTTTCGTCCGAAATACCAGAAATTCTTAATATTACCCAGGCCGACTCGAGAAAATCCAAAAATTTGAAAGTTTTCCAGACCGGCCCGAAAATATCAGAAACATACATCATAAAAGGGTAGAGGTGGAGCAAGAAGAGAAAAAAAGAGTCAGAACGAAAATATAAGAAAACTAAGAAAAAAGTGAAGAATAAATGAATGACAGAGCACACAGGGAGGTACACACTCACTGTCGACTCCGCCCACTTTTACAACCCACGCCGCGTTGTGCAAAAAGGGGCGGAGTCGACAGCCAATGTGTCTCCCTGTCCATGTGCTCATTCATTCATTCATTTTCTTTTTTCTTGTCTTGTTCACTTTTATCGTTTTTTTTTCCTTGGGTTAACTTTGCCTTCTTGTCCATAATTATCCCATGTATGTTAGTACCTCTAAAAAAATACTGAAATTTCTGAAAATCGTTCGATGTGCAACGTAGAAAAAAATGCAAAAAATTTGCAAAAAAAAACTGTGCAACGTGACCTTATTTTTATCCTCAAAAAATTTGCAACATTTTTTATTGATTTTTGATCTTTTTTCATTTCGATTTATTTTTTCACGTTTTTTTTCAATGAAAAATTTTGCAATTTTTTGCATTTTTTTCTACGTTCCACGCCGCATAAAAGTTAGCGACTCCCCGCATCAGAAACTTGTAGATTTTTCAGTCCGACTCGAGAAAATTCAAAATCTAAAAAGTTTACTAGGCCGGCCTGAAAAGATCATAAAATTTTTTGGCTAAAAATTCCGGTCCGGGCTTCTCTGAGATTTTTGAGAAAAAATTTGACAATTTTCCAAAACTTGCTATCTCCTCCTTTCCACAAAAATATGTTTATGACTTGTAGATTTTTCAGTCCGGCCCGAGAAAATTCAAAATCTCAAAAATTCCCGGCCTGAAAAGATCCGAAAATTTTTGGCTTCTCTGCGATTTTTTAGAATTTTCCAAAAATTGCTCCAAAAAAAATGTTTATGACTTGTGATACAGCCCAACTCAATTATCCATCCAATCATAAAACACCTTTTTTTGCACCTGTCCGCAAATCTCCCCCCGCCTGCGCTCGCTCACTCATAAATTATTACCTCCCCCTCCATCCCTCATGCCACATTTTCACCTATTTCAGCAAACTGACGTCAACCGAAGAGACGGGTCGGGTTGGCGCTCGACAACGTAATCGGTCGCTCAAAAAATCGCCAGCCGTTCAAGATGACGATCCGACAACCGCCGCAACATCACACCATCACCATCTTATGCCACACATTTCGGAGCCGAGAAGAGCTTCGAGTTTTGACGTCGCCGCTAGCTCATCGAAAATGTCAACCAGTGAGTTACGGTGGAAGGGGGGGGGGGGGAGGGGGATCAACTAGACTCTAGTTTTATTTGAGTGTGTCATTTTTCTCACCACCAAAAAAACATTGTTGTTCATTATGTAGGAAATTGAGATTACATTGTTTTTTGAACTTTTTGGTTTCAAAAAATTTGAACCCGAGATTTTTTGGCACGAAAAAAGTTCAAAATCAGCTCAAAATAAGAATTTTGAGAGGTTTTCTCAGTTTTTAGAGCCGGCCCGGAATTTTTCAAAGCCTGAGAGAAAATCAGAGAAAAAAAAAGTCAAGTTATAAGAAAAATAATTCCTCAGAATCTCAAAAATGTCCTTTTTTTGGCTCGAGATTCTGAAAAACTCGAAAAATGTTGTTTTTTAATTGTCAGATTTTTTTCTAAATAAAAAGGTCAAATTTTATTTTTAAAAATCAGCTCAAAATTTTCAGAAAACCTGAGAATTTTAAGGAGTTTTCTCATTTTTCGGAGCCGGCCCGGGAATTTTTCAGAGCCTAGAAATCATTTTTGAAAATCTCGAAAACTTTTGTATTTTTTTCGGGCCCGAAATTTTGAAAAAATCGAGTTTTTTTTCCGGAAAAAGTTCAAAATTTTTTTTTAGAATAGTTAAGAAAGAGGTTTTTTCTGAGAATTTCCAGGAATTTTCTCAATTTTCCGAACCGGCCCGGGAAATTTTCAAAGCTTAGAAATCATTTTTGAAAATCTCAAAAACTTTTGTATTTTTTTTGGCCCGAAATTCGAAAAAACCAAAATGTTTTCAGAAACTAAAATTATGCTAAGCCTCACTAAAAATATGCTAAGCCTCACTGAAAAAATGTTATTCAGAAAATTTGAGAAAATCATCTCGAAAAAAAATGGTGACAAGTGTCTAGATGTACTCACACATATATGTGTCGACTAACATTTTCAGCAACCCTTCGTCCCGGCTCATTCGACGCTGGTCGATCCGCCTTCTCACCTGTCGAAGTGCCCCGTCTCTTGATACAATCTCCATTGTCACCTTTACAGGTACCCCCCCCCCCCACCCCTTTTTCCAACTAATCGATAATAACAATTTGTAGCTTGAACCGCCTCCCGCAACCGATAGTCGTCTTCTGACTGTTCCGTCTCCGGATTTTCGAAAAAGTCCTGTTGACAAGTCCTATGCATGTATGTAACCACTTTTAACATTTAACCTCATTTTTGTTCAAATCCCATTTTTTTTTGCAGGCGAATCACCCAAGACTGAACTTTTCAACCCGCTGAATTTGAATCCGTCACTGCTGACACACTTGTCGGCGGCCATGGTTAGACCGCTCGGAATGTCTAGCCCGCTCATGGAAGAGTTCAAAATCAGTGTCAACAATTCTACAGTACCCAAACTTGAGGTGAGCATGGTTTTTGGACTTGAAACTCTGGAACACTGGGGTTTCGTTTATTTTTCTGCCCTGCTCCGAAATTTTTGAGCTAATCCGAAAAATTTTATTTTTGGTCAATCCAAAATGTGAAAACTTGCAGGCCTAACTTTTTCGGGCCTCCCGGAATTTTGTTTTTTTCTGACCGACGCGGAAAAAGTTGAGAATTTTCGGCGGGTCCGGATTTTTATGATTTTCGGGCCGACTTTAGATTCTTCTAATTTTTCGGCCGGCCGGAATTTCGTGATTTTCGGGTCGACTTGAAAACTTGGTGTTTTTCGGGCCGACTTCAATTTTTCGCAATTTTTCGGCCGCCCCGGAATTTTCCTATTTTTCGGGCCGACTTCAAAACTTTGGTTTTTTTTTGGGCCCGACTCTGAAAATCGACTTTTTTTCGGCTAGCCCATAATTTCGAATTTTTGGGCCGACTTCAAAACTTGGAGTTTTTTGGTTCGACTTCGAATTTTACTAATTTTTCGGCTGATCCGGAATTTCTGGATTTTCGGACCGACTTCAAAACTTTGTGATTCTCGGGCCGACTTCAATTTTTCGCAATTTTTCGGCCTACCCGGAAATTTGAGAAATTTCGGCCGGCTCGGAAGTTCGTGATTTTCGAGCCGACTTGAAATTTTCGCAATTTTTCGGCTGGCCCGGAATTTCGTGATTTTTGGGCCGACTTCAAAACTTTGTATTTTTCGAGCCGACCGGGAAAGTTGACTTTTTTCGGCTGATCCGGAATTTCTTGATTCTCGGGCCGACTTCAATTTCTCCCAACTTTTTTTCGGCCCACCCGGAAATTCGAGAAATTTCGGTCGGCCCGGAATACCCTGATTTTCGGGACAACTTCAAAACTTCGAAATTCTCGGCGCAACTTCAAATTTTCGTAATTTTTCGACCGGCCCGGAAAACAAAGACCAAGTCACAAAATACATTTTGTGTCCTTGTGGAAAAAAAGTGTAATGAATTCCAAGTATCATTTTCACCTGTCTGCTTGCAAAAACAACAATTTTCCCAGTTCAGCTTAACATTTTTTCCAGCAAATGGATTGTTCGGGATCATTCGAAACGGTCGGCTCAAACGGCTCGTTCGATCTGTCGGCCATGTCGGCTCACTCGTCCTTCGACCACGGTCAAAATCCCATCTCCCAAGCGACCGCCGAACTTCTCGCTCAAATGCCGCCCAAATCCGTCATCCAGGACGACATTCGCAACAGCAACGGTCGTTTCACGTTGGTTCGAAAACGTGGCCGCTCTGAAGTGTGGAACCTGTTCGGTCAGGTGCTCGACGGTCTCACAAATGTTCGTCTACCCTATGTGGCTTGCTACGCGTGTAAAGTGTTGTACACGGATACCGGAGGTGGAACCGGCAACATGACACGACATCGATGTCCGATCGGCGCGAGTTATCGATCCAGCACTCATGGGTCGTCTACAGAAACTGTCGAGGCTGGCGGCACCAATTCGTTCGACTCGACCAACTCGACAAATGTACATATCACCACTAATGGAAATTCGAAACTCGAGACTAGACCTCAACTAGGTGTGACAATCAACGACGTCGGATCTACTCTTGTCTCCCAACACTCTGGCGAAACATCAATCGGTGATGTTGATCGAGAAGTTCTGGTTGACGCGATGGTCAAGTGTTGTGCGCTAGACCTCATCGATCCAACCGTGTTCAGCGGTAAAGGCTTCCGCGGGCTGTTGAAGCGAGTGTGCAACATTTCGAAACGCGTCAGCCCGTCGCCGATTGACGTATTCCCCGATGTCCATACGATTCGATCGGCGATGCAGACTCATTTACGATTTTGCACCGATGATCTGAAGAATGAGCTGTCGATGACGACGCAGGGAGTCAGACTGATTGTTGAGACGTTGACGTATTGTGGCAAGGATTATCGAGTGGTTCACGGGTCGAGAATTAGTCCGGATTGGAAGTGGAGAAGCAATATACTGGGGTGAGGACTGGGATCAAGCTTGAGGCTTAGGCTGAGGCTGAGGCTTAGCCTCCTGTGATTTTCTCTGGGATCGAAAAAAGCCAAGGCCTAGGACTCAGCCCGGCCCGAAAATCACGGGCCGGTCAGAAACGCCCGGCGGGGCCCGGAACGACTTTAAAACGCCGATTTCCCAGAGCGGCCGGTCAGAGGGAGCTTCCGGCCTGGCCAAAAGGCCGAAAAATAGGTTCAGAAAAATCAGAAATGTTTGGATCACTGTAGTCTGACACTTTTCGGTCAGGTTACTGTAACTATTTTTTTTGAAATTCTGAAATTTTGGTCCAGAAAAGTTTTGGGGTACTGTAGTCTGACAATTTTCGGCCAGGTTACTTTTTTTCTGAAATTTCCGTCTAGAAAAGTTTTGTGGTACTGTAGTTTTGTCGGAAAATCTGGATAAAAAGTCTGAAAATTTTGGAAAAAGGCAAAAAAAAACTTGGGGTACTGTAGTCTGACACTTTTCGACCAGGTTACTGTAACTCTGTTTTTTTTTTTGAAATTCTGAAATTTAGGTCCAGAATTTCTTGGGGTACTGTAGTTTTGTCGAAAAATCTTGATAAACAATTTTCAGCGTTTTCAAATCGCGCGAAAACGAGTCGATCAGCGAGATGATCAACATCGTCACCCGCAACTACGAGCTCGACAAAAATCTGCTCCGCGTCACAACACCCTCCTCCGCCCACGACCTTACAAATCTTCGAACTTTTGTCGACGTCATCTCCAAACTCAAAGACATTCTCTACGCCGTTCTTCTCTCGTCCACGCTACCCGTGATGAACATGATGACATCAATCGATCAGATCACCAAAACAATGACCGAGCTCGATATTCGTTTGCCGTTCAGTGTCGAGAGTGTGCGAAACGATATATTCGACACACATCGTTTGTTGGCCGAGTGGAATGATCGTTGGCAACAAATCGAGCAGATTATCACATCGAAGTGTCCACATTTATTGCCAATATTCAAAACAATCGATCCGGGTGTCATGAAAGAAGTCGAGATGTTCATTCTGCCCTTCAAAGAGACCATCGACTCGCTAGTCTCTGAACAACCCAACTTTCACAAGGTTCTACCGGAATGGTTCGCGCTGATGCACGAGTGTCAAGTGTCTGACGACGAGCCGTCGCCGCTGCTCCGAGAGCTCAAACAAAACGCCACCGGTTTGCTGAGAAGTGAGAAGGAGAAGGTGATCACCGACGAACATCACATTGCGGCAATGTTGAATCCGAGACTTCGCCGAAAATTGAGTCTAATTCTGACGGAGAACGAGAGAAATCGAGCGTGTGAGAGGATTCGCGCGACTTGCGGAATTCGCAATCCGAAAGAGCCGCTTAGTCGCGGAAGCTCGTGCGATGGTGAACCGCATAGGTTAGTGTTTTTATAATCCGATGATGTAAATATGGGATTAGCCACATTGACGTAGTTTCAGAAAACGAAGAATGTTTTTGTCGTCGCTTGAAGATGATCCGGTTGGAGATGAACTCGAATGCTATCTCAGATCACAGTATCCAGCTCAACAAACAAAGTGGGTTGATTTTTTCAAAAATTCCGAAGAAATTTTTCTTTGAAATCTCAAGCCTTGAAAATAAAAAGTACAGTACTACTCCCACACGAAGCATTTAAAGGAACATCAAACTCACCTCCTCGTTCCCTGCGAATTAGTTGTGTCCCTTTGAAAGGGTACGGTGTTTTTTGTGTTTTTTGCAATTGGACACGATTTTTCTCATTGTTTTTTTATGAAAAAGGGGGGATTTTCAAATTTCTCAAAAGTTTTCTTTGCCGTTTTGAAACTGAAAAAAGGGCCGAGCGATTTCGTAAGTTTCGGGCCAAGTCCTCGGGCTTCCGGACCGAAAGTTGTGTCGCAGAAATCTGAGCCAAATTTATTTTCCCTAAAAAATGTGTGAAAAAAGTACTTCGGGAACTTTTTTTCAGACCAAAAAATCTAGGACAAAAAAAATTTGACCCAAATTTAAACTAAAATTTTGAAAATTCAAAAATTCAAAAAAACGTGACCTCAATTCACAGAAACAATTTTTCCAAATTCCGAAGCGAAAACTGTGTCCGAAAAATCTGAGCCAATTTTTTTTTCCTAAAAAAAACTTTGGCTAATATTTTTTTTTCTTTGGTGCAAAAAATGAAAAAATTAGGCCAAATTTAAAAAATTGAAAATAAAAAAAAACGTGACCTTGTTTTCAAAAACTGTGTCGAAAAAATCTGAGCCAAAAATCCACTGTTTCAGAGACGTGATAAGTTTTTGGAGCTCAATCGGTCAAACCCAATTCCCAGCTCTCGCCTCCCTAGCTCGCCGAACATTGAGCACCCCAGCAACAGCTCCTCGAACAAGTTTCGATCCTCGAAGTGCTTCAGTTGCTCCAGATCAACTACACACTTTTCTGATGCTCCGCTCAATGTTTGACTCGGAAAAAGATGATGAAGTTTGAGTTTTTGGAAAACAAAAACAACAACAAATATTTTACATCGCTAGTCTGTAAATTACTTTTTGCATTTCAATTGTGCCTTTTCATGTTCATATTTTTCCTCTCCCCATATTTTGAAGATTCCAAAAACCACTACAAATAGATCTCATCACATATCATTGAATAAAAGTTATTTTTGAAGATAGAAACTTTCAGAGAAAACTTTAGGGAGCTTGGCTCAAAAAAATTTCCGATATTTTTAGCCCATTTTAGAAAGCTTGAAAAGCTCTGGGCCAAAATCGGGCCTGAAAGTTTTCAGGCCTGCGTTTGGGCTAGTTTTTGGACCTTGTCAGAAATTTCATAAGGCCAAGACAGGCTAAGCTGATCTCAAAAAACCGAAAAAAAATTTCGAACCAAAAATGAAAAAAAAACGTCCATTTTTTTCGGGGCCAAAAATTTCTAATATTACTATCCTATCTTGTAGAGCTTGGAATGGGCTTCAAGAAAAACCGGGCCAAAATCGGGCCTGAAAAATTTTCTGAAAAACTTTTAGGCCGAAAATGAAAATGTACTGTATTTTCTGAGTCCAAAAACTTGTTCTAATATTACTATCCTATCTTGTAGAGTTTAAAAAGCTCTGCAAGATGTGGAATATTCAATTTAGGCTAAGGCCCGAAAACTGGGCCAAAATCGGGCCTGAAAAATTTTCTGAAAAACTTTTAGGCCGAAAATGAAAACGTCCTTTTTTTTGGGCCAAAATTTTTTGTTTCGAGATTATTAGCCTATCTTGTGGGTCTTGAAACGGGCTTCAAAATGTGCTATAGGGCATCCTTGACCAGGTCAAAAAACCAGCCCAGAATCAGGGCCTGAAAGATTTTCAAGCCCGATTTTTGGGTTATGTCAAAGTTGCCCTATACTGTTCGTTCAGCGCGCTCTATCTCACATCCCCCTTTTTTCCATTTGTTTCTCTGCACTCTCCTTTTTACACATACTCTTTTATTTTCTTTGTGTCTTTTTCCCATCTCCCCACAAATAAACGCGTACTCTTCGCTGCAGAACGAACAGTAGCATATTTTGAAGCCCGTTTCAAGCTCATCAAGATGAGTTCAAAATGAAACAAAAATCTTAACAACAGTTCATTCGTATTATGTACATACATCGTAATATTAAAGTAGAACCGACTCATTTTGAGTCAACCATGAATTAAAGTTAAAGTTCAAATCAAAATTCAAGTACCGTCCGTATCAATGTGTTTAAAACCTGTGAAATATATGATATTGTTATCGAATCGTTTCTCAATGATGTTGATCTTCGAAAACGAGTGAACCGTGTGGTCCGAGTCCCTTCAAGTGTCGTGTCGTTGTCGACGAGTCGAACAGCATCGAGTCTCGATGATGATGATGAGCAAAATCATCTGAACCGGTTCGAGTTGTCACTGTTGACTCGGCTGTTTCGATGGTTGACATGATCAACGGTGTCGAATATGCGTTATAGTGATGATTCTGAAATTGCGAATTTTTTGGGGGGAAAAATTGAAAATTGAATTTGAAGCCTTTTCTGATCAAAATTTCTGAGAAAAAATTGGTCTGAAAACAAAGAAAATCCTCAAAAGTCCAAAAAACTAGACAAAACTAGACCAACTTTTTTCGTGACCTAGATTTTTTTGGGAATGAAATTTCTAGAAAAATATTTCGAAAAAAAGATAAGTCGAAAAAAACATGGGCCGAAAAATATTGTTTTGAAAAATCAGACAGCGTTTTTTTCTGACCTAGATTTTTTTTGGATTTTTTTCGGAACGAAATTTCTGAAAAAAAGTTGGTCTGAAAATTTGAAAAAAATTCTCAAAAACCCAAAATTCTCTGAAAAAAGTTCGAAAAAATTTTTATTGTGAAAAATCTGACTTTTTTCGGGTCTAGTTTTTTTTTTTATTTTTTTCGGAACGAAACTTCTGGAAAAGGTTGGTCTGAAAACCTAGAAAATCCCCAAAAAGTCCAAAAAACTAGGCCGAAATTTGTTTTGTAAAAAATCAGACCAACTTTTTTTCTCACCTAGATATTTTGGGAACAAAATTTTTCACACCAAAAAATCACACCAGCTTTATTCTCTCAAACTTGGTCTCGACAAAAATCCAGAAATTTTTCCTGGGCCCCAACTCTGACCCCTGGGGCCAGGTCTCAATTTGTTCTTATCATATTTATATATGTAAAAAGAGAAAAAAATGATCGATGACTTTGTTTTTTTGTTGTTGTTGCTTTTGACCGATCAAGATTGTCTCTCGAAACAAAACAAAACCTGTACATATTGATTCGTCGAACTGTCATAGTGAGTGAATCTCGCGTCTCGATTATAGTCGAACAAATCGTCGTACGACGGCGACGTGAGTCCGGAGAAACCCGGCATATAAACATCGGCAAGTTCACCCGAACCCTGTTCATCTTTATGTTTTCGATACATGAACAGGCCTGATTGATTGTTGGGTGGAGTCCTAGAAAATAGACAATAATAAGTGTCACAGGGGGAAACAAAAACTCACTTCATCTTCTTTCTCAAAAACGCGAAATAAATAATTGGCGGATAAAGAACAAAATAGATATACGTCGACGAGCCGACGAAGCAAAGACCATCGGAAGATTTGAAAAAGATCAGAGTTGCACCGAATACTTGGAACACGTTCAACAAGATCATCATCATACAATAGATGAGAAATGAGAGCTTGCTGGGAAGTTTTGTATATTTTTGACAACAAATGAGTGGAAGGCACATGGCGAATAAATAGGCTAGAGCGATACAGGTTGATGATAGGATCCAGAACATTTGACCGATATCAATGTCTAGGTAGGGGTTTTGAATCCAGGCCTGAAAAAATTGGGGTTTTCTAGGCCACCCGAAAAGTGAGGCTTAGATTTTTTCGCAAAACCAAATTTTTGTGTTCATTTTTTTCGGAGCAAGATATTTTTCTATCATCAAATTGAAAACAAATGGCAAAAATTAAATCGAAAAAGAAGAGATAGAAAATTATGTTTTTAGGTGCGCTGCGCCGCGTTGCGTGCGGTTTAACTATTCTTTGCGAATTCTCTTCACGGTTTTCAAATTTTATTTTATTTTTGCCATTTTTTTTCAATTTTCTCGTTTTTTTTTTGGGGAATTTTTTGCGAACAAAATTATTGAAAAAAATTGGTCTGAGAATCAGAAAAAATACGCATTATAGTGATGAATCTGAAACAGGAAATTTTTTGAGCGAAAAAATCAAAAAAGAAATTTGAACCGAAAAATGGGAGTTTTTGGCCTAGTTTTTTTGGAAATTTTTTGCGAACAAATTTTTGAAAAAAAAATTGGTCTGAAAACCAGAAAAAAACCCCGAAAAAACTTTTTCAAATCAAAAAAAAAAATTGAAATTATTTTGTAAAAATCGTTGTCAAAATTCTTCGAAATTTAAAGTAAAGTTTTCAATATTGAGAGCCTCAATCGAAAAAATAGCACTGAGAAACAAGAGACGCAGAGAGAAGATTACAAAATATATGAAAAAAAAACTTTTGAGACTTGACATTTTTGCTAGTCAAAAACTCACATTATCAATGAGTTTCATCTCAATCAAAAGTTGAGCAGTTGTATGCGGTATCGATATGATCAACGTGATCAGCAACGCAATCAAAATCGACTTTCCATTATCCAAATGACCAAAAAGTAGGGCAAAAGTGAGCGCGCAAAACTCGGCGGTCAAATAGAAAAACTTGATGATTATCCACAATGTTTGATCCAACGACTCTTCCAACGGGGTCATGGTAATTGTCATACTGTAGATTGATCGAATTATGTTGACGATTGTCGAAATGTAGACGAGGAAGAAAAACGCGCGAAACACTGGCGAGTTGCCTTTTTGACATCGATTTATCACGTTTTGACATTTGAATAGGAGAAATAGAAAAAATAGGAGGTTCGGAAGGAGAATCGCTGCATCCCAGTATCGGATTCTGCAAAACAACAAGATACATACTAGTTGTTTTTTCCCGGTAAATGTTTGCAATATATTTTTGTGACTTTTTTTGTGAAAAAAAAACTAGCTTAAAGGGGGAGTTTGACGAATAATGAAGTTGTTTTAAAAATGATCAGTACCCTCAAAATAGTAAAACCCCCAAGGGAATTTTTACCGAAAAGCCTAGGAAAAATATTCCAAATTTTCTGACCACGTATAGCTATACGTGCAAACTTGAAAATTTGGAATAATAGCACGTATAGCTATACGTTGAAAAAAATTTGGAATCATTTTTTTCTCGAGTACTAGACTTTTTCTCCAAAATTCCCTCGAGCATTATACTATATTTTAGGTGCTCTTTCTTTTAAACACAACTTGCTCATTCGTGCTACCCCCCCTTTAACTAGATGAAATTTGGTGAAAAAAAATTTATAAGAAAAATTTGAAATTTTTTGGTCAAAAAAATTGAGGAAAATATTCTGAAAGTTTTTTGGTCCGGCCTGGATTTTCGGACCACAAGAATTGAGAAATTATTCTGAAAGTTTTTCGGTCCGGCCTGGATTTTTCGGTCAAAAAAAAACAAGAAAAACTGAGAAAAATTTCTGAGAATTTTTCGAGCCGGCCTGGATTTTTTGGTGAAAAAAAATTTTACAAGAAAAATTGAGAAAAATATTCTGAAACATTTTTCGGGCCGGCCTCGATTTTTTGGTCAAAAAATATTTACAGAAAATTGAGAAAAAAAATATTTTGAGAATTTTTCGGGCCGGCCTAGAAAAGTTCACTAAAAAAATTGGGAAAAACTTCCTGAACATTTTTTGGGCCGCCCTGAATTTTTTGGTCGAAAAAATTGAGAAAAATTGAGAAAAATATTCTAAAAATTTTTCAGGCCGGCCTGGATTTTTTGGTCAAAAAAAATTAACGAGAAAAAATGAGAAAAATATTTTGAGAATTTTTCGGGTCGGTCTGGATTTTTTTCCCGAAAGTTTCTCAGGATCTGTTCGGCTAAGCCTAAGCCTCAGGCCGGCCCAAATACAAAAAGCAAATTATTTTGGGTCAGGTCTTGCCAGGTTCCAGAAAAAATCCTGTATTTTTTCAAGACCTCTTTCTCAACAAATTATTTTCACACTCGCGAGGTGTCTCGTCCCAAGAGACTTTCTCCCAAAAAAAGGGCAATTTTCGGGGGAGGGGGCTCGAAAAAAAAAACTCACTCAAAACCAGGAATTCGATAAACAAACACATCTCGACAAAATCCGCGGATTACTGTATGTGTTGGCGAATCGATGAACGAGGCGTTGTCGAACAACTCCTCAATCCATTCGGGACTCTTTTCGATTTCACCAAGATCATCATCGGATCGATTTTGTTGTGCGTCGATTAATCCAAGACTTGTTCCCGGATTCTCGTGAAATATCACTGACATTCGATGTTCGCTCGCGCGCGTGTGTGCTGCAAAATGTCACTATAGGCAACCGAGAGGCGAACGAAGTTTTTTTCACGAAAAAAAACAAAACAAAAAATCTCTGGGACTCATGGGAATTGAGGTGAAAGAATAGAATAACAGACAAAAAAGTTTCATGAATTTTAAAAATGTTTTTGAAATTCGATACGCGAGAAAAGAGTTGTTTTCCTGTTTCCGGTGAGCTCAAAACAATTGGATACCTTGGGAAACAACAAAAATGAGAAGTTTCTTATCTTTTCAAAATCTTGCTGAAAAAAAGTGGGCGGGGCTAGCAAGTTTTAAAAATTTGAAGAAAAAATGGGTTAGTTTTGAGTTTGTTTAAAAAAATCTGAAAATTATTTCCTATCCAAAAACATGGAAAATGAGAGATTTAGAACTTTTGAGAGAATTAGAGAAACATATTATTCCGAGAAAGGACTACTGTAGTTGGTCAGAGCGTGAAAAATATTCCAAAAAATTGAAGTTTTAACCCTTTTCAAGAAAATTTAAAAATTCCGGAAAAAAATAATATTTTTGTGCAAAAAAAACCATTTTCAGACCAAAAATTAATTTTAAAAACTTTAGGTCAACTTTCGGGCCGGTCTGAAAAATATTTTTCTTAGATATATTTTTGGCAGAAAATCTAGGCCGGTCTGAAAAATGATTTTTCGTTTTCGGCCCAGACAAAAAACGAGAAAAAAAAAGAAAAAAAAACAATATTACAAAACTAAGCAAAAAGTGAGATAGAATGAGTAATAGAATGAGCGCAAGCAGATGGCCAGACACTCTGACTCCGCCCCTTTTTTGCACCTGCGCCGCACACAAAAAGTGGGCGGAGTCAGCAATCTGTGTGCCTTCTTGTGCTCATTCATTCATTCATTCTTCACTATCTGCACAGTTTTCTAATATTGTTTTTTTTTTCCTTGTCTCTTTTTTTGACTCTTAAAAATTTTTGGAAAATGTTTTGTTCAAAATTCTTGGAATTTTTAGATTTTTGAAAACAGGGTCTGTTTTTCAGAACGGCCCGAAATTTGTGAAAGTTGGGAATTCAGAAAAAAAACTGACTGACCATGAAAATATAAGTATTTTGAAAATTTTTTTGAGCTCTCAGAGAGAAAAAAAAACTTTTTTCAGACCGGCCCGAGCTGAAAAATTCAAAACTTTTTTAATTTCTAAAAAATGGGAAAAGTTTTCTCGAAATTCTGGGAATTTTCAGGATTTTGAAAATGATACTCAGTTTTTCAGACCGGACCGAAATTTCTGAGATTTTTATTCACGAAAAAAATTCTAGCCTGGCCCGGAAAATCTGGTTCAAAACTTTGAGGCTTGAAAAAAATAAAATCGGAAAAATTCAGGATTTTTGAAAATAGGCCTCACTTTTTCAGACTTTCCTCGAATTTTAAGCAAAAACATTTTTCAGATCGGCCCGAAATTTTAGGAAATTTTTCAATGAAAAATGTTTTTTGTAAATTTCAAAAATTTGGCTTATGATAGAGATGCGAGACGCAGACATAAAGGTCACGTTTTTTTCAAAATAATTAGATTTTCGAAGACATAAGTTCTATGTTAGATTGATCACGAAATAGTATTTTCAAATGAGAGAATTAGAGAAAAATCATTTTGAAATATGACTACTGTAGTTCGTCAGAGCGTGAATGATCACTTCTATAACTTTTCGAGTTTTAAATTTTTGAAAAAAAAACTCGACACATTTTTGGGAATCAATAGAGTATTATGGAAAAATGAGAGATTTAGAGAAAAAATAATTTCGAAAAAGGATTACTGTAGTCCGGTAGAAATTTTTTTTTTTGAAAAATTCAAAATTTTTCGTAATTCTAGAAATTGTCATAAATCAGCGAAATAGTATTTTCAAATGAGAGAATTAGAGAGCGAAGTATAATTTTTAAATAGGATTACTGTAGTCCAATAGAGCGTAGATGATAAATTCAAAAAAAAATTTCAAAAACTTTTTTAAAATACTCGGAATTCTAGAAAACTTGGAAATGTGCCGAAAATCGACAAAGTATTATGGGAAAATGAGAGATTTAGAGAAAAAATTATTTCGAGAAAGGACTACTGTAGTTCGTCAGAGTGTGTAATTTTTGAGAATTTTTGAAAAAATTTTCAGTAGTTTTTAGTAGGAGTTTTTCGGGCCGGCCCGGAAATGTTCTAAATTTATAACATAATTCTTAGAGCGCTATATTTTCAGACTAAACCAGACCCAAAAAAAGAGAGGTCAACATATTTTGAGATATTTCGGGACGTTGGCAAAGTGACAAAACTGTTGTTGAAAAAAAAGTTTGGGCGTCAAAAAATTCCGCCCACTCAACAACCCAATAAAATAAAACAAAATTATTATGTGTTCATTTTTCAGCGCCCCCCTCTGACGCTTCAAAATGCAGACGAATAATTCTCTTCCGGAAGAATAAATAAGAAAAAGAAGAAGAAGAAGAAGAGAAAGTGTTTGTGGTAGGGAGGGTGTTAAAAAAGGGCTTGTTGCGCACATACATTTCGCGAACACCCCAAAAATGACCATGTTTATACGATACACACAAATACATATACATAGATGTGTAAATATTTTACAACCGCCGGTGTCAACAACAAAAATGCAGCTGAAAGCGTTTTCGCGGCGAGACATCTGGACGACCCAATTTTTTTGTTTTGTTTCGCAATGTTATTCTTGAAATGAACATCTGCGAGTTTTTTTTTGAGGAGACAGGTGTATTTTTGAAAATGTCTAAAAATAAAAAAAAAAGAAGAAGATGAAAATGTTTGTACATCAGAGAGGAAAAAAAACAAGTTTGTTTTAGTAGGGGGCAACAAATTAGGTTCGATGTGAACTAATTTGATAAAAGGGTTCTGGGCCGATTTGGGCCACGTCGAAAATAGGCAAATGAGATAGAGCGAGACGCAGAGTGGGCGTGGTCAACACAGAAATAATGTCAGTGTGCGTAACCCGTGTAGTTGTCGGTGAATAGAAATGAGCTTCTTATTTTTTGATTTTTACAGAATATCCAGAAGTTTAGGTTTTTGGAAAGAGGACAAAAGAGGACGCATATGTGGAAAAATTTTGTAGTTCTCTCGGAGTGTGTGTTTCTCTGCGTCTCTCTCTCTCTCTCTCTCTCTCTCTCTGCGTCTCTCTCTCTCTCTCTCTCTCTCTCTCTCTCTCTCTCTCTCTCTCTCTCTCTCTCTCTCTCTCTCTCTCTTTCTCTCTCTCTCTTTCTCTCTCTCTCTCTCTCTTTCTCTCTCTTTTTGAATTTCAAAAATTGCAACAAAAAACGACGTCACACCCCAGATTTTCAGGTTGGGCTGAATATTTCAAAAAAATTGGTTTTTTTTTTTTTGAAAATTCACAAATCTCGGGCCGGCCTAGAAAAAAAAAGCCTAAAAATTTTCGGGCCGGCCTGGAATGTCTTTGGAAATTCTAGAATTTTTTCAGATTTTAGACCCATTTTTTTCAATTTTATGAGTCCAATATTTTTGGCCTGGAACAGACCCAAAAATAGTTTTTGAGCCATTTCGGGCCGGTCTGAAATTGAAAAAAAAACTTTCAGAAAATAAGGTAAAAACTAGGCCAGCACGCCGAGTCTCCGCAAAAAATGACTTAGGCCAAAATATTTTGAGGCGTTTCGGGCCGGGCTGAAATTCAAAAGTTTCGAAAAAAAATACAGTACCCACAAAAACCTCCTAGTTTTCCCACATTTTTCATGATCATTAAAATATTTTTTGAATAAACGGGAAATGTGTTTTTTTTTTCACCATGGGAAAAAAGGGTTTAGACATTTTCGAAGAACAAAAAACAAGGGATTTTCTATAAATTCATGAACTTACAAAAAAAATGGAAAATCTAATTTATTCATTTTTTGGGGGGGAGTTGATGACGTCTCACTTCAAACAATAACCAAAAAAAAAATGAAAAATAGTGGAATGATAAGAGGTGACAAACAAATTGTCAAAAAAAAAAGTTTGAAAATGATAATAATCAGCCGGTAAACATTTGTCAAATGAGAATGAACTTGAAAAAAAAGAGAGAAAAAAAGAAGAAAAATTCAATATTTCTCTCGAATTTCCGATTTTCTCACAGGTTCGAAAAAACGAGAAAAAAACAACAAGACACTCTCGGCAAAAGTGTCATGGAGAGGAGTTTATCAAAAATGAGTGACACTTTTTTTTTTGCCTACTCATATCATCTTTGAACACTTTGAAAAGAAATGTGATACGAAATTGATGTTCAGTTTTTTTTGGGGTGAGAAAGTGGAGGTTTCATAATAGTTGGTATGTTAGAAAAATTACTATCGGAATTGGGGGAAAGTTTTCGGGCCGGTCTGGATTTTTTTGATCGAAAAAATCCTGAAATTTTTCAGGCCGGCCTGGATTTTTTTTGTCAAAAAAATTCAGAAATATATGAGAAAAAATTCTGAAATTTTTTTCGGGCCGGCCTGGTTTTTAGGTCAGACTAATATTTACAAAAAATTGAGAAAAAATTCTGAAAATTTTCCGGGCCGGCCTGCTTTTTTTCGTCAAAAAAATTTTACACAAAAATTGAGAAAAAATTCTGAAAATTTTCCGGGCCGGCCTGGATTTTTTTGATCGAAAAAATCCTAAAATTTTTCGGGCCGGCCTGGATTTTTTTTGTCAAAAAAATTCAGAAATATATGAGAAAAAATTCTGAAATTTTTTTCGGGCCGGCCTGGTTTTTAGGTCAGACTAATATTTACAAAAAATTGAGAAAAAATTCTGAAAATTTTCCGGGCCGGCCTGCTTTTTTTCGTCAAAAAAATTTTACACAAAAATTGAGAAAAAATTCTGAAAATTTTTCAGGCCGGCCTGGATTTTTAGGTCGAAAAAATCCTAAAATTTTTCGGGCCGGCCTGGATTTTTTTTTGTCAAAAAAATTCAGAAATATATGAGAAAAAATTCTGAAATTTTTTCGGGCCGGCCTGGTTTTTAGGTCAGACTAATATTTACAAAAAATTGAGAAAAAATTCTGAAAATTTCTCGGGCCGGCCTGGATTTTTTCGTCAAAAAAATTTTGCACAAAAATTGAGAAAAAAATCAGAAATTTTTCCGGGCCGGCCTGGATTTTCAAATCAGAATAATATTTACAAAAAAATGAAAAAATATTCTGAAAATTTTCCGGGCCGGCCTGGATTTTTTCGTCAAAAACATCAACAAAAAAAAAAGTACACCATTATTTAATCAACCTAACAGAAAAAAACAAAACCTCGAGATCAGCGAAAAAAAAACTTGGGCACCTTTTTTTTTGCCTCGTGCGCAATGTGTCTATTCAGAGAAAAATAGTCGAGAGACTCGCCAACACATTGAGAGAGGCAACACAAAAAAAAAATGCACATTTCTCTAATTCTCTCCGCTCTCTCCCTCATCCACACTCTCTCTGAGCCGTTTGCAGTCTTCAAGTCAAAATCAAAATTTTCTTTGATCACAAAAAATTGCAAACTCCACAGTTTTTATTGTTCTGTTTTGTTTTTAATAAAATGAAAACATACGCAAAAAAAATGTTTTCGACAACGACAAAACATAATATAACCAATAAAAAGTCGCTGGAAAAAAAAACAAAAACAACAACAATACGATAGGGGAATAGAAAACAACTCTGTGCTTGAAGTTGTATAGAAAAAGTAGAAGAAGAAGAAGAAGCAGGAGATTAGAATATGTGTATGTTTTCAATTTGTCACAAAACCAGAAAATACAGTTTTTGCTTGAAATTCAAAACCCGCAATTAACAGGAAGATTGTCACTTTTGAAAATCTAGATGTTTTTTGCTGAAAGTACAGTACACTTCTCTAAAACTCTCATTTTCAACGCTATTTCTTCAGATTGACAAAATAGCGTTGAAAATAAGAGACTCAGAGACTTAGATCATTTCTCTGAAACTCTCATTTTCCACGCTATTTCTCGGGTCTTACGAAATAGCGTTAAAAATAAGAGACTCAGAGACTTAGATTTTTCCTTCAGAAAATACATGAAAATTTTGATAGATTTTTTCTCTAAAACTCTCATTTTCAACACTATTTCTCCGGTTTTACAAAATAGCGTTGAAAATGAGAGACTTAGATTTTTCCTTCAGAAAGTACATGAAAGTTTTGATAGATTTTTTCTCTGAAACTCTCATTTTTAACGCTATTTCTTCAGCCTTACAAAAGAGCGTTGAAAATGAGAGACGCAGAGATAAAAATTGAGGTTTTTCTCTAAAACTCTCATTTCCAACGCTATTTCGTCGGCGAATTTTTTGGCATACCATTTTTTTCTAAAAAAATTTGAAAAGCCAGAAAATTGGTCACTGTAATTTATCTGATTTTCTCTAAAACTCTCATTTTCAACGCTATTTCTTCAGCCTTACGAAGTAGCGTTGAAAATGAGAGACGCAGAGATAAAATGTTTTAGTTTTTCTCTAAAACTCTCATTTTCAACGCTATTTCGTCGATTCACAGGAATGAATATCAAAAAAAAATTCTTGAAAACTTTCTCACGAGAAAATCACAAAAAAAAAATTTCTATAAAATTTTTGCCGCGAAACTTTTTTAAAATTCAAAAAAAAAATCCGAATTTTTTCGAAAAACCACAGTACTTATCTACAATAAAACACCCAATTAGCATGTGTTACAATTTGACAAAAAAAACGAGAGAGAAATGTTCTCGTGACCAATCAGACCTCATTGCAAAAGGGCATTACCACGTGACTCAAAAAAAACCGGTCGGTAAAAGTGCGTCAAAAAAAAAATTTTTTTTTTCTCGTCAGGCTGTCTCTGAACACAATATGTATGTAAATGACAAATTTAATTGAAATGTTGCCGCTCCCAGCGGGCGGTCTGAAAATTTAATAAAATGATATTATTTCCGTCAAGTTCACAAAAACTGCAGTCACGTGGAAATGTCCCGAAGAGAGGAAAAAAACGAGGGGTGATTTATGGTGACAACAACACATGACTTTCTTTTTTTTTCTTTTTTTTTGCTTCATGCACATTTGAGACAATTAATTGTGTGTTTTTATTACTGTCATGAAATGGGGAAAATGTATAAAAAAGACAGAAAAAAATGAGCGAAAAAATGGAACGGAGAAAAGAGACGGTGTGGATTACTGTAGTTGTTTTTGTTAACACAAAGTTTTTTCACAATTATCCCGGAACAAAAGGTTGAGAATTGACGAAGCATCGAGGCTTACCTCGAAAATCGAAGATTGGCCCGGAAATTAAGACCTGGACCGAAAAAATCTCGGCCCGAAAAAATCAAACCCGGCCCGAAAACTGAGGATTAGCTCAAAAATCGAGGCTTAGCTCGAAAATCGATGCTAGATTTGGCCTGAAAATGAAATTTCTCAAAAATCGAGGCCCGGTTCGAAAAATTGACAGTTCTAGTTTTTCCAAAAAGTCCTCATAGATTTGATCTACCAAAAATGTGAAAACTGATTTTTGAGTTTGCACTTTTAGTCAGCCACTTTTTGGTGGCCATAAAAGTAATGCGAAAAGCAAAAATGTCTATGCCAATTACATTCCGGAAACACTGATAAAACCATGCCAAAAATAGCAAGAAAAAAACGAGAGAAAAATCAATTGAGAGAAAAACAGAACACACAACTAATCCTCTCAACAACTTGTCCGAGAGAAATACACGTGGATTTTTTCAAGAAAAAAACAGATTTCGAAATCTCCGGTAAGAATTGCAAAAAAAAACGCGCGCTCGCGCGAGCACGCCAATTATAGGAATTGAGAAGGGAGCAGGAGAAATTAGAAGTGAGAGTGTGTAAATAAATGGGCGACGAAGAAGAAAAAAGAGCCAGTCGCGCAGCAGCCGAACAAAAAAAAATACAACACAAACATGATTTTTTTTCGAACAGCTCGCGCGCCACTTTTTTCTCCTCTCTTGATGGATATTGATCGTGGGAATCACCATTGTTTCAACACACAAAAATAAATCCGGGTTTTGGTTTTTTTTTCTCTTTTTCTAGGGCGCCGCAAAAATATTTGTGTGAATACTAATTTGCATTCGAGATGAGGTCTTTTCTCGAGAAAACGTAACAAGTTGTTGACTTTTTTTTTGAGAATGACGGCGTCGAGGTCGGAGGGGGGACAAGTGGAGGATTTCGAGGAAAAATTAATTGTTTGATTCGAACTCTGATTTAAGATAATGGAAAGGGTGAAAAAATAGATTTCAAAAATTTAAAAAAAAGAAAAGTTGCCCAAAGAGGAATAGAACCCTTGACCTCGTGCACCACACTCTCACACGCAACCCGCTAGACTATCGCCCCACATTTTTCCCAGGGTACAATTGTCAATATAAAGTTCTCTGAACCATTATTCCGAGAGCTCAACTTTTCTCAACCAAAAAAAAACAAAAAACTTTCGGCCCACATTGTTCAATTGTTTTTGCCTCATGAACCATTCCATCAATTTCAAAACACCCTAACTATTTTTTTTTCAATTCGCAAACGCCCCAAATGTGACATCAAAAGTCAAAGTTCACTAAAACTAATAATCTCTAAACCAACATTAAGAAAAAACGCAACCATTATCTAGATGAAAAATGTTTCTTTCAACAAAAAAAAAAGACTCCCGGAGAACTGCGCTGAAATATGATATCATTTTGCCGCTCAAAACAGCAATACAAAAAAAAACACACAACAAAACTAAAACAAACATTGAATCAGTCACCATTTTTGAACTGTGCCCATAAAAAACCAATTTTCAAACAAACACACACACACAATAAAATGACACCTGTTTGGGAAAAAAGAAATTTTCCTCGAAAAAATGTTGAAGGTCAAGTGAAGAAAAAATAATAACTTATTTATCTTTTTTTTTTTTGAAAAAAAAGAGAGGTCAGATTATCGTAAAATCAGGTGTGAATATGATTGATGATTACTGTAGGGTCTTATAACGAAGATGCGAAAAATAATCAAATTGTTTGAGGAGAAGAGAGAAGAGAAGAAGATGACTATTTTATATTATACTAGATAAGTAAGTAATAAGTCAATTTGAACTAATAATTTCATGGAAACAAAAACTTTAGCTGAACTTTGAGCACCAAAAACCTCGAAAAATAGTGTGTGAAAATGAGAGTCTTCACTAAAAAATAAGAAAGAATATAAAATAAATTGGTCATGAGTTGTATACACTTATTTCAATTATTTTTTGTCTCTCCTCGAAAAAAATTCTAGACTCGCTTTTTTTCTTCGTATCAGACAATTCATTAGTGCTGGGCTCATTTATAGAATGAGGAATTAGGAGAGACAGAGACAACACGCAATGCTGTTTTTTCTTTTCTTTCTTTTTTGGAAGAAAAATGTTCTCAGAATATTCCCCGGCCCGAAATTATCAAAATCTTAAGTATTTCAGAACTTCAGACAAATTCGGACTGATTTTATGAGAATTTTGATTCTTAGGTGTTCTGTTTTTTTCGAGAAAAATCTCCCGAAATTTCAATCAATAGTTCAGTTAATAAAAAAAGTTTATACATACATAAAAATGGTGTGAATAGTGAAGGAAAAACTTTTAAGAAGTAATAAAAGAACGCATAAGAAAGAAGACGGAAAAAAAAGAGGAGAAGAAGAAGAGAAAATAGGATCCAATTATGTAAAATGAGAAAGGGAAGTGGGAAACTTTGACTTTTACGTCAACCCCGGGACGGCTGGAAAAAATTTTGAAAAAAAAATTTCGCCAGTATGTGGAACCGAACTCATGGCCTCGTGCCTACTAGTCAAACCCCTTCCCTACTACACCATCGAACCACATTTCGAGGGAAATTATTTTTCATAGAGATCTAAAAAGTAACTAAAAAAAGTGAAAATATAAACATCTAGTATAATAATGAATATTTCTAGTTGAGTGAACATCTCAAAAACACTTCAATTTCATTTTTTTTTCTTCTAATATCAATTGCTAATTAATTACGCTACAATAGACTTGTCATATCGTCGTTTTTTCTTTAAATTGAGAACCAAAAAAAAAAACGCAAAAAAAACAGGATGTTTTTGTTTATGTTACAACTGAACAAAAAACATAACAAACTGAGTTAAATGTCGAAACATCATCAAGTTTGCTAGGATAATCAGTGTCTGGTGTCTCTCCAAATCCCATACAATATCTAGTCTTGTTCATCAAAGCGTTGACAAATAGTCAATATGTGTAAAAAAGTTTTTTTTTGTGGGTATTGCTGTTTCTGGTCTTTTTCATATGTATAGTGGATTGAAAATGAGATTTTTGGAGAGGAAGGTGCTCCAGAATTCTCGGTTCTGACAAAAATTGAAAAAAAAATCGAAAAAAAAAATCGCTGAGGTCCGAAACCGAACCATCGACCTCTTAATCTATAAATAAACACCTAACCTGTTGAACTGCCATGCCATATTTTCTCCCGTTCAACAATTCAAAGAAAAAACAAATTAAAAATTTGACGTTCCTTGGAGTTCAGACACCACAACATTTTTGCCCAAAATTGAATTTGTATGTTTTTGAGAAAAAATTTGTTGAAAATGTTTTCTCAAAAATTTCTAGAACAAAGAACGCGAGCATTAGCAGGTGTGTTTTTTTTCAAAAAAAAAACTCTGAATTGCAGAAAAATGAACAGCTGTCAAAGTACTAGTTTTCCATTTTTTCGACTCCGCCCACTTTTTTATGTAGTTATTTGGATAGATTGTTTGTGACAGCAGTAGTGGTCAGGTTTTGGCTGAATTTGGACAAAAAAAAAGAAGATTTAGTGGATTTTCCATTCCATAAAATCGAAAACGAATGAAAAAGAGATATAAAAATATGAATAATAAATGGGGATAAAATGATTAAATAAATGGAAAGGCGTGAAAAATGTCATAGATAGATAATGTATTATTTGAACAGTTCTCTTGACACAAATTTATTTCGGCAGCGGCTGGGCAGCAGCAAAAAAGAAAATAGAGGTATGAATTTTCAAAATTAAACAAACAACGACATGTTTTTGAAAACGAAACCAAATTTTTCGTCCTCTGGAAAAAAGTGGATCGAATTACCAGCAACATTCACGAGTGCGCAATCATATAGATTCTTTTGAAAACTGAGAAATTTTCATATTCGACAATTTATGCAGAAATGGAAATTATATTTGATTGAGAGTGAGAGAGGTATCAGAGAAAAAAGCAAAAAAATACTTTTGATAATGGGAAAAATCCTAGAAAAGATGTTTGAGGAATAGGTACAGCACAGAAATTAGGGCGGAGCCTATTTTTTCTTGCAAACACTGGCACACCTTTTTGGCCCCGCCCCTTTTCTATGTTCAAGTTTGGTTGGTGATTGCCAATAATGTGCAGTCCAGATTTTTTTTGTCTTTTTAGAAATGTTGAGATTTTTTCAACACGAAAATTTTTATTTTTTCGGAGTACTGTAGTTTTCGAAAATTTTGATTTCTAGATTTTTGGGCTCAAAATTTTTTATTTCGAGTTTTTCGGAGTACTGTAGTTTTCGAAAATTTTGACTTCGGACTTTTTTGAGTACTATAGTTTTGGTTTTTTTCTGGCTAGAAAATTTTGATTTCTAGATTTTTGGGTACTAAAATTTTCGAGATTTTTTGTCCCAAAAAATTTAATTCCGTATTTTTTGGGGTACTGTAGTTTCTGAAAATTTTGAAATTTTTTCAGGGTTTTTTTAAGGATTTTCAGAGTTTTTTTTGAACCCTTAGGGTACGGTAGTTTCTAGAAATTTTGAGATTTCTCGAGCCGGGAAAATTTGGAATTTTTTTTTGAAAATTTGAAAAAAATTTCGCCAGCGTGAGGAACCACATTTTCAGACCAATTTTTTTTGAAATATATAAAAAAACTCTCCAAAAAAAAAAGAAACGACGAATAAAATTTGAACCGTGAAAAGAAGCGGGGTCGCGAACCAAACAAAAAGACGAAAAGCGCATCTTTTGAAGTACATTCTCTTAAATATGTATGCAAATATGATCGCGCACCAATTTCTTTTGTTTTGACACCTTCGTGCTAAAATAAACAATTCATTTCGTCATTTTTGCACTACTGTAACTTCAAAATTTTCGGCATTTATAAACACCAAAAATTTGAATAATAAAATAATTAATTCCGAAAATGACAAAACGAAGAAAGAGGGAAAGAAAAAGGAATGTTGAACAATATGAGGGCTAATTGAACACTACATCTTCCTCTTCTTCTTCTTCAGAATTTGAAATGATCAAAAAACTGAACATACATACATTTAGAGAGGGTGGGCGTTTCTCGCAACATCCCTAAAACAGCGACAGTAATCGTAGTAACAGCCCGTATTGTGTCAAGTAGTTCGAAAAAAGATACAAAGTTTTCTCTGTTTGTTTTGGATAATAGACTGTTTCTTCACATATGAGTGATATTTTCTTCCTCGATGATTGTGTCGAAGATGCGTCGGGTTGGAATTGTTTCGAGATTGTGGCGTGATTTAAAACCATGCTTTTTACACGTGTCACATCGGTCGAGACCGCGCGAGACTATTGACACGACAATCTGCAAGAAGAGAGTTCAACGACACTCCGCTCTGCCACTTGTTCAGCAGAGCGTACACACCGCCTGTGAGAGACAACACAAAATGAGAAGGGCGCGACAGAGAATGTGGGAACATTCATTTTTGTGTTTTCTCTGCGTCTCTCTCTCTCTCTTTGACAGAGAGAGAGAGAGAGACGCAGAGAAAACAAATTTTACCCCGCGACGTCTGAGTCTCTTGTTTTTAAACAAAAATACACAGAGAAAAAAAACTTTTCAACGACACTCCGCTCTGCCACTTGTTTAACAGCGCGCTAAACAAGAGGCAAAGCGGTGTGTCGTACACATCACCTGTGAGAGACAACGCAAAATGAGGAGAGTGTGCCAGAGAAAGTGCAAATGCACGATTTCATCTCATCCGAATTCCGGTATGCAAAGTTCCTTTAATTTTGTGTTTTCTCTGCGTCTCTCTCTCCGACAAAGTCTCTTGTTTCTGAGTGCTATTTCACCGATTGAGCATTTGAAAACAAAAATACACAGAGAAAAAAACGTTTTTCAGCGAAAACAAACTTTCCAACGACACTCCGCTCTGCTACTTGTTTAGCAGAGCGTTAAACAAGAGGCAAAGTGGAGTGTCGTACACATCGCCTGTGAGAGACCACACAAAATGAGGAGAGTGTGCCAGAATTGCAGAAATAAAGCACCGCCCATCACTCCGCCCTTTTTGCAGCCAAATTTTGAAATTTTTCAAAAACTTACATTATCATCAAAAGAAGTGCTAAACTCGCAAGGTCTTGGATGTGAAACAGGTGCAATGACTTCCTCAATTTTCGGCTCGTGTCGAACTTCCCAATCAGAAGCCTCACATCGAAACATGACCACAAAATAGAGGTTTGTCACAGCCATCAATCCAGCCAACATCACCCAAATGAATCTGTAGGTAGTTTTGTCTTTTCTAGGTCAGGTGGAAGGAAAACTAACCTCCCTAGTATCAATGTGATGGGTGTAAAACAGCCAGCAAGGAAAAATGTGAAAATATGTGTTCGAACCATCACGGCGAGATAGTATCTTCTGAAATTTGAAACTCATTTTTTCCCAAGATTTTGAGTTTACCCAGATATTATACTGGCTGTTCTGAACATCGGCGTGATTGCCAGACAACTAGAGAGTGTTAGAAAAGCGATGACTCTCAAAAACTCTGGCATGTCGAAGATGGAAATTGAGATCATCACAATTCCACTTGACACAAATGTTGTCATTGATAAAAGTTGACATTGTCGTCTGTCCGGGTTTTTAAAAAATCGAAATGTTAGAAATCTAACAGTGACGTGGGCGAGCATCGAAGTACTGATCATCCAGCTGACCTCGATAACACTAAGAATTAGAAAAAACGAGATGTTTTGGATGAATATTTGAAGGACTAGAAAATAAATGAACAATGATAATGTTACCGATTGGAATTGTCGACATTTCAGGATTTTCTGAAAAAAAAATTTTTATTGAAAAATGTTTTTGGCTAGACCTCGTATGACAGTTTGCCGCGCAACGATTGACAGCGTTGAATTTTCGTGAGCTCAGTTTCGGAAACATTTCCATGTCGGAGTGGTGTTTCTCTGAAATTGTTCAAAACTATAACTATGTCGCGAACACGACCTTTCAGACAAGAGTAAAAATGGGTTCGATGAGAGTTCTCCCCTCGAGGGAGACACAGAGAAACAGAACAAAATGAAATCACAGTGAAAACTACCAGGTGAGAGCGGCCTTTTTCCATAAGAAACGCAGACAAAATCCACACACAAGTAAATATAGCGCCTTGCGTATCCCGTGCGAATGTCGGTTACACGATTGAATGACCTCTTGGAAAAATCTCAAATTCCATAAATTTAGAGTGAGCAAAAGCGCTCTAACGATAATTATTTTTTAGAACTCTCTCACTCTCATCGATCCCCTTCAGAAGGTCGTGCGAAGCGTGTCCGCGGCGCGGCTCTTATTTCGAAAAACTGAGAGAAAAGCGGACCGCTCGCAGACACGCAACGCCGACGAAAATGATAACAACCCACTTGTAGAAATAGAAAAACAGAATAGTGAGAAGAAACGTGAAAATTGATTGTAGATAAAAAACCAGCGGCCAACCCAGAAATATTTGCGACAGGTACGAATAAACTGGCAAGAAGAAAATTGGCGAAAATTGCACAAAACTGAACAGTGTGATGAATGTGAAATGCTCGTTTTTTCTCGTCGACCATTTTCGAATGACACTTGGAATGAGAAGAATCGGAGCAGCCAGACAACTTCCCTGAAAATCACATTTTTCTACTTGGTTTTTTGAGAGAGGGGGGGGGGTTTACTTGTAGAAAATGCGACACGGTCAATGGTATGTATCCGAAATATGCGAACCATGGGACGAATGCTATGAGGAACGATGAGAGAATGCCGCTGAATGTGGCAACTTTTCGATAGCCGAATTTCTGAAAGTTCCAAAAATTTTCAAGGTTTTTTTCATTTCAAGGTTTTCAAGGAGCGTCGTTTTCTTGAAATTGGGTTTTCAGAAAAAAAAATTGCTGGACATTTTTTGAAAATTTCAACCTGAAAGAGGGGTGATATTCGGGCCGGCCCGAAATTTCAACCAGGTTTAGGAGCGGACTTCTATATTAATTTTTGGAACCTTTTTCCGACTTTTTTCAGTTCAGAAAAGCTGCGGATAAAATTTCTCAAAAAATAATTTCCTACCTAAAAAAACCGGATTTTCGGCCACGTTTCCGGACCTCATTTTTCAGACCGTTTTTATCGGCGGGACCAAAACGTGTCAACGTGACATTGATGAGAGATCAGGTCAAGTCAGGAGGTTTAGAAATAGTTCTTCTTTCTGAAGTCCTGTGTGTTTTTGTAGCTCAACATTTTCGCACAGTTTTGTGGGCGTGGCCTCACGCGAAAAAATATAATCTAAAAATGAGAAAGGCAGTTTTTCACTTTTCTTTAAAGTGAATTTTGGCTCTTCGAAAAATTTGCGGCTCCGACCAAGCCTATTGTACAGTAATCCAGGCGGCACAAAGAGAGTTCAAATTTTATAAGGTGTGAAAAAGGTCTAATTAGGTCACATCTGTTGTTATTGAAGTATTGATAACATTATAAATAACAACAACAGGTGTGACCTTTTCTCCAATGCTTACCCAATTATTTTTGATCAATAAAATGTCACATAAGGACAAAAACAAAAAAATGGAGAAAATCATATTTTTCTAGAAAATGTCACGGTACTTTTTCTCCTCTTAGGCCAGGTATGTTTGACAGTTCGGCCCGGCCCGTAAATTTCGGGCCGCAATGAAAACCAAAAACAAATCCACTCACTATTATAAAACACCAAGCTGGATACAACATCAAAACCGTGCCAAGCGACGAAGACGAAAACAAAATCGATTTTTGAAAATCCGAATAGTTAAAATACTCGGTTCGCCAATCATTATGTAACTCGTCCTGAATTCTCAAATACTCTTCAAACGTCCGATTGAATCTATCAATCTCCGTCGTTTCCATAACCAAGACCATAACATTGATAACAATACAATTGGTCCATAAAACAAGATTGAATGAAAAAACAAGAAATAGGAGTAGAAATCGTGTGCGATGAAGAAACGATTTGTAAGCGGGCACTGTTCCAGCCGAATCTCTTCGTGTCGCCGAAAAAAATGGTCTGAAAATTCGAATTCAGCCCAATCTTGACCCGGACATACCTTTTACCCATTTTCGAAATCATATTAATAATAATAATAATAGTGTCATATGGCAAAAAAAGAGCAAACTAAAAACCGGAAAACATTCATGAATTTCAAGTGGTCAAAAAAAGAAGAGAGAGAGTGAAAAATTGTATTTTTAATTTTGTTAGTCACTACAATAGTATACATTTGTTATTAGATTCTTTTTGATAAGAGCAATTTCGAAATCCGACGAGAAATCCAATTTTTCTTCAATGTCAAAGGCAAAACAAACACGAACCGGTGTAATAAAAAGTTTTTTTTTAATGAAAATCCTTTTCAACAGAACAAAAAACAGGGGCCCGTAAAAAATTATAAACAGATGCGAGACAACAAAAAAAGTTCTCACGAAAAACCAAAAACTGACGTGCTGAAGTTTGACCTCGGCGAAAAAATTAATATTTTTTCACGGTCGGCGTGACTAAAAAACATATTTCTCTGTTTTTCTAATATCTAACTATTACAAATTTCTGAAAATTTGATATTTAAAAATTGGTCAGATGCATGGCCAACTCGTAGGCGCCGAAGAAGATGAATCCACCTCCGGAAATCCAGAGGACACGTGGCACGACGCCTGAATAGAGTCCTCCAATTCCACCACTTGAATAGACATCTTTGAGAGTCGCAATGATCGCTGGCGGGGGGCTTGTTTTGGTGAGCATGATGCGGGTTTTTGCCACGTCTAGTGGAGTTGTTAGACCGGCGGCGATACAGCCGGCGATACTGCCGCAAGCCGCACCTTCTAGAGGACTACACCGACCATTTTTCTGAAAATTTTTCAGATTTTTTTTTTGGTTTGTATGCTACGACACTCCGCTCTGCCACTTTTTAGTAGAGCGTTTAAGACACCTTTTTCGTGTTTATCAAAATCTCAATATTGAAGACTTGAACTTTCGATGTGTGAAGTTCAAAGATGGAAAAAAAAACTGTTTTTGAATTCATTCTCCGGAAGATTGTCATCCGCAAACACCGTTTGTGTGTGTGTGTGTGGGTACAGTAACCCACGACCCTTTTTGTTGCTGTTATAGGGTGGAAAAATAAAACCATTGGAAGAGAACCAATCTGGCCTAGAAAACCAAACGTGTGGGGTTAAATACAGTACATTTAAGTTGAAGGAACACGGGAAAAAAATAAAAAACAATGATATTTTCCCATCATGAAACGTTTACGTGTAGTTTTCTTTTTTTTTCTCATGTTCTTTCAATCAAAATCTACTGTTTCTAGCCCCGCCCCTTTGGTTTCTTAGGCCATATTGATTCTCTTCTTTGTTTTTCAACCATATAATGCAGTAAGCCAGGCGGCACAAAAAACAGCTCAGATATTTTTATGAGGTGCGAAAAGGTCACCATATGTTACTATTATTGTTGTTGTTAGTATAGATAACATCATCATACACAAATAACAAAAGGTGTGAACATTTGGCGAGTGAGAGTAGGCTAGACAAAAAAAGTTCCCCTTCTTTTATTGATTAGTTTTTGCAGTTTTGCGGCACACAGTTTCCTCGCTTACCTTATTCCTCGCAATAAACCTTTTCAATCCTTCCCAAATCGGAAACTGAATTATCGAAAACGGAATCTCCCTCGCTACCGTACTCCCATAACCCTGATAGAATCCTCGAATTCCTTTTGTCTCCCAAATTTCTGCACAAATTTTCGATAATTTTGCATTTTCCATCACCTGTCCTCTCTGTTTACAAAGTTCGGTTGGAACTCGAACAGCGCACGCGGCGATTTCAGCCAAACTCGCTGAAACCGCTTCGATGAGTGAGTCGTTTGTCGAGAGTTCTGAAAAAAAATATAATAGTGAGTGTCGGTGATTAGGTGGCCTTACTTTGTTTCAATTTTGAATTGAAATATTTATAGGAGAAGAAGAAAATGGCAGCACCTGGTGCCGAACCGACCATAACCGAGCTCATACCTCTGAAGAAAAATTTTCAAATGTGGTTTTTTCAGGGAAAAAACATCATACCTGTAAACATCTTTGAATCCACCAGCCGCAATGAACCCTTGTTTCGATTGCATTCGAGATTTAATTGTATCTAATGGATATAACCCAACATCCACAGCTAGGCCAGCAGCTGCTCCACAAACTAGCCATCTTACAACATTTCCATCTGATGACATCTAGAAATTGATTGTCATAAAAAATTATATTGACATGACATATAAGAATAACAAATTCGATGACAAGCGAATCAATAATATCTAAACAGGACAACAACAAAAAGAGATACAATTTATTAAGGATATTCGGATCAAAATATTTGTCAAAAACAAAAGTAAAAGTAAAATTATTTTGGTACAGAAAAAAAAAATGGGTAGTTGAAGTAGAAGACGTGGTAGATCGACCTGTATAAAAATTGAGAATTACAATCAATAAAGTTATTTTCAATAAATTATTGGTATATACAACTTTTCGAGAAAACAATCACTTGAACATTTCAAACCTCGTATTTTGTACAAATCAATATCATAATGGTACAAATGCATTTTTACACATATCAATAAAGTGAAAATTATATAGCCTAGTGATTTCAAAACTCGGTGAGTAGAAAAATAAAGGAAGGGTTTTCCGACTATATGCGGACAAGTATGAAAATTCTAAACAACTCAGCCTGTAGTGAAAGTCTCAACATAACACTAGAATTTCTCATGATTAAAAAATTACAAAATATATTTGTTGAACATGAAAATAATTTTAAAATTAATCATTACTATTGTAGCGATAAATTCGAGAAACTAAAATATATCAGGCTCTTATTAGAAAATAAAAAGGAAAAAAACTCACATTTTTCTTATTTTGGTGTCAACATTTTAATAACGTCTGCTTCTTCTTGGCGAGGGTGAACGAGAGTACGAGCGCGAACGACTACGTCTTCGTCGTTTTCGGTCGCGACTACGCGAACGATCACGATGATCACGATGAGATCTCGATCGAGATGATGAATATCCCTTCGATTCGATGATCTTCAACGTGTCCTCTAATGCATACACCAATTGTCGACAACGTTCGTCGTGACCGGCACGACTCTGTTTGATAAGCGCTATCGCGGTGAGCAGAACTTCCGATGCTCCGTTTATATCGCCAATCGATGCGTCTGACGTTGCACGACTGATGGCTGAACTCGAAACTGTTCGATTTCTATTAACAACATCTTCATATTCAGCATCATTTAATGGTTGACCTTGCATTCCAGGAAACATCTGAATAACAATCAAATTTTAGGGAGGAAAAACTTCAATTTTTCGAATAGACAAACATGGAAAAAATATTAATGTAAAAGTGACGCCACGAAAATCTAAAAAGAAATATTTTCCCAAGTTTTTCACAATGAAAAAAACAATTTTGATACCCTCTTGAACTAGGTACTGAAACCCTATCGAAGCTAACCTGCGGATTCACGTGTACTGGGGGCATTCCATTTATAGGCGGTCTAATCGACGTATTCATCTGCATCAACGGCTGCGGTTGTCCGCCCATCGAGGTCATCGGCGGTGGACGCGTTTGATACTGCGTCTGACCCATCGGATTCATTCCCATCATACCGAGAGGAGCTGTTTGCATCATCGACCTTCCACTCATCATATTTGGCACTTGTTGCGATGGAATTGCACCCATTTGCATTCCTCCTATAAGGTTTTGTGGTGGTATTTGAGACATCATTTGTGGTGGCTGGAAAATATGCTAATTAATACGTTTACAAAGCAAATAGTTTCTCACTTGAACGGGTTGACCATTGATCTGTAATCGCATTTGCACTGGCGGTTGTGTAGAAGTCATTCCATTCGACATCAACGGTTGTGGTTGGCGGATTAAATTATAATCACTCATCAATGGTTGAGGTCTTCCAGAAGACGAAACACTTCCAGAACCAATTCGAATTGTGCCCATGTCAACTCGACCATCATCTGTTGTCTGTAAAAATAAAACAAAAATGTTAGGGTTACTTTTAACGCTAGTCTAGATTTATAACTAACGCCGGTAAGTCTCCGAATACTTTTGCACCAGCTACCAGCTATAGATCCTATATTTCAAAACACAGCTGAGTTTATGATGCTAGCAGGAACCCAACCTGCGAGGTCGGAGAGACTTGTATTCGCAATTCTAACCGACTGCGCTACGCTGCTATCTCTCACCCTTCTCTTCAATCGAATCGACAAACAGCGAGAGAGAGAGGGGAAGAGTTGTAAAATCATACCTTTTTCTTTGGTTCGCTGCGTTTTCCAGTCGCCTCTTCCAATTTCGCTTGATTCGCCTTGTTGTAGGACAAAACAGATGGTTGTTGTCCGTGAATGTATTTAGTTGGTAAGGTTTCCATCAATTTTTTGACTGCTGCTTCCGAATTAAAAACCGCCAATGCATAGCCTTTACTCTGACCGTTTGTTCTATTTTCGAAAAACTTCATATCGACGAGCTGATCATAGGGAATATCAGTGGTAGCCATGGCTTTCATCAGATCAGCATCAGTAGCGAACCAATGAAGATTGCCAATATATACGCAGAACCTGACAATTTTTCAGTTAGCAACATTTTGTCCATAGCATTGGTGTGATTTAGGTATTTTTAAGAAGTTTAAAAAAATTCAAACTCACTTTTTTCCTTCTGGATGAGATTGGTAGACTGTAGGCGCAGGCTTTGGAGTGGGATTTGTTTCAACTTTTTGTTCTAACGAAACATTTGTTGGTGCAATCGCGTCGTCGTACAAATCTTCTACTTCTTCTTTAACTTCAACAGGACTACTGTAAAATTGTTTGATCAGTAGACTTCAAAAAAATACAATTGGAAAAGCTCACTCGTCTTCAAGCAATGAATTTTCATCGATTTCATGTTCTTCGTGATTTTGTTGATCTCCACTATCTTCTAATAAGACAGACTCATCAATCTCAGTCATTTCAGACCAAGAATCGCTGATTTTTCAAGCCAAAAAAAAAATAAAAATGAAAAGACGCACTGCTAAACACCGGGCAGTGTGCATTTTTGCGGTGTGTCGTTGTTTTACTTTTATTTTTTAATTTTTTTTTTGAGAAAAAGCTGTGATGTCGTGCCAAGAAGCTGAAAAGGTTGGAGAGGTAAATACTAAAATAATAATTAAAAAATCACACAATTTTTTACAGCCTTTAAATTGTAATGAAAGTTTCGAAGAAGTTGTAGATGTTGTCGAGGTAGATGTTGTCGAAGAACAAATTCCCTCAGCTTCCGAAAATGTCAAATGTGATGTCATGGATCCTTTTTTCTATGCACAAGTCAACCTGGAAACTGTAAATCGAGATCAGTAAGTTTTATCTGAAAATCAAACAGAACATAATGTTGTTTTTGCAGCTCAATCTGCCATCATTGCGGGGAGGATTTGACAAACCGCAGATTTTACAACCATTTATTTGATTATCATGGTTATTCAAAACAACAGTTGGAGTTGATGAAAACTCAAAAGCGATTAGAAACGTGTCGTCGTAAACGAAAAGCGACTGACAAACTAAACCTTTTGGAATGCGAATGTGGATTGCAGTTTGTGACAAAAAACGGTTTGAATAGTCACAAGTTAAAAGTTCACGATATTGTCCCAAACGAGGAGGAAAAACATACTCAATCCGACAATATTGTTTGTCCGAGTTATGGATGTGAAATGAAGTAAGTTAATTTTTTTTTTTAATTTTCAGTTTCAAGAAGTTTTTTCAAGTTTTTCAACATACATGGACTTGGCAATCCACGTTGATTCATACCACAGAAATTTGGTCTCTGTTTCCGATGCTTTCCGAATTCGACGAACTATTTTTGAAAACAAACTCAGTTTTTTGGTTGGTTTTTTGAGGAATTATTTTTTCCAAAATTATTTTTTTCAGAAATGGAAAAGGCTGATGGAAAAACAGACAAGTTCTGAATTTTTTCTTCGAACAACACAAAAAGTTACATTTGCCAACAAAACAATGTTGTTCAAATGTCTTTATTCGAATTCAAGAGGTCAACCAAAAGGAAGAAGATGTGAACAATGTCCAGCTTTTATCAGAGTGAGGAGCTTCTTTTGATTTCGAAAAAAAACGTTTTTTTCTAGTGCTGTGAGAGGAATAGTGGTAAATACGAAGTCGTGGCATGTTTCGGTCATTTGGGGCACGAACATGAAACAGAAACAGCTGAAGCAAGAGAGTTGAGAGAAATGAAGTGGAGAGAAATTGAAGAAAAAGTGCATTCGTTTTGTCCGGATTCTTATGATCCAACAAAAGATGCGCAAGAAGTTGAACACGTTGAAAACGTTGCTAATGTGCAAGTTGTTACTGCCGTAGAAGAAGAAGATTGGCAAAAGCACAATAATATTCATCAAGAACATTCCTATCTTGAAGGTAATTTCTTGTTCTCAGACCCTTTTTTTAATAACCCTTTTTTTCAGGTGATCCGACTGTGTACACAGAGTAAAATTATAAATAGTTTTTGGTGTGAATATTTACAAAAACTTACAGACACGTAAAGATATAGTAAAATTTGACGCCTACTATATTTTGGCACTTTTGAAATAATGGTAAACTAGTGATATCTAAAGATACTGGATAGCAAAGTGAATGGAAGTATTATCGACAATTATTCGAACGACGTCAAAGCTCGTCGTAGAACTCCGTACATTGAGTTGATAATACCCCAGGCTAGTAGAGAACGAGTAAAATTGAGGTGAACACCGAGGTATAAACTACGAAGAGAACGATTGCGCTCGTGCCAAACATCGCGGAAAACGTGAAATGCGTTTTCGAATGGAACGCCGACCTGAAAAAATATGTACCAAAATTGATTGTAAACAAGCACACAGAAATCTGGGCGGAGTCTTTTCTTCTGGCAAACACTGGCACACATTTATTAGCCCCGCTCCTTTTTCATAGTCTGGTCTATTTCAACTGTTTCAATCTAGTACAATTAGTTATTGCCAACAATATTTTGACAACTTATGAAATTTCAGATGATCAGACCCATTTTTTGTCAGAAAAAAACCAGGATTTTTGTTTTTTTTTTTTGGTATTCGGGCCTAAATCAGAATTGCACTACTAACTCAGGAGGAAATTTTCATTTTTTAAGTGAGTAAAAGTTTTTCAGAAAAAAACACTTCAATACAAAACTGTGAAAACAAGCTTCAAGATTTGAACCTTTTCGGGCCGGCCCGAAATCTTGTTTAAGGTTTGAACTTTCTCGGGCCAGCCCAAAATCTTGTGAAAAAAATGTTCCCTTTACTATAGTTTTTTTCTATTCTTTATAGTTACTAGTAGCCGGGATGTAGCCTTTTCTAGGTCACCATATGGCTCATTACATTTCACACCTTTTGATGTTATCGGTAAAATATGGCATACCTGTTGTTATGAACAATCAATAACAACATATGGTGACCTAGAGGAACCCCTGCTCACAGCTATTCTAAGTATGACAAAAAAATTTTGAAAATTTTGTCACTCTCTTACGCCGGATACGTGTATTGATCGCCCCGAATAAAAAAATCCCGGTTTTTTGTAAAACGTGAAAAAAAAACTAACCTTGGCTTGCATGTGATTTTTGACAACTCCTAGTGGAAAAAACAATGTCGATATAGAAGCTCCTAACAATGACCCAGCAACAAAATCGCCTAATAATTGTTGAACACTTGCCGGTAATCGATGACTTTGTGGTAGTTTAAGCACCTGCAGAATGGAGATAATTTCTAGTTTTTATTTTAAAAAAACTCACTTTTTCTTTGAGAGGTTCCCTGAGCGTGAAAAATATCGTATTTGATAAACTGTTTCTAACAAATATCACCGAGAAACCACGATAATATTCTTGAAATCCATATTTCTGCAAATTGCAATTTTTGAACTATATTTCAGAAAAAGTTTTGAACATACACGTAGTCTACGAAAAACCTCCAACGTGTTTTTATACCGGTCGTGAAACTGCGAAGTTTGCAATAAAACTTGTACCCGTTCTAAAGGGCAAAGCATTGCTTCACAAACACCCGCTGAAAAAAAAAACTGAAATTTAACTTTTGTTTTTTAAACTTACATAAAAAAGCAGCTTGTGCATGACACAATGTGAATGATGAATTTGGTGGAGCATGTGGACATCCTAATGATATCTGTAACATTAAAAATTTTGCAAAACATTTTGTAGATTTTTGTCTGACCTGAAACTCATCATATAACCCATACATCAATGCTCTTGATGTTGTCCTCATTATTAATGGTGGCATTAAACCTCTATATAACCTTCCTGCGCCTTCAAATTTGATCTGAAATGGTAAATTATAATTAGATTTAAAATATTAAAATACAAACCTGTTTCAAGGCTTCTTTGAAAGAAAACCCATGGAGTTGTTGTCGAAATATAACCTTGTTTGACGGATATAATATACATGTTTCTATACATCCTGCACCCCATCCTGCTAAAAAATCTAGATGATTTCGCTGAGGATTATTAACACGAGCTATTTCTTGTTTCCTCTCCAGCTTTATACGCCAGTTCAACACCTGAAAATGGTATATTCAAATGCAAAAAAAAAAGCAAAATTAACAATAGTTGAATTTATCAGTGAGAAAAAAGTAGCACGTGTGTGAAAAAGTGGAAAGAAAAAAAAGAAAATAAATAAATTGTTGTGTATTTCTCTCGGACTTCTCGAGAAGTACACAGAACCGCCCCAATTTTTTTCGATTTTTTTCTCTTTTTTCAAGTTTTCTCACTCTTCTGACTGGTTTCTGCAACGAAAAAAAAGTTTTCACGTGTTAAAAAATTAGCGTTTTTCAAAAGCCATTTTAGTTTCGAAAATTAACCCATTCTTTAACAAAAAAATAATGTTTTCGAAATTTTAGGAGTCGTTAAGTTAATGTCTACACCAACAAGTCCTCATTCTGGCTGGGCAAAAACTGGAGAAGAAGAAGATCGCGTTGAAAAACTCATCAAGTTAGTTTCAATTTTTGTGATTCAGTTTCATATTGTACCTTATAGAAACTCCGGTTGCTGGGATAATCACATAAGCGTTGTCGAGTGTATGGGAGAGCACGGCGATTGGAGAAAGTGTCAAAAAGAATTGCAACAATTCAAAGAGTGCATGCAAAAAAACTTCCACAATATTCGCGCACAACAAGCTCACGTTGAAGCACAACAGAAAAAGAACTAATCATGGAATTTTTCGATAATTTTGAAGACTTCGAATGTGAACAGTCTTCTTCTCAACAATCTAAACAATATCCTCCATTCTCTCCATGTATTCAAAATTCTAATTGGTTTCTCAACGGCGATTATTTTGATCCTGAAACTCAACTTTATCGTGCTGTATCGTTTTTTGATAAAGGCCTGGTTTTCAACGCTCTTCAGGTATTTTTTTAATTTAACAATTTTTGATATACTTGGAAAAAATCTCAGATTTTCCAACAAATTCATCAAACTTCAAAAAACAATCGATTTCACGAGATTATGTTGCTCGACTCTATGCTTCAATGTTATATTAAGGTAAGGTGAAATTTTCAAACACTTGATCTCAAAAAAATTTAAGATCGAATCGGCTAATTTCTCCGAGTCAAAATGTGCTGATCTTCTTACATCATTCGAAAATCTTCTCGTCGATTTTGGTGATCAAATTCAATTTCTGAAAACAAAATCTGAAGTGCTCACTAGATTTTCTTCTAGTTCAGAACTTCTTGATACGGTATTTTATTTTTCTGTTATCAAACTATTTTATTAAAACTTTTTTTAGGTTTCATTGCTTTGCGCTCTTTCTGATCTTCCGGAAAACTGGTTGTTATTCTTAGGAGTTGACCATTCTGAAAACTTCAAACTTTGCATTCTCACAAAATGTCTTATGGGTTATGAAGCACAGATAAATCACGCTCATGGTTTTGTTCAAAATTCAATTTCTCGGAAAATTGAAAAAGTTCAAAAACAGATCAATGATATTACCAAAGATACCAACACCGTCAGTTTTTGATCAAGTATTTTGAATTTGAAAAATAAAAATATTACAGATTGTTGAAATTCGCGAAAAAATGTCTTCTTATCAAAAAACATCAGTCGAAGAAAATCAACAAAAAGACTTCAAAGCCCATGATTGCCGTGTCAAAAATCGATTTGTTGCCAACGAAGAAAAATCTGAAATTCTCCAGAGTTTCAAGTCTAGATATTCCTATTTGTTCAGTTGTTTAGAGTAGATAATTGTTCTTGTTCTTGTTAACTTCGTTGTCACATTGATTTTTCGAAAAAAAAAGTTTTATTCAAAAAAAGTCCATAATTTTTTATGACACGGTTTTACAAGGAAAAATGATATGAGGCCACGTAATTTGATAACTTTTTGATAATAATATTACATTTTGCCACATGCAAACACCCTCTTTTATGCGATTTTGTCCTTACAGACTTACTACTTTTTATCATTGATTTTTTCCGTTCACGGTTTTTTCTCTGATAACAAACTTGTTAGGTACTGTAGATTTGGGCCTGGGGAATGAGATAAAGTTTTGAAACCAGATGTGAAAAAATGTCTATTAGATGTTATGCTCAACAAAAAACGCCAAAAATTTTTGGGTCCGAAAAAAGTACAGTCGTCGTTTTCAACCATCGACGTTTTTTTCAACTTGAGCCCGAACTTTTTCAGATTTTTCAGGATTCGAATAGTCTAAATATCTAGAGCTTGAAACGGGCTTCAAAATGTGCTATTTGACATCTCTGGCCAGGCCCAGAAACCGGGCCGGAAAATTTCGAATTTTTAAAAGTTTCTCGGGCCCGGAAATAACAAATCGGGCCCAAAATTTCACCTCCAATTTCTCAGACAATGTCCAAATCCACACTATTGTTCGCCGTTTTGGCAGTTGCTTGCCAAGCGATTCAACTGCCTCAATACTCTCTAAATGATGACGTCATCAAGTTGGCCGCGTTCAGAGAAACGCCAAAAAACTTGGCAATCTCGCAATGTTTGGATATTCAGTTCAACTATTGTCAGGTAACTCTTTCATGATTTTTCAAATTCTTCTTTTTTGCGAGTTCAGCACAACTTTAACCAATTCTTCGGACTTGCTGATGACATCACATGGAGAAACGGAACCATTATCGCTCAAGCTGTTCACAACTATTTGCAAACCAATGTGACTGAAGTGATCAAAGTTTGCAACACCCGAACACTCTACTATCAATGTCTTGGAACATCCTACTACCCGTGTCTGAATCTCTACAATCTTTTGAATAAAGCAGACGCCGATTTTGCGCAAAGTCAGTGGCTCTCCAAAAACAAATTTAAAATTAAAAAAAAAAAAAAACAAAAAAATTCCAGCTTTCGACTTTGTCCGAACATTCCGTGGACTCGAGTACACTTGTGTCGGAGGTTTCCAAGAAGTTGTCAATCAATGGAATTGTTTGGCAAATATTCCAGCTGTCAACGGATGTTTGACAACGTTCAACAACACTGTTGCTGCCAACAATTTCTGCCCGTAAGTTTTTTTTGCAAACACTGGCACACATTTATTGGCCCCGCCCCTTTTTGATATCGTGGTCTGTTTCCTTTAGTTGGTTATTCCGAAAAAGAAAAAAAGAGGGCGGGTTTTATTCGGCCACAGCGGCACACATTTTTTGCAGGGCGAAACGCTTTTTTTCTTCCCCTTTTTCTATCGACTTCTCTACGCTCTCTCTTCTTCGCATACTCTTTAGTTTACTTATTTCTCTCGCCACTCTAGCATTTTGGGATACATGACCTTGCAGAAGGTAATCGATAAGAGTGAGAGAGTGCTCGAAACAATTATAAGTGGAGCGCTTTTTCTCTCTCTCTGTCTCTCTCTACAATGATGCATTTTCCGAGAGGTCCTTGAACCATGTGACAGACATTTTACGGGAAGCGAGGCGCTATACTTTGTGTGTGGTTTATGTCAGCGTTTCCAATGTCAGAAGACCTTTTCATTGGGTCACGTTGATTTTTTATTATTCAAATACGAGAGTACGAGACGCAGAGTTTTACTTTTTAAAAGCACCCCATCACTCAGACATGGTTCATAAAAATCGTGATATTGAAAATTTCAACTTTCGTTGTATGTGGTTCAAAAAATCGAAAATTTTTGAAAGAAAAAACGAAATAATTCTTGTCGTGGGGTACTGTACCCGCACACACACACACAAACGGTGTTTGCGGACTGCTATCTTCCGGGGTCGAGTTTTTCGGCCCGGCCCAAGACCTCAAAACAACCAATATTTTCAGAGCCGTCGATGCTGCTGGTCAATGTTTGAACCAAGCTTACAACGATGCGTGCGGTGTTGGAGTCAGTTAGCCTCTCTCCCCATCCTTAAGCCTCACTTTTTTTACTTGCAGGCCGGCTACTTTGGCTGCGAAAACTTCCGCACAACATTCGACAACTCTTGCTGGGGTCTCAGATGTGCGCCACTCAATCAATAGTTCATCGTTTTCCGCTTTTTTTGTCCTAATAAATCGGATTATTCGTTGTCAAATTTTTTTCGGTGTTATCATTTTCCCATTAGAGAGATAGTTATTAATTGAATAATGACCAAGCTTTTGGTTTCTCTACTTTTGGGTGAGTTCAAAAATCAAATCTTCAAGTTTCACCTAAAATGTTTGAGTGGTAACCGGAGTTTCTGGTGTGTGTCATGTCCCACAATTTGTTGGATGTCAGGCTCAATTCAGCGATGCGTTGGGTATTGATCGAAATTATAACTGGTATGTTTTTCTTGTAGAAAAACCCGGAGTTCTTATTTTTGGCGGACTGAAAGCATCTACCGTACTTTGGACATAGGGCTCATTTTTCTGAAAAAAAAATGCTGAGAATCGAAGCAAGTCTGACCACGCAGAATTCCAGAACTCACAGTTTTTACTCCAAAATCAGGATTCAGGTTGAACCCACTTGGTCTCACAACTCAAATCCAAGACATCTACATCAACGGAGGAGTCGGAGGAGTTCGAGGAATCAACTCGGTTTGCAAGTGAGTGAGATGTCTTTCTCTAACTTCCAAAAAAAACCAACACCTCTTTTTCAGCGCCTACAATCAGATGATTCAATGCTTGACAACATCGCAAACAACCGCTTCAGAATGTTTCGATATTCCATGGCTTTTGAAGCATTCAGAAGCGCCGAATCGCGCATATTCTTACGGATTCTTGATGAGCATGTTGCAATATCAGTGTGGAGCAGGATTTTATTGTAAGAGAGCGAAAAATCGGCTCCGCGACATTTCGAAACCGCATGAAAAAATCCAAAACAAACTTTCACCGCGTTTTCAATAAATGTGTGTACCGACATCTCACGGGATTCGCCTTACAATAGGACAAACAAAAGTTCCTTTCTTTTTTTTTGTTGGAATTTCATGCGGTTTCGAAACTTCCCAGAGCATACGAAAAAATAATACAAACACCGTATTTAGGCACCACCCACTTTGTTTGCAATTGAAGCGCACAGTTTTTTTACTAAAATTAAATTTTTGCATTGTTTTCTTCCTCAAACTGTGTGCGGCAAAACTGCAAAACTTGAAACCCGCCCACTTTTCCTCTTTTTTTTGAAAATAGGTAAAATTCTAATTTTCACAAAAATTCAACAAGTTTTTTCAGTGGCATCGGACAATTGGAAATGTGTCCAAAACATCTACGCCAAAAAGAATGGAACCATGTTCGGATGTATCAATGATTTCGTCTTGAACGCCCAAGAAGATCCAACTAGAGGATGTGACTATGTTCAAACCGGAATGACTTGTTTCGAAAAAGCATCAACATTGGCCGGGTGCCCGGATGAGCTGAAATACTACGGCTGCGAATCGTTCCGCCAATATTCTTACCCGCAATTCGCAAGATGTCGCAAATCTTGTCAAGTTGATTTGTCATTCCGTTAACTCGAAGTAAAGTTGTTTATGTAAACAATAAAATTAGATTCATCTACGTATTTACAATTTTCAAGAAAAAAAAACGAAGGAATGTGAACGAATATTTCACCGAAAAACGAGTGAAACGCAATAATAATAAAAATTGGTGTTAGAAGCGGATATTATCACAAATGTTTCAAGTAGTCCAAAATAGAGAGCATCGTTTAAGGGGCAGTGATTTGGGTGTTTCCCCATTGCTCGGAAATCCAGCGAATTGTTTTGACATTGATTTGTGGTCCGATCAGTGGGTTGAGTTGATGAAGGTACACCATTATCCAGAACATCCAGCAACAAACGGCAGTCATGACAATCATAAGTTGAACGATTCCTGAAACATTTTTTCCTCGTTTATGACTTTCTTTTTTTGAGAAGACGAAAATGGAATATTTTTTGAACTTCGAAATTTTACGTGTTTTTAATCGTTTTTTTTTTGTGAATAAAATTTTAGCTCATGAAGACTTCGAACAATTTTTTTTTGATAATTCTCAGAATCAGTGTTATTTTTAGGTCTCCAAAATTTAAAAAATTTTTCGAGTTGGATCAAATTAATTTTCGTGATCTTTTTCTCTGAATTTCTCATTTTTAGATTATATTTCTTCGGTTCAGACCACATCTACAAAACCGTGTCTGATCTAGAAAAATGTGCGAATGCTTCGAGATTTAAAAATTCTCTTTCAAAAAATTTTAGATTTTTTTTTTGAGTTTCAAAAATTGTTTTCTTTTTTTATTTTTTATTACGTAATTTTTTCTATTTTTGATCCAAATACAATCGATACTTTGAATAAATTCAAAATTTAAAACTTTTATTCATTTTTTGAATTTTAATTATTTTTAATGGAAAATATCTCACCTCTGTTTGGTCCCTTTGGAACTAGCCATGGTCCTCCGAATCCAATAATCGCCCAGAACGCGGAAACTGATACAAGTGGAATGACAATACCCATGATCTTGAAAAAAGACAAATTTTTTAAATGAAAAAATAAACTAAAATTCGAAAAAACGTGATGAACCTTTAAATTACGATGTCAAACATGTCTCGGACATCGAAAAAAATTTTCATTTTTAGAATAGAATAGAATTTTCACGTGAGTTGTTGAAAAATCAGTTGTGAGAATGAGTTTTCGATAACAAAAACAGAAGAGTCGTAAAAATTGAGATGCTCGTCACAACTGAGTTGTAGACTTCTGTTAAAGTACGTGAAACCATAAAAAATCTGTACTGAACACTCCATTTCAAGTGAAACAGATCATCGAAAATTTAAAAACTTCAAAAAAACTCAAGAGCCAAACACTGGACGAAATACGGGCCGGAGATCAATAGACGCCATAAAGACGCAACGATCAGAAATTGGATTTTAAAATTCATCTTTTCATGAATTATTTTTTGATTCTCGTGATTGACAAGATTATAAGCATCAAAATGATACCCGTTTCATAAGTTTTTAGTGAGATAACGCCCTTAAAAACGCGATTATTCGATGACTAAAATCAATAATGCAGCGTGTTTTGGAGGAGTGTATGCGGGTCGAAAACCAGACTCCGCCCACTTCTCGTTTTTTTTTTATTTTTCAATGTTATCGAATGTGCATTTCTCCGATAGCACCTTGTTTTAGGGCGGACAAACGAGAGATTTGACGCTGACAAAAGAGGAATGTTCGCTCTATTGCATCGTTGAAATTTCCCGAAAATAAAAAGTATTCGCCGTGAGACCTGTTTATTTTCTCTGAAAATCTCACGTTTCATTTCTATTTTTTTTTCTTTCATTTCTGCGTCTACCTCTCTCATTTGTCCCTCCTATAAGGGGACTAAAACACCGTGATAGATAACAAAACAAATAATTGATTTTTTACAGATCATACAAAATGGGTAAGCTATGTCCACTTTTGGGTCCAAAAATGTCGGCTTTCTGGTGAGTTTTATTATTTTTTCATCAAGAAACAAAAATCGATTTCCAGCATGGTAATGTCAGTGTGGGGAATAATTTTTCTTGGAATTCTAGGACTATTTTTCTATATTCAAGTGAGTTTCGTGGAATCGTCCGAATTTTTTTTCTCGATTTTCAGGCCGTGACATTGTTCCCAGATCTTCATTTCCCTGAAGGAGTTCCATCGCAAGTGTGAGTTTTTTTTTGCAATAAAAAATTGAAAATATCTATTTTTTTGAAATTCTCTCTCAAATTTGAAGCAGTTGAAAGATATTTGACCACTGAAAATGATTTTCAAACCTGTAAAATTATAAAATAAGAAACTTCACGAAACGAGACATTTCGAAACCGCCCAAGATTATCACGAAATAACGTTTTTTCCTTCCCTTTTCAACAAATGGGTGTACCGACATCCCACTGGATACGACACACAATATGACAAACTTTTTTCCCTCCTTTTCGTTGGAATTTCGTGCGGTTTCGAAATGTCCGGTTTCAAAACGTCCCGGAGCCGTTTTTTTGAATCTCAATGTTTTCCAAATCAAGCAGTTTTGTGAATGTGGTCTAAACCGAAGAATTATAATTTGAAAATGAGAAATTCAAAGAAAAGGTCACGAAAATTAATTTGACCTATCACGATAAATTTTCAAAATTTTGGAAACCTAAAATTTCAGCGAAATAAAAATTTAGAATAAAGTCTAGAATTTTTTATTAGAAGAGTCTGGGCCTAAAATAAAAATTAGGGCTTCCGTTTTGTGACGTGAGCAGTTTCATCGTGCGGATTTTCAAAACTCATGTTTTCAGTGATATCGAAGCAAAGTACAGCGAAAAGGCAACACAATGTTGGATCGCAGCTGGATTATACGTTGTCACACTGATCGGCGTTTTCTGGCAAAACAAATACAACACCACCCAAATTTTCTAGACTCATAATGACCCTGTATTTTCTCGAAATTTCATAATCTGAAACAATCTCTAGAATATCGAGATGTCAGTCACTTATCCACTATTCTTCATTTTAAGCATAACATTCCATTTGAAATGTATAGTCTTCGTTTACTTGTTCGTGTACCATATATTTTCTTACCTTTTAATTAGATAAAATATTTTTCATGTGATAAATGATTATTCTGCCTATGTTACTGAAAATGTTTATCGGAATGATAAAAAATCAAACAATGAATGAATAACAATTGGTTATTTGATGGATTTGTTGTCGATTTTGCGCATTTACTTCTTTCCGGATTTCTTGATTCCTCCACCGACTGAAAATTTATGTATATAAGTGGTTTTTGGCTCTTCGGAAAATTTCCGGCTCCGAACAAGCCTGTTGTACAGTAATCCAGGCAGCACAAAGAAGGTTCAAATTTTATAAGGTGAAAAGGTCTAATTAGGTCACATCTGTTGTTATTCTAGTATTGATAACATCATAAATAACAACAACAGGTGTTTTTTTTTTTTTGAAGGCTGTACTAACAAAAAAAAAAACTCACGAAGTGGTCCTTTTCCAGCGGCTTTGCTGGCCATCTCTTTCAACTTCTTGGCTTCTTCTTGTTGTTTCTTCTTGAACTCAAGATCTTCCTGAAAACAAAATCGACGTTTATCATTTTTGGTTGACCGCTAGTAATACCTCAGAGTATTCTTTTTCGCTTTTCTTCGCTGCCTTCAGTGGCTTGGCCTTTCCTCCTTGACGTCCGGACATTGTTGGTACTGTAATTAGAGCTAATTGTAACACTATAAAACGGTTTTTGCATATTCAATATTTCTATTATACGGAAAATGTTCGACATTATGAAGCGTTTTTGGATGTGGATATTCGACAGATTCATTCTGTACCCTTTGATGAGATGGATAGCTCCTCAATTGGGAGTAAAATTCATGAATTTGGGATATGGCTTGGATGAGAAAGATGAGAAAATCAAGATCTTTTTACAAAATGTTGAGGAATATAAAAATAGCGGTAAGTGAAATATCGATTTTAATAAAAAAAGATAATAAACATCAATTTTGTTCGTTAGAGCAGTTTTTGTTCACCTCATTGTAAATTTTTATATTCAAAAAACAATTATTAAATATCGTAAACTTTCAACAGAATCAGAAAAAGCACACATAAATTTATATGAAAAGGCTTTATCAATGCACCACTCCTATCCATCTTTTTGCGATCAGGATTTTTTGGAAGTTAGTTGTGGTCAAGCACAATCGCTCGAGTGGATAAACAGGCAAAAATAATTCAAAAGTACTCATTTCATTTGTAATTTTTCAGATGCCATGGACCGATGAGAAAATTTATTGGTTGCGATAAAATAGTTACTAAAAATATGGAAAATTTCGTTTATGGAGACGCTCAGAATCTTCCATTCGACGATAACACTTTCGATATTGGTAAAATTTAAAATTTATTAGAAACTTTCGGGAAAAACACAAGGGAACAGTTGTTTTCTATCCGACGTAAAATTCGTTACGAGACTCAGAATTTTCAGTGTTTTTTTAATGAATAGAAAGTGACTTTAACGCAAAAAATGCTTCTTTTTTCAAGTTTAAATCAAACTTTTAGTTATGAATGTTGAAGCGTCTCATCTTTATTTGAACTGCACCAAATTTTTTGAACAAGTTCATAGAGTTCTTCGTCCAGGTGGCTCTTTATTGTGGTTAGATTTACGTTATCCACACGAGGTTAGAAACTCACAACCAAATCAAAATTGGAGTCAAATTTTTTACAGATTGAAGAACTGAAAAGAATGACAACAAACGTTGGATTGGAACTGGAAAAATTAGAGGATATAACAGAAAATGTAATCTCAGGCTTACAAGAAACAAGCCAAAAATATGATAGGGTTTTGAAAAGAGTGAGCACTGTTTTTCTCATATTTTCGGTAATTTTCAAAAGAAACTTTTCAGAGTCCAAAAATTGTTCAAATGTTTTTCACTGATTTTCTTCGGACAACGTATTGTGCTCCTGGGACGCCAACCTTTTCCCGCCTAGTAAAACGAGAACGGCTATACTTGGCTGCAAAATGGACAAAACCAATAACAAAAAACGATTAAGTAATTAAATTGGGTATGATTAACCCACGTGAAATGCATAAACACAATAATAAATTTAAAAAATAAATTAATTCATTGTTTGAGGATTATGAAATACGCATGAATCGAGTATGCACAAAAAATTTAAATAAAATGAAACCGGTAAATCATGAACCTCATATGATACAAAAATAAAAAATTAATTTTAGGCATTAATGACTCTTGCCAATTTTTGAATACGGTTCAAAAGGATGTCTCCGTCTTTGATAACAGATTTGAATAGATGATTCTTCGAGTCGCGATGATTGACCTCAATTACACCATTGACCGCATCGATTCGGCATTGTAATTGTCCAGTGGCAATCAAACGGTGTAATTCACGATCAATAAACGCGCGAGAAACACCAAAATCTTTGGCCATCATATCCATGCGAACTGTTTTATACGGTGTTAAAAATTGTTCATAAGCACGATGTCTCATTCCACGAGAATAATAATTGAAATGTGGCGACAAATAACGATCAAACTTGAACTGAAAATATTATTTTTTTAAAAATTAGTTCTGAAATAATTGAACTTACACGCTCGCTTTCCAAAGCAGCCAATTGGATGAAGAATCGGTCATAATGACAATCGTAGTAAGCCTCTAAATATTCACGAACTGGGATAAGAGTGCCATTGGCACCACCTCCTGTAAGTTGTTCTTGAACTTCGTTACATCTGATGACTTTTGAGCGGAGATCTGGTCGGTCTAGGGCTGAAAAAAAGTATATATTTTTTTGTTCTCTCAATTTTCACAAACCGAAAGTTGTGGTGATGACGGTATACAGAACAAGATTCTCGTATGTCATTAATTCATAAGATCCGAATGTTGGGACCGCTTCCAGGAAAAGAGTAGCCGCACCAGCAAAGTCACGAACTGACATTTTGTACAGAGCTTCATAAGAACGAAGGCGATTTTTTCTCTCCCAATCTCCTCCTTGTTCCATCAACTCTCTTGCCTTTGTGATGAACTTGTTGATAAGATGATGGTCAAGGAAGAAAAGTCCAACTCTGATCATTGCGAATACCAAATCGATACGATATCCCATACCAACGGTTTTATCATAAACAGCTGTGTATGTTTTCTTGGCATTTTCTTTATCTCCGATTTGACAGTAATATTCGAATTTTCGGAGAAGTGCTTGACGAACTTCTGATTCACCGAGGTTTTTCTCAGCGTCCTCTACTTCAGCGTCAAATTCACCGATTTTTTTCACATTTGCAGCTCTCATATTACTCAATTGTGTTTGATCGATAGGAACTTTCAAATCAGCGCAGACAAGTTCATAGAATGGTGCCATGTCATGCTCTTTAATAGCCTGAAGAAAATTTGAATTAAAATTATATTTTAAAAATACCATACCGCTTGCAATATTTCTAACTTTTGTGCTTTGATATCTTTAGCAACTTCTGGATGGTTGACGAGAAATCTCGTTTGAGCAAGATCCAAATCTGGGAATTTTGAGATGACCTGAAACACTATGTAACATTGAAAAGACAAAAGAAATCATTATCTTACCTCTTTATCGTAATTTCCATCATCGACGGCTGATGGTTTCTTGGAGCTTTGTGCTTCTGACATGCTGAAAAAAACAAGTACTTTTGACAAAAAAACATAAACCAGACTATGAAATTACATTGAAACAGTTTGAGAACGTACAGTCAATCACAAGAACCTTACTTTTGACGATGGAAAGCGAAGAAATTTTTTTGGGAAAAAAAATAGTGGGCGGGCCGTGATGATTTAAAAACTCGTAGCTGCCGCACACGTTTCTTGCAAAAGCGACGCACACTTTGGAGAAAATCATCATTTTTTATTTGCATTCTTTCCGTGCGGAAACAAGCGTCGTTCTGTTTAACTATGGTCAAAGTCTACTATTTACGTCAAAGCGAGAAATTCGATACTTCTGATTTAGCCGAACCAGCATCAGTTATCAGTAAACTCACTAAGGATGACCCGTCGAAATTTGGTAAGTGTTTTTTTATTAAGAAAATTGAAGATTTATTGATTTAGGTTTTAAATACTGTGGAAAAATGATTGATCACGAGAAATTAAGTGGATTGAAAAATACTGACTGCTTGCGAATCGTTCCACTTCCCAAGAGCGATATTCCAACCGTAAGTTGTGCCTAATCATAAATATTCGAAATTGAAAAATTTAAAGATCAGCAACGAGGAGAATATAAAAATCGAATCGATTCTGAACAAAGTGGCGAAATTTGTCGCACAATATGGCAGTCCTGTATTTGAAATATATCATAACGAATCGTCAGCTGGAGACCATGTTAGAAAATTTTTGAATCTTTATCCGAAGGTGAGATTTTGTTATCTCAATTGATTTTTTGCGCATTGTAAAAGTCAAAACGATGTGCATCAAAACAGAAAAGCCCGAACGTGTTCTGAATTTTTCCGATAATTTTCAGAATTTCCCATTTTTATATGAAAATTTTTGATTTTTTCCTACTTTACTTTATTGCAAAAAATCACACAAAAACTGTAAAAACTTCCTGTGTGCTCATTCATTCATTCATTCTTCACTTTTTTCTCAGTTTTCTAATATAGCTGTTTTTTGTTCTGGCTCTTTTTTCTTCTTGCTCCCGCTCTCCCATTTGTCAAAAGTTATACCTCATGTGGTCATTTTCCCAGGCTATCCCAAGAACGGTCACTAACTTTCAATATTCGGGTCCAATTCAGATTTGAATATTTTCGGGCCCGATTCAGAAAATCCGATTCAGAATCCCCCAAAACTCATAAACATTCGTATTTTGTTTTTATAAATCATATATTTTCAGGTCCGCGACGATCCGGAAGCCTTAACCGCATTAACAGATTTTCACATATTCCACGCATATTGTCACACAGAACGAGTAAGTAGTTTTTCTTTGTTTTTTTTTTCACTTTTTGGAAGATGAAAAGTGGTCCAGATCTTGAAACAATTTTACAGAAAATCATAGTTTTTCTAAAATTGAATTAATAAATTGAAAATTACGAAAAAATTCATACTTTTATCAAGAAAAACAATATTTTATTTTTTTTTAAAGTGAGATTCAGCTCTTCCGAAAATTTCCTACTCCGACCAAGCCTGTTGTACAGTAATCCAGGCGGCACAAACAAAGTTCACGTTTTATGAGGTGTGAAATATGTCTAATTAGGTCACATCTGTTGTTATTCTAGTATTGATAACATCATAAACAACAACAACAGGTGTGACCTTTACTCCAATGCTTGACCAATTATTATTGATCAATAAAATGTCACGAGGACAAAAAAAATGGAGAGAAATATCTGAAAATTTGAGAGAAAATCATATTTTTCTAGAAAATGTCACGATACTTCTTATCCTCTTAGGCCAAGTATGTTCTTGTGTCGTGGGCTACAAAAAAACTGAAAAACCCAATTTTTTCCAGACGGACGGAGAAAGAAACGCATGGTTGAGAAAACATCCACAAGCAGTCTTCGTTATTGATAAAATACTTGATCATCTAATTAACAGTGTATATAGTGGTCAATTTGCGCCGATGAGAGTACCTCATCGACACCAACCACAACAACAGCAACAAGCGCCTCAACAACCAGCTATCACACAAATGGATCTACAATCGGCGCTTGCCATGGCTCTGGGCCAAGTTCCGATTCGTCCAGCCGCAACATCGAATCAAATACCTCCAGCAGCACCACCACCACCACAACCACCACAACCCGCTCCTGTACAACCGCAAGCTGCTCCTGACTACACCTCTCAACTTGCACAACTCAAAGAATTTGGCTTTGAAGATGAGGCATTGTGCAAAATGGCACTGGAACAGACAGGCGGAGATGTTCAAGGTGCACTTGAAATGATTATTGAAATGATGCAATGAATATTTGGTACTGTACCTCAAAATAAATAATACAACAAACCTCTCGAACCTTATATGATACTTCACACTTGAAAGTGCGCACGACCCACTTATTATTTTGGGTTTTTTCGCTTTATCTGCTAAGTCTGTTTTCATTTTTTGAAAAAAAAAACCCATTTGTAGAAAAGTTAGAGTAGTGTACGCACTTTTTGGTTGTTTTGAAAGTACATGTCAAACAAAAACGACAAGCGAGAATAACATGTTTTTTCACTATTCTCATTTCTTTTCACATTTTCTAACATAATTTTGAAAATTCACAAATCAAAGTCAACAAAGTGTCAATTTACAAATTTTGGAATCAGATTCAAAAGGTTTTGTTTGTTTTGGTCAGGCTGGACGAGGTCACCTTATTTTTTGTTGTTGTTGGAATTATTTTGAAGTTTGATTAAGTAAATAGGTTACTGTAGAAATTTATGATTCTGAAATTTTTTTGATGTTTCTCATTGTGAACTACCACGAAGATAAGATTACTGTAGTTATTTGTCGTGTCAATATTTTTCTCGTTTCACAGCCGTTTATTTGAGTAGCTAAGATTCTAGACATCCGAAATTACACAAATAGTTTTTTTTCTGAGTTTTTGAGAAATTTATGATTTCAAAAAATATCGGATTGAATTTTTAGAGCTAAATTAAAAAAAAATGAGAGAGTGAAAAAATCGCAGAGAAAAAAATAAAATTCTCAGGTCACGTTTGTTTGAAAAGTAAAACTCTGCGTCTTGTACTCTCTCAAAAATTGAGGTAGAGTTATACTGTTAAAATAATAATCCAAGATTCGAATTTTCAGAGTAAAATTTTTTTTTAATTAATTTTTTTTTGAAAACTAAGTATTATTTTACAAAACTTTTCCGCTAAAAAACCAATTCAGATAGTGACTGTTTTAAAAATGACACGCAGAAATTTTTAGGTCACGTTTTTTTTTAAAGTAAAACTCTGCGTCTCGTACTCTCTCAAAAATTGAGACGACTGTAGTCAATTTTTTTTTTCTCTTTTTTCATTCGAGTAGATAAGATTTTTTTAGACACCCAAAATCGGTCCAAAATTTCCGATTTTTTTAAGAAAAAGTAAACTATTTTCATGCATGTTTTATCCATCGCTCTCACAGTATTAAAAGTATTATTATAAAAGTGAAACTTCTTATGTCTTTTGGTTTGTGTTGTCTAAATACTTTTAGTAGATAATAGTTACTACTTATTACTTCTTCTTCTTCGTGTTGTTGTTTTCCTTGTTCTCGTCATTTTTGACAACGAAAAAATGTATCATTGTTAGTCACTACTTTTCTCAACCCACCCAATAGTGTAAATATTCAAAAAGCTATCAAAATAAATAATACAATTTTTGTGTTCCGGTTTTTTTCTCTTGTTGGCTTGACACTTTTCGAGGATTTCCTCCTTCTACACTTTAAATGGCGATAACGGCAAACAAACCGTTTTTCTTTTGTTCGTTTTGATGAAGAAAAAAAGTTTGTTTTGAGATGAATGGCAAGTGGATAATTGGATCGTCCTTTTTTGAAGGAAGATGGAAGATCAGATTTTTTGAAAACTTGTTTCTCCTCAATTTTCCGTTTTTTTACCAGTTTTCTATTTTTTATCATATTGCGATAATGATCAAATATTTTTCATCCATTAGGCAAACATTGGAAAACCGATCAATGAACACAAAAATATTTTTATTCATTTGATAAATTTCTGTGTGTTTTTTGAAAAAAAAATTCTTGATAACTTGACCGGAAATTTCAATTTCATTTTCATTTTCCATGATTCACAGTTTTGGTGTTTTTCTTCTATAAAAATTATATAGAAAAATTTTCTGCCTTATTGTTTGTTTTTTGTTCAACTGATATGTTTTATTACATTTTTGGTGTTAGTTTTTTTGGCTTATTTTTGAGGGCTAGCCCAAATATCTAAAAAAAAAAAAAGAAAAACGCCATAGCGGGTGTCGAACCTTCGACCGTTGGATTGAAATTTCGTACGTGAACCACTGCGCTACGCTGTTTTTTAATTTCTATTTTAAAAATGGATACACATTTTATATCTCTCTCTATACGGCGAAGTGTATTTTCAATGGCAAAAAAATAAAAAGAGTTTTTGAGGTACTTTAACTTTTTGTCCAGAGATTTTAGGATTTTCAGAATACATTTTTTCACAATTTTCTTTGGCCTACCAAAATGTTCTTGATCGATGCTCTATCGAAGCCTATATTTTTATTATTCGACTGATAACCTTGTAATAAAAAAATAATGATTCAGTTTCCGGTCCAAATGTATTTTTCTCTCTTATTCCCAATCCGCCCCCCCCCCCCCCCCCATTTTCGAACTCAATCTCATAATTACAGTACTTCCAAACATCACAACCACATCGATATGCGGAAAAAAGGTAGGTCTTTTTTTGCACCCGGAAAACGGTTTATCAATTGATCTTTTCTTAAGAAGAAGAAGAAAAATATATTTTCCGTTCAGATAACAACAATTTCATTACAATGTCGACGATATCTGACAAACTTCCAACCGATCACAACTATTTGTCACCACCTCAACCTCCAGAACCAACTTTGATTTGTGGATTGGTTACTGTACATAAAGGTGAGGATAAGCTCAATCACAAATATTTGTGAGATCAAAAAGAGTTTATTGTGCGAAGAAATATTTGGTCTTGAACTAGGTGATGATTCTCGGCCAAGGATTCGAAAAATTCCAATTATTGAATCATATAACGAAGTTGATAATGTCCAAGGAATTTCTCAGACTTTATCAGTTGTAGCCAATCAGATAGGGACATTTTTAGTTGATGATATTTCGAACATCACACTTTTTTTTGGAATGGGATGTTTGGCTCAAAAATTCCTTTTTCTTGACTCTCAAGAAAATGAGCTCGCCCGAACTCAGCTCGGTCAAAGAAGCTCTGATTTTCAAAAAAAAAAGTCTTGACTTTTCCATTCAAACTTCCACCCTACGACACTCCTCTCTGCCACTTGTTTAACAGAGTGTTAAACAAGAGGCAAAGCGGAGTGTCGTACACACCGTCTGGAGAGACAGCACAAAAAGAGGAGACCTCGACGAATTCTATTTCAGCAATCTTGTTCGTTTTCCTAGAAGAAAACAAACGAGAGAGTGAGAGACGCAGAGTTTAGGAGGGTAGACTTCACTGAAGGCCCTAGATCTTTTCGAAAATCAAAAAACCTTCAATTTTTAGTTGCTATATTTGGTATCACATTCAACGCCATCACACTATTCGCCTTATATGTCTACTCGCTCATCCGACTCATCCAAAAAACACCGGTCAATTATGTCGAGATTATCGGTTCGCACATTTTTTTCTCCCTGTCATGTTTTTTTTTGGTGTTTCAGTAATCGCGTCGATCCTCATCTGCATTCTACTCCTCTTCTCTCTTCTCTTCATCCTCGCCATTTTTCGAACAACACCCAAACTATTGTTACCGTATATTATTTTTAGCACAGTGCTATTTTTTGCGTTTGCCGGTTTGTTTTCGAATATGGTTTTTTTTCTCATTGAACTCTTTAGGTGCTGTAATTGCGTCAGCTATCACAGTGGCCGATGAGATTCGTGACGAGGTGAATGGCGAAGATCGAACATACAAAATCGTTGACATAATTCTACTTCGTCTTGCGTTCATCGCATTTGGCGTGTTTGAAATAATTTTCATTTATTCGTACATTCGAACATTTATGGATGTTCGGCGGTTGAACTTTTTTAATCAGCGTTAGATCTCCCATAATATGGAAAATATGAAAACGGGTTTTTTGTAAATAATAATTGAAATAAACTTTCTATTTTTCCCCCGGAGTTTCTGCATGTATCAGACTCCAAACTTTTTCAAATTGTGCATTTGTGCGTCAACTAGTGTGTTTCGAACAACTCAAATGATTTTCGCTTTGTCGTCTGGATCATTTTACTGAAAAAATTAGTTGAGACGTTGAAAAAAACCAAAAAAATAATTGAAGTAGGTCACGTTGCGATGTTCGGCTATTTAAAGGGTTAAGAAAATGGAAGAGCTCATTTATAAATGGAATACCACTGAGATATCTTCAAAAACAACTTCAAAAATCGACAAAGAAAAATAGCAGCAAAAATGGTGGAAAAAATGGAGCTACAGATATGGCAAAAAGTGAGTTGGAATCTCTACAAAATTTTTTTCAAAATTGTTTCAACGTTTTAGTTCGTTTCTATTACTTTTTGCCTTGTTCACCTAGTCTTGTTCATGGAATGTGTTCATCAACTCATCAAAGAGATGGAATACCGAGGCGATTTGATCGAATTATTGGATGATGCGCACGAAAGAGAGGACAAACGAGAGGAAATCGAAAAAATAACCCGACCAATGATGGCAACATCGATCATATTCCCCCCGTTCATTTGTGTATGATCGTTTTCGCTCTTCTACCCTTCAAAATTATGCCACACGATATATGTGGCTTCTCCGTTTTGGAAGCATTGGGATTTGCTGCCACAATGATTCGAACTTGGGCTAATTTGGAAAATAAACCATTCCTAGGTTGGACGAGTACTGAAATCCGTAGAAGTGGGCGTGACTATTCATATCATGAAGTTATAATCAAATTACCTGAAGTTATTGCAGACGATAAGATTTTTAGTGGTATCGCGTTTATGGCTTCTCTTCTAACAATCTGTTTCGGATACAGTGTGTTCATGTAAGCTGTCTTTTGGGTGCATTCCCAACAAAAAAAAAATGAAAAAAAAAACAAAAATTGGTTCACGTGAAGCATTCTTTTTGAAGCAACTTTTTACGCGAATAAATAAATTTTTCCCTACATCTAAAAAAAAGACTTTTGAAGAAGTGTTAGTTTTTTGAACTAGATTTTTCTGCGAGGTGTGGGCGTGGCCAACACACACACACACACACACAAACAATAATGGCAGTGTGCGTAACCCGTGTACTGTCAGTATATAGAAATAAGGTACGTTCCATAGATCTGCGTGGAACTATAGAGCGCAAATGAGAGCAATTTCTCACCCCTCACTCTAGCCCTCATATTATTTTCTCTCAAAAATGTATTCTCGTGTGTGCTTACACAAATATACTTATCAATCAACCACAAACGATTGTGATGAAAATTGATTGGCCAATATTGGTAGAGGAAAAACAACAATGCATTTTTAGGAAATTTACTTGATGAAAACCAAATTGTGGATATTCGTCTAGAGATCTATCTTTAACATGTTTAACAATAGAGCGAGTTTTCTCCTTTTCAAAAAATTTCGAGACATGTTGCAAACATCAGACGGGAAAGTATTTACTACACTGAACTATTTTTGAGGTTTACGTGAAACGATTCGAAATGACGGGATTTTTTGCAGGTTTTGACATTTTGCCAATTTACAGGTCTCTAGGCCTCGTGAGACGCATATCAAATCGATTCTCACCAAACCAAACAACTTTCTTATCACTCAAACCGTTGTTGCTCATTTTTAAACTACTATAAATGATTTTGCTCGTTGTTCATTTACCTTGACTAATTTCGCAATGATTTCAGATGATTTTTGAATATCATTCAAAATGGGGTTTGATAGAATACAAGTGTTGGCGAGTGCCCTACATGTCTTTTGACAGTCCGTGGAGTTGTAGAGGACCACACTATCAGGAGATATTTTATCCCATCAGATTGTTCAGACACGCCGAAAAATCGAGTGAAGAGAGTGAAGAGAGTTTAGAGGTGATAGAGATTTCGGCGGTTCAACGAGAAGCTGGGTCGTTGATGGAAACAAAAGTAGAGGTGGAGACAAAACAAGAGACAGAGGAAGTTGAAGAAGAGTCGAAGGATGTTGAAATTATTCACGAGTTTCAAAAGAAGAAAAGAATGAGGGCAAGGAAAACTGATATTATGAAAATGGTAAGAAGACCTGAAAAAAATTCGAAAAAATTTGGATGATTCCAAAGTAAGAAACAAGGCAAAAAAAAATGGCGAAAATATCGTGCAAAGTAAAAGTGATTTTTCAGGATTTTGGCGAAATGAATCATTTTCGTTAAAAAATAATTATCTAAAAGTGTGTAAAATTGTAAGAAGGTCATGTAGATTTTCATATTTCTTGAAAAAATACTGTTTTTTTTTTCGATTTTTCCTTTTTTGCCCGTTTTTTACTTTGCAAATCGCATCCCGTGGGATGTCGGTACACACATTTATAGAGAGCGCGAGGAAAAAAAATATTTTTTTTTCTATATTCTTCAAGTTTCCCGTGGAATTTATGAGAGAGATGAGTAAAAAGGGGGACGGACACTGAAAGACAAGGAAAAGGGTCTGGCTACGAAGAGCTGATCTTCCGTGTGCGCCTTTAAACATTTTGCGAAATGTGTGGCAATGGGGAAGCGTTAAAAAATCATCATGTGTCTTGAACATTTTCATGATAATTTTTTGCGGTTGCGAAATGTCGCAGCCCTGTTTGTAACAGACCTGACAAGACCTCCATCTTTGAAAATCAACCCAGGACTTTCTATTATAAAATGGAAAACAAATGGCAAAAATTAAATAAAATTTGAGAGCCGTGAGGAGAATTCGCAAAGAAAATTATGTTTTCAGACGCGTCACGTGTCTTTTTTTCTCTGCCGTCTCTTAAAACCGCACGCAACGCGGCGCAGCGCATCTGAAAACATAATTTTCTCTTCTCAGCAAAAGTTGTTCCCATCTCTTCTTTTTCGATTTAATGTTTGCCATTTATTTTCAATTCGATAATACCACCAATTTTTGGTGTTTTGTTAGGTCCAACTTCAGAGAAAAGGCTCTGAAGCCTAGACCTGACTTCATCAAAAAACACCTCTAATAGTGAATTTTGAAGTCAATCGCCGAGAGAATTGACCGTAAAAGACAAGGTGCTCGGATGAACACAGCAAACTATAACCTTCGCAAGAAAAGAGAGCGTGACAGTCTTCATGTGAAGTGTAGAATTCTCTTGGACAACTTGAAGTCCCGTCAAAACAACATTTCGAAAACGGTCAGTTCTACAATATCTCATCACATGTTTCTCACATCAGTTTCAGATAGAAATGATAAAACAAACTGACGAGTTTATCATCAACTATACGCACGAGAATACAACCGTTGAAATCGTCAAAAGTCTGGCGAAAAGTGTGCAAAACCATCAAAACGCGGTGAACAAAATCAAGTCGGACGATGAAGTAGCTCGACTACGATCAGATTTCGAAAAGACTTGTCAAGCCTACAAATCAGTGGTGATGAACGTTGACTTGAAAACGGTGAGCTGACAAAAATCCCAACGAGACAAAACTCGCAAAAAAAAAATTTAGAAAAATCCCAACACCTATGGTTCGTGTAAATCTCGCGCGAAGAGTGAAAGAGATGTAGCCGAGATGAGACTGCAATATTTGACGACAAAAAAAGAGATTGAAATCATGGAAGACTTTTCGATGCCAGTTGAGAGTTTCAAACAAATGGTGAGTTGAACATTGTGGCGAGAGGAAAATTGAATAAAAATATCTCAATTCAGATGAAGGAACGATTCGGCGCTGTCAAAAAAACCATATCACTTCAGGAGATGTATCGGATGAGACCCGACGATAGACAACAATTTGAGAATATTCTCAACTTTTTTGACATGAGTAATCCTGATGTTCACATTGAAAATTTATGACACATTTTTGGTTTTGTTCACAACTTCATTTTTCAGAAAAAACCCTTTCTACAGATGAAGCTCGGTCGAAAGTTTAGGTTTTTTCCAGCCCACAAAAATCTCACTGTTGCACAGTACACGAGCATGTTATCAGATAATTTTCTTCGAGTTTATCAAAGCGAAAAATTGCGAAATTTAAATTTTTATTGAATCGAATGATTTTGATAAACGTTTTCTCAGAAAAAAAATGGATTTTCTAGACGAGAGACCGATTTTTAGTAGGAGACGCAGAGATAAAAGGGGTGAGGAAGGTCAATTGTATGTGGAGCAATTTATTTTACACGTGAAATAACCTCTACTCACGTTTTATAATTTTTTTCAATAAAAACTGTGTAAAAAATGGCGTATTTTTGATGAAAAATCAATAAAACTCGTTTCTCTTGCGGAATTGAGCTTCGGAATGTTGTTCTGAGGTTTCAGGACATGCTGATTACTATGGAGCAACTTATTTTACACGTGAAATAACCTCCACTCACGTGGAATAGTTTTTTCATCACTTTTGTGTTAAAAAATACGTTTTTTTAATGAAAAATCAATAAAACTTGTTTCTCTTGCGGAAATGAGCTTCGGAATGTTGTTCTTAGGTTTCAGAGCATGCTGATTACTATGGAGAAACTTATGTTTCACGTAAAATAACCTCCACTCACGTGCAATATTGTTCATGGCGTTTGTGTTAAAAAAAAAAAACAAAAAAAGTGTGCGCTGCCATTGCACAGAGCGCATACGAGGCGCCACCCACTTTATTTGCAATTGTAGCGCAGTTGTTTTTTTCTCTAAAATTAAATTCTTCCTCAAACTGTGTGCCGCAAAACTGCAAAAACTAAAACTCGTCCACTTTCACTCTTTTTTGTCCGCGATGATTTTTTTTTGCATCGTGTTCGTAGTTTTTTTTACAGAGCGTGAGCAAGGATACGCTCTCACTACGTTTCGCACTATTTCAAACATTTTCGTTTTCACTCGAAAAAAAAACTGTGAGTGTTTTCATGAAGTTTCATCTTTTGTGATGATTGGCGCGTTACGTTTGTTTTTATTATTGTCATTTGTAATCCCCTTTTTTCCACTTTTATGTTTTTGTCAATCCTGTTAATCCTCTGGTATGTATATAAAGGTGGTAAACATTGCGCATAAATCTATTTTGTTACAAAAATGAACTTTCTACCGATTCTAGTTTTTCTATTCGTCTCAAACGTGTCAGCCGGTCTATGGGATTCGGTGAAAGGTCTCGGCGATTCGGTCGTCGACAATGTTTCCGATGCGGCCGGCACCGTCGGCGATGCCGCATCGAACACGTGGAACAAGACAAGGGACGTCGCCTCCAACACCGCCGACACACTTCACGACACCGCCTCCAACACGTGGAATCAGACGAAAGGCTTGGCCTCAGATGCAGCTGGAAGTGCTCACGATTTTGCCACAAATACGTGGAATCAGACAAGAGGTTTCGCCGCGGACGCCGCCGGAACAGTCAACAATGCGGCCGCGTCAACGTGGAACAAGACCAAAGAGTTGGCGGCGAGTGGAGTCGACGCGGTCAACGGCGCGTTGTCGTCGTCGTCGAGAAAGCGGCGAGGAGTTGTTGGACAAGTCGAGTCGGCCGCGCAAAACGTGTTGGGTCAAGCCGAATCGGCGGCCAATAAAGCGGTTGGAGCAGGCAAAGGGGTCATTAACAAAATTGAGAACGCTGTTTGAGATTTTTTCATGTTGCGTTTTACCAATTTTTGTAAATAAATCATTTCGATTCAAAACTCAATTTCCAAATTTTTTTCTCAAATCACGATGTTCTTCACATTTTTCTACGAGTATTTCAAAGAAAATGTTCCCGAGGAAAAATGTGGCGTGGTAGTTTAGCAGGTTAGGCGTTTTGTTATAGAGCGAGAGGTCGATAGTTCGATTCCCAACCTATGCAATTTTTTTTTGTTAGAATTTTTTTTTGACAGCAATTCATTTTCGAAAATTATTTATCCGACTTCACTCTTCTCACCAATCCAATATACCCAACAACATAGATAATGACAGTGAGATAAAGCATCGCAATCCAATTGAAATAAATATTATCCTTGTCAAAATTGAAATTCGCAATAACCTGCGCTCCTGTCGATTCACACTGACTCGCTTCCAGCTCATAATGCCGATTGTTCGATGTTCGCATCAAGCACGAGATGTTGTCGAATTTGTGATGGCTAAACTGATTGATTGTCAACGATTCGAAGCCGTATCGAAACCACGACAAATACTGAACCCAGCTGATCCATGAATGCATTTGAGACGTGTTGGTGAAAATGCCACCGGTTAGGGAGAAAATTGTCAAGATTGGACCGGTTACGGTGACAGCGATCGCGTAGGACGGGGCAGTCTGAATAGGTTTCGAAACTTTTTGCGCAGGGGAAATGAGCCTACCGCACAGACCGCAATCCCCAACGCAGCCACATTCCACTCAATCACCATACAAGTGAACAACTGTCTCGCAAACTGTAGCAACGTGATCGGAAAGCCGACAAAAAAATAGGAACACATGACAAGAATCATTCCATCAATTGTGAAAATCGGCAAGAACGACAATAGTTTGGCTAGATAGTAGGAAGATATCGGATATGTTCGATCGTCATATTCTCGAAGTAGCGGCGGATAATCGGCCGGCATGAACGCTTGTATTCCATAGATTGTCGAGTAGGTCAACTCGGAAATGTAGTAGAAAAGTGCACCTTTGTAGCCGGCAAGGCCTTCTTGATCAACGTCTAGTTGGAAGAAGAGTAGGCCGAGGAAAAGGCCCATGAAGACTTTTTGTGCGATTTTTGCGCGCATTATTGCCGGGTTTCGGATGTTGTCCAAAGTGTATCTGGAACATAAAAAACTTGTAATTTTGTTTAGTAGAAAAAAAACAAAAAAAATTGACTAGGTGCGGAATCGAACCCTCGACCTCTCACGTTTTAATAAAACACCTAACCTGTTAAACCGCCATGCCACATTTTCTAGCTTAAAAATTTGCTTTGAAATACTATACGAAAAATGGTGCGAAATTTCCCGGAAATTGTTTGCAACAAAACGCGCTCTAACGCAAAATCATATTCCCGAACTAACCTATAAAGCAATGCCAAAAGAATGGTAAAATAAGAGGCTCCAACGTGAGGTTTCATCGATTTTGGGCTTCTCGTTTTTTCCATCAATCTCGTCAGATTTTTGTGATAGATACTTTTGGAAAAATCATCTGTCAACATTCGACACACTTTTTTGCATTTTTCAGCTTCGGATGGGCGAATTGCGAGAATCTGGAAAACGGGACAGTCAGTTTTGAAAAATCTCCAAAGCCTAAGCCTCTTTTTTCTGAAACCTACATCAATAAAGTAGTCGGCTGGGTTGGTGTGATCTGGAACCATAAATCCACAATCAGAAAAATGATGGATCGCCTCATCAATCGCTCCGTGAAAAGCTATCCGACCTTGAGCCAAGAAAACAACCTTGTCGAACATTTCGAAAACCTCCGATGATGGCTGATGAATTGTGCAAATGATTGTTTTTCCCTTCTCGACAGCCATCTCTTCCAACGCTTTCACAACTTGAAATGACATGTGCGAATCGAGTCCGGTCGTTGGTTCATCGCAAAAAATGATCGGCGGATTATTAATCATTTCGGCGGCAAACGCCAACCGCTTCATCTCACCGCCCGAGATGCCCTTTTTGATGCCCGGCACACCGATTCGACTCTTCGCCGGCTTCTCCAACATCATATCGCGCATCACATCGTCGACACGGCGGCGTCGATCCGACGCCGAATAGTTGGACGGTAACCGTAGTCGCGCTTGTATTTCCAAATGTTCTCGAACTGTCAACGTGCCGAGGAACAGATCCTCTTGTTGAACATACGCCGAGACACTTGTCACACCTTTGCCGATTTGTTGACCGTTGACTAGAATTTCGCCTTCCACTTCAAGACCCTGGCAAAAATTGGGTATTTTTCGAAAAAAAATGGTGATAGTCGAAAAACTGGATCACACAACATATTAGAGGAGAAAAAAGTTGCAATTTATAGCGACGAAAAAAATATCTATTGTCTGGGATTTTTTTTCCAATTTTTTAAAGAAATCATTTGAGGCTTAGTAAAAGTTTGCAGGTCCGATTTCTGAATCAGTTTTTGCCTAAAAACAACCCTAAAAAATCAAAAATCGAAAAAAAAACTCGCGGGCATGGGGAACCGAACCCATAGCCTGCCTCCTCCTAGTCAAAACACTTCCCAGCTGCGCCACCTCTTCACATTTTCAACAGAAACATTTTCCTAATATCCCTAACCCACCTTGAGATTTCTCTGCAACAACGTGTTCAACAACGTCGTCTTGCCCGCACCCGACGCACCCATCAACGCAACAACCTCACCCGGCATCGCACATCCGCTAACACCATCGAGTAGCACACGACCAGCCTTGGTCTTCACCCTGATATTATTCCATTGTAACGCAACGATATTATCCCATTTATTGTTCGATTCCTCGTTCCCTAACAATGTTGTGGTAGCCGTTGGAAAATCTGTTACACTGTGTAGTTTTTTTGGCCTAAGGAGGTTTTGTTTTTTCTTTCTAGGCCTATGGTCACTGATTCCCGTCAAATGTCTCACCATTCGTTATCGACTCCATTAAGAAAAATGCAATTTTTTCGAGAACTTAAAACTGGAACACGTTCAAGAAAAACATTGGTATTTTTTGAATAGATAACCATCTTGATGTATACATCTTCTCATATATAACCCATAAAAAGCGCTATTCATCTCCTCTCATCTCTCTCTCTCTGTCCAAAACTTGTTACGGTGATGAAAAGGTTTTCTGGATGGATTGAAAAAAGTTTGGCAGGAAGAAAGAAGAAGAAGAAGAAGAATACAATTGCGTAATCGAAATTGATTTGATGATAGCTGGACTTTTTAATGTGACACTTTGGTTTTTTTGATGAGGGAAGAGGATGCAAAAGTATGATTTATTATGTGTAGATTTATTGATTTTGGAATTTTTCCACAATAAAGAGTGAGTTTTGCGCCAGGACTTTCCTTTTGACCCAAAAGTAGAGTTCTCCCACATAAAATTCCTAGAAAATCGATGAAAAAATCTAAGATTTCGGACCGGGCCCGGGTTTTCAGAACAAAAACAGGTTCAAGAATAAGTACAGTACTTTTTTCTCAAAAAACAGTGAGCCTCGCAAAAAGTACAGTACTACAAAATAGAAAAATCTTGTGTCTGGCCTAGTTTTGGCCTCAAAGTGGTTAAGGGTGAGTTTTGTTTTTTTTGAGTTTTTTGTGAGTTTTTCAAGAAAGTGTTTTCTGAAAATAAGTTTGAAATTTTTAGGGCCAGCTCTTAAGTTTATTCGAATTTCTCAGTTCAAGAAAAACGTGAGTTTGGGGACTTTGGGCTGAAAAGTACAGTACTCCCAAAGACGAAAATCCTGAAAATTTGATGAAAAAGTTTTGGGGGCCACGTCGTATCAAGCAAAAAAAGAGAATTGGCAATCATTGAAATAGAGCGAGACGCAGTGTGGGCGTGGCCAACACACACACAAATGATGGCAGTGTGCGAGACGCATGTGTTGTCGGTACAGCGATTTAATGACTCTATTGCATAAATCCAAAAATCAAGATTTTGAAAAGTTAAAAAGGAAGTTTGTTCCATGGATTTGTGTGGAGCAATAGAGCACATATGTGAGAACAATGTTGTAGTTCTCTCGGAATGTATTTTTCTTTGCGTCTCTCTCTATTTCAATTATTGCAATAGAAAACGACGTGGGGCAAGCTTTGAAAATTTCTAAACTTCAAAAAAAAAAACGAAAGCGCATTTACCTATAACATAACTTTCAATTAATTACCTAATCAATGATCCTTTAATTCCTCCTCATTATCACTCTACGCATATGCCTTCATGTCAATTGTTGTTGTTGCCATCATTCATCCCGAAACTCCGCCCACTTTTTGCGGCCCATTGAACTTGCGCAAAACTTGCGACGAAACCTGATGAAAGAGGTGTGGCCGGTGTGGCTTTATATATGCCAACAATTTATGGCAGATTTTATTTATTTGTTTAGTTGAGATTTAGGAAATGATGATGCTGGTGTTTAAGATTGCGGTTGTGGTGAGTTCATGTTTTTTTTTAAATATTTACTGAGTCCTTTTTTGTTCACTTTGAACTTATGACACTTTTTAGAGGGCCTTTTAGGCTCGCCGGAAAAAGGTCTCAAAAATAACCAGAGTTTTCAAAGTTTCAGATACAAATATAACTTTTTCTAGGAAAAAAGTTTTTCTTTGAAAGGCCGGGCCCGGGTATTAAAAGTACAGTACTTTATTTCTGAAAAAACAGTAAGCCTGGCAAAAAGTACAGTAGTGGCCTAGTTTCGGCCTCAAATTGGTCAAGGATGAGTTTTCTGTGAGTTTTTTGTGAGAGTGAGTTTACATTTTTGAAACTCAGAAATTTAAGATTTTTTTCAAGTTCTCAAAAATCTTGATCTTGTCACGTTTTTCAGGCCTAGAAATTTTCCAGTCAGAAAAAACAACCAGACCTAACATCAAAATCACGAGCGCGAAATTCGCGACATTTCAAAACCGCGTCATTCCTGGATCGATTCAAATTTACCACTCTTCGAAAAACTTAAAATTTCTGAAATTTTTCGAAAAGTTTAGTAATCTTCACAAAGTTACCCTGGCCAATTTTTCCAGACCGCCACCCTCTTCACCCCCACACTGGCATGTCTTCCGGGTCTCGGAGGTCTTGGCGGCGGGTCAGCTTGTTGTGGTAGCAGTGCTCCACCACCCGCACCACTTCCCGTAGCTCCACCAGTCTACCGAGCTCCACCAGCTCCGCTGAACAACTATGTCGCTCCACCTCCACCTCCGCCTCCGCCAGCCGCGTTCTACGGCTCTTCGTTGAATGTTGCGCCACTCGCTCCAGTCTATCAACAAGTTCAGCAGCAACAGGTGTTCGGTGGCGCCTATGCTGACGCACCACAAGCCGTCGCTGTACCAGCACCGGTCGCTGAACCGGTCGCAGCTTTACCATTGTTAGGACAACCTGTTAGTGCGCCATATGTTGAGGTAATGCATCATTGAACATCTTTTCTTCTCCTCTTTGAATGATGTAATATCTGGTTTTTTTTTGAAAAATTATTTTGTTACAGACACCTATCCAAACTGTAATCCAACCGGCAATCGAACCAATCGCCTCAACATCACAAGTTGTGATGCCAGCCAGCGCGGTTCTCGAAGAGCATATTGTTCAACCAGCCGAAGTGTCGCCAAACAACGTTGTCACCAGCATTCAAACCGGTTACGGCGACGACAAATCGATCCTAGTTTCCGAATCGTCTGAAGAGCCCCAACAGATTCGGGTGGAATCCGCGTCCAACTCTGTCGAGCAAATCGTTCCGGTGAAACAAGTTGTGGCGGAAATCGTACCGGAAGTTGTTGAGGAGACCACTCAGCAACCGATCGTTGTTGTCGACACCTATCAGCAACAAATCAATAAGGAGCAAGCGACTGTTAATGAACTTCTCGCCACCCTCGACACAGTTCAATCGACAACAACAACATCAGCACCATCAGGAAATCTTGATTTCCATCAAGTCACTGTTCAACCCACCAACCAACAAGAAGTGATCATTGAGACCGAGGCTGGCGACGACTACGATGCTCCGCCACCACCACCACCTCCAGTCGAGCTGAACGAAGATCGCAAAGATGTGCCGAGTGTTCAACCGATTCAACCGATTCAGCCAATTGTGCCACAACCTGTTGTGCCGGAGCAAATTGCGCCGATCATACCGCAACCCGAGGTTCATCTTCAACCAATTCCAACCGCCGGAATTGTTGTCGCTGAGACGTATACTGTTGCGTATACTGTTGCGCCGGCTGAGACTGTTGCGCCGGTTCATAACACTGATGCGCCTGAACAACATTTTGAGAATATCACTGCTGAAGGATCGGTTGTCACAACACCGGTGAGCAGAGAGATATCATTTTGGGGAATTTTGAGAGACGCAGAGAGCTTTTTTCTCTGCGTCTCTCTCCCTATCTCTTTTTTTTCAAACTATTGCATGATATGACGGCGTGGCACTCATGAGGAACTCTCAACAAAAAGTGAGAGAGTGAGAGACGCAGAGAAAAACCACACGTCTCATCCTCTCTCAAAAGTCACGAAAAACTGGAAAAAATCAGGAATTTTTCAGTTTTGCCAGACATCAGCGAAGGTCAAAATTCGGACTTGAAAAATTTGCAGTACATTTTTCTGGAAAAATACTCCAAATTTTTTTCAAAATTTTTTTCTGATTGTGAGATTTCATCTTTTGAGAGACACAGAGAATTTTTTCTCTGCGTCTCTCTCCCTATCTCTTTTTTTTTAACTATTGCATGGCATACTCTGAGGAACTCTCAACAAAAAGTTAGAGAGTGAGAGAGACGCAGAGAAAAACCACAGGTCTCTACGTCTCGTACTCTCTCAAATCTCACGTTAATTCTGGAAAAAAGAAAAAGTTCATTTTTTTACAAAAATCGGGACGCCAAAAAAAGTGTTTTCTCAGGAATTTTTCAGATCGACCAGACCGAAAAACTCGGGCCAAAAAAGTACATTTTTCTGGAAAAATACTCCGAATTTTTTCAAAAATTTTTATAGCTCAATTTTCGGGCCGGCCGGAAATCTCAAAAAACTCAACCCCTCAAAAAAGTACCCAATATTTTCCAGGCGCCAATCGTTGAAGAAACCGTCACCGCTGGAGCCGACTATGATGAGAATGTCATCATCTCCACATCAAAACCAGAACTAATCGAACAGGTTGAAGAAGAAGTCAGCCCATCATCAATTCAAGAATACGGTAGCAAGTTCCAAAAAGTTCAAAAAGGAGCCGAAACCAAAGTCGTCACCGAACCCATCGAAATTGCGCCATACGGACGATTCATCCATTAAACCCATTATTTTTTCATTCTTTCCCGGTTTTTGACCCAAAATCATCTCAATTTTATGTGCAAGCCTTCCAAAGCAACATTGACCCAAATTAATAAATATATATTTATTTTATTTTTGTATTTTTGTTGGTTCCCTTTTCTGTTCTCAAGGTCGTTAAGCTTCTGAAGACACCAAAAAAAACTTGTTGAGATTTTCAAAAAAAAAAGAAAAAAAGATAGTCGGATCGGTTACGCAATTCACATTAAAAACCTGCCGGAGATGGCCATTTTTATGATGACTGGTATGTATGTGTGAAGCTGATGAAGGTCAAATCGGTGTTTGATGCCTGGTATCTTTTCTGGAGACATTTTAGATCACTTTACTACATATTGGATAGGAATTTTGGATCCTGGATTTACAAACTACAGTACCTGGGAGATTTGAAATTAAAATGCGCTGAATTATGAGGTCATATAAAAGTCTGGCGTCTCTTAAACAAATTAATTTTGCAAAATAAAAAAAGTATACCATAAATAGGATCGAACTCTCGACCCTTGGATTTATAATTTCTAACTGTACCACTACACCGCGCTTACGTTATTTTTAGGGATAAAAAAATGGGGACATATAATTTATGTTTCTGGACGGAAATTTATGTTTCTGGACGCATTTTCAATTCTGAAAAAGATATTGTTCCGTGGAGTACTGTAGTTTTCCGGCCTTCACGACGGCTCGAAACAGTCTAGATCATTAGGAGATATCAAGTTCCGTAAAAGTGTCAAAAGTTTTTTTTCCCTTTTCGAGATAAAAAAGGCACAACCTGATTGCGCAATCAAAAGCGACGGTTTAGAAAAGTGAAAATCATAATTGAGAATTATCAAGCTTGTTCTGTTTGAAATCGAAATCGGTAGTGATTAATCAAGCGAATCGCTTATCAATCGAATGTTTGGTTTGGGTTATGAAACTAATTGTTTTTTTTTCGCCGAATTCAAAAAGTTAGACATGATTTTTCAATTACAAATGATGAGTCACAATGTTTACTTTTAAACAATGGGATTAACTTTCGTTTTCGAAAGAAAAAAAGAGGAAAACATTTTATCCATAATTAGATTCAGGTGATGCTGAACATTTAATCAAAAACTACTCAAAACATAGAAAAAAGTTACAGTACTTCAACATTTTTACCACTGAAAATGAACTTCGCCGTGCAGATAGAGGGTGAGAAACTAAAGTATGTGTATTCATTTTCTGAATATAATTTTCAACAGTAGCATGGAGCAGTGGTTCATCTATGCATTATAAATCTGAGGGTCGAGGGTTCGAACCCACTCATAGTATATTTTTTTTGAAATTCAAAAAGCGACACATAGGATTTTGAAACTACACTTTTTTCGCCATTTTTTTCTCATGAAGAGCTGCAATTTAGAAGAGAGTACGAGACGCAGAGTTTTCCAGATAACTTTGATTAGATTTTTCAGCATTTTTGGCAGAGGGAATCTGACTTGCTAAAAATATGCAAGTTAAAAAAAAACTTTCGAACCAAATCTAAGCCTAAGCTTAAGCCTAAATCCTGTTCACCCCATCGGACCACAATCTCATCTCTGCCAAAAATAACAATTTTCAGAGACACCTGAAAAACCCGCTTTCACTAGATTCACTACTCTCCGACAAAGATAACGCATAAACTAACATGGTCATTTTTTCTGGCGACATTATCTTTCATCAATCAAAAGTTACGTAACATCTTCTCCCCTCTCTCTCATGGAATGCGTGTATATCTTTTTCCAGTTTCGATTTCACCCTTCGCCCGCGGCCAGGTAGGCGGCAGCGAAGAAGAAAAAAACTGTTTACGTCAAGGGCAACGCGGAAAAATGGGCGGGTTGAATGTTTCTTACACAACTACTTAAGCTTGTTAACCTCACTCAAGCTTTCGTCTTTCACTCAGAACAGAATGGCAAGTGTGAGTTTCTCATTTTCTCTTGATTTAACTGAACATTTTTTGCTTTTCAGTTTTTCATTCTTTCACTTCTCGCTAGTCCCGCTTTGGCGTGTCTACCAGGTCTTCCCGGTTTGGGCGGTTCGGGTGGATGTTGTCAACCGACGCAACCCGCTTGCGGAAACCCATGCGGTGGACCATCGGCTGCGGCGTACGTCGCACCAGCCGCTTCGTACCCACGTGCTCCGGTCGGGTTTGCCGCTCCACCTCCACCACCACCTCCGCCACCACCACCACCTCCAGCGTCGTTCAACTCTTACGGCGCTTCGTATGATGTACCGCACGTTGCGGCAGTGATCCCACAGGTTCCACAAATTCCACAAGGAGGATATGCCGCCGGACCGGGACCAATCATCCCAGTTCCAGGACCAGCACCAATCGTTCCAGGCTATGCGCCAGGCCCAATTCTGCCAGCTGCCGTTCATGTCGAAGAGACGGTCGTCCCGTCAAACGGAGCCGCCGTCGCCGCAGCCACATCAGCCGGCGGTGGTGGATACGGCGACGAGTTGATCGTGCCAGCCGCTCCTGAACAAACCAACACTGTTGTCGAGGAGACGATCGTCACCGAAGCGCCGATTGTCGCCGCCTCATCGGCCACCTACGAAAATGTTCAACCCGAAACCACGCCAGCTGAAGAGATTGTCGAAGTTGTTGAAGAGGTCACCACTCCTCAGCCAGAAGAAGAGGTCACTGAAATTATCACCGAAGTTGTCGAGGAGGTCGAGGTTCCAGAGGTTCCAGAGGTCGTTGAGGAGCAGACTGCCGCACCAAGTGTCACTGAATATGCCATCCAACCAAGCACAGCTGCGCCAATCGAAATTGTCGAGGTAATCGAGGAGGAAGTTGAGGAGACACCAGCACCAGCACCGACCGCTGTCACCTACAAGGTGGAAGAGGTCACTTCAGCACCGGAGTACACACCAGAGGTTACCTCTGCCCAACAAGTCGTCCCTGAATACACACCAGAGGTCACCTCTGCCCCACAAGTCGTCCCTGAATACACCGCAGAGGTTACCTCTGCCCCTCAAGTCGTCCCTGAATACACAGCTGAGGTCACCTATGCACCACAAGTTGTTCAGGAAGTGATTCCAGAAATTGTACCAGCACCAGCACCAGCACCAGTTTACACTGTACGCACTTTTTCCAGTTTTCCTGACATGAGAAACATATTTTTTTGCAGGAAGAAAAGCCAGGATATGAGCAAACCGCGCCAGCTGTCGAAGTGAAAGAAGCCTCATACGATGATGAAGTTCCAGAGGAGGAGACCGCCGCGACAGAAGTCGCCGAAACTGGCTACGCCGCGACTGAAGCACCAGCCAAACCAACTGAAGGATATCGCACTCATTAAGACAACTTGAAAATTGTTTATTTATCGTAGAATAGTTGCAGATCTCTTCTACCATTCTTCATTCATTTTGAAACACATGTTTGTATATATTTGATCATTATTTCGCGCTAGAATAAAAGCCTACAAAAAAAACGTGTCGCACAAGTCATTAAAATACGATACCACCTGATGAGGTTGTGTTGGGAACCGGTCGAACTTGGGTTTTTGTAATGTTGGTTGATTTGGTAGTCAGATGAGGACGAAGATTGGCAGGTGAGATGAGGTTGAACACACCGCGACGGATTGTACGATTCATTGTTATGTAGACGACGCACACGGAACCTGTAGGTTTTTTTTTGGAAATTAGCATAGCTTGCAAAAATAGCTCTCCGTCTCTGCTCTCTCCACTTTTCTCTCTATCTTTTCGAAATAAGAGCCGCGTCGCGGACATGCGTCGCGGTCAACAACACCAAATTCTCATCACTACTTGTTTACAAGTTGGGAAGATAAGAGACGCAGACGTCCAAACAAAAATGTGGACTAACAACATTAAAAACCAAAAAAAAATGCACATTTTCTGTGCTGTCTCTCATAAATGGTGTGTACGACACTCCGCTCTGCCTCTTGTTTAACGCGCTGTTAAACAATTGGCAGAACGGAGTGTCGTAGGATGGAAATTTAAAAATTGAAAATAGATAGCAAAACGTAAATCGCACAGGCAAAAAAAAAATAACCAAAAAAGTTGTCCACTTGCAACTGCGGCACACTATTTTTTTCATTGGAATGTTCCCGCCACGCCCCCTTTCTCCCTTTTTTTTTTCAAAAATACGTGGAAACTTATTATTTTTTGCATGTGAATCGGAAAACGAAAGACGGCAATATGATTAGCTGAGAAAATTATGTTTTTACATGCGCTGCGCCGCGTTGCGTGCTGTTTGTAAGAGACGGCAGAGAAAACATAACTTTCTCAGCGAATATTGTCCATGGCTCTCGAATTTTATTCAATTTTCGCCATTTATTTTCAATTTGATAATATCAATTTGCAAACATGTCTCAAAAAGCTTGAAAAAAGTCTCGTGCCATCAGCCGCGACGCGTATTCGCGACGCGGCTTCTCATTCCGAAAAGATATAGAGAAAAAGTGGAGAGGGAAAAGAAAACCAGAAAACCTACCATGCGCACATTGCCAAGCGATTTGTCCAATCAGTACCAAGAGTGGAGGCGGTGGGAAGAATTGCATGTAGACATAAATATAGGCGCCGATCGCGTTAAACGAGCAAATCAAAATCGATTGAAAAAATATTTGCCGTTGAGTTTTTGTCAACGCCTCCGAGTTGGCATGTCGACTTTTATGGACCAACGAGACGCATAGGTATACATAGAGCATTGTTGTTGTTGCCGACACGGCACAATTATTGATCGTATGGGTGATGTTGACATAGTAATCGGCGCTAAGTCCAGGTATGAATGGGTTGAAAAACCAGCTGACGTAATTCGAATTGAATAGGACTGGCTTAATAAAAAATGTGGCGAAAATCGTGTACGCTATTGGAATGAGAAGAACATAGTAGATGTTGTGACCGATGAATATTTTGCGAAGTTTGAGGCTGGCGTTAACATCGCAACATCGATTGATTGCGAGAAGAATGCATGTGGCACACGAACCCAACCAACATCCACAACCAACCGCGCCCATGATAAAAATGAATCTTGGATAGGAGCAAAAAGTGGCGCCTTGAATTGCGAGCCAACCGGTTGCCAGCGAGTTCGTCGAGATGCATGAGATGTCCATCAGGCCGAGATAGAACATTATTTTGTAGCATGACGATTTCATTAAGTCACTTCTACCCATCACAAAGAGACATGGTGGATAGATGATGAACACGATCACCCCGACCGTTAGAAAGTAGGCACCAACGTATTGTCGTTTGACACCCATGCCGAAACCATCAACCCCCGAACAATTGTAGAAGTAGGGATGAGGTTGAAAATTGTTGCGAATGAAGTAGTTTAGACTCATGTCGAGATCACTCGCATTTGAGGAAACCATATTTTTTGTGCGCAAAAATGAATAGCTCCACTTCATTTTTATACCAGGCGTTTTAATCCGTTTAATGGAGTTTTGTGACGAAATTTCAGAAATCAAGGATTAAAACTTGGCGAAATTGTTTGCCAAGAAAAACATGTATATTAAAAATACGGTAGACTAATCTGCAAATTTATTATATTCTGTGGTGTAGGAGTCAATATCAAATAGTTCATAGTTTTTCTAGGGAGAGAGAAGAGACGCAGACACTGTCTCTTTGGTACACGTGTGGCTCACGGAATTTTCATACATAACAAAGAATTCCGCGGTTCACGAATTCCAAAAAAAAAAAGTTGAAAAAAAAATTTGCCGCCGAGTGGAATCGAACCAGCATAGCTTACACCAGAATCTCACGCACTAACCACTCAACCACTCATCCGATGGTTTCGTCCCTAAAAATTTGCTGTGATAAAAATGATTGCAATCGAAAACCAAATTTCATCGTGTCCCTTGTAAATAACAGAACTCATAAAACCTTATGGGATGACATCAATAACATCATTTATAACTAATTAACAACAAAGTACAAACAAAAAAAGGTTAACCATTTGATGCTCATAGTACACATCTTTTCAATTCTCTGGTGATCGAAAAAAGCCTATATTTTTATTCTTTTTTCAATTCAGGCATAAATCGTCTCATGACTGGCGATACTCATTTGAACACCAATGTTTTGACACACAACAATTACGGTTCCCGGCATGACTTGATTCGATTTACAGCATTTTTGAATTGCGAGAAGCTTGATTATTTTTTGACGAACTGATCGGTTTATGGTTAGATATACAACTCCAGCTGATCCTGAAAAGTTGTGAGGGTTATTTGAAGGTATGGGCTAAATCGGGTCCAAAATTTGAAAAAATGAATTGTACCAAAATCTGTGACACTTTTGATCGTCAAAAAAGTGGAGAAAAAATCTTTAAAAAAAACGTGACCTCGAATTGGAAAAATCGGAAAAAAAGTGTGTCAAAAAAAAACAACTAGCGTCTTGTGCAAACACCGTTTGTGTGCGTGTGCGGGTACAGTAACCCACGAGAAAAATTTTGTTTTTTTGGCTAAATTTTTGTTTTTTTTTAGATCCTCAACATGGAAAGTTGAAGACACCCTGTCACTCAGAAATTAATGATGTATGAAATTCAAAAATTGAAAAAAGTACTTTGTGAGGTCGAAAAAAATAAAAAAAAGTTGTTTTTGAATTCGTTCTCAGGAAGATTGGCGGTCGCAAACACCGTTTGTGTGTGTGTGCGGGTACAGTAACCCAAGGCAAAAACTTTTTTTTGTTTTTTCTTTCAAACATTCTTGGTTTTTGAACCATATACATCGAAATTTGAAGTTTTCAATATTGAGATTTTTAAAAACTTGAAAAAACTATTTCTGAGTGATAGGGTGTCTTTAAAGCCTCCAGAATTTTCTTAGAAAATCAGGAGCCTACCATGAGCCCATTGCCATACAAGTTGCGCAAAAATGATCATCTCTAGGGGAACTGTATAAAACTGCATGACCAGATAGATAAACGCTGCGCAAGTGTTAAAAAAACAAATAAGTATCGATTGAACAAACAGCTGGTTCTGTGGTCGCGATATTGTTCGATTTTGTGACCCCTGCACATTACATCGTAACAGATAACATAGGTAAGTGTATAAAACGAAGGCGAGTATCATGTCACTAACATTGTTGACCAAATGTGTTATATTTGTATAGTACTTTGATGACACTCCCTCTATCATTGGGTCGAAGAACCATGCCATATAGCGGCTGTTGAAAATTAGAGGGTTGGTCAGAAAAGTTGAGTAACTTGTGTAGATCAAAATGACACTAAAAGTGAGGTAAAATGAACAACCCTTAAAAATGATTTTCAGAGAAAATTTCGGGTTCAAATCACAACATCGGAGAAGGGTTAATAAGGAACATGTCAAGCATGACCCATTCCATGCGCCTATTGCAAATGCGCCGATTATAAAATTGAATTTAGGGTTTGAGCAAAAACTCGAACCTTGGATACCTAGATATCCAGTAAGGATCGAGTTACAGAACAGGCAGTATAATTCCAGGACCCCTAGGTAGACCATAATTTTGTAGGAGGGTAGTTTCATGAGTTCTGGTGAAACTAGAATCACTGATAGACACATAGTATAGATTACCTGGAAACGAAAAGTTTAATTTGAACTGAAAAATGTGGGAACTTACAAATAACAAAATCCCAGATGCCAAAAAATATGTGCCAATAACAGGCCTTTCTGACTCCTTGCCCGATCGATTTGAACAATTATAGAACTTCGGATCTAGCTCAAAATTGTTTATGAAAATAAAGTCGAATAAGTTAGACATTTTTTCTTTTTCAAATCAGACAAACAAAACGACGATGGGGAATTGAAATAGAAGTTCTATTTTTGTTCAGAGATAATTGTTATGAAAAAAAAAACAAAAACTATGCGGATTTTTTTCGTTCATACCCTGTAACTCTTGGGAGAAGCGCACATCATGTTGGAAATTGGCATTGAATGGGCGGAGAAAATATTTGGAAAATTTGAGACAGAGTGTACTTTTTGAAGATACGCAGAGATGGCAGATTTTTACAGTTCGGGGTCACGTTGATTTATTATTGTATTTTCACGTTTTTTTTATTTATCAAAGAAAAATCTGAAAATTTTGGAAATTTTAGAAAAAACCGGGTCGGTCTGAAAATTCAAAGATTTTCGTACAGAAATCCAGAAGATTTTGGAAATTTCAGAAAAATCGCGTCGGTCTGAAAATCTGATCATTTTCTCACAGAAATCCAGAAGGTTCCGGATATTTCAGGCCGGTCTGAAAATTCCAACCGAATACTAAATTAATAAAATCTTCATTTTTTATAACACTTGAAGTCAAAAATCAGTTCAGAAGACAGATCCATTACTCGTCGTAGTAACATGATTGCCCTTTGGCGCCGGTCCAATTCCAACTGTACTAATCACCGGTCGACTAATCGTCGTAGCAGTTTGAACACCAATTTTGTGTCGTATAGCACTTGGAATGACGATTTCGATCACCTTACGACGCACCGATCGATTCATTGTTATGTAGACTAGTCCAACAGATCCTGAAATTGTTCTTATTTTCTTCGGGAAAAAATTAAAAAAAAAAAAACCGCGCACCGGGGGATCGAACCCAGGTTAACAAAACAGGCAAGAGATTTGAAAGCGCGCGCCGAACCGTCTGAGCTAGACTCACCATGAGCAAACTGCCATGCAAGTTGACCTATGAGAATGACAGATGGTGGAGAATAGAAAAATTGCATGGAAACGTAAATGTAGGCGGCGAGCGCGTTGAACGAGCAAATCATTATTGATTGCAGAAAAATTTGCTTCTGTGTTTTGGACAATGATTCACTTTGAGCGTGACGATTTTTGACAAACAACAAAATGCACAGATATACGTATAGGCTTGTTGTACAGGCTGACACTACACAATTGTTCAACGTATGTGCTACACTGATATAGTTTTTGGGCTGAAAAAAATTTCGAAAAAAAGTGAAAACTTTGGGAATTATCTAACCTCTAAACCAACTTCGGGGTTGAAAAACCAGCTCATATAATTGGAATTGAATAAGATTGGCTTGGTAAAAAGTACCGAGTAAACTGAATAGATGAACGGGAACATCATGGTAAAATAGATGTTTTTGCCAATAAATATTTTTCGAAACGGCAGATTGTGATTGATGTCACAACAACGATTGATGGCCAAGACGATGCACGTGGAGCACGACCCCATCCAACATCCACATCCCAGTCCGCCCATGAAGAATATGAATCGGGGATAGGAGCAGTAGGTGGCACCGATGATGCCGAGATAGCCGGTTGATATTGAGTTGCAGGAGAGACAGCAGAGATCGAGAAATCCGAGGAAGAACATGATTTTGTAGCAGGAGGATTTCATTAGGTCGCTGCGCGAGATTACGTAGAGGCAAGGAATGTAGATCGCCTGAAACAATTTTCAAGTCTCAAAATTCTCAAAACCTGGCTTAGGCTTATATGCTATTTCATGTACCGACATTTCACTGGTTACACGGCGCGCCGTTTCTCTTGTTTGAGTGGGCGGAGCTAGACAGTTTGAAAACTATTGACTTTTTCTGCCCAAAAATCGCCCAGTTTTTCAAATTTTGAGCTGGCTCCGTTTTTTCGCAACCGCGACATTTTGAAACCGGACATTTCGAAACCGCGACAGTTCGAAACTAGGACATTTCGCAACCGCGACATTTTGAAACCCGACATTTCGAAACCGGATGAAATTTTTCGCATTTTTTCTCAAATCTGAGATCGAAAAACAGTAAAAAAAACATTTTTCGAGAAAAAATTGCGAAATTTTTCAAAAATTTCATGCGGTTTCGAAATGTCGCGGAGCCCCAAAATCTCAGTAATCTCTGCAAACCCCCCATAACTCACCATCAATATAATCCCGGAAATCAAAAAATACCAACCCCAAAAGGGTCTTTTGACGCCGATCGCAAACGGATCCTCGATCTTCGAGCAATTATAATAGTATGGATGCGGCTCACCATGTCGAATCAAATAGTTGATGCTCGCATCCAAATCATTTTCCATAAATTTTTCGATATCCATGTCTATCGTGAAGTTTTCTGCCAGCCATATGCCTATTTATATTTCATTCTAATCCTGCTTTTGTTCACAATTTTTTGTGAAATTTCACGAAATTCAAAAGATGACGCTCGATGAGTTATTCGTGGTAATACCGTAGGCAGATTATCCGCCAGTTGTTTTGATGTTACGTGTGGATTACGTGGTTATACTCTGTCAGAAGGAATGTGACGCTGTGTAACAGGGCATGTGCGCTCTATGGACAAGTGGTGTTTGAACAGAAAAAAAACAACAACAACAAGGTCGAAGATGTTTTAAACCGGTTTTCCAAAAATTGATGTGTCTTGTGGCTATCTCTTGTTCCTTGAAATTCCAAGGTTACCCTCATGGTATATAAGATGATCGCTAGATGTTTGGAAGTTAGTCGACAATGTCTTCGGCGAATTTTGCAGCCGTGGTTGCTGGACTTTCTGGGGGTACCATTTTGGTGTGTTTGGTTGGAATTTTTCAAATTTTCAATGATGTCAACTCGTTCTATGATGATGTTATGATCGATATGAATGAGTTTAAGGTTGGTGTTACTTCCTGGGACGAAAAAAAATGATTTTCGAGGTTTGTAGGTGAAATCAAACGTTGCTTGGGAGTCGATAAATGAGCCGAAAATCTCGGTGAACCCATTTTTGTTTGCTCGCGAGAAACGTTTCGCCGGCGCGGGTGGATGTCAATGTTCACCCTCTTCCAATATCTGCCCACCAGGTCCACGTGGACCGCCAGGGCTTCCAGGACTTGACGGGCTTCCAGGCGCACCGGGTCTACCAGGTTTGCTCGGTGGAAGTGGGGCGGCGAGTTATCAACGTAACGCTGCCGGATGTCGTGTATGTCCGTCGGGGCCGCCGGGACGACCAGGGCCCGCAGGACCGGTGGGCGCGCCCGGAAACGACGGTCAACCAGGCGCACCGGCGTATGGAGGAGGTGTCGGCGCGCCCGGACCCGCCGGACCACCCGGCGACGACGGAACACCAGGACAACCAGGCGCCGCCGGAGCGCCAGGACAACCAGGAGCTCCGGCTAGCAGCGGTGTGGCGAGACCCGGACCACCTGGACCGGTTGGGCCACCAGGACCGCCGGGTCTACCAGGTGCGCCGGGCGGTGGGTACGGTGTCGGGCCACCCGGCCCACCCGGACCGAACGGACAACCAGGACTGCCGGGACAACCAGGAGCCGACGGTCAACCCGGACAACCAGGAAATGACGGACAACCCGGAAACGATGCGGCCTATTGTCCGTGTCCAACGAGAGGAGGAGCGGCGACGTATGGTGCGGCGAGAGGAGCATTCGCCGCAGTCGACGCAACGAACCATTTGTCGGGTTATTCGCGTCGCAAGGTTGCGAGATCTCGCGCCGTTTTGGCCAACAAACGTGTTGTTGCGGTGAGAAGAAAGGTTGCGGCTCGTCACGTTCAGTAATCATTTTTTGTTTCTTGAGATTAATAAACTTGTTCTCTTGAAAATCGGCCGCGTAGCGTGTCCGCGACGCGGCTCATACCTCAAAAGAGAAAAAATTGTAGTTCTAAAGGTCACATTTTTCTTTCTTTTTTTTAACAAGAAAAACGTGAACACATTTGTAAAAAATCAAAAGTTAACGTGACCCCGAACTGCGAAAGTCTGTTTCTCTGCGTCTCTTTTGAAAGACGTCTCTATAAAAGGCGGTAAACAGTCAGTGTTCGCCTGCCCCGCCCACTCAAACAAGAAATATGGCGCGCCTCATAACCAGTGAGATGTCGGTACACGAGATACCATATAAGATTACGTCACGGCTTTAAAAAAAAGAAACAGAAAATCAAAAACCACAATGAATAGTGAGAGTAATATTAGAATCAGCGCACGCTGCGTCTCTCCAAATGAACCACTTCCCCGATAACAATTTTTGACTGTTGTAGGTGTAAAACCTGTAAACTCCCAACTATTCCCATAAACCACCCTCATTTCGATCACCTTGAACATGATAGAATTCGAGGTTCCCATTTTTTGACACATTGGAATTGTTGGAACAAGTTGAGGAGCAAGATAATTCGAAAAGGGCGCATAGTATGTAGATGAGAAGAGGAAAAAAAAAACAATAAAATGTGAGATTGGAAATAGGTCAACATTTATTCAAATCTTTTATTTTCATCAACTAAAACAACAAGGCAAAAATAGGCTATGTGCCTTTAAACACACTGTTTGACAGAATTAGGCCGGCCCGAAAAAGTCTGAACGAAGGTTTACCAGACATGAAGAGACGCAGAGAAAACCAGAAAATTCATTCACGCCGCTTTTTTTTGAGAAAACAAATTTTGAAAATAAAATTTTTAAAAACGTGAAAAATATCAAACTTGACCCGGGAAAAATCTGATTTCTCTGCGTCTCCCTTATGAGAAAGCATCTTTTTTTGAGGTCAAAGGAAAAATAGTGTTCAACATTGAGAGATGCAGAGAAAAATAATATTTTTGACGTTTTTTTTAAGTTTACATGAAAAAATTAATTTTCCAGAAATAGTAAAAACGTGACCCCGAAAAAATGTGATTTCTCTGCGTCTCTCTTGAAAGAAGTTAGCCATTTTTTGGTGAAAAAATAGTGTTCAGAATAGAGAGACGCAGAGAAAATAAATTTTTTTTTTCAAAAAGGTTTACATGAAAAAATTAATTTCCCAGAAATAGTAAAAACGTGACCCCGAAAAAATGTGATTTCTCTGCGTCTCTCTTGAAAGAAGTTAGCCATTTTTTGGTGAAAAAATAGTGTTCAGAATAGAGAGACGCAAAGAAAATAATTTTTTTTTTCAAAAAGGTTTACATGAAAAAATTAATTTCCCAGAAATAGTAAAAACGTGAACCCGTAGAATACTGATTTCTCTGCATCTCTTTTGTAAGAATCAGCTCTTTTTGAGGTCAAAGGAAGAGGTGTTAAGAAATGAGAGACGCAGAGAAAAATAACATTTTTAAAAACTCAATTTCCCAGAAATGTGTTTTTTTGCGTGAAACCGTTACTTGGTCACGTGTCTCAGAAAAACAAAAAAACAAAACAAAAATGTGTTAGCGTCTAGAGAGGTTTTAATTAAGAAAAAAGTTTTTGTTTTTTTTTGCTCTTCATAAAAATATTTTTTTTGGAAAAAAGCACCAAAGAGCAGTTGAAAGTGCCTTGTTGAGATGAATAATTCTGTTGTTTTTTTCCCAAATTTTAGAGCTATGCCCAAAATCAGAATCGCTCCAACCTCAATTTTCTATTTGTTTCCATACATCAATTTTTTTTGTCAAAATTTAATGATGCTTGTCTTCTCGCCGGATAGAACGATGACTAAATCAGCGAAATAGCGTGTCACCTGAAGAGACGTAGCAATTTTTCAAGATAAGAAGTGTGCATATAAAAGTCAACGCTTCGAATCGAATCATTTTGTGTTGTGTTGAATAACACAAGAAAATCTAATTTTTTTTTCATCTTCCTCTATTTCTCCTCCGCAAAAAAAAAAACAAACTCAATTTTCAGACACATGCTTCTTGTCGCACTTTTCTTGTTGTTCACCCCGATTGTTGTTGTTGAATCACTTCAGTGTCATAGTTGTGACAGTTTTCTGTCGTGTAATCAACCGTTTCCACAGGAATGTCCACCGCATCACAAGTGTTATACACTTACCAATCATGGAGGAAGAAATGGTGAGATTTTTCGGGGAAAAAAAAACAAAAAAAAATGCTGAGGTGCGGCACCGAACTCTCGACCTCTAGCTTTGTAACAAAACACCTAACCTGCTGAGCTATCATCCCACATTTGTGTGGGAACATTTCTTCTCAAATATGATGGGGAGAAGGTCTCTTTGATATTTTAAAATATTTCTTTTTCTCAAGAAAACCCAAATTTCTTCCAGTTTTGGCTAAAGGTTGTGCTCATTCCTGCGACAGTTTTCCTTCAATCGACGGTAGTTATTGTACAACATGTCATCATCAAAACTACTGCAATGGTAAGTCAAAGTTTCACAAAAAATCCGACCCTAAAGCCTTTTTTCCAGACCGTTCTCATGAGATAGGTCAGGGTATACTTCTTCGCGATGGTCCAGGAATTGGTCATGGTGTTGAGGTGGACAACGGTTATCATATTGGACGAGGTGTCAGAATGTCAGGCTCCAAAATGTTTTCATTTTTCAATCTCGTTTTGTTGACTATTTTCGGTTTTATTGTTTTTGTTTGAAAAAATACGCTTTTTTCGGTGATCTATTATTATGGGTAATAAAAGTTTATTTCTCAGAAAACTAGACAAACTCTGCATATCTTATTTTACTGTATGACGCATCCCGTGGGATGTCGGTACACACCTTTACCGAGAGAGCGAGGGAAAAACATTTTTTCTTGGATGTTTTTGTGATATTTTTATGCGGTTTCAAAACGTCCGGAAACCATCAAAATTCTTTTCACCCGACAATTTTTTAGTGCAGAAAAAAATCTGAAAAAATGAACCAGACCCGATTTTTTTATGCGGGCTCCAAAAAATACTAGGCCCGATTTGTGACATTCTGCGTCTCGTACTCTCTCGAACGCCTTTTTTTGCTTGAGAAAAAAATTTTGAAAAAAATCATTTTTAAAACGTGAAAAACCTCAAAAATTACGCGACCCCGAAAAAATCTGATGTCTCTGCGTCTCTCTTGAAAGAATTTAGCTCTTTTTAAGGTAAAAAATAATGTTCAAAATTGTTTCTGCGTCTCGTACTCTCTCGAAAATTGTGGTTTCTACCTCGACACAAAATTAATTTTTCTGAACAACCCTAGACTTCCAAATTTTCTCGATTTTTTCGTCGTTGTAGATCAGGCGCTGTAAAATTGTGATTCAACAAAAAACCTCATTCATGATGCAAAAACTTTTGCCAAAAATCATTTTGTGTATTTCTCTCGGACAATTAATTGTGTCTTCTGTTTTGTTAACTAAAATGTGTTCCGTCCTTCAAATAACTTTTTTTTCGAAAAAAAAACGTCACAGAAATGTGTGTATGTCCACAAAACTTTTTTTGTATTGTTCAATTTAAATACGTCTGCGTCTCTTCACATTTCTTCAATTCATTCTTCAGGGTATTTGACAGTCTGTGTTTGTGTCAAAAGACAATTTTTTTCTTTGCTGATCATGATTTATTGAGTTTTTTGAACATGGTTTTTCTCTCGAGAAATTGAGAAAACGATGACTCATATTTGCGTTTTTCCTCAATTTGTGTTCGAAAGTCGTTTCATTTCTCAAGGTCGAAATTTCCTCCACTTTTTCTATCATTTTTGTTGTTTTTTCTGACTTCTTTATCAATCTGTGACCCGATTTGTAGGGTAGACGAGAAGAAGAAGAAGAAGAGACGGCGGATAAACCAGAAAACTAGCCGACAGCAAATAATGCCCAAATCGAAACTTCGTCGATTTGGAGAACAAAATTATGAAAAGTTGAAAAAGACGTGTCAGACAAAGTCGCAGCTGTTCGTTGACACGGTATTTCCGCCGACGAACGAGTCGTTGTTTTTGGAGCAGGGCAGAAGTTCGGATATTGTTTGGAAAAGACCAGCGGTGAGTTTTTTTGTGGGAGGGTTTTTGTTTTGAAATCAAATTTTTGTTGTTGAAAAATGCTCTCAAAAGTTTGTCCTGAAAAAGTCAAAGTTTCATTCGGCCCGAAACTTTGAATATCTAATTTGATCCTAAAAAAAAGTCTATGTCTCTCATTTTCACATACTATTTTCTCGGTGAATATTTAGCAAATCGGGATTTTTCTCGGAGAAAAAAATCAGATTACAAATTAGGGAGTCTTGAAGCCACGTGACCTACATTTCATTTTTTTTTTCATTTTCGAAATTTTTTAACGTGAAAATTGGCGTCAAAATTGAAATTTTCTTCAAAAAATATTTACACGTTTCGGGGGGTTTTTTTTAAAGTTTTATTCGCCAAAATTTTCACGCCTACATTATTTATGTAAAATGACAAAACTACAGTACCCCGGGACCGTTGAAATTGAAAAACGCCCGATTTTTAATCTTTTTTTTTTTGTTTCAAAATTTCTAAAAACTATGGGTTGTGTAGTTTCTTGCCGGGCTTGCAAGAAGGAAAGCGGCATCTTATATGGTATCTCGTGTACCGACATCTCACTGGTTACGAGGCGCGCCATATCTCTTGTTTCAGTGGGCGGAGCTAATCATTTTGTCAAAAAATGCTACTTTTTTCACTCTTATTTTTGAAAGTACGAAAATCAAAAATTAAAAAATCGGGCGCTCTAAAAACGCGTGCCAAAACTACAGTACCCCTTAGACACACTTGAGATCTATTATCCAAAATCGAATCGGTAACACGCGCTCTATTGATAATGTTATCTTTATTCGGTTCAGAAGACAGTCTAGAATTTTATCTTTCAAAATATCTGAAAATCTTGTTCTGGGAATATTTTGTGCTGAAATTGCAATCTACAGTAACCACGTGGCACCGATTAAATTCTGGATTCAAAAAATTGCAGGAACTTCATTCCGATCCTCATCTATTTGTCGAAGGAGCATCGGCAAACGACGTGACTCAAGGTATTCTCGGCAACTGTTGGTTCGTCTCGGCGTGTTCCGCTCTCACGCACAATCAATCATTCCTGGATCGCGTCATACCGGACGCCGACGAACAAGAATGGTCGACAACGAATCGATATTGCGGAATATTTCGCTTCCGCTTCTGGCGATTCGGCCAATGGGTCGAGGTGGTGATTGACGATCTGTTGCCGACTAGAGACGGTAAATTGTTGTTTGCCCGTTCCAAAACGCCCAACGAGTTTTGGTCGGCGTTGCTCGAAAAGGCGTTTGCCAAATTGTACGGGTGTTATGAGAATCTGGTCGGCGGACACTTGTCCGATGCGCTTCAGGATGTGTCGGGAGGTGTGGCCGAGACGTTGCATGTCAACAAATTTCTCAAAAATGATCTCAATGATAGGAGCTTGAAACTTTTCAAAAATTTGAAAACCGCTTTTGATGGCGGAGCACTTATCGTGGCCGCTATTGCGGTAAGTTTTTTTCAAGAGTTTTTTTTTAGTGCAATTTTTTCTAGGCTCGAACCAAAGACGAGATTGAGCAAACCCTGGATTGCGGCCTTGTCAAAGGTCACGCCTATGCGGTCAGCGCTGTTTTGACTATCGATTTGGATAGGAAAAGTGTGACGTAAGTGTTTATTATTATTATTATTATCATCATGTTAGGGAAGTTCGGGTGTTTTTTGACCTTTCAAATCTTTGGGCGCATCAAAATTTCGGAGCTGCATAATGATCCGAATCACTAGAAAAACGTCGACACAAAAGGCGATCAGACAGAGTGCGAACAGAATCCACCAGATGAAATCGATACCGGCGGGAATTTTGGCGAGCTCCACTTGCAGAAATTTTGTCTGGCAACTGTTTTCGGTTAGACGAGCCGCTGCCTCGATCACTAATAAGTCGTTGATTCTGAAAATTGTTGGGGTTTAAAGACACCTGGTCACTTAGAAGTAAATTTTTCGTGTTTATCAAAATCTCAATATTGAAGACTTCAACTTTCGATGTGTGATCAAAAAAGTACTTTGTAAAATCGAAAAAAAAAAGAAAAAACTGTTTTTGAATTCGTTTTGGAGACCGCAAACACCGTTTGTGTGTGTGTGTGTGCGGGTACAGTAACCCACGACAAAAAATTGTTTTGTTTTTTCTTCCAAACGTTTTTTTGGTTTTTTGAACCACATACATCTAAAGTTGAAGTTTCTTTTTATTAGGATTTTTATGAACATGAAAAAACCAATTCTGAGTGACAGGGTTCCTTTAAATTTGAGAAAAAAATCAGAGAATTGTGGAAAATGCGCTCTAATGCGAAAATATGTTGTTTTTCTCTCACCATTTTTTTCTCAGAACATTCATTTATTTAAAAGGAAATGTGCACGCCGAAAAATGTGGCATGACAGCTCAACAGGTTAGGCGTTTGTTCACTGCGCGAGGGGTCAAGGGTTCGATTCTCCACCTGAGAAAACTTTCTTTTTTCTGAAATTTTTGTTTGAGTTAAAAAAATTTTGGGTTAAACATGACTACGGTCCAGAATCCAGGCCGGGCCTGATTTTTAACAAGTTTTTTAATTGACCAAGTTTTTTTCGAACTTTTTTCACCCCTTAAGCCTAAGCCTAACCCAACCCAAAACATACGAGTCTTTATCGGAATAGGCAAACTTGATAAACTCGTCATTGTAGAAGTATACTCTGCCACTAACTGTTGTCAATTTCGGAAATGTTAGCCTTTTCAAATTACTATTCTCGCTGAACTTGATGGCATACTCGCTGAGATTGTTCTCAACAATTTCCAAATTATCGAAATGTTTCAAATTTTCGAACTCATTTTGATTCACTTCTAAACCAGATTTAATCGTTTTGATTTTCGACAACTTTTGCGCATAAACTTGCAAATCTGAAATAATCAAGATTGCTAAATATTTAAATTTCAAGAGAGAAAAAAAAATGATTCTTACCTTCTATATTTTGGATGATGAGAGGACTCTGCTCTATAAGTTCACATTCGTCATCGAGATTTTCGACATATGTGCCAATACACGTTTTTGGCACTGGTTCAGATGATACAATTACTATCAATATTGATAAGGTTTTGATTACTTTCATTGCTTGCATTATTCAAAAATGAGCATGATTGGCGCGAATTTTTTAAATGTTGTTGTTGAATTTTTTGAGGTCACGTTTTTTTTTTTGAAAAAAACACTAAAAAAAATGGGAGCAAGAACAACTTTATATTGACAATTGTAAACAAACAAAAATGTGAAGGGATAGCGCAGTGGGTTACGTGCGAGAGTGTTGCGCATGAGGTCGGGTGTTCGATTCCTTTCGGTTGCAACTTTTTTTTCCAATTTTGCCAAACTTTGCAGATCATTTTTAACCGGCTCCAGTCAGCAACAAAATCTGATTCGTCTCCAAAACCCGTGGGGTGAGAAAGAGTGGAACGGTGCGTGGAGTGACAATTCGGACGAGTGGCTCAACGTGTCGGACAAACAGAAAGCCGAGATGGGCATGAGTGTGGAAGAGGATGGTGACTTTTGGATGCCCTGGGATGCATTTGTCCAGTTTTTCACCGATATTTCGTTGTGCCAACTGTTCAACACATCGCTCTTCTCAATGCAGCCTAGATATATCGAACGAGTCATATTTTCGGAGTGGACATCGAACGGGAAGAAGAGCGGAGCGCCGGATGATCGAGCCGGCGGATGTTTGAACTTCCAGGCCACATTTTGCAACAACCCTCAATACGCGTTCGATGTTCCTGGCGAATCGTCCACCTTCATCTTTGCGCTAACACAAGCGGATCCGAGTGAAGGGTTGAAGAAGCGCGAACCGTTTGTGACGATTGGCATGCATGTGATGAGAGTTGAACGCAATCGGAAGCATCGCGTACATCAATCGATGACACCGATTGCCACGTCGGAATATGCGAGTGCTCGTAGTGTCTATTTGCATTTGCACGCGTTGCCGCAAGGAAGATATGTGCTCATCCCGACCACTTTTGCGCCCAAAGAGACGGCAAAGTTTATGTTGAGAGTTTATTCGGAGAGCAATGTGCATTTTGATGAGTTTACAAAGGTTGGTTCTTGTTTTTTTTTGACATTGAGTCACCTCTGCGCTCTCCCCTTTTCGCATACTATCTAGTTTACTTTGTTTCTCTGGCCTCTCTGGCCCTGAGTTGGGCCCCAAAATCGGGACAGAAGAATTTTTGCCTAAACGGGTTGTTGAAATGTTGACTTTGCCCCTTTTTGTATGCGGCAGGTGCGAAAAATGGGCGGTGCCAACAATATCTTGCTATACCGCGTGGTGTTCATTCATTCATTTATTCTTCTTTCATATGGAAAATTGAATTTTTCTCTGAATCTCTTATTTCTCAACGCTATTTCGCTCGAGTCCTCGCACGGAGCTTTTTGCAAGAGTGAGAGAGACGTAGAGAAAAATCATGCATTTTTATCGATTTGGCTTGATTTCGCGCATGTCATGTAAACAGCAAACTCTGCGTCTCGTACTCTCTCAAAAACTTTTCTCTGAATCGTTTTTCAAGAGTGAGAGAGACGCAGAGAAAAATCACAATTTTTATCGATTTGATTTGATTTTGCGCATGTCATGTAAACAGCAAACTCTGCGTCTCGTACTCTCTCAACAATCGTGTGTATGTGTGTATTTGTCAGACACAGTTTTGTGGATGTGGCCTTGTTAGCCGAAGAAATATAATGAGAAAGTGAGAGATTTAGAGAAAGGGACCTTACAATTTAGCTACCTAGTTTTCTACATGCGAAACTTTTTCAAACTCAAATTTTTTTTCAGCACGCACCAAAAGTGGGATTTCTCAACTGTAAAGCGGCGCACAGTGTGACCCGCATAATAATTCACGGCGTCCAGCTGAACAACGCGCAACCGTCTCAATCATTCTACGCGATTCTCAACGACTCAAACAAATCCTATCGAACAAAATCGATAGGCGGTGATGACAAAATTGTTTGGGAAGATCAATTTATTTTTCACAAGTGGGTTAACTTACCATCCCTCGTAGCTCTTCATGGTTATTGTTTCAGAGCGCAGAATCGACAAGAATACAAACTTTCAATATGGGAAGATCGTTTCATGGCCAAAGATCGTCGCATTGCACAAACCACAATCGTCGCTTTAATCGATAACGAGAATCGGGATACTGTACTTAATTTGTATGAGAATAATGATCATAGTGCTCAAGTGATAGGTACGGTTACAGTAACTGTTTCGGCGTTTGATGATCCAATGTACTTGTAGGCCTTTTGTTATTTTTTGTGCCATATTTATGTGTATATTTGTTTTTTTGCCTATTTTTGCACAATATTTTTTTTTTGATGAAGTTTGTTTTTTTTTTTGAAAGGCTTACAGCGTTAAAAAAATGAGAAAATTCAAAAATTCGGAATAAAATTAAAAAAAAAATCTAACACGTCACGTGACCTATAGCGATTTTCTTTGTTTTCTTTGTCATTTTTCAAGTTACTTGGGACTGAAAATGGTGAGTCGATAAGAGAGAGAGAGAGAGAGAGAGAGGGCGCAGACATCTCCAGCACAATATTATTGTTCCAGGCCGCACCGGGTCCAGCTCAACAACCATCTCAACCACCGACAACAACTCTAACAGATGATCAACTCACTTGTGCGTCACTGGTGAAGAAAATCAAAGAGCACTATGTGGCGATTGAAGAATTACGGTTAGAAGATCGCAACAAGTGGAGAGAAATGAATAAACGGTTGGAGAAGTTGGAGCATGAGGTGGGATTCCATAGATTTCAAAAAAAAAAAAAATTGCCTAGGTGAGGCGTCGAACTCACGACCTTTCGCTCTTTAACAAAACGCCTAACCTGCTGAACTACCTTGCCACATTTTAGCGCGTCACAACATTTTGAGGATAAAAAAAGCACGCTAGGCATTTTTTTTTGCGTTAGAGCGCATTTTCCTTGTTCAATTTGAAATATAATCTAGCAAAGTACAGTACCCAACACAACCTCTAATTATATTTTCAATTGATAACAATTATGTCACATTTCTGCATTCTGCTATACCGAGAAGAAAGCTATTTTCAATATACTAGCACAAAATCAGAAGAGAGTAACGAGAAATGTGTTTTCCTCTAACATAAATGAGCACAAATCATATTATTCAGAAATCGAAAAAAGGCCGGAAGGTGCGCAACAAAAAGAAGAGTGACCTTAAAAACGAGTCGAAAAATGTGGAGCAAAAAAGTAATGAGAACAAAGTTGTTGAAGTCAAGGCAGCGGAGCCGTCGCCAAAAAAAGATGACAAGGAAAATGAGCAGCAGCCTGGTGGGTTTTGAGATTGTTTTTCTGTAACGTTGTTGTTTTTTCGCAGTTCCCGATGAGAAGAAGGACGAAAAAACGGGATAGGTTGGCCGAGGAGGAGCAACGAGGTGTGTATAATTGACTTATTTATTCATTCATTTATTTATTTATCAAAGACAATCAATGTGATAAAAAACTACAAACACATATTTCGAATAAAAACGTTTTGTTTTCTTGAAAACGACGGGGTCAATATTATTATTAGAATTAGTATTATTATGTGAATATCACATATCCTGAGAACATTTTGCGAGGTGAGAGATGGCGGAATGGACTAGGGGGGTGGACACGAACTTACAAATTAAAAATGAAAACAACAAAAAAATATTGGGGATTTACACAACTTTCTGGCACGTTAAAACAGTTCAGTTGGTTACGCGTTGCGCGGGGGGTCAAACGATGCTGGTTCGACTCCCGCGGGGAGAATTTTTTTTTTTTTTGAAAAACAATTAAACCGGGTTAGTGTACAATGCGGTTGGTGTCTGAAGGAATGTATTAAGAATTGTGGTTGGAATCGGTTTGGGTAGCAGTGGCGACGTTGCCAGGTTCATGCCGGTTTGCGGTTGAAGAGCGCCAACCGGTGCGGCTTGCGTAAGCGCCGCAGCCAACGCAGCGGCTTGTTGGTGTAGGCGTAGCATCGAGAGGACTTCGATAGACGGCATCGTTGTTGTTGGCGATGAGAGATTGTTGAGCAAATCCTGCATGATCAGCTGATTCTGTTGTTGTTGTTGAAGCACAGTGTTGTGAAGTGTCAACGAGCTGATGATTTGTTCCGTCGACATTGTTGCGGGTACAACTGGCTTGAACGGCGACAAATGTTGTTGCGGTTGTTGCGTCATTGGTGGCGGCATGATTGTAGAAGAAGGCTTGGGAAGTTGGAATGGACGCGATGTCGATGGGATCACTTCAGGAGCCGGCTTCTCCACCTCATCCTCCTCTTTGACAAAAATACGCATCGCTGGTATCGTCGGCAGAAGGACGTATTTGCCGCGCTGCTTTTCGTCAATCGACAATTTCTTCGTCGCAATCGCCGGAATGTCTTGCGCCCGCACAGCTGATTGCGCAACAAACGTGTGCGCTCGCTTACGCACCGGCAGTGGTGATAGCGAGGCGCGCGTCTCCTGCGGCTCCTCTTTAATATTTCTCGCCCGTTCCTCGTCCAACCGCTTCTTCTCTGATTCACACTTCTCTCGCCAAATATCATATGACATTACTGTCATTGCGCCCAGTGACATGCTACGACCCTCCAAGCCGGTTGACTAGAATTATGAGAGGTACTTGAAACAGTGATAATTTGGAAAAACTCACAGATGATGAAACCTTCTCACGATTGTTTGATGATTGTTGCTCCATGTCAGGTGTAGAAGTTTTCGATGAACAAAACGACGAACGTCTCGAGAATCCTTCAAAAAGAAAAAAATAATTTCAGCCGAAGGTAGAAGAGGGAAGAATGAGAGAAATGAATGAGGAGAAGAAGGGGAGGAGCTGTACGAAAAGTGCGCTGAAATCAGAAAGACCAAAAATACGATAGGCAGAGAAGGAGGGGAACGGGCGACAAATATGCACTAAAAACAACTCGAAAGCACGAAAACAACAAGGGCAACTATTTTTGCAAATATATACTTTCTCTCTCTTTTTTTTTCTGTTTGGCGCGAATTATAGAATACTGTAGATAGGGGAACTACTAAATAGACTAGAAATCAGAAACGAGGAGCTCGATGAATAATATGATGTTTCGTGGAAATTGCAACCTCGGGGGCGGTGTTAACACGGAAAAACAATTTTCTGATTTTTGAGATTTCGCAAGATTTTGGTTCGATTTCGCAAGGTTTTGGAAAAAACCATTTCTACAGTAATCCAGGTTGGCCCAAGAGACCGGCCCGACTTCTGAAATTTCTCAGCATTTTTTGGGTCGATCCGAGCCCCGAAGTCAGGCCGAAAAAAGTACAGTACTTCCAGAAAAGGGGTTCATTTTTGACCTGGAAAAATTTCATAATTTTCGGGCCAGGTTTTTGAAATCTGGGGTGAAATTTTGGCCCGAGTCTGACCAGAAAAATGACAGGTCGGTTGGAATTTCGGCCCACTTTAGGCTGACCTGGCCAGGCTTTTTTTTGAAGGCTAGAAAAAAGGCCGGCCCGAAAATCCACTGAGAAAATGTCATCAAAAATCTGGTCAGATTTCGTGCTTCTCCCTACTCCAAATATTCGGCTCCGCGACATTTCGAAACTAAGACATCTCGAAATCACATTATGAAAATATCGAAGAATATTCGAAAAAATGTTTTTCTCTCCCTTTTTTCTACAAATGTGTGTACCGACATCCCACTGGATACGCCATACAGTAAGACAAACAAAGATTTTCTTTCTTCTTTTCCCCTGGAAATTTATGCGGTTTCGAATGGTCGCAAATATTTGTCCTAGGTTCAAAAACAAAAAAAAAACAAGAAATTCACGTGAAGCCCTAACTGCCATGTGTTCATAGTACATTTTCGTCTGACACTGATAAATGACAAGTTCAGAAATCGACACAGCCCTGATGTCAGGAGACGTTTGAGACAAAGAACAACATGTTTGTTCCAAGAAGTTTGTACTTTTGTTCTCTCTCTCTTTTTCTCCATAATTTCGGCACATGAAGTGATCTATGGGAGTACACAAATTTTCGCGGAAGACTTTTTTCTCTAACTCTCTAACTCTCTCACTCTATGTTTTTTTCGCCGTCGAAAACAACCTCATTTTGCACTCTCCACACACACTGAAAAACAAAATATACAGCTGAATGAATGGAACGAGAAGAGGGACGGGGAGAGAGAAAATCAGAAATCACTATGTTTTTTTTGGCTTGTTTATTTTGAGACAATCGCCAAAAATAGATCAGAAGACGTGGATTAGATAGGGAGAAGGGGATGAAGAGTACTGTAGTTTATCTCGGTCTGATACTAGGTATAAACCAGGAAATTCAGATTTTTGTAGGAGATTAGAGATTACGGAAAAGAGGACATTCTATTTCTTTTTCTCTGAAAAATCGTGCTAATAATAGCGACAAGATCCTTTAAAGCTCAAAAATTGAATTGCAAAAAAAAAAGAAAATGACCATATCGGGGTTCGAACCATTGACCCTTGGATTTATAATGTGTGGATGAACCATTGCGCCACGCTCACGTTGAATTTTTAATTGAAAAATGGGTACACATGATTTGTGTTTAAGTTTTCAGGAAAAAAACTTCACTTTTTCTGCCAATTCTGTTCAGACCGAAAAATTCGGCGATTTTTTCGAGCTCAACTTTAGGTCCGAAATCTTCCAAAATTGTGCTCTTTGCTCAAATAAGTGGAAAAATAGAAAAACACATGTACTTTTTTCTGACAATCTCGCGATTGGCTTCCAATAATTGTTTGTTATTTTCGGAAAATACTTGTTTTTTCTTTTTTTCTCACATTTTTTTCGGCCGCAAAAACTTTCAGCTCATTTCCCACTCATTGTTTTTTGCTCGATTTTTTTTTGCAGAACAAATTTTGGTCTTTGATTCTAATTAGATACGTTCAACAGAGTGAGGCTTAGAGTGAGGCTTAGCCTTGAGGAGAATCTCTTACCTTCATCATCATCCACACTTGAAGTGCTCTCATTGGCGTGTCGTTTGGCGTTCAACGCTGCTGCCAACTCGATCTTCTCCTTGTTCCGCTTGTTAAACGATTTTAATCGTTTATAGTTCAATTTTTCGCAAGATTTACAATTGCACAAAATGTAGGGGCATTGTGGTGAATGGTTTTTGAGAATCACCTTTTCGCCGTGACCTTCACACTTTCGACAGTACAAAATTCGACTTCCCTGAAACGAAAATGTCTTCAACTTTTTTCTCTCAAATCTCTTTTACCTTCGACTTAGGCGATTCTATTTCAGGTGAACAATTTTCGTTATCATCGATGGTTACTGTAGCAATGATGTGGGGACTCATTCTGGAAAAAAAAAACTCGTGTGTGTGTGTGTGTGTGTGTGTGTGTGTGTGTTGCTTTAAGAAGCAAAATATTCTAGACATTGAGGAGAATAGACGACCAAAAACCGCAAAAACAACTAAACAACTATGTTGTTTTTTTATTATTCACTTGAATCTGTGTGGAAGTTTTTGCTTTTCCTAGATTTGTGAACAGCTCGAGATGAAGAATTGTGGAGAGGTTAAGATGTGGAATTGAATAGAAGTCAAGAACAAAAAAAAATGAAAAATGGGGGAAGTTGAAATTTTCTAGACCTGGGCTTATGAAAATGTACAGGCAAGATGTCGGGCCGGCCTCAAATTTGGTTTTTCTCTAAAAAATTTAATTTTTTTGAGTTTTTTATTACAGTACTTTTTTGAAGACATTTTCTCGTGACCGAAAAAATTTCAAAATAGACTTTTCTAGACTTTTTTGAGCGAAAACTTTTTTTTGAAATAAAATTTCACTTTTTTTTGAGTTTTTTATTACAGTACTTTTTTGAAAACATTTTTTTCGGGACCAAAAAATTTAAAATACTTTTTCTTCAGAATTTTTTGACGAAATTTTTTTCTATTTTGATGGCTTGCTACAGTACTTTTTCTCGTGAAAATTTTGATTTTTTTTCAAAAAAAAAAAAAAACTCGAACTTTTTTTTTAAATCAGATTTTTCAAATTTATTTCGAACTTTGAAAAAATGTACTTTTGGAAACAAAGTGACCCTAAAATTCTCAACTTTTTCACGATCCAACTTTTTTCGATTTTTCAAAATCAGAAAAAAAGTGCGCTCAAGACATCTAAACAAGGTCTAAAAACAAAATATCACATTTTTCAACAAAAAAATATGTTGTTTTGTCTGTTAAAAAATCGAAAGATCACCAATAACATGTTCGAAAAAAAAATATGATACTAGGAAATGGTTCAAACATCGTCAAAATCTAGTGTTCTTTTCAAAGATCAAAAAACCTCGCGAAAAAAATTCGAGACGCATGTTTTGATGCACTTTCTGAAAAAAAAAGAAGGAGCAGGAAGTAGATTTTTGTCTTGTTTTTCCCTTTTTTCTGGAAATAGGGGTTGAATCAAGAAAAAGGAAAAAGGAACAGCAAACTTCCAAGAAAAGTTTTTCGAGCCAGGCCTGAGAAAATCGCGAGCCCGGAGATTTTTATTTTTTCAAATATTTCAAAATTTAGATGAGCTAGGCACGAGAAATTTTTAACGTTTTGCAGAATATTCCAGAGAAGAAAAAAGTTTAGAAAAATTGAAATTTCTGTCATTTTGAGCCCGGAATTTTTTTCCAGAAAATTTCAAAGATTTTTCAGAAAAGTGAAACCTATTTTTCATTCTGAGACCGGCCTGAGAATTTTTTTTGAGAATTTTGCAGAAAATTCTAGAGAAAAAAATTCAGAAAAATAACTCAAAAAAATCTCCAAAAGTTGTCTAAAATTTTGTTTAAAAATTCAAGATTAAAATTGGAGAAAATTTGAGATAGGGTCCAAAAAAAAACGTTTTCTCATTTTTCTCTAAATCTCTCATTTTTCAATACTATTTGATCAGGTATTCTGGATTTCACAAAAAGAAAATTTTTTGAATAAAAGTTTTTTGTCACTTTTGGAAGTTACAAATTTCATACATTTTTGAAACAGGAAAAAAATTGAAATTGATTTTTCGAAAAAAAAGACAAAGAAAATCAGATGATCAGATCCAAGAAACAACGTGGTTTGTAGCCTCTAGAGTCGAAAAATGAAAATGTTTCGGGAAATTGTGTCAATATGTAGCTTGTACTCATGTTGGTACATATATACACACAAAATAAACATTCAAAGTAACAAAAAATGAATGTTGACAAACACATATGAGCACAGAGCACGAGAGGCAAAAGAGAAAATAATTAAGTTGTCCTTCTCGCTCGCGCGCGCATACCGTAACGAAATGTATTTTTGAAGAGAGCGCGCTTGATTCAAGGAAAACTCCGCCCACTTTTCGGTGATTACTGTAGAACCCTACTGTAGAATCTTTTGAGAGTCAACGTAGCTTTAGAGCCAAAATTATTGCTCTGGCTAGACATATTATGAAATGAGTTTGGAATATTGCAAAGATCTGGGCAAGAAAAATATGAGCCGGAAATATCGGGAATATTCAGAAATCATTTTCAGAGATTTTGTAAATTTCTAAGAATCTGGGCCTAGGATGGGTTCAAAAAATCTGTTCCAATTCGTCGGACCGGGCCGAGGCTTAGGAGGGTTTGAATATTTTTTCGAAAAAAAACCGGCCCGAAATTTTCAGGCCAAGTCTTCTGAAAGCCACGTAAAACCCAAAAGTTTTGTCGGGCCGGGCCGCGGGTCACAAAATTTTTGAAAAAAAACCCGGCCCGCGATTTCAGGCCAATCTATGAGGCTTCTGATGGTGAGCTACAATTTTGAAGGCCAGAATAAGCCCGGCCTATATTGGGCCTGTGAAAATTCACAAAATTTAGGTACTTTTAGGTGGAGAAAATATTTCAATTTTTTGATTTTTTTGTAAATTCAGTGCTCCGAAGTTTGATAGAAAAGTTTTCTTGCCAAAAAAAAAATTCGTCAGAAAACTCCTGGGAAATTTTGAACATTAAAATCTTTAAAAAAAAGTTTTGTGCCCGAAAAAATCTCGAAAAAAGTACTGTATGAAAACAAAAAAAATTGAATTTTTTTCGACAAAATTATTGAAAATTTCAGAAAAATTATCTTTCTCGGTTTCCACAAAATTTCTAGAAAATGAAACTTCATACCTGACCTAACAGGGTACCAAAAAATCTTTAAAATTGAGTTTTGGCTCTTCGCAAAATTTGCGGCTCCGACCAAACTTATTGTACAGTAATCCAGGCGGCACAAAGAGTGTTCAAATGTTTATGAGGTGTGAAAAAGGTCTAATTAGGTCACATCTGTTGTTATTGTAGTATTGATAACATCGTAAATAACAACAACAGGTGTGACCTTTTCTCCAATGCTCGACCAATTATTTTTGGGTTTAGAAATGAGAGAGCATGTAAAAATGAGAGATTCAGACACTCCTCGACCATCCAGCATATATAAATTATACTGGGAAAAAAATTAGAAATTCCGAAAATTTAACAAATCAAATTATGATATCAGGAAATGGCTCTTTGCAAAATTCAGGAATTAGCCGAAGCCCTAGGTCAAGTCACAAAACAAGAAATAATTGATCTTTCTGATCGGAGGCACATCCAACCCTCCACTACAAACAAACAACGCACAACATTTTGTACCCTCAACACGCAAAAAAGAGGGGAAAAGAGAGAGAAAAAAGTATGACAATTTCTCGTTTGATCTTTTGGCGAGAAACGTACTTTGTGCGCAATTTGAAGAAATAACAAAAAGGCGGAGGGGAATTCTTTGAAACACAATTTTTTGTTCTAAATAATTGATACACTTATTAGTTGTTCGAGGAAGCACAATAAGTTGTGTGCTACATGTTCTGAGGACGATGAGGTCAGATTTTTCTGACTTGTGTTCATATAATATGTGTTCTAGATTTTTTTAAATAACAACATTTATGAGCTCATTGAGATCAACACACATGCACATGTTGTTTTTTGATGCTTGAATACAGACTGAAAAAAGAAACAACAAAAAGTATACTGTAGTTTGGAAGGGACTACAAACTACAATTCTGCGATTTCTGACAACCTGAATGATTCACAAAATTGTGGGCTATAGACGTTGTAGACGTTGAAAAACTCGTGGAACTTAACATAGAAAAATGTGGGCGGAGAAAAAATCAGATTACTGTAGATATCAGATTTTGGCGAATAGTCGGATAAATTTTATTGGTAGAAAGAGTAGCTAAATATTTGGGTCTCAAAAAATTTGAAAAATTTTTTCTCTGAATCTCTTATTTTCACATTATATTTTGTTCTACAAAACTGGCTCTGATCAAGAAAAATGTGCGAAAATCTCAAGAAAAAACAACCCGGTCAAAATACAAAACACACTTTCCTTTTTTTTTGAGTGCCTGCCAATTTCTGGGAACTGATTTTCGGACCGGCCTTTTTCGATGTTCAAAATGCGGCCCGAAAATCAGGCAGCACCCAAAAAAAACTGATAAAATGTTTTTGTATTTTGTGTATTTTTCATAAACTAGATTTTGACCGGGCTATTTTTTCTGAATCAAACCAGGCCGGGCTGATTTCCTCGGGATAGGTCGAAAATTCCAAATTCAATTCGACGGCTATGAAAACCCCAAGAAACTACAGTAACCTGACACAGAGATACAAATTTTCGGTACAAAAAATATCTGAAAAATCTTGTCCGGGAGAACTACACAGGTTTCAAGTGAAACATAGAAGCTATAAGATCAGGTAGAAAATCATAAAATATGCAAAATGGGCGGTGCTACAGTACACTTTTCTCTTTCCCAGCAAAAAAAAAGCGGAAATTTTCAAAAATTTATTCATGGAAAGAAAAACAGTTTCAAAAAGTGTTGTTTGCAATAAAAATCGTGGGGCACGTGATGAAATACATGTCATTGACACAAATATAGTTCAGAAGATTATTTTCACTAAATCGACAACAATCAAAATCAAGAGATCAAATATTCAACGACCAGTTTTTGTGTCGCCTTCATGGCAATAGATAGATGAATAGATAGATTTGTAATGACATGAGAGTACTGTAGGTCTTTTTGGCCACGTGGCGCCGCGCGCGGACAGGATAATTTCTCATAAACTACACAATACGAACATTGTCATCATTTCTGTGCGACGCGCAAGACGTACAAAATGTGTGTGTAGTTTCTACTCACAGGCCACGAAATTATTTATTTGCTTATTTACTACTGTAGTTTTGTACTTGAGAAAAAATGTGTTGTTTTCTAACTGATCTTGTCACACACAGTTGATTCGAAAACTCAATGTGTTCTGCGAACTTTGAGGAAGTTGTATCTCTCTCAAAAAAAAGTGAACTACATTTTTAGTTGAGTACAAAACATATTGAGCGGAGATAAAGAATAGAAAATAGAAGACAAACAACACCTGTCGACAAGAACACAGCTTGCAAATTATGCTGATTAACATTGTGTGTGTGTGTGTGTGTGTGTGTAACTTTGAAGAAAATCAAAAAATGGTCTTTGTAGTCAAAGATGAGATTAATCAAAGACGAGCCTAGAAAACTTGAAGAATAGGGATGTAGAAAAATATAGTCTTGAGAAAAAAACAGGCCCCGAAATTTTCATCTAGTTTTCTTTCTGAGAAATTAATCAAAATCGGGAGACCACAAAAATGAGCGAAAAACTGGCCCGGAAAAAAATTTCGCACTGAACCCTTGGCCTTTGAGACTTATACCGCCCGGAAAATGTGAGAAACCAGGCCCGATTTTCGGGCCGGGCTAACCGTACTTTTGGGTTTCTATGACTTTCGAGATTTTTTTTTTTTTTTGATTTTTCTAAAAGTATTATAGATGTAAAAAAATGGCGTCAAAATAGAAAATAGTTTTTCAGACCAAAAAAACTCGCGCGCCAAATTTATGATTTGAAATTTTTTTTACTTCTATAATACCTCATAAATGTGACCTAAAAAGGGAAAAAGTAATTGGACATTTTTGACATTTTTTCGAGAAAAATTCTAATTTTGGACATTTTCACTCATTTTTTTCTTTTTTGGTTTTGATCGCCATCCACAGTTATTATCAACTTACAAAAAAAGTGGCAAAAAAGTCGTCCGCGCTGCGTGTCCGCGAGCGGTCGCCTTTTCTTTTCCCCCTCCACTTTTCTTCTTGTCTTTTCGAAATGAGAGCCGCGTCGCGAACACGCTTCGCGGTCGACGAGACTGATGGGCCTTCCTGTTTTCAATTTGATAATACAAAAATATAGTTCCAAGATTTTCAAAGTGACAAATTTTTCTGAGAAATTTCGGTACTTTTTTGAGACGTAACAAAGTGGTGTCGAAATATAAAAAAATTCAAATCATAAATTTCGCGCGAGGTTTTTTGATTTGAACATATTATGTATTAAAGATTTTTACACTAAATATATCACGGATTCTAGAAGTATCTACTAGATTGTAAATTCATATTTTTTCCGGTTTTCACTTTTTTTCAAATCATTGATCACATTGAAAAGTGGGAAACCCTCTGCTAGAATATTTTTTTTCAACATTTTCATCTCTGATAAAATGTTTGAAACAGGAGAAAAATGCTATCTGTTAAATAGTTTAGAAACAAGTGAAAAATCAAAAAATCAAACATGACAATGATGAAGAATATGAAGAAGAAGAAATAGAAATTATCGATAAAGAAGAACAGGAGAGAAGAGGAAGATCAACGAAACAAACAAAACGGCGACGACGATACTTTTTGACCATATTCGTACATCACACATCACCACAAATTTCATAAATAATTGTAGTACACAATTTGCCCCCCCAAAGTGTCGGCGTTTATCAGAACCAAGTGTTGAAAGATCAAATCACCAACTGATAAACAACCTGTGGGTACTGTAGAAAAAATTGACTTGACTTATTTTGAGATTCACAAAGTGAGGAGATTTTTTGGTACCGCCCACCTAGTAGTGTTTTGTTCTAAGGTTCAACCTATTATTTCGAAATAATAGGTTTTTTTGTAGAAAAACAAGAACAAATGATCAAAATGTTTTCTGTGAAATTGAAAGAAGTTGCGTCACTGGCGTTTTTTGGCATGTGAAAATTAGCAGAATTATAATTTTAAATCAAACTGGTTGGGCCGGGCCTACGCAAAAATTTGGACTTTGCCGGGCTGAGAAAAATATAGGATAAAAGTTGGTTATGTAAGAAATTCGAACCTGGTCCGATTTGTTGTTCAAAATTACTTTTTCGAAACAAAAATCATTTCAGGTTTGATTTCCATTCCAGGCCTGCTCCGACAAAAAATTACGGGAACGATTTTTTTCGAAACTGATCTGGTTTAGTAAAAGTGACCTTGGGGTTTTGGGTCCAATCATACCTGGCCTAAGATGAGAAAAAGTACCGTGACATTTTCTAGAAAAATATGATTTTCTCTCAAATTTTCAGCTATTTTTCTCTATTTTTTGTGTCTGAAACTCTCATTTTTTCATGCTCTCTCATTTCTAAACCCAAAAATGTGGCCCGATTTTGTCCTTATGTGACATTTTTTTGATCAAAAATAATTGGTCAAGCATTGGAGAAAAGGTCACACCTGTTGTTGTTATTTATGATGTTATCAATACTAGAATAACAACAGATGTGACCTAATTAGACCTTTTTCACACCTCATAAACATTTGAACTTTTTTTGTGCCGCCTGGATTACTGTACAACAGGTTTGGTCGGAGCCGCAAATTTTCCGAAGAGCCAAAATTTTTTTTTCACAGTGACAAAATTTTTGGGATTTTTTTGTTACCCTGTTAGGTTAGGTATGGGTCCAACATTTATCAGATAGAAACAGCATATTTTTAAACAAAAATCAGGTGAATAACCAATTTTTGTTTTTTTATCGGTTTTTTAAACATTATGTGGCCTAAGAGGGTACCAAAATTTCTCTAAAATTTTGTCACTGTGAAAATCTCGGACGAATATTTTTGTCATTGTGAATAACGATCATCAAATAACAGAAGAATAGCCTAAAATTCTTTAAAATTTAAGAGAAAAACATAGTTTTTAAGTTTTCGTGGCGTGACCTATCTCGCGGTACTTTTTCCCCTCTTCGGTCAGGTATGATTATGTTTTTGCGAAAAAGCCCATAAAAATGGCTTCAAAACTTAGGCGGAAAATATCAGCTCCTGTTCAGAAGAGTTGTCAAATATATTGGTAACGTTATTCTATAAATCATTTCACGTTATGGCAAACTCGCCAAACTGCAGTGAAAAAGGAACCAAGAAATCACACTACAAACATTTATCGAAGGAAAGGACAACCAAAGAAACTCAAAAACGGGAGAAACATTTTGTGTGTTCTATGCTTTGTATGTAGCACGACAGGCCGGCAAGTAGAAAACGATCAAGATGAGAATGATAACAAAAACTGGAATCATTTAGGGTTTTCCATAGAAGGAGAAGAAGCATGGAAAAAAGAAAAAACGGGGGAAAAAGAACTCATGTGCCCTTTTTGTGTTGCATCTCTCTATGTATGTTGAGAAAAACAAAAAGGGCAAAACAATGTTTTGGTGTTTTTTTTTTCGGGGTGGTTGAATGGTGCCAACATCTAGTTGTTTTCCTTGAAAGGCTGGATATAGGGGGTTTTCGGAACTGCCCTTGTTATCTGATCCTACGCGAATTTCTGACTTCTTCCTAGATTTTCAAACTGTGTTTTATTGTTTGATTCTTGTGGATTATTGCCACTAGATGAAACAGGTTTCAATTTGAAGTCTGATATAATACAACATACACGACCTAGGTGGGGGAAAAAGTACCGGACATTTTTCGAAAAACTCTGTAGGGCACCCTGAACTTTTTATGGCCTTCACTGAAAATCTGCGACTCAGACCGGCCCGAAGGATCAAATCTCACTTCTGGTGTTATCAATACTATCTTGATTTAGACTTGACTTTAAGGATCATCACATATGGTGACCCGAACAAAGCACATTATCAAGTATGACACGGGGTTTATGACCTGGCTTGGGCGAAACCAGACCTTCGGAACTTTCGCAACCGAAATATTGTTCCTAAAAAAAAAATTTCGGGAAAAAAGAGGTCTCGACATTTTTTCAGACATAACTTTTTCGGAAACCCCGGAAATTTCGGAACTTTCCAGGCAATCATAAAAATGTGACATTTTTTTTCAAAATTTTAAAATTGAAAGTTTCGAAAAAAATTTTGGAAAAAGTTCCGACTGAAAAAAAGCTACGAAATGTTTTTTTTTTTCGGAAAAACGTATCGTCAGAAAAAGTTCCGTCAAGGCCAAGACTTTTTGTCTTCGATAAAGAGGCCTCCCAGCATTGTGAGAAAGCCCCACAACTCATTACAACTGTTCCTACAAAACTCACAGAACGTTCATAAAGAAGCATAATTGATAAAACCGGCATTCTTACTCCTTAGCAACGTTTTCCAACATTTTTCAAATTTACGTAGTTTTTGAGTCTAAAATGATTTTTTTTGGCTTTTGGATATCATCTCATATTCACCCAAAACATTTGACCATTTTTGCTTTAGCTATTGTGCAAAAATGGCAACTTTCGTAAATATCAAATCAGATAACTTTAAGCGAGGTCACGTACTAATATATGGGGTATAACAAATGTCTACTTTTTGAAAAATTTCGACAAAGGGACTATTTTCCGGAAGTACTCTTGAAATGAATTTTTTGTTGAGTTACCAAGTGACCTGGGCCTGGAAGGGTACCCAAAATTTCAAATATTTTGTCACTGTGAAAATTTAGAATCTGAGTTTGTGAACACCGTGGAATTTCACATAACATATTTCAAAAACACAACAATTACACAGTACATCGAAAAAAAACGCAAATTTTCCACATTTTTTGAGTGAAATTTCGGAGCTTTATTTTTTGTGAACTTTTCTCGAAATCTCTAACTTTCTAAAAATGTTAAGACACAAAAACACACGTTTAGAATTCTGAAAAGTGCTCCAGCTCACCGGTTTTCATTGCTAGAACGATTTTTCACAGATTTCCATTCAGAAACATGTGTCGCTCAAAATTGTGTTGTGAGAAACACGAAAATTCAAAATGAGCAAGTACATTGTTACGAGAAAACATGTTATTCTTTCAAAATACATGTATATCTTTGTAATGTGATGTAAACAAGAGATGACCAAAAAACCCCCGAACGCCTACATATTTTTAGACTACCGTATTCGAAAAAGGTAGCAATAACAATGTGGTATTGATGAAATTTGGCGGCGGTTGGGGAATTGTAGAGGCGAAGCATATATCTTTGTCTACAGTAGTTTTTTGCGAAACTGAAGACTTTGAGAAGATTTGATTGGAATTTGAAAATGTGGGAATATTCCGATTGTGATGTGAAGGCAATTTTAAGACCCAAAGTTTTTTCACAAATCATTCTCAGCGAAAAAATCATTTTGAACACGAGGTATACGTTTTATAAATCAAGTTTTTTGAAATTTGATTGGTTCCTATTATTCCCCAAAAAAACATCAAAAGCAAATTCAAAATAACAAACTTGGAACGTGATTGGATTTCGTCTTAAACCAGAAAACCATGTGAAAACTTTCTCGGTGAATTATTTCAAAATTAGTTCAATTTCAAAATGATATGAAACTTTTGAAAAACCACAGAAAACTAAAAGTACCGTGACATTTTTAGTCTAAAATTCACGCTTTTTTTCATTTCAAATTTATAGGTCACGCCACGATTTCTTCAGTTATCAGTGACCAAAATATTATTCAAGTTTTCACCGCGACAAAACTATTACTACCCTCTTTTCGGATCTGCCCCAGAACCCAATTTGATCGTCATTTAAAATGTTTATGATGTAGTACACACATAAGTTTACGAAACATTGCAGACTACAGTAATTTTTTCGATTTTGAGAATCGAAGATTTTCCAGAATTTCAGAAATCGATATTCGGAACATCTTGCAAACTAAGTTGAGATTTCGAAATCTTGGTTCCACCCGAATCTAATTCAATTTTCAAGAATTATTTCTTGATATTATCTCTGAGTTTTACTTTTCTCCCACAGTTTGCCGCAAAAACAACAAAATTGCTTCGTATACAACGAGTGACAAGAAGTGCAAGTGCTTTTTGATACGTGTTTCAGGTTCAAGAAACAAAAATATAGTTTGGTTGAAGATTTATCGGAAAATCGTTATAACCTGGTTAAAACAAGGCTCTAGAACTCCTCAATACTGACGCGTTTTATGTAAAGTGATATCGGTGCACACAAATGTTTGTGATATCAAAATATTTCGAGGGACTGAAGAGAAACTTCAATTGTTTACATTATCAAATTACAACAAAAAAAGTTCGGGAGGAAAGGAAGAGACAACATTGCGTGGATCAGAATTAAGGTGAAGTTATTTTCAACAAACTTTGAAAAATATTTTGATTTCTCAAGATTCAGGAATATTTTCTACTAGAATTGAATGAAATTCATCGACCTTGTCTTTGCTAAATTGTTGTGAACCAAAGAAAAACTGAAAATAGTTACGATAGATTACTATTCTACATATTGAATGTGGAAAAATATTTGAACTTCAAATATACATCATCCCTGATACCGTGAAAAATGAAACAGAGCACAACATGAATCGGAACTTTTCAAATTCTCACCTTAACCGGAAACATAAAACAAATTTTTATCGATGAATATAATTTTCCTTTGAAATTTCCGGTTCAGAACATAGCTCGGCCAAAAACGTCAAAATCCTTACGTTCAGAATGTCCCACACACTAAACTTCTTGAAAAATGTTGTGCTGTATGAAGTACTGTATAAAGTTTGTGCTCTGAAATTGTGGCGCGTGGAATTTGCCGAGGTATGGTTCAGAATTTTCGGGAAAAGAATACGAAAAAACAAAATTATCCAATTTGCATTTTGAGATTTAGTTGGTGGCTCGTAAAAAATCTGAAAAAGCAATTTTCCATAAAACTAAGGTTCAAAAATTGGTAAAAATGGGCAAAAATAGCTAGTCCAAAACTTTTCTGGAAAAAACACTGTTTCAAACAAGACTAAAATGATTGGGCTCGAAAAAGTTGAAATTTTTTGGAAATTTTTTTGATTTTTCACGACTTTAGCCGTCGAACAATTGAAAAATAAATGTTACATGTCATTTTGACTACGTTCTGAAACATCTTCACTTTTCGTAGCACAATTTTCGGCTCCGCGACATTTCGAAACCGCACGAAACTTTTGAACAATTTGCGCAATTTTTTTCCTCAAAAATAACTTTTTCGCTGTTTTGCAATAAATATGTGTACCGACATCTCGCGGGTTTCGGGAGATAGTCTGTTTCATCTTTGCAGCATTGTTTTGTTCTTCAGTTTTGATTATTTTATCATGTTTTTGATGGATGAATAGTGGATTACAACATTTTTTTTAGAAAAGACTGCGCAATTTTTTGAAAATTTCATGCGGTTTCGAAATGTCCGGTTTCGAAACGTCCCGGAGCTTAATATTTTCAATCCGGACAAGTTTCCAAATAAATTTCAAAAATTGTAATTCACCAGAAACTTGATTTAAGCTTGAAAACTGATCGCACGAGTGTCAAAATTGGCGTCGAAACGTAGAATAAAATTTCAAAACATTTTTTGATGAAATTTGAAACAAAATTTTCCAATTTCAAAGTACAACTTATTAGCGTCACATTTCAGAAATATTCAAGGTTATACTGTCAACAGACATGGCAAGATCGCGGACCTGCTGAGGCTTCAGATCTACATAGCTTGCTAGACAATCATTACAGGATGTGGATACATCAGATAGGGACCAGACCTGTGGGAAGGGGGTCCTAATCTCGGGCAAAATAAATGGAGGGGACAACTAATTTTTGAATTTTTGATGAATTAAAAAATTGACTTTGGCCATACTTGGAATAATTATGGACCAGAGCTCAAAGTTTCACCCTCAATCAAAAAATAAGAACAAAAAGAAAAAAACGATCAAAGTGAACGAGACAAGAAATGAAGAAAACAATATTGTAAAACTAAGAAAAAGACGAAGAATGAATGAATGATTGAGCACAGGGAGGCACATTGGCTGTCGACTCCGCCCCTTTTGGTATGCGGCGTGGGTTGTAAAAAGGGGCGGAGTCGACAGTCAGTGTGTGCCTTCCTGTGTGCTCATTCATTCATTCATTCTTCACTTTTTCTCAGTTTTCTAATATAGCTGTTTTTTGTTCTGACTTTTTTTTTCTTCTTGCTCTCCCTCTCCCATTAGTCAAAAGTTATACAAGTATGGTTTTCTTCATTACTTTTCTCTTCCTACTTTTTTTAATCGAAACCTAGAGGGATTTAGGGGTACTAACCCAAAATGATGTCTGGGCATCTATCTGATGTATGAGGATGTGGCCAAAAGCTTTGTTCCGGAGAACCAGGACTGATGACTCAAGATCTAGATTCTCAAAGAACTACTGTACTTTTTCCTCCTGAAAACTGTGTCTGAAAAATACAAGAAAGCTGAGAAAATCATCAGAGATTAGAAGTTTCTCAGATTTTTTCTGTGAAGCTTCTCCCAGTTGTGAATCTAATTTTTCGAGCCGGAACGTTCGAAATTAACAGGAGAAAGAGAAGTTTTTTCACCTAGTTCTACTTGTCGAAAAAGAGGGAAATTTCAACTACAGAATTGGAATTTGGAAGAGAATTCTCGAATTTCTCGTGATGAGATTTTCGGGCCGAACAGCCCCAGGCCTGATGAAAAATTATTTTTCCCCGTGGGACTTGTTTTTTTTTAGATATCTTGATCATATTTTTTTTCAATTTTCAAACTAGAAAAAAAACAACAGACGGAGATCACTCAATTATCGATCATTTCCAAGTCGTTTCGATCCCAATCTGCATTTCCAGAAATCCCAACATTTCCCATCTCCATCCACACCTTCTTTGATATCTTTTTCTCAAAACTAGACATGAACTCGGAAGTTCAAAAAGTTCTGAATATCAAAGACCTTGGTCTTCCATTAAAGTCAGTTTCTTGTATGACCAATGGGTGTCGTCGCCACTGAAAATCGGAACGTTACAATTCAGAGAGACTTTTTTCGGGATGCTTACCTCGAGAAAATGAGCCGATGCGAACTGAGCCAGTTCAAAGATTGATTTTTGACTGGTCAGATCGAATCGGGCTCCAGGTTTTCTGGATTTTCGGGGAGGGTGAGATTCTTAGGCAATGTTTCTGAGAATTTCTTTTGACCCTGAAAGTTTCCCATCCTACTATGTTTTTCATCGCTCAAACATTCGCCGAGGTGCGGCTAATTTGACAGTGAGAGATTTTCAGAGACGCAGAGAATTTCCTTCCAGTTCTACAGTAACCCTAGACAAATTGTTGCATCCTATGCCACGTTCCTTCGCCCTCGGTGTTATTTTATCTCCATATTTTCTTTCGTATTGTAGAAAAAACTTCTGACCCAATTTTTTATTTTTCTCCAGATTCTGACAAGATTTTCTAATGCCTGAAATTGAATAGTTTTGCGTGTTTACTGTAGTTTAAGATTTCCATCATCGAATATTCGATGAAAAAACTTCGGATACTCTGAAAAATTAACTTTCCGTCTTTTCCGACACGTAGAATTAGCAGTTTTTCATTTTTTTAAAGTGAGTTTGGCTCTTCGGAAAATTTGCGGCTCCGACCAAACCTGTTGTACAGTAATCCAGGCGGCACAAAGGATGTTCAACTTTTATGAGGTGTGAAAAAGGTCTAATTAGGTCACATCTGTTGTTATTCTAGTATTGATAACATCATAAACAACAACAACAGGTGTGACCTTTTCTCCAAAGCTTGGCCAATTATTATTGATCGAAAAAATGTCACATAAGGACAAAAACGAAAAAAATAGAAAAAATCATATTTTTCTAGAAAATGTCACTGTGAGTTTTCCTGAATAACTCAAATTCTGCCTGATCGCTAAATTTCTCATAAAATCGATTTTTTCAGTTTTTTTTTCTATTTTTTTTTTTGGTCATCGAAGTTCGGACCCACGAGCATTCTTCTTTTGCTGGAATGGATCTATAATGAATATCAAGTTTGGTTCTTGAGCACGATAATCTGGATAATCTGTGGGCGCTAGATTTTTGAGATCAAATTTTGGGATTAAAAAATAGGACTTTTCTGCCTGATATTCTAAACGGAAAGTATTTCATGGTGCTTAAAACCTGTACACATCTAACTCCTGAAACTACTGTAGTTTCGAAAATCAGAAAGTACAGTACTCTCAAAAATCAGAAAATAAACTACTCCGGGTGGTCGTCGAATTACAGTAAGCCTCAGAATCCATTCGATAGCGTTCTTCAATTCTACGTGAAAAGACTGGAAGTAAATTTATCAGAGTATCCGAAATTTTGTACTGGGATTCTATGCTCAAAATCTTGAACTACGGTGAACACGAAGAACTATTCAATTTCAGACAATAGAAAATCTTGTCAATATTTGGAGAAAATAGAAAAAAATTGGGTCAACCCCTTTTTTTATTTTTATATTATTGGCAAGGACTTGAAAACAATGTCTAACTTCCTGTTCGTCCTCCCCAGATGTTGAAATCTCGAGGAGTTTTAGGACTATTCTATGATTTTTATGAAAAAAAAATTGCCTTTAGAAGTTTGGAAATTTGCAGACAACAACAATTCAACAATCTGAGAACAAAAGGAGCTTGAGCCAAGAACACAAAATCCAATGTTTGATGCATTCTGACCGGCAAATGTGACAAAATGATTCGGAAAAAAACCATTCACATGTTTAATAAATTTGTTTTTAAATAATATTTTGTTAATTTTTTAATTTTGTTTCAGCCAAGTTTTGAACGAAATTTTATACGTTTTTTATGTCCCCATGTAGTTTCCAATTTTTGCAGTGTAATGGCAGACATGTTCGCATTTCGATGTTTCGGTTTTGTGTGTGACGACGAATTTCAGAATTTCACTTGTTAGAATGTTGTAATTTTGTTAATTGTTCTGTCATTTCCATTGAACCTTGCTGAGATGATCAATCTGCTCAAATTGTGCAAAAACATTGTTGGCGTTTCGATCGATCATCTCTGAAATGTCCCATGAAAGATGTTCAGTTGAGTTCTGAAAAAAATCATAGAAGCTTCTGCTCCCAGATTCCATAACTTTTGTTTCGTTGAGAATCTGAAACTGAATCTGACTCAACGAACACCTTTTACAAAACACTTCACAAAAGCCCCAAAAAGAGGGAAATTTACGATCTCATGACCGAGACGTTTGTTGCAATTGTTGTATTTCCATCCACAATCCTTCTCTTTGTCACGAAATATCTGAAAAAATCACGAAATTTGAAAAAAAAATTATAATAACCAACCTTTGTAAACTCCAAAGTCGACTGGAAGAACAAGCCTTTTACTGAGAAAAACCTAACAATACTTGTTAAATACAATTCACGAGAAAAAAACATGAAAATCCAACATTTTTGGAAAAATCAATAAAAACGTGTAAAACGCCGCATTTTTCACATTTTTCATTGTTCACTTTTCTCTGAATCACTTCAACTTGTCTCTTCTATTCACCGGTCATTGGAATGCTATCAAAACATTGTAAATCATCGACAAAACGAAGAAGCCAGAAAAATACGAAAAAATACGAAGTGCTCGTCACTTAAAATGCGTTGTGTGCAATGAATACACGTGTGTGTGTACACAAGGTCAGCGATACAGTAACCAATGAATTTTTTTTTTGATTCAGAAGAATCTATGGCTACGGGGTGGAAAAGGAGCGATAGCAGAAAAAAATTAAAGTTTAAAATAATTTTTTTTCGAAATTATTGTTTTTCTAAAACCATTCCCATGGGTGAAAGAACGTGTAAACTAACAATTTCGGCCACAAACATTGAAAAATAGCCAGAAAAAAATCATAAACTTTTATTCAACTTCAAAATTAGCTCATCCAAACACCTTCCACTGTGACCAATTCACCACCAACGTTTTGAACGTGATCCGGAATTTTGAAAAGATGTACACCATTTTCGACTTTGTGATGAGTCTCAAAATATTTGGCGTTTGATCCGAAAAATGGGCCAAACTTTTCTGAAATACAACAATCAAAAAATCGATAATCGCGCTGCGTTTCTTTTCCCTCTCCACTTTTCTCTCTGTCTCTTCGAAATAAGAACCGCAACGCGGACACGCTGCGCGTTCGACGATACTAATGCGATAACAGCAAAACTGACCATCACAAGACAATGGGCAACTGGGAAAAGTTGTCTGTGCAAACACCTTGTTCTGTTCACAAGCCCACCAAACAGCAATACCATTCTCATTGCGACAAGAGGCGGCTTGGAATGGCGCTGACCAGCAGTTCATCAAAGTTTGAGCATATCTGGAAAAAACAACATCTTCTATGAGAGATGGTATTCCTCACGTGCAACCGTTTGTTGGATCATTAGCCACTGATGTTACATAGGATGCCACACATGTTTGCAAAACCAACTGATATTGTTTAAGAACTCTTTGAGGACACGACAATCCTTCGTGGAGCAACGCTAAAAATTTTCCTTTTTTTCTTTGTTTCTCTCTTCTGCCCCCTCACTATTAATCCCTGGCCCACAGTTGAATCGTTGATATTGTCGATAGGTGGCTTCGACACCATACGCATTGTTGATATCAGTTTTTTGGATCAGATTTGAAATGTCTAGACATCCCTGATTACCGTGATTACACAAATTGAACGTTTCGAGACCGCTGAAATGAAAAAAAAGTAGTTTCGAAAACAGCAATTTTTAAGAGAGCATGAGACGCAGAGATTTTTTTTGAGAAAAATTGGAGTTTTTTTGGACTCGATCTAATTTTGGTTTACGTTTGAATATATTCTCGGGATCAAGTTTTTGTTAAAATTTTGATAATTTTTAAGCTGAGAGCACAAAAATAGTGAGAAACACAGCTTGGATAAAAAAAATAAATTTCAGGAAAAACTTGTGATTTTGTTGAGGCGAAAAAAACTGTCTAAGTCTCTCATTTTGTCGTTCTCTCTCCTCGGTTTTCGTCGTTAGATCATTTTCACGCGTTGGCACGACCTTCCAGAAGGGAATCGAGAGTGAGAGAGTGCTCAAAAAATAATTATCGTTAGAGCGCGTTTGCTCTCTCTAAATATATGAAATTTGAGATTTTTCCAAGAGGTCATTCAACCGTGTAACCGACATTCGCACGGGATACGCAAGGTGCTATACTTGTGTGTGGTTTTTGTCTGCGTTTCCTATGGAAAAATGACGCTCTCACCTGACAGTTTTGCTTTGTTTCTCTCTGTCTCTCTCGAGGGGGAAAACTCTCATCGATCCCATTTTTACTCTGATTTTTTTGTTGAAAACTTCCAAGAAAAATTCTTCAAAAATTCTCACGTAGGAAAAACGTGACCCGAAAAAAACTGACTTGCAAATCGTCACCATGTCTTGAGTAGTTCCCGGATTTCTACCAAACATATACAGAAAATAATTGTACATAATTGTATAGTCTTTGAACAACTTGGACGACACAGTATCATTCAATCCGATTTGTTTAGCCAAGTTGTATTGGCATCCTTGGAACTTTGCGTCAACGCATGTCGCCTGGTTTTGGGCGCTTGCCAAGTTGAACAAAAAGCCGATGAGAAGCGCAATTTTCGTCGTCATCGTTGAGAGAGAGAGAGGTGTGCCTTATCAAGTCGTATAAAATTGTGTAAGGTGTTATCAGCGAAATAATAAAAATGAAAAAAGAATTGGATCGCGTGGATTTTTTATTGAAAGAAAAACAAACATGATGATTTTCGGCTCTGGTTTGTTTACATCTCAGAAGTGTGAATATTAATGAGATGAATAATAATAATAATAATTTGTTAGAACTAGTCATCCGGGTTTCGATACTTCGAATTTCATGCTCATTTACTTTGAGTCTCAAGAGGCGCCAAATTGTTTTCAGTATTTTTCAAGGTCGGTTATACTTTCAACATCATTTTAAATAGTTTTGTTTTGAACTGGGTTACTGTAGGCTGTATTTAGACTGAAAACCAGGGTGCTTGTTCTGAAAAAATCTATATTTGTTTAGTAAAATTTGAGCTCAAAAATTTCCAAAAAAAAAATTAAGCCTCATTTTTTCAGAATTCTAAAAATCGGGCCGGTCTGATTTTTTCGAACACAACAAAATTCAAAAAATTCCGAAAAAAAATCGGTGAATTCTGAATCAGGTCAGGCCTGATTTGATCCGGATCTCTCATGAAAATGTCAAGAAATCGGATATTTCGAAACCGGACATTTCGAAACCAGAAATTTTTGAAATTTTCTAAGTTTTTTCTTGAAAAATATGCGTGACCGGTTGCGAAATGTCGCGGTTGCGAAATGTCGCGGTTACGAAATGTCGCGGTTTTAAAATAACCCGAAGCCAACAAACCCGTGAGATGTCGGCACACACATTTATTGAAAAACAGCAAAAAAAAAATTTTTTCTAGAAAAAACTGCGATTTTTTTTAAAATTTCATGCGGTTTCGAAATGTCGCGGTTTCTAGATGTCGCAGTTTCGAAATGCCGCGATTTCGAAATGACCGGTTGCGAAATGTCCCGGAGAGACAATTTGACGTTGAACAGGAAAAGTGGCCCAACTTGAAAAAAAAACGAACCAGGTCCATTTTTTGTATGGGTCCGTTTCACCCATATTTTGAATAACCCGTCCGTTTTTAGCGGAAAAAAATATTTATCCGGTCCGATTTTTGGCCCCTCTCAGCAAAAAAAGTCTTGAAAAAAATTGGTCCGCCCCATTGTTTTGCTTTCAAAAAGTATCCAACAAATTTCTTGCAAAAGTTCACAACAATCTTTTGCATAAATAATTATAGGTTTATGCGAAAAAAATTAATTGGACACAAGAAAGCTTGTGAAATTGATTGTTTTTTTTCTGCTACCAGTTGGATTTTCCGTTAACTTTTTGTATTATTTTTTCTCATTTTCCTCCAATTTTTCAAGATTTTCAATAACCCTCATAACATACATGAAGTTAGTTCCGCTTTCAAAAAAAAATCATTTTTTGAAACAACTATTTTAGGAAGTAATAATCAGATAAGGTGTTACTATGGAGATTCGAAAAACCCGGGGCGAAACAAAACTTTCGCACTTTTTCTATTTTTCTTCGGGTAGACCAGACCTTTTCAGAAATCAACCAAAAAAATGTGAGTTTTCATAAACACACATAAAAATAAACAACCAAATAGTTTTCCGGAATATGTATGTGAATGGGTGTTCAAACGAAAACAGATTTTAGATTTCTCATTTTTTTTTTGGTTACAAACTTCCTCATCATTTTTCAATCTTGTTAGGGAAACATGTTTCTTGTTGAAAACACAAAATATGACACGTCATTTCAACGTGTTTGCGTAATAAGATGAGTAATTCTGATGTGTGTTAGAGAGTACGAGACGCAGAGTGTCTGCGTCTTGTTCTCTCTCAACATGTGCACTTTGATACGACCTTGTGTGAAAAATTACTATGTAAAATAGCTGAAACTCAGAAAAATTGTTTTTTTTAACCAGAGAATGACGAAATACTGTCTCCCGAAACCCGTGAGATGTCGGCACACAGATTTATTGAAAAATAGAAAAAAACATGGAAATTTTCAAAAATTTCATGCGGTTTCCAAATGTCGCGGTTTCGAAATGTCTGGTTTCTAAATGTCGCGTTTTCGAAATGTCGCGGTTTCGAAATGTCGCGGTTTCGAAATCTCCCGGAGCCAAAAAATCGTCAGAATTTCTTGAAAATGTTACTTTTTCTTATAAAAACAATTAATTCCTAGAAACAATTTTTTTGTGATGTGAAACACTTTTGATATTTTCAATTTTCGAGTTCTCAAACGATCAACCTAGTCTATGCCCTTGATTCCCAACTGGCATGATTTCACTTTTATTTTTTTACAGAGTTCTAAAATCTTTGCTCCCCAAAAAAGGGCGGAGTTAGCACCTCATTTTTTTTTTTTTGAAATTAGGATTCATTTTCTGAATTTTCTATTAGTCCCTTGAAAAAATGTTTGTTGCAATTATTTTTAATACGACGAAATTTCGTGGAAATTTAATTGGATGAGTTTTGAACTTTGGCTAGTCATTTCTACTTATTTCACCTGCACTTTAGACAACCTGCCCAGTTTTGCTCTAACTGTGATTCAAGTTAGGTTTTTTAAGTTTGCACAATTTTCGGGGGCTCTTTCCACGTGGGCTAATGATTTTCAATGACTAATTAGAATATCAAAACTAGATCAAAATTCTGTTTTTTTGGATTTATTTTCGGCTTCTTTTTTCTGTTGAAAATTGTGATTTCAACCAGAAAAAATGTGAGAAATTTGGTTTTTTTTCGGCTCAATTTCAAATTTGCAAATTCTGACTGAACAACTTTCTTGTTTCCCATAATTATTAACCTAATTTGCACTTTCGCTGAATTATGATTTTTTCAATTTGTGACCATTCTGACTAACTCGAAATTATTCTATCCAGCACTAACGTAGTCAACACCTGGGTCTGTTTTGTGACTGATTGAGAAAATCAGAAAATTTGGAGAATTTCCAACAAAAAAAATATATTTTTGGCGCCAAAATTTAAAATTTGAAAATCCATTCAGTTTTTCGAAATTTAGGAAAATCTGAAAGTGGGAAATTTCGAAAATGAAATTTTGGCGCCAAAAAATTGGCGTTTTTGAAGTTTCACAATTTTCAAATTAAAATTTGGCGCCAAAAATTAAAATTCAAAAATTGTATAAAATTCAAAACAATTTGTTTGAGAGAATCTGAAATTTCTGAGAATTTCCGACAAAAAAATATTTTTGGCGCAGAAAATTTGAAATTCAAAAATTTATTCAGTTTTTCGAAATTTAGGAAAATCTGAAAATGAAATTTAGGCGCCACACAAGTTTCAAATTAAAATTTGGCGCCAAATTTCAAAATTCAAAAATTTCATGAAATTCCCACAGAATTTGATTGAGAAAATCAGAAATTTCTATGACTCAAAAGTATCCGAAAAATCTGGCGCCAAGTTTTAAAATTTAAAATTTCCACGACGTCACCTTTCCCAAATTAACTTCTCTGCGTCTCTCACTCTCTTCTCACCCTGACCTGATTAATCACTTATGATTAGTGTCACATAACTCAGTTATATGTCTACTGTGAAAAAAACCAAGTTCTCATCCGAAAAATCCGAAAAAAATGCGTTATTAATTTAGGTTCTGATTCTCATTTCCTTGTACACAAAAAATAAAACAAATCGAATTTCTTCTCTCTTTCCCATTATTTATAAAATTTTGTTTTTTCCATCCATTTTCGAAAAATATCAGATTTTGTTGTTCACTGGTTTCTATTTCATTTCCAGACTTGATTGATTAAACTTGTCATACGGTTCCAGTCAAGTTATTTTCGTCGAAAAATGGTGAAAAAAAACCAGATGAACACCGTCTTATATGATAACTCGTGTACCGACATCTCACTGGTTACGGGGCGCGTCGTTTCTCTTGTTTGAGTGGGCGGAGCTAAACAGTTTTCGGCAAAGCGTGTACGCGTTGCGGCACAGCAAAAAAAAAAAAACTTTTTACACAGAAAAAATTAACTGCGGAAATTCAAAAAAAAGAAAACATGTTTTCGAAAAAAGGGGAGTTTCAGGTTAGGGGCGTGGTCGCAACTGCCGCACACTTTTGTTTTTTTTCTTTATTTTTTTTTATTTTTCAAGGAAATTCAATCTAAAAAGATAGTTTGAAGAGCTAAAAAGGAGAATAGAGTAGTAAGAAGAAAGAACAACCCGTTGTATATCATTTACAATGTGTCAATCATCGATAGAGTGGACATAACTGCCAATAAAAGAGCAAAAACCAGTATTCCAGTTTTTCTTTCAAAATCTCATAAAAATCACTCGTAAATCGACAAAAGAGCAACAGGATAAGCTAGATTTGATAAATATATCATAAAGTTAGAATTTTCAAGTAGGAAAAATGGCTAAAAATTGTGAAAATTTAGTATTTTTGTTAAATTTACCATGTTTTTACATGTTTTTCTTGCGGGTTCTACTTGAAAATGTTCGAAATATGTTATATTAAGAATCAGTGAGTAGCTTAGTAGACATATGAGCTACTGCAAAAGACAAATCAATCGTTATTCATGCCAATATGCTCTAACACCTTCTTTGCTCATTGTCAAAGGTCGTAAAAGGCCATAAAACATACTGTTCTCCTTCCCAATAGTCTTATTACTCTCTCAAAACATTGTTTTTGCTGTAAACATAGTTTTTTCCTTTTTTGAAAGAATAGAAAGAAAAATAAATTTTGAATTCCCGCACACACAATTATTTGTGTGCATACACCGCGTGAAGAAAATTTCGTTTCTTTTTTTTTGCTGTGATGCGGCTCTCATTTCGAAAAGAAAGAGATAAAAGTGGATGAGGGAAAAGAAAAGGCGACCGCTCGCGGACACGCAACGCGGACGACGATATTAATGTTGCGCCATTTTTGTTTCATTTTTTTGCAATTTCTCTGAATTTCTCATTTTCAAATTATATTTCTTCGTTTTTGGCCACATCCACAAAACTTTGTCTGGTCTAGGAAAATGTGCGAAAACCTTGAGATACAAAAATACACACTTTTAAAAGCTTGAAAACTGGGTAGAAAAATTTTCAAAATGATTAGCTCCGCCCACTGAAACAAGAGATATGGCGCGCGTCGTAAACCAGTAAGATGTCGGTACACGAGATACCATATAAGATGCCGCTTTTTGTTTTCGCGCGTGGCAGAAGCTATACAACCCAGTTTTGCGAGAAATATTTAAAAATGAGATTATTTTTGTGCCAGAAAAGTTCCACGTCTAAATGTCCTCCAACTTTCTTCCGCTGAATTCCAAGAATAAATTGAGAAAAGTGGGGGCTAATTAAAATTCCTTCTCTCCCCCCCACCACATTTTTTTTTGCATTCAGGTGGTTCCTTATTCATGACCCTTGCTCATCTCATTTTTTATTCAACTCGTTGTTCGATTTGAAATTAGGATTTTCTCTTGTTTTGCAGGAAGAAAGTTTTTAGTCTTCTAAACATCTGTTTTTTCTAGTTGTTCTAGTAGAAAAAAATGTTGACTAAAATTATTAGGCTTCTTGAAATTTGAGCTGCTCAAAAATTAGTTTGAAAAATTATGAGTCATTCTAAAAAAAAATGCAAATTGAGCTGTCTAATTAGAAGTGTGTCTTGGAAAAGGGGCGGAGTCAAGTACAGTACAATGGGCGGAGCAAAATCTTTCTCTTTCCTAGTCTAAAATAATGTTCTCTTTCATTTTTTGAACCAACAACTGTGGTTAATCTAGAAACAAGAGACGCAGAAGTGTTGCAAACAACTCACGGGTCACGTGGTAAATATCTTTTGTGCATTTGGTTTTTCTCCGCGTCTCCGCTGTTTTTAAAAATCTCGGTAGAGCGTATTTGCCGCAATTTTTCCCAGAATTTTCCTACCCGCGTGGGCGTTTTAGGCTCAAAAATCATCCCCCTATCCTAATCCTAGATCTATTTTTGCACCTTGGAAAATCCTCTATTTATTCGAAAAAATATCGTGAACTGAATTTCAAATAGTTGGTCAAGCCCAAAACTATTTTTAACCAAAGATTCTTGTTGTCAATTTTGAAGTGCATGAAATTTGAAATTTTTCACAGAAATAGTTTCCCCAAGGCTTCACCAATTAGCGGAATTTGATGTACTTTCTGAAATATGGTGTTTCTCAGGAGGCCCTTTTTTCTAGCTTACTAAAAAAAAGTTTGCTGTCAGACCCCTCACCACGTCATTTCTCGAAACATTTTTTTTTTCCATTCAATTTTTTTTTGTTTGCAAAGTCCATTATACGAGTCCAGCAGCAGCGGCAAAAAATATATATATTTATATTTCTAATTAACTGAATGTGAGACTTTTTCTCGCCTTTTTTTCCTCACAAAAAAAATTGGGACGAGATCGTGGGTGACAAAGAGGTTTGATCTTTCTATTAATTATTAACTAGGCGGGTGTGTGGAGCGGGTTTTTGGTGAATCGGATTTCCGGTGACTGTAGGTGTTGAGATTGGGTCGTTGGTTAGCACAGAAATTATTTTGCGAATCATGTATGAGATTTGTAGCGGCTTAGAAACAAGCCCGGAAATTTTTCAAAATTTTCAAGCGGTTTCGAAATGTCCCGGATCCTGAAAAGTTGCAAAGAGAGAGCACGTGAAATGAGACGCAGACATGTTCACAGAAAAAAACTCATTTTTTTCCAAAAAAAATAAATTCACGTTCTAAGTTTCTACCTCTCTCATCTTGTCGGTTTTCAAATTGATATGAGCTAGCCCTCACTCCTGATTTAAATTTTGAAACAATCTCTAAAATTCTAACATTTCCGAGGTTTTTTTTTTGAAAAAAAAATTGGTCAGACTTTGGAACGTATGGTGAAACCCTTTTTTAGTCGAATTGATCTCAGATTTCTGAAAAAATAAAATGTGATTATCATTAGAGCAACTTTTCTATTCTTCAAATCGTATTGCAAACAATTCACGGGTAAAACGACGCGCTCAGATCATTGATTTTCAAATTCAGTTGAAAAAAGATGAGTGATACACCATCCTTCATCTAATTTAAGCCTCTTTTCGGATTTGAGAGGCGTTTTTAATATTAGCAGAAATTTTATGATTTCACGCTTCAACAAATTTATTTTCATTGTTATTGTTATTGAAACTGTTATATTTTTTCATTTCTGAGTGAGGGAGTTAATTGTTTTTTCGTGAGAAATTTTCTGAAACCCTATAGTTTTTGTTTTAAACAAAACAAGAGAAAAATTTAATCTCTTTGAAAATTTTTGCGAATCACCGCCCACTTTAGCTGATGGTTTTAGTCGTTTCAAAAAAATTGAAAAATAGATTTCTGGTTTTTTTTCCTGGCGCGTTTATTTATTTTTTCCACAAATTCCAGATATTTTTGCTGGTTTTATAATCTCAAAATCAATGAATTTTCAAAAAGCCTTGAAAAACATCAATTTTATCACAGCAAATTGAAATAAACAATTTATTGATTGAGTGGTCTAGTGGTTAAAGCGTGGTAGTAGGGTGGAGGCTATGCTGGTTCGATTCCCGGTGCGGTAGTTTTTTTTTTTTAATTTTTCAACCAACTTTTTTTGAACCTCTGAACTGTACTTCCGTTTCCAAAATAGGTTTCATCAAATGTTACAGATATTTTTGTGCCTGTCTTTTCTATTTCTGTCTTTTTTCAGAAAAATCCTTGCCAAAAAATGTTTGGCCGGTTTTTCATCGAAATATAATTCAGAGCCTGGTCTTTTTTTCGTTCAAGTCCGAAATAACAAGTTTTTTCGAAATTGCAGACAAAAAAAGAAGAATATAATTGTTATCCCTCTGACAAAATCATCCATCATTTTCGTTATTTTTGCTGTCAGGCAAAATCAAAAAACCGAAAAAAAAAGTTTTTGATAAATTTTTAAGCCCGAAAATTCTCATCCCAAATATAACCAATAATTTTTCAGCATCTGAAATTCACATGTCTTTGAAAAATGTCAGACAGGTGTAAAAATGTAGACTTTTTCTACCGTACACTCATAGATAATACTGTAAAGATGAATTTGATCTGAGATTAGAAAAAGATTTGGAAATTTATTTAAAAAAACATCTTCCACCTCACATATTTTTTGCAGCCCTCTCGCTAAGAAAATTTAATCAATCAGGAAGTTCACTTGCAGTTCTCAAATGGAAATCTTATTTTTCTCATCAATCTGTGTGTGTTTTTGCGCAGATTTTTAAAGGACAATGTTTTTTCGCCCCGCTGAACAAGAAAACCCTGAACAGGTGAAACAAGTTTGTTGTGTTTTCAAAACATTCGTTCAAAAACTAATGAGTAGGTTTTAATGAGCAGAATGGTGACAAATATTTGGAATTTGAAAACATTTTGGACATTTTGAACGTTGGAGAAAAACAAGAAAATCAGGATTGTCGAAGAAAATATGATTGACCCTAAATCTCTCATTTTCTGAATTTTAGAGCTTAGGAAAAAATATCTAGTAACTTTTCGGGGGTCAAACATTTTTCAAAGCCGGATTTCCAACCTCAAAAATATTTTTGACGAGTCTGGATAAGGCCTGACCCGGTTTTTTAAAAAGTTTTCCTGGGCTCCGGTTTTAGGTGTTTCAGTGTGAGATTGAAGGACCGGCCCGGGCCAGCTTGCTGATGATTTTTAAAAACATGAAATAAAATTTTTCTGGAAAAAATTTAGATTTTTTGCGCATTTTCAAGGCCGAATTTTGCCAGTTTTTTCTGAATTTTGAGAAAAAATTTTCATAATTTTTTTGATCGAAAAAAATAGAGGATTTTCTCTGTTAATTACAAAAATAAGATTGACCCTAAATCGTAGAATTTTAGAGCTCAGAAAAAGTTTCCGGCTCGGCTTTTCTCAAATTTTTTGGGCTCCGGTTTTGAGGTGTTTTAGGATGATTTTTTCAAACAGAAAACAATATTTTTTCTGGAAAAAAATGTCGGATTTTGATCGTAAAAAGTTGGCTCACTGCCCAAAAAAGTCATTTTTTATGATGATGTTATCTATACAATAACAACAACAACATATGGTGACCTTTTATTAGCACATCATAAAACTTGAGATTTCTTTGTGCCCACCTGGATATGTGACATTTTATTGATTAAAAATAATTGGTCGAGCATTGGAGAAAAGGTCACACCTGTTGTTGTTATTTACGATGTTATCAATACTACAATAACAACAGATGTGACCTAATTAGACCTTTTTCACACCTCATAAACATTTGAACTTTCTTTGTGCCGCCTGGGTTACTGTACCTTTTTGAAAGTTTGAAAAATGTGAAAAAAATGTTTCCTTCTCCGCCATTTTTTTTGAATTTTAAGAAAAAAAATTTTTTGGGTCCGTGTAGGGCCAATTGTCGGGCTTCATTTTTCAACGTCTAAAACCCCTCCTCAAGAAAAAAATTATATTTTTTTTTCGAATGATGTTTGAAACTTCCTTTTTCCACTGATTACTAATTTTACAATTGAAGTACAAACCTGAAGTCAGCAAAAAAAGTGACTCATTATCATCTATTCATGATTATCAGAAAATGTCCCTAAAACTTCTGAGACTTTTCCGAAGAGACACATTTTCCCTGTTTTCTTGAACATTTTCTGACTTTTGACAACTTTAAGAAGTTACACTTTTTCAACACCAAATCTCCCCAAGATTATCACATTTGGGAGATTAACGGAAGAATCTTCTGATTTCAAAAATTAATGACAAATCCGGCGGTTTTGTAGCTTTACTCATTCAAATACAATTGTTCACAAAAATTATATTTTAGGAAAAAAAGAGAGACATGAGAAACAAATCACTAATCAACTGGATTTTCCCATCATAATCAACAAAAAACTTTTTTTTTCAGAAAACTTGTTTTTTTGAGTTATGGATTTTGAGCCGGGTCTGAAATAGGTCTAGTTTTGGAAACAATAAAATACAGTAACCCCTAGGCATTTTGAAGTACAGTAGTCACTACAGTATCCAGATGTTCCTTTAAAAATTCACAAAGTTTTGAAAACCTTAGACCTGAAAAACGGGCCAAAAAAATTTTTTGAAATTTTTTTTTGAAAATTTTCAGCTCCTGCAGGTTTAAAAAACCCCTAGAAATTTTAAAGTACAGTAGTCACTACAGTAATCTAGATGTTCCTTTGAAAATTCACAAAGTTTAGGTGACCTCGGACCCGAAATTCGGGGCCAAAAAATTTTTGAAAATTTTTTTTCGAAAATTTTCAAATCCTGCAGGTTGGATTTTTCCACCAGAAAAATTATTTTTTTCGAAATTTTATGGTTTCAGAATTCTAAACATTCGAGTATTTTATTAGCTATTTAGAAAAAAAATGAACTCTTGATTTTTTTTGGTCCAACAGGAAGTACTTTATACACATTTCAAAAATAGATTATTGTTTGAAAATATCCCCGCTTTTTGTCTATTTAAAGGCACCTTGTCACAAAGAAAAAAAAAAGAAAAAAATGTTTTTGAAGTCGTTCTCCGAAAGATTGGCGTCCGCAAACACCGTTTGTGTGTGTGTGAGCGGCTACAGTAACCCACGACAAAAATTTTTGTTTTTTTTTTTCTTTCAGGTTTTTTGAACCACACACATCGAAATTTGAAGTTTTTGAAAATGAAAAAAACCATTTCTAAATAAGGAAAAATAGCATTTTGTTGTCGAGTTCAAGAATCAATAATTCATCCCTCCACACTTCCGGTCTCCAAACATTTTGCGTGATTTCATTGCACCTACCTTCCTTATCATGTCTCTAAATCTCCTTCTCAACACACCTCGCCTCTTTTTCTCCCTCCTAAAATGTGGGCGGAGCTTAGGCAACGGCTTCTAGGGTGTGTGTGTGTTTTTCTTTCTGCTCTTTTCAACCCTAATATATTTGAGCCTGGTCTTTTATTAGCTCCTATTATTATTATTATTCGTCTATCTGATTAATCTCGAAAATGCATTCGCTAATAGTTTCGAATAGCGAATTCGAGTTTTATTCGCAGACACGTTACAAAGTGATGGCGACAATTCCCACCGAATATTGTACAACTCAATCTGACGGTATATTGTATTGTCCAAAGTTGCCTGATAACACTGGACCGTTTTGGGTGAGAAATGTCTACCCGCCGATTCAGGTAAGATTTGGGAGGGTGTCAACTTTTTTATCACAAAATAATTTTTCTTGTAGCGAAAAATATACAGATTTTCAGGCCGGCCTGAATTTTCTCAAGTTTTTTTTAGCATTCAGGCAGGCCTAAGCCTAAGACTTTTTTCCCCGAAATTTCAAGATCCCCCATTTTCGGGCCAGGATTTTGGGACATTTGATAAACTTCAACTTCTGATTTTTTTTCGGTCCGAAATTTCAGGCCCACACGAAAATTTCTAGATCTGTCATTTTCGGGCCAGAATTTTTAGACCTTTGATAAATTCTGAGTTCCGATTTTTTAAGTTCGAAATTTTTGGTATTCAAAAATATGATTCTCAAAAAAAATTAAGATTTCTCAAACAGGCTTGGATTTTTAGAGCCTTTTTTCAATGCCTGGAACAGGGCTTTTCTAGATAAGCCTAAGGCTTAGCCCTGAAAAAACGCCCAAATTTTTGAACTTTCGAACTTTCAGCCCACACATTTTAACCTAAAAATAAACCATCCTTTTTTGTTTCTGAAAATCGTCACGCAATATATATGTCTATCAAAAACAAAACGAAAACCCGTGGAACAACACGTTGACAACACGAAAAAAACACGAATTCATATGTAATTGTCTTGTTTTTCTGTTCTTACTTACTTGCAATTTTAATGAGCCGCCCATGTCGCATGTAAAAAGCACAAAAAATAGGGTGAACATATATGTTGACAGATCCTGAAAAAATATGAGGGACAAAAATTGTAGGAGTTACAACCAAAAGTGCTCATTGTTGTGGTCATTTTTGTGCTCTGTTTTATTGTTGGAGTTTGTGGCAATTCCTCAATCATCACTATTATTCGCGGAGTTATGGAAGATCGACAAAAAAGGTTCAAATTTTCAAAAAAAAAAAAAAAAAATACGAAAATCAATACTAATTTTGCAGAATGAAACGCAACGGCGACAATGCCATCCTCTACCTGGCCGCTCTTTGTGTCGTCGATTTTCTGATGTCGCTAAGTCTTCCGCCAGCCATTCTAGACAGTGTGATTGGCTTCTGGATTTTTGGAACAACAATGTGTAAGATACATCATGTGTGCGGAAGTGTTGGACGCATTTTGAGCACGTTTCTCATCACCGCTATGTCGTTTGATCGATATGTGGCTGTGTGTTATCCACATCAACATCGATTCCGAAGTCGCAATTTTGTTTTGTTGGCTATTTTTGGTGAGATTTCTTTTGGGGTGCTAAATAAGCGGCAGAGCGGAGTGTTGTTTGATTTTTTCTATCGCGAAAATTTCTATTTTTCAATTCGTTCATTAAACAAGAGGCAAAGCGGAGTGTTGTTTGATTTTTTCGATCGCAAGAATTTATAATTTTCAAACTTCCTCACTAAAGAAGAGGCAGAGCGGAGTGTCGTTTGATTTTTTTTCTTGATCGCAAGAATTTCTAATTTTCAATTTTACTCACTAAAGAAGAGGCAGAGCGGAGTGTCGTTTGGTTTTCTGGTTGCAAGACTTTCTATTTTGAATTGCCTCGCTAAACTAGGGGCAAAGCGGAGTGTCGTTTGATTTTCTGGTCGCAACAATTTCTATTTTCAATTTTCCTCATGCAGAGCGGAGTGTCGTTTATTTTTTTGATCGCAAGAATTTTTAATTTTCAATTTTTTTCACTAAAGAAGAGGCAGAGCGGAGTGTCGTTTGGTTTTCTGGTTGCAAGACTTTCTATTTTGAATTGCCTCGCTAAACTAGGGGCAAAGCGGAGTGTCGTTTGATTTTTCTATTGCAAGAATTGCTAACTTTCAAATCGCTCGCTAAACAAGAGGCAGAGCGGAGTGTCGTTCAATTTTTTGATAGCAAAAGTTTATATTTCCAATTTCCTCGCTAAACTAGGGGCAGAGCGGAGTGTTGTTTGATTTTTTGATCGCAAGAATCGCTAATTTTCAATTCGCTCACTAAACAAGAGGCAGAGCGGAGTGTCGTTCAATTTTTTGATAGCAAAAGTTTCTATTTCCAATTTCCTCGCTAAACTAGGGGCAGACCGGAGTGTTGTCCTCAAATGAGTGCTCTATGTTTCCATAATCCACTATAATTGTCTCTAAAAAAATTCTTTGCTCTCAAATATTTACCAAATCTAAAATTTATATATATTTTTCTCTTTTTTTTTGCGAAGCCTTTTCTTTTTTAGAAAACTTAATCCTCTTAATTTATCATCATCTCTAAAAAAGTATGAATAATACATCAATGTTATTCAGCGAAAAAAAATGCTGCAAAATATAAATCTGAAAATGAAGATAATCGCAAAGTGTCCAAGAAAAAAATATGTGCTAGACATGCCACGTCATTTCGAATTCATGTAAATTTTCAGCATTGTCTAGGAGCTAAAATATGAATGTCTAATTTTTTGAGCCGAGAGCGTTTAGCTGGGAAAAAAAAGAGAAAATGAATTTTAGGCCTCTCCACGTTTTCGCTGGTTCTGCTCACCCCGATGCTCTTGTTCGCCAAAGCGCAAGAAATGGTTCTACACGAATTGAAAGCGCATGACAGTCATAACATCACACGTGTCCGTGTCTTCAAGTGCTCCGACAGTATGCCGGTCTCCGTCTTCTACTGGTTCACCTCAACCACCTTCGTCCTCGGCTACATTGTTCCGTTGATTCTGATCGTCTACTTCAACCTCAAACTCATCAACAAACTCTACGCTCACAAACGTGTCCTGCCACGATCGGCCATCCCGGTTCGTCGAGTCGTCGTCTACACAGTTCTCATCGCCGCCGTCTACTTTGTCTGCTGGACACCCTACTGGTTCTCCATCCTTTATGCTTATATCATGTCGTTGCTCGGACAACAAGGAGCTAATTCTGAATGGGTTTTGTTTGCCATCTATTGTGTTCATCTTCTCCCATATTTTGGTACATCGTCTAATTGGATTTTGTACGGCTTGTTGAACACTCAACTTCAAATGAAAAACGATATCGGAGATGATCAATCGATTCTAACCACACATGGACAAGACTACCCGCCGAAACGGTAACTATTTTTCATTTTTTTTCCTGGAAAAATCATGATTTTTTCAGATCGACAAGTAGAAGTATATGCGACGCGCCAAACGGTTCTCGATGCCAATCGCAAAGCAGCGGACAAAAATGGCAAGTATCGCCAGCGCTGATTCGCGGAAATAGCGACGCGTCAATGGTGTTCTATCAAGAAACCGAGCAGACACTTTTGTAATTTTCCCATTTGTCTGAGATTATTTTGAGTTCTCACGGGTTCATGTGTCCGTTTTGCAAAATAAAAATGATTTATTTATTGAGATTTCTTCTTTCGTGAGGTCATGTTTCAACGAAACATGACATGAATTTTCTAGTTCAGTTCGTGGAAAAACTAATTAAAAAACAATTTTCTCTCAATCTCTCACTTTTCAGTACTATTTTATGGCGAGTTGAGAAGAATTGAGAGAGTATGAGACGCAGAGTCTATAATGTGTCACAACAGGAATGAAAAGAAATAAAATTAATTTTTGAATGAGCGCGCGTTTGTGTTCAAAAGCGCATGATGTCTCTCGCAGCGAGGAGACGATACGCAGCCAACTATGTGTGTGTCGTATCCTCTTCACTGTGAAAGTCAGTTTTTTGGAGTTATTTTTAAAGCAATTCCCTGTATACCGCAAACTCTGATGACTATATCATATCATGAACACGGAGAAACAATCGAATTTCAACGAAAAACTCACATTTTCATTTTACGACACTCCGTTTTCACACTTACGCTAAAAAAGAGGCAAAGCGGAGTGTCGTACACATCACCTGTGAGAGACAACACAAAAAGAAGAGAGCGTGAGAGAAAAATGCGTGAAAAGTCCGATGAACAAATGCACAGTGAAACGTGTAAACCGCTTTTTCCTGCTGGTAAAATTGTTTTGAGATTTTTCTCCGTTTTGTTCACCTATTTTCAAAACACAGGAAAATGCTATTTTTAATCAAACCACCCAATTATCTTCTATAGAAGAAAACTTTCTCGACGCATCAAATATTATTCAAATTATAAATCAAGATCCAAAGTACGTCTTGATCTATCACGGCTAGACAGAGATTCTTTCATAATTGTTCGGGGTCACGCAATTTCTTTCTCAAATTTTCATTCACAGGTAAATAAAAATGACTAGACTTTTATATACACATAAACAAAACCGGGAGTTCGGGAAGAAGTCGAAATTAGGCGTCGGCACTTTCGTCCGTGTCCATTGACAGATCGCCATGCCTATCCTCACCCAGTATATGGCACAGTTCACCGAGTCGATCTTTCCACTTGCCAACTTCTGCCAGTTTTGATTCGAGTTGATGTTTTTCCTCGCTTAAACTTAGTCGTTCTCCAATGACAGTTTCGTTGAGGTTGGATAGTTTGTAGCCTCCTTCTCCGTCGTATTGTAGTAGGTGAGTGTGGAACTTCCTGCAAAGTCAAGTGTCAGAGAGAGAGAGGGAGAGAGATAATAATCAATAAAATCTATTTTTCTCTGCGTCTAGCTCACTCTCGCTCTCTTTGTTGGATAGCTAAAACGGAGGGAAGCGAATTTTTTTTTTTATTTTGTTTCTGGCCAGAATTTTGTTCTTGTAAGGAAAATATACATAACACACTGTGTACGACACTCCGCTCTGCCTCTTCTTTAACGCGCTGTTAAACAAGAGGCAGAGCGGAGCGTCGTAGGGTGGAAATTTGAAGACGCTAAAAGTTGAAAAAAATGGCAAAAAATAAATCGGAAAACAAGAGCCGTCTTTATTCGTTCGCTGATAAAATTATATTTTTGAATGCGCTGCGCCGCGTTGCGTGCGGTTTATAAGAGACGGCAGAGATAAAAAGACACGCCCTCTTACCATAAACTCGGTCGATGTGTGACAGTTAACAACGTGATTTCGGCATCCTTAATAGCCTGATATATACTACCCTCAACATCAATCGACACGGCCGACGTGCATTCATCAAGCAGCGCATATTTTGGACGATGATAGAACACTCGAGCCATTCCCATACGTTGTTTCTCGCCGCCCGATAGCACGTCCATCCAATCGTTTTTCGAATTCCAACCACCTTCACGCTCAATAATATGTTCGAGATGAACAATTCGAAGCATCGCCAACAAATCCTGATCGGTGATACCTTTTCGTCTCATCTGAACAGTTGTATCCGGATAGATGACCTGATCGCGAAGCGTTCCCAACGTCATATAAGGTCGTTGCGGAATATAGTACATTCTGTCCGAGTGCGGCTTCTCCAACTCGCCACGATAAACCGGCCATAATCCGCCGAGAATTCGGAACAACGAACTTTTGCCACACCCATTCGGACCGGTGATCAAAACGTGCATACCGGAATGTATTTGGATTGACATGTTGTTCACGACAACGTCACCGTTTGGCGTGACGATTGGCACGTTTTTCAGAACTATCGAATCGGTTTCCGAGTCGGTTATATGACCATCAATCGAAGAAGTGTCGAATCGCTCGCCTCGCGGTTCGTTGGCAATCGCGCCGCGTTGATAGACACCTTTTTTGGCGTCGTCAAACACCTTGAACATCTCGTGAACTCTTCCAGTGTATCCAGCAAGTTCTGTCACCTAAAAATACACAGGTTAGGAATGTTATCCAGCAAAAGAGAATTGACAATCATTAAAATAGAGCGAGACGCAGTGTGGGCGTGGCCAACGCACACACAAATGATGGCAGTGTGCGAGACGCGTGGATTGTCGGTACAGAGATTCAACGACTCTATTGCATAAATCCAAAATTCAAGATTTTGGAGCTTGTTTAATGGATTTTGAGGAAAAATAGAGCACCTATTCTTTTTCACTGAGGCTTAGCACTTTTTCACTGAGACTTAGCACTGATATGTGAAAACATGTTGTATCTTTCTCTGCGTCTCTCTCTTTCTCTCTCTCTCTCTATTTCAATAATTGCATGAGAAAACGAAATGAGCTAGAAATTTCAAAAATGTATAACTTCCACTAACCTCTTTGTAACTAGTCATCAAACGTTCAACAGCATCAGCTGAGTTGAACAGAAGTGTCTTCGCGGTAGCATAACCCTTGGTTCTCTCAGACACACCCTGATCCGGAAGATCTTCAAGTTTTGTCGATTCTAGAAAAAACAAATTTCCACCTTTTTTTGCTATCAACTTACGATTGTCATCAGCATACTCTGCGGCTAAAATGGGCATAGCTATCATCACCATCCCAGTTCCAGACCAAACATATTTCATCAAAAACTGTTCGATCATAATATAAGGTATTCTCTTTTTGAATATTGTCAAAGTCTGTTTGTACAACGAGTTGTAGGCTTCGGCCAATTGTTTGTATTCGGCCTGATGTCCGCCATAGAATGCAATCTCTTCCGAATTTGTGATGATTCGTGAATGAAGATAGCGAAGGTGTCCTTTTCTTCGCGCCTCTTCTGCCACCATGTGTCCGAATCTTGGGGAAACTGCTTTCAGGATTTTTGCTGTCAGGGAGACTGAGAGGATTGCCAAACAAGATGGGATGAATGTGTTCTTCCCGGTTCCTCGTTGAACTGCCAAGCGGATGAGCGTGAAACTTAAAAAGGGAACCATTTTTAGTGTACTTATTGGAATTTGATAAAAATTTTACAGTGGGTAGATACGGTAACTTTAAGGTCTGTCAAAAATATTGGTGTCCCCAATCGAACTGGGAGAGAAGTTATGAGCGTCTGAAATTTGAACTTTTTTCAACACACAACTTGAACTATATATTTTAAAAATTGACAACAGGAAAATGTAGTCGAATGGTGCAATGGGTTAAGCGCGTGATTTATAATCTGCAGACCTAGGTTCGGTTCTCTTTTGATGCACATTTTTTTGTGTTTTTTTCAAGTGATATTTTTTGTTCAAAAATGAAACAAATCTGTGAAGTTGGGTGAGAGACAGAGACGGAGAGAGAACAAGCCACGCCCCCTCCCCTCTATTCCTTTTTCTCTCTCTGTCTGCTCTCTCTTTTTTTAGGAGGACTTACGTAATTAGAGCAATATCGAATACAGGTTTCGTCAAATGTGAGTAAAGATGAGCAACACTTTGCGAAAACATAGTGATGTCCTCGGTGAGACATTGATCAGCATTTTGAAGTCGCGTGTCCAAATTCGACACAGCGTAATAGGTTTGATCCTGAAGAACTTGTATCAGAACCAAACAAAGTTTTAAGACTAACCGCGAAGTATTGCTTATAGGCGTGTTCGGTGAGTTTAGTTCTGAAAGCCAGGCCTAGATAGGATTCAAAAAATCTGATCATTGAATTGATGAACGTGGCTGGAATTGCGACAAGGATCCATCGAACAAGGTATAGGACGAATTGAAGAACATTCTGAGAAAAAAACCACTTACAAAATCTAAATATTGAATAGTTACCTTCTCAACGATCGCCTGGACCATAGAACCTTCCAGTTGAGCAACATAGATGGTCAAAAAAGTGCGGCAAATCAGGACGATTGAATGCATTCCAATAATACCAGCCTCTCTTGAAAACACCCCAGGGATCATGATTTTCAACAAATCTTTCAATTGGCTCAAAAATTTTGGGTCGAACGTCGACTTTTTTGTCGTCGTTGGCTTCCCTTTTCGCACATTCTTGGCGCTGATCCAATGAATCGCAATCGCTGACAACACTCCGGTTGACACCACAAACAAGGCTCTTCGACGTTTATCCGGATCGATGGCAGTTTGTAACAGTTTTGATTGTATGGACATGGTGATGTGCTGGAAAAGTGAATAATTATTTTTTTTTGCAAAATCACTATAGATAGACTGATAAGAGTATGTAAATATACTAGACTACGGTTTTTTTCATTGTTTTTTTTTGTTCTTTTTTGGTCGACCCGTACTTTGAGACGAGTTGATAATGAATGGTATGTTGTGATATTTTCAGACGAAAATATATAAGGAAAAAAATTGCATGTGAAATGTGGTTCGGTGGCGCAGCAGGGAACCGTTTGACTAGCAGGCGTGAGGCCACGAGTTCGGTTCTCACGCTGGCCTAATTTTTTTTTTCAAAAATTTTTCCAAAAGTACTGTAGTTAAATGGGACTAAATTTTCGAGTTAGAAATGTTTTTTTTTCGGATCAAGACCATGTCCATGGTGCTGACACTCGATGAGCAATTGACGAGACTGAACGAGACGCAGAGAAACATTTGAAGTAGATTTTTGAAATTTTGCAGACAAAAAAAAATTGAGAAAAATGTTTGTGCTGGAAAAAAGTCTCAAACATCATCAGAACACGAAATTAACTAACATAAAACTGAAAAATAGAACCATATCACCTCAACAACAACCAAAAAATCATCACCACCATGTAGTCAAAAACAAAAAATGTGTTTGATAAGAAAAGGGGAAAACCTCCCGCCTTTTGATGATAATCCATAAACAAAAGTGCAAATGAATTCGAAAAGGAAATGGTCTTCTTCTTTTTTTTTCAGTGTTACTACATGGTTTAGTTGGTTAACAATAAATGATAATTAAAGAAAGGAAAGTGAATATAATATTGTAACAAAGTCAAAACGAGAAAAAATGGGGGACAGACGGGAGACAAAACAAATAGGAACAACAAAAAACTGTTACACTTTAGGAGAACACGAGGGAAAATTGAAGGGACTCCCGAGATTTTGAAAATTAGCTCAATTTTTATGCGGGTGAGTAAAAAACAAGATTGTTGTTTTGAAGTTTTGAATTTTGGGTCAAAAAATGAGATTTTGAAAACGCAGAGAAAAGAGATAGAGACGCCAAAAAATTAGCTCAATTTTTATGCGGGTGAGTAAAAAACAAGATTGTTGTTTTGAAGTTTTGAATTTTGGGTCAAAAAATGAGATTTTGAAAACGCAGAGAAAAGAGATAGAGACGCAGAGAAAGAGAGATAGAGACGCAGAGAAAACCAGAAATTTGCAGTTTGAAAGGTCACGTTTTTTACTTTGAAAATTCAAATTTTTCAGTTCGCTATAAAAAATCTGTAATCAGAAAATTCCCCCTAAAAATTTTCAACAACAAAAAATGTCTCGAAAAACACAATTTTTCAAATCAAAAAATTTTCTCCGAAACAGTCATGTTAACGGTAATAGGAGACTAGAGTGTCGATTTTCAAAAAATTTACATACATAAGAAAATGTGAACTTTTGGCCAATTTCCTATGTTGCAAAAAAGCTGAAAACTAAACTCCAAAATTTTGTCGCGAAAATTCAATTTCCTCATAACAGTTTGAACATCCTTTTTTGAGGCTTGGGCTTAGCCTCACTCTTTTAGCTGAAAAGTCGGCAACAAATTGTCAAGTTGAAACTTGATATCTTTTCAGAAAAAAAGTTGTTGTTCTGAAACTTTTCTCATTTTTTTTCTGCAACATTTTTTTCTCCATTTTGCACGTTGTACAATTATGTTAATTAAAGTATCGTATCCTTTTCGAAATTAAAAAAAAATCGTCTTTGTTTGCATTTTTTTTGGGCAACCTTGATTTTTCCAAAAATTGTTCAATCTTTTCCCTCTCCATCTTTCTCGCCTAGTACACATAAGTATATATAATCACAAATTTTTTCTCGGTGACCAATAATTATGTGGAGTACGGTAGCGATGTGTTCAACCTATAATCATATTTGAGAAAAATTGAGAAATTTTTCTCATTTTAGAAAATATCTTTGATCATGATGAACACCACTTCGGATAATGAGCAAGGATTTGGAGCTGAAGCTTTATCGGTTGAGTTTTTTTTTTTTTTTTTGAGGATTAATCGAGTTCATATTTCAGATGTTGTTTTCGAGTAATTCATCTGACGACAGTCCGATTGAACTGATACTTGAGCAATATAACCAGCTCAGAAAAGAAGATTGTGACAGTGCTATTGTGGTAGGTCGGACGGAAATCGAGGTCGAGAAAAATTGGAAAAAAAAAATTGCCGACGTGGGGGAGCGAACCCATAGCCTTCCCCCTGCTAGTCAAACCTCTTCCCTGTTGCACCGCGCGGTCACATTTTGCAAGCAGCTGTTTCCCAAATATGTTATAGCTGTTTTTCAAATGAAAAAAATCCTAAACTTTGGAGACCCCTTTTTGCTCTTTAACCTGGAGCTTAAAGTCTACAGTAACCCGGAGCGAATTTGTAACAAAGAGATTTGATACATTTTATACACAACTTTGTGGTTACCAATTTCAGAACTGTGAAGATCGTCCACTTTACAAACTGCTCATCGGCTACGGTTTCCTGTTTGTCTTCATTCTTGCACTTTTCGGCAACTTTGTCAATCTTCTCATCTACAATTCGGATCACATCAAATACTACATTGCCATTCGCATGCTTTGCAGTCGTCTTCTCATGAACTCACTCACTCTCATCTTCATCCTGCCCCGCGCACTTCGGATCATTCATCTATGGCAACCCGGTTCGCCGATCGACCTGAAGTATTGGGATTTCTACCCGTATCAGGTGTATTTTGTGAATCTTTTCGGATTTTGTGCAATGTGGCTGACGGTTATGATGACTGCTGAATGTTATCTTCACGTATTTTTTCCGTCGCATTCCAAATCGCTTTGCACCAAAAAAAATCTTTCAAAGTAGGCGAGACTTTTTTAAACATAATAGTAGATGTGTGTTTCAGAAGTTATTTGATAATCCTGTCTGTTGGTGCAGTTCTCGCTTTGATGTACATCAATAGAAATGTGACTATTGCGCCAAGTTGTGATGAATACGTTGTTCAAATCATTGCTTCAGAAGGTATTTTCCCAATTTTTTCTGCCAAAATAAAGTTTTTTGTCAGATATTCTAATGATATATCTCGAAAAAATCCATACAGTCGCCAATCTCCTTTTCGCCATAGTCATCCCGATGAGTATTTTGTGCTTCATGGCGGCTAGCATTTTGTGGCGCCTTGTACTCCGACGCACTGAATTCAATTCACATTTTACGTGGGCTTCTGTCTTGTGATGATTCTCAACAAAAATATAATTATAGGTCAGAGAAACGATGTGTCACACGAATCACACTGATCACCACTGGTTTGCAAGTGAGTTTGACATTCTGCCGAAACATAAAATTGACAAAAAAAAAGCCTTTTTCTTCTGTGAAAAACTATTGAAAATTCCGAAAAAATAAAAATAAATAAATTTCTCCTCGAGAAGTACACAATGGGGGGGGGGGGGGCGTGTGTTTTCTCGGCCACGGCCACACAGCCACCACAGATTTTTTTGTGCAAATGAGTGAGTCCCCGCGAGCTAGAACACTGCACGTTGACATTTTTGAGATAATAGATGGAAGAGAAACATTTTGCGTGGCCTAGAAAACAAGATAAATTGTTTAGCTCGTCGCCGAACTCCCACCAATCCCCGTCTTCATTTATGCAACAATTTTCGGCCCCTCTGTCACCAATCAATCTGCTCTATGCATCTGGAATACAATCGCAATTTTCTTAGGACTCTGCAATATTTCGTTGTCGTTCTTTGTATACGTCGTATTTTCTGACAAGTTTCGGGAGATGGTCAAAAAGTTGGTTGAAAAATGAACTTTCAATAAGAACTATGAAAAAAAAATGTTTTTCAGAAGATTCTTCGAACTTTTCAAACCTTGTTGCTCGCCAAGTTCATTGATTCATTATGAGGATCCTCATCAACTCGACTCGAAAATCACTACAACTTTGTTGTCCAAAGAATTACAGCTTCCTAAAAGTGCTACAATCGAATCATCGATCTCAAATGAAACATATCTTCTTGCTGAACGTAGTGTTGATTCATATTTGTAATTTTTTTCATGTGGAAAACTTTTTCAAAATTTTGTTTTGTGTTGAAAATAAAGTTTTTGTGTGTGTGTGTTTTTTTTTCGTTTAAAAATCCAAAAGTTCGCTGAAATTCAAAATCGAGGCTTTGAAAAATTCCGGGCCCAAAAATTACTGCTCTAAGAAAAAACCAGACCCGGAAGTTTTTGCGAGTTCCAGGTCCGAAATCTAGTCCTCATTTTTTGAAAAAATTGGGCGCGAAAAATGTTGGCCTCAAGTTTTTCACCCATCAGAAATTGAAAAATAAAATCAGGCCCCAATTTTTTGATTTGAAAAAATATAGAATCCATCAAAACTTGAAAAACATCCGAAAATTTCAAGCTCAAAATATTTTTTTCGTTCCAGAAACCTGTGCTCCAAGAAAAAAAACGAGGCCGGGAAATTATCCTAGCCTCAATTTTTTGCTCATAAAAAAATTCAGCCTCAAAAATTCTATCGTATTCCGGTCCGAAACTCATCCTCAAAAAATCCAAGTCAAAATTTCCAGATTTTACGTCTGAAAAAACCAGCAAAAAATCAATTTTCAACATAAGCATGTAGGTTTCGAGAATATGCACATTTTTCTCTGCGTCTCGTACTCTCTCACGAAAGAGAGTACGAGACACAGATTCACGAAGGGTCAGACAAAATGGGAATTTCAGAAATTTTCAGGTTATAGGTCTCCTTTCTGTGATCTCGCTATTCGGCGGTGGTTTGCGTGAAAGACCAGTGAAAATGAATCGAAAATAATCTGAAAAAATAATTCCCCTGTGATTAATTTGATGACTATTCCTACCACATATCGCTTTTCGATAACTCTGAATAATAAACAAATTTGGAAGAGGATCAATCACCGGAAAAAATGCGATTGATAACGTGACAATTCCACTCAGCATCCCAACATCTTTACCCAAAAAAGCGAACAAAAACCAGGTAAAAACCGGAAAATGAAGAAGTATAACTGGCACCATCGTTTGAGTCACTAGCGCGTAGAACAATTGACTTTGTAACATTTTGAAGTGAGTCGAAACACCGGCCATTTGTCCAAGTTGATTCATTTTTAAATAAGTAGCCAAGCCGAAATATGTCATAGTACAGAGTGATGTGACAATAATTGTCCAGAAAATGAAAACAGCAACAACTGGTTGAAAATCAGAAGAGTCGTCGAATAACAAACCGAGATAAAGGGTATGTTCAATTTTCATGTCGTAAACTTCCAGGATATCATTTTTGATATAATCATTGAACCGGGGATTAGGACACGCGATCAAGAGGGCAACAATAAACCAGACAAAACCATACGACAAGGGAATTGAGAACCAAAGAACAACTCGCCAATCATTGAACGTTTCCAATAAATTGCTTCTGAAATAAGCTACAGAAAATGAAACCCTCTCTACCGTTATACCCTTTAACAACCAAGTATCGATAGAAAAATGTGATGGCGAAAATTCCTATAGAAGCACCGTACATTGCACAAAAAATTGCTGGAAAAAATGATTTCTAGCTGACAATTTCAGCATTTTCGTGGCGAGACCTATGCATTTTTTCGAAATATGTTTCTGGTTCTCTTCCGTCAAAATCATGTCATTTTCACAGTGCACAACCGCTCAAAAAAACTGGGAAAAAATTAAAAAGAAAAAACTAGGTGTACGGTATGCAACTGTGCAAACACCGTGTCGTGAAAATGCACGAAAAAATAATTTTTTTTTTTGAAAAAAAAATATTTGACCTGAAAACTTCGCTTTTTGGGGGGTTTTAGAAGTTGAAACTTTTATTGATGAAGAATCAGTTATTGTGCATTTTCAAGTAACCGTGTTTGCACATCTTTGGTTACTGTATGGCTCTAAATAATCGCAGAGTTGATCAACAACAAACCATGTATGACGAGCATAACATCACGAGAAAAAATCGCATCTTCAACATCAGTCATTACCGCAAAAGAACTTCCATAAGACAGATAAACCTTCAAAAAAAAACTCAACTTTTTTTTACATATTTTTCATTATTTACCGGTGAGACATAAGCATCCATTAGAGATAGAATCATCTCAATCATCGCAATATAAATCATAAGATATTTATAGGTTCCGAATTGATGTGGCGATTTGGTGACAATTAGAAAAATCAAGAAAAGATTGATGATAATTGATAAAGTTACACACCAATTTTGCGCTTCTTTTTGAAAGCTGAGCCAGGTTTCAGCGATCATAACGACAAGAAAATGATATTTGAAAAATAATATCTCTATTAATTACTATAATGTCTCTAGGGAGAACCTTATCTCAATTTTTCTCAAAAACAAAAAAATCAGAAAATCACTTTACCATACATACCAAGTGAAAGAAAAAAAGGCAAAACGTATTGCTAAATAAGAGAGTTAGAGAAAAATTGGGTGGTAAACCTTTTCACCGCGCATCAGACCAGAAGCGCTCGCCGATTCGAGTTTAGCCAAAAGTCGTCACAAAGCTGCGGCTAATCGGGTTTACCGGACGGCCTGCTGATAAGCGTAAGGCTTATGGCAGACCCTTCTTAACCTCAGCAACCCGATGCCTTCAATTCCGTATCTCCCTCTTTCTTCTCCAACGTAAGAGTGGTGAAGTTCTCAGCTACTGTCGGATGAATTCCAATCAATCGATCGAAATCGGCTTTTGTCGCTGATAGCTTCAAAGCAATTCCGAATCCTTGCGTAACTTCTCCTGCGTTTGGTGTCAAAATATGGAAGCCAATCACTTTCTCCTAAAATTGACAAAATTTCAATTTATAGTAAAAATCGAAACTTCCTACCTCCTCATATCTCAAACAAATCAACTTCACATAACAATGATCTTTATCCATTCTTTCGGGGATTGTATACTCCAGCGGGATGAAAACATTGTGATAAACAATAATGTTGTCTTTTCCGTGTTTTGAAATGGCATCTTCTTCTGACAACCCACAACATCCATATTCGAGAGGAGTGAAAACTGTTGTTGGAATTTGATCGTATTCTGTCTGAAAAAAATGGATATTTTCATTTCACTGAATCAGATCTGGCCCCTCACAAAAATTTAGGGACCAAAAAAAACAACGGAATTGTTTACTTATTGATCAAGATCTAGATCAAAGCCCGAAGAGTTCAGTGCTCGGCCCGAAAATGACAAAACGAACCAAACTTGAAGTTTTTTTCCATATCAAAAGTACTGTACTTTTGATATTTTTCACGGGGTTGGTTGGAAACAGTCTTGGGCAGAATCGAGACCGGAATTGTTTTAATTTCCGGAATTACCGACCATTTTCGGAATTTTTAGGAACTTTTTCCGAACTTATTTTCGAAACTTTGCCCATTTGGTCAAAAACTCACAGTGACATTTTCTAGAGTAATATTATTTTCTCTCAAATTTCCAGCTATTTTTCTCTATGTTTTTCGTTTTTGTCCTTATGTGACATTTTATTGATCAAAAATAATTGGGTAAGCATTGGAGAAAAGGTCACACCTGTTGTTGTTATTTACGATGTTATCAATACTACTATTCATTCGGCAGTGAGGGATACGCGCTCTATCTCACATCCCCCTTTTTTCCATTTGTTTCTCTGCGCTCTCACGTTCGCACATACTCTTTATTTTTCTTTGTGTCTTTTTTCCCTCTCCCCACAGAAAAACTCGTACTCTTCGCTGCCGAACGAACAGTACAATAACAACAGATGTGACCTAATTAGACCTTTTTCACACCTTATAAAACTTGAACTTTTTTTGTGCCGCCTGGGTTACTGTACAACAGGCTTGGTCGGAGTCTAACTTGCTCCGTTTTTTTGGTTGTCATACACAGTGACAAAAATATTTTCTCAAGATTTTCAAAGTGACAAAATTTTAAGGATTTTTTTGGTACCCTGTTAGGTCAGGTATGAACTAAACACTTACCAACTCATTGGCTCCTTCAATCAACCGTCGCATCAACACCCTTCCAGCTTGAATAGCTACCGGCGTCAATTCGGGAGTTCCCTCAAGCACATCACCAATCGCATAGATATACGGAACCGACGATTGTTCTCGTTTTCCAACCACTTTTTTACTTTTCGCTCTCTTCACTCCGGCCAGATCTAATCCAACATCATCAGTCACTGCTTCTCTGCCAATCGCCATCAAAATCTGAAACAAACCTTTTTTCTGGGGGCTCAGAAAATCTCTGACTCACCGTGTTGTATTCTTCTGAAGTTGTGACAACTGATCCATCTTCAAGTTTTTTCTCCCAATAAACTTTGTATCTTCCCGCTTTTTCTTCAGTTTTCTCCTCAATTTGCTCGATTTTTGATGGTACTCCGCTGAAAAAACACTTTCGGATCGATTTTATGAAAAAAACTGACTTTTCAAATTTCATGCCATATGAAACCATATGTGATCGAATTCTCTCAGCCATATCTTGATCAAAACCTCTCAACAAAATCGACCTAACCATTACGGTAACATCGAAACCGAGTCCGTGCAAAAATCCGGCACATTCTAAACTGACATACGACGCTCCGACAGTCAACGTTTTGCCCGGCGGATAGGTGAGTTGAAACAAGTCGTCACTAGTGATCGTGTACTCTTTTGCGCCGGGAATTTCGGGATATTTCGGGCGGAGACCGGTTGAGATGAGAAATCGATCAGCGGTAAGTTTCTCAACCTTCTTCTTCTTGTTGGTCGCCGAAATTTCGAATGGTCCCGTAAACTCGCCGTATGAGTTGACATATGTCACAGTTTTTTCGCGAAGCGCCACTCGATAACCCCAATTCAGAGATGAAATGTGGTCTTGTACAGCGTCGCGTAGTTGTGTCCAATTGTGCTTTATTTCTCCGTCCGGTAATTTCCATCCAAACTTTTTTGCGTCGTTTATCGAATGACCTAGCAATGATGCTTGATGCATCAACTTTTTTGGAATACACCCAACGTTGACGCACGTTCCACCGAGTCCCCATGTCGATCCTTGCGGTGAGGGCTTGACAAAATCGAGACACGCAACTTTTTTGCCCAGTCGTGCTGCTTCTTTAGCTGCAGCCAATCCACCCGATCCTCCTCCAATAACGATTAGATCATATTTGTGATCTTTGAGCCATTCGGTTAGATGATTCGATTCTGATATTTTTTTCAATTCGGTTAATCCGCCAACAGCATCTCCCTTGACATACACTAATGGCCACGAATTATGAAGTGTCAAATATTGAATCCTCTTTTTGGTCAACGCATCCACGTAAATTTCGGCTACTTCAAAAGTGACTTCAGCGACTTTTCCAGCATTTTTGATGATTTCAACAATCTCTTTCACATTCGTCTCGTCTTTATCGAAAATCACCGCTGCTTTAGAAGTTGCCGCGAGTTTCAACGCTTCTTTCAAAGAAGTCGTTGGCCTCTCGTCTCCTGATGCCTCTTCACGCTTCTGCTGTTTTGCATCCGGCTCACCGTTAATTGGGGGTTGATTGCGGGTGGATGTTGGTGGTGGCATCCCCGAAGCCACCGCACCCATAAACTGTTGTTGTACTTCTGGAAAAAAATGCATTTGTTTTTGCTTGGAAAAAAATCACAAGATTTGTTATCAGTTTTCTTGCGAAACCGGGAGAAAAAAATATAAAAAATTTCAATCGATAATGTTTCAAAATCAAACAACGACACTCCGCTCAATTCCGCTGACAGCCCGCGAAACGTACACATTTTCAAAATATTTTTTAAAAAATTGGAATTTTTTCACACCCGTTTTTGGAACGCAATGAGTTTTAGGTATACGGTCTGCAAATTGTGCAAACACCGCGTTGTCATAATGCACAATACCGTAATTTGGGTCTCACCCCGCTCACTATTTCTTTTCTTAGACCTCTAGTAAAAAACAGGAATAGCCTTTCACCCAGTTCGAAACACGCTGAGTTCAACCATGTGATTAGTTATTTTTTATACGCAGCCGTTTTTCTGAAAATGGTTGCACCGATTTTAGCAAAATAAACACATGCGCCTTTGATATATTTTTTCTCTCAAAAATTTAAAATTTTCATACTATAATTCAGAGATGGTGAAGTACTTCAATCAAACCGTCATAAGAAGAGGAACACAATCATATTTTTGGTTAAATTTTTGGTTAAAACACAAGCGAGAAATAGTGAAAAAAACACATTTTCAGAGTTACTGTATTAAAGGCGCATCGGTTTGATTGTGACGTTGGTTTCGTAACGGAGCTTAACATTTTCGCTAGACCTGTTACAGGTACCAAAAATAACGTTTCACCCAGAACAAGACACGCTGAATTCAGCTGTGCTTTTCGTTTTTCATGTAGTTACGTCATTTCTGAGAAAATGGTTGCACCGTTTTTTCACCATAAAACTACATGCGCCTTTAACTCTTTTTTTTCCCTGCGTAGTTTCCCATTGATTTAAGCGAGTGTGTTTTCACAGTTTTTTCTACAGCGTTTTCATTCTAACAAGTTTCACACAATGACCGACAAAGAAAATGCTCCAGTTGCTGTTACCAATTCCCATGAAAAGGTATGTTAAAAATTTTTAAAAAAATTCGAGGCAAAATCTTAATTTTCAGCAAACCTCTAATACCTCACAAAAACAAAATGTAGGAGAAGGGTTTGTTTTTATTAAATAAATGAACAATGAAAAAGGAAATTTCAGATGGAGTCTAGACGATTTTGATGTAGGAAGACCACTCGGAAAAGGAAAGTTTGGAAACGTTTTCATTTCCCGCGAGAAGAAAACAAAACGGATAATTGCGTTGAAAGTTTTATTCAAAAGTCAATTACTTACTCTGAAAGTAAGCCACCAACTTCGCCGTGAAATTGAAATTCAATATCATCTCAGGTAAAAACAAAGGCTCCGGGACATTTCGCAGCCAGACGTTTCGCAGCCGAGACATTTCGCAGCCGGACATTTCGCAGCCGGACATTTCGCAGCCAGACATTTCGCAGCCAGACATTTCGCAGCCGGACGTTTCGCAGCCGCATTAACTTTTGAAAAAAAAAGGTGTTGAATTTTTTGGTTTTTTGGTTTTTCAAGTTTGGCGAACAGGTTTTCGGGTATGGCGAACAACGTGGTGATGTTTGTTTTGCACCAAAATGAAGGCGCACCTAAGTTTTCACGTATTTTACGTGAAAAATCGATTGATGCGGATTTTGTTGAATTTTTGAGACAAGAGATATTTTGCTATGGCGAACAACGTGGTGATGTTTGTTTTGCACCAAAACAACACATTTTTGAAAAAATTATTTTAAAAAGTTGAAACAAACACATTTCGAAAACAAAAAAAAAGTAAAAAAAAAACAGAAACAAAGATTTAGACGTATTTTTTCGCCGCACGAATGGCTTTGAGAAATAGAATTCCTGTCAACGGAGCTCCTGCGGCGTTCTTTTTCTGCATTTCGAAAAATGTTGTTTTCCGTGCAATTTTAACGATTTTGGTGCAAAACAAACATCACCACGTTGTTCGCCATAGCAAAATATCTCTTGTCTCAAAAATTCAACAAAATCCGCATCAATCGATTTTTCACGTAAAATACGTGAAAACTTAGGTGCGCCTTCATTTTGGTGCAAAACAAACATCACCACGTTGTTCGCCATAGCAAAATATCTCTTGTCTCAAATATTCAACAAATTCCGCATCAATCGATTTTTCACGTAAAATACGTGAAAACTTAGGTGCGCCTTCATTTTGGTGCAAAACAAACATCACCACGTTGTTCGCCATACCCGAAAACCTGTTCGCCATGCCTGAAAAACCAAAAAACCAAAAAATTCAACACCTTTTTTTTCAAAAAAAAAAGCGGCTGCGAAACGTCCGGCTGCGAAATGTCTGGCTGCGAAATGTCTGGCTGCGAAATGTCTGGCTGCGAAATGTCTGGCTGCGAAATGTCCGGCTGCGAAATGTCCGGCTGCGAAATGTCTCGGCTGCGAAACGTCTGACTGCGAAATGTCCCGGAGCCAAAACAAAATAATTTTCATTTGAAAATATGTCGTTTTCCAGACATCCCAACATATTATCACTTTTCGGGTATTTTCATGACGAAAAACGGGTTTTTGTCATGTTAGACTACGCAAACTGCGGCGAACTCTTCAATTTTCTGCAATCCCAACCAGGTCATCGAATCGATGAACCGTTAGCCGCAAGATTTGTTCGTCAATTATCGAATGCTCTCAATTATTGTCATTCAAAAGGTGTTATTCATAGAGATGTTAAACCGGAGAACCTGTTGCTTGATGCAAAACTCAATTTAAAGGTTTGTCGAAAAGTCCAGTTTCTGTTAATAAGCAAAGTTTTTTTCCAGCTTGCCGATTTTGGTTGGAGTGTGGTTGCAGATCATTCAAAACGAAACACTCTTTGTGGAACGATGGATTATCTAGCCCCGGAAATGGTGTCCAATAAACCACATGATTTTGCTGTTGATATTTGGGCGGTTGGAGTTTTAACATTTGAAATGCTCGCCGGCTATGCGCCATTCGCCAAGCACAATAACGAAACATTAATTGCAAGAATAAAAGAATGTCTAGTCGATGTTAGTTTTACTTTCAAAAAAGCTCACAAAATCAATATATTTCCAGTATCCGCCGGCCATTTCTACTCTGCCAAAATCGCTGATTCGCGCAATTATCAAAAAAGAGCCCAGAGAAAGACTTGCACTGGCAGAAGTTGTGCAACATGAATGGATCAAAACAATGGAAGAACTGGAAGAGAAGAGTGCACAAAAGTATCTGCGCAAAATTGAAGAATCAAAGAAAAGCAATTGATTTCTTGTCAAACAAAAGTCCTCCGGGTTGTCAATTTTTACGAACTAATTCATTTCCAACATTATTGTAAAATTATTTCCGCATTCTACATTTTATTTATTTTTACTGATGAAATATTTCAAGATTACACTCACCTCTATTAGACCCATTTCGAACGGTCTGAAAACATCTGCGAAACATCACTCGAACATTTTTTTGAAAGCAAATATTGACCAAAAATCGATAAACGAATAATGTGAGAAACCGGATTTTTATAGAATATGAATGAATTCATCCAATTAGCATGAAATTTTTAACCAAAGAGGCGGAAAAATAAATATTTTTTTGGAAATATGACTCTGAAAACAATCCCATAGGCCCGGTCCGGCCCGTTGATATCAGAATCCCTGCGAAAAAAGAAAATTGTGCAAAAAATCATTACACAATGTTTTGGTTGCAATTTTCAGCCGGAGAAAAAAGTTGATAAAAGATGTGTGGGCGAGATTCTCGATAAAAGTCTGATTGATTGGAAAAATGTTTCATTTCGCTCGAAATGATTCTGCGAATCATTCTATGCTCCTTCTTGTCTTCTTCTGTTTTTTCGCTGCTTCACACTTCTTCGTCAACCGATGCCACCTCGTTGTACTGTTTTGTGAATATTCCAGAGGTGAGGAAATTTTTCGATGAAATCTAGGTTGTTCAAAGCTTTCCAAGTTGTTTTCTCCGTTTTTTTGGCTCGTGACATTTCAAAACCACGGCCTGCCAAGAATTACCAAAACCGTTATTGCGTACTTTTGTGGCTACAGTACCCAACAATTAATTGATTTCGGCGGGATTTCAAAAATTGGAACACTTGCACATAATTTATCTGTTTTTCATGTGAATAATTCATTGATCAATAATTTCACACCAACAATTTGGCGAATCTGTATTTTTTCTCAAGACAAAATCAAAAATGAAGAAAAAAGTGTGCGCCACTTTTGCACACAGAGGAACTCTCCGCCTCTTCGAGTGTGCGGTGTTGCAACACCTTTTTGGCAAAAAAGTTTTTCTCGCTCTTTCAATAAATGTGTGTACCGACATCCCACGGGATGCGCCATACAGTGAGACAACTTTTCAACTTCCTTTTCTGGATTTTCATGCGGTTTCGAAATGTCGCGTTTTCAACATTTTGGACATTTCTTTCAGAGACAAATTTTCGATCCAAATGTACTTTCGAACATCTCCTGCACCCACTTTGTCTACAGCTTCATTCCGATCAACAATCCGAAAGGAACTCCCGAATTCACAAATTACGATTTGATGTATAACGGAAGAGATGGAAATATTCGCAAGTTCTTGCGTCTTCGATCAAAACATCGTGACGCCAAATTTCTGCTCGGTGTTGAGCGAAAAACAATGTTTCGCGATGTCAACGATGCGACAAATGTGGCGCGAGGAGTGTTGAAAGCGTACAAAGAAAAGTGATTGTAGTTTTTCGAAAAAAAAAAACAAAAAAAATTTGAGGTTTCAGACAATTTGATGGTGTTTACATCAAATTCGACGGTCATCATCTTTCACAATATTCCTCGATTGTTTTTGTTGAAACACTATCCAGCTCGACGATGAGACCAACTATTGGTGTCACTGCTCGACAACTGTGGCAACCTGAAGTTGTTGGTCGACTTGGCGAGATTTCCGAAAAAGTTGATCATGTTTATCTGGACATGACTGTTGTTCCAGTGAGTTGACGGAGCTTTGAGAAAAAATATCGATCACCAATTTCAGTCGAATGAAGACCCAATGATTGTTACTCAAACTGATGTGTTGTTTGCTAATGGTACAGCGCCTTATGAGGACACCATCCAGGGAAATGTTGACAAGTGAGTAGCCAAAACTACTGTATTACTGTATTATGTATAGACGACGCAAAGTTGCGTCATTTGTAGTGTCCTTTTTTAAAATTTCTAATGGCACCTGGTCTAAGAGGTGAAAAAGTACCGTGACATTTTTTTGGTCGAAAACTCACAGTGACATTTTCTAGAAAAATATGATTTTCTCTATTTTTTTTTCGTTTTTGTCCTTACGTGACATTTTTTGATCAATAATAATTGGTCAAGCATTGGAGAAAAGGTCACACCTGTTGTTGTTATTTATGATGTTATCAATACTACAATAACAACAGATGTGACCTAATTAGACCTTTTTGCACACCTCATAAAATTTGAAAACCTCATAAAAGGTCAGGTATGCTCAATAGAGCGCACATAATCTTCCAGAGAAAAAGAAAATCTGCTAGTTATGTGTTTTCCTGGCGCTGTATCAAATTTTTTGGCCCTTTTTCTATGAAACACCCAAAACAGCTCACAGGATTTTCCAAAGTTTTTGGAAGCTTTCCAAATTTCCGAATTTAGTACTGTAGTAAAACAAAAAACATGTGATCTGGAAAATCACGATACCCTCTGTTTCTTGGCTTTTAAGCAAGAAACAGCGAAAAAACACAAAAATACTAACACATATGAGACGAAGACGGCGATGGAGTTCGTATCTGAAATAACACAGAGTTAGAGACACAGAGTAGTAGTCGCGGCATGTGCGCTCTAGCGAAACAGAGTTTTTATTGATAGTCGAAAAATTTTATTTGGAAACACTGTGACGCACTTTTGCGGTGTTTGAGGTTCAATGAGGCAGAAAAGTTTGAATATATTTAAAAATAATGATTTTCTCGAGGTTTACTGTACCGCACACACACACACAAATGGTGTTTGCACAAGATTTTTGTCATGAGGAAGACTTCAAAAATAGTTTTTTTTTTTCAAGAATTAGTTCTCACATACCTGTTTTCAATTGTTTTCCAATGGTGTTGAGGTTATCAAGCAGATAAAAAATGAAATAATGTTGCCTTCGTTGTTGATGTTGATGGTTCCAACACTAACTTGTAGCTGAAAAAAATTACGATCTCAAAAAGTCAACGTTTTCAAAAGACCCCTGAAAAATAGCCCACACTTAAATTATGTTTCCCCAACAATGAAACGAGTGTCAAGCCCTATTATCAACACCTTTCTTCATCGTTTTCCGGTCTGTTCCAAAAGGATGTAAACATCCTCACTCGATCTGACGACCAAATGAAGCCGGGCTCGGACTCTGGTAGATGGTACTCACTCGGAAAGGTGTTCGACACAAAATTCCACTGAAGTTGGAGGTTTAAAAATGAAAAAATGGACCCAAAATACGGTAAAGTAACTTATCTTGACGAATTTGTAGAGTAAAATATGTGCAGACAGCCTCACACAACAACAAAAAAAATGCAGAATGATGCAAAAATAATATGAAGGAGAAGAAATGAAAAACGTGTCACGTATTTTATTTTAAAAACGTGTAATTTTTTTCACCTTTTTTAAATCGCGCCATTCATTAATTTTTTCATCTGTCATTTCTTGGAAAATGAGGACAAAAGAAAATGTGGCGTGGTAGTTCAGCTGGTTAGCTTTTGTTATAAATTGAGAGGTGGAAGGTTCGATGCCTCACCCGGGCAATTTTTTTTGTTTTTTTATACCGAATATTTTTTCAGACTTGCCGAAGAAGGTATCCACATGCAAAAAAAATAAACAAAAAAATTGTCCACGTAAAACGCCCGCGGCATGTTTGTTTGCAACTGCGGCACACCATTTTTTTCATTGGAAAGCTCAGGTACCGCCCCTTTTTTTGCAAAAGTACGTGGGACACTTTTTTTCATTGTTTTTGTTTATTTTTTTTGCATGTGGGTATCATGCCACACAAAGTTGTTGTCGGATTATCATCATCGGGTTGGATGTTCAAAGTTCCTTCAGTTCTCAAAGTGACGCATGGCATGTACGCCGAAGAGCACGGCAAACGTGTCAGCTATCAACAAGCTTGCAAAGCTCGCGGAGCAGTGTTGTTCGACAACAAAACATGGAACGAGATAACAATTCACGGGCAAGACTGGACGTGTTCGAATCTGCCCGCGATGAATGGTCTAGCCAAAAAAATCGACTGGATCCTTCAGCAGAGTTTCGGCGGCGTCGGTTTTTCGTCGATCTTCCAAGACGATCCAGCGGGTGAGTGTGGAAGTGACCCGCTGCCATCACACTCGTTGGCAATTCAAATGATCCGAGGAACCCTTGTCTCTGGACCGGCCAAATGTACCAGACTTTGCTATATGTCACCAGAGGAGATTGCCGAAACATTTCCGTTTGATTCTCTCAAATCGGAATTTTGTTCACATCTCGTTGTGAACTATCTAAACCTTGATATCCAGAATGTTTTCGAAAAACAAGAAAACGTTGACAAACTTCTAGTAAGAATCAATGAATGGCGAAAAAAAGTTGGCGAAAAAAATTCGCCGCGACTAATCCTCTCAATCGGCTCCGCTCAACCCAGCAATGTCTGGTCTTGGGTAATGGCCAACGAGATGTCGAGAAAGCGTCTGGTCGACAAAATCATCTCATCGATCAACGACGAAAGTGCGGATGGTGTTGAGATTGCGTGGACAAAGGAGAGTATTCGAAATGAGTTTGATAATAAGAATCTGATGTCATTGATCAGTGAAATTGATGGTGATAAGAATCGTGTTGAGATTATTGTTGCTGCCAGTCCTGAAAGTACTTTTGCCAATTTGTATGATATTGATTATTTGAACAAGACTGTTGATCTGGTTGTTCTTCAAACTCATCAACTTCACTCCAACAAAATTCCATTTACAGGTAAGGTTCTAGGTCCAGAAGATAATCGATGAACAAGAAAGATTATCAATAGAGCGCATTTGCTCCCTCTGAATTAATGCATTGTGAGAATTTTCCGAGAGGTCGTTTAACCGTGTGACGGACAACAGACGGGATATGCGCGGCAATATACTTTGTGTGTGCTTTTGTGAAAACAAAATAATTTTTATAGGACACCCATCTCCTTTGCGCGCTGTTCCATCAATGAAAAACCAAAAAATGAGTGTTGAAGAAATGGTAAAATTCTGGACGACAAAGGGAATGGCTAGACGTCGCCTAGCAATCTCATTAACAGCCTCGGCCATCTCCATGTCATACATAGCACCAAGTCAAAAATCAATGACAACTTCACCATTCGGCCAAGTCGCCTCGGTGTTCAGATCCGACTCGGACGACATCACAACTCAACAAGAGATTTGTGAATCTCTCCAAATGCAAACATCCGAATCGGGTTGGGTCGACGACGCTGACGTGCCGTTCATTCTTCGCAAAAATCAATTTGTTGCGTATGAGAATTTGAAGAGTGCGCAAGTCAAAGCGGTGTGGGCGTCGATTGAAGGTGTCGGCATGGCAATGTACAATTTGCCGGCTGATGATCCGTTTGGTATTTGTGATAATCGCACAGCTTTTCCGCTTTTGACACAGTTGGCGAGAACTCAAGTTTGTTCGAAATGTATCAAACCGCACAATTTCCGCAAATGTGAACATGACTTCAAAGTGTCGTGCAGTTTTGATTTGAAAAAATCTGTCCGTAAGTTCGAGAATTCTCCGCATGTTTTTCACATGACTGACTGGCGCAGTGGTAGCGCGTTCAAATTTAGAGAAGACATTTTGATGGGTTCGACTCCGGCGCGCGTAATTTTTTTTTTTTTTTTTTTTTTTTGAAAATATTTTTGCAGATCGGTAAACTTACCGCGCCAGAGATATCAAATTTCTTTCCAGCAACATTCAAAACATCAATCGTCCCTTACGAACGTTGCACTGAAGTCGTCGTCGAACAACTTCATTTGAACTCAGCCGCCAAAGTATCGTTCCATGACAAACACGAAGAAACGATTGCCAAGAATATGGTATTTTTCAGTGAAACTTTTCCAAAATACATGAAAATTTCCAGACCAATATTCGAGCAAAAATGGGAAAATGCGGTATGACAATGTCGCTCTATTGTGGTAAACATGAGCGAACTTTTACCAAACTTCTTGTCAACAATATGACAGCGACGATTGACAATATCATGGAGACTATGAAAAAGTATCAATTCTCAGGAGTTTTGTTGGATTGTGAAGACGCTGTGCATAGACAGAATCATGTGAGAAAAGAGTTTTATTAGCTTGAAAACAAATTTGGTTTCAGAGATTGTTCAACAGTTTTGTTAGACATCTCAAAGAAAGATTGGATTCGGGAAACGCGGCGAATAACTGTTCGAGAAGTTTGTCAATTCGATTCACTGGAAAGACGACTTCTCCAAATGCATACTACCAAATTTCTCAACTCAACAAACTATCACATGTAACATTGTCGAATATTGACAATGTTTATCGAAATGACAAAATGTTCATCGGAAGTGATGACAGTTATGTGAGTTGACACCAGGTTGATGAAGTGTTCTTTATGGTTTCAGGAGAATCTTCTGTCAAAATGGCTTACAAGTGGTGTGAAACCCTCCAAAATTATCATGGAAATCTCGCCATACGCCTCCCGTCAAGCAAAGAACGGCACAATCAACACGTTGACACAGGGACAAGTTTGCGAAACAGTTGGAAATCGCGCCATATTCGACGAGAACTTCTTGAACTTTGTCTCAACTCATCAGCATTCAACTGGTCTTATCAGCTCACCAACTGTTGCCACATTCAAGTATAAGGTGGGATTTGAAAAGTAGGTTTCAAAAACAATATTGAAGTTTAGATTGGATTCGCTGTTCGAGAAGGATTGGCAGGTATCGGTGTTCGGAGTGTGAACGGCGACGATTTTACCGGAATTTGTGGTCGTGGCTCATTCCCGATATTGAAGAGTGTTTATGGAAAACACAAGTGTTGAATCTTGTTCTTGTGTGGTTTTTTATAAAAGTATACAGCAAAATGTTTAGGCCATGCATACAAATTAAAGAATAATCTCTCAAAAAGAAAAAAACGCAAAAAAATAAAAATAAATTTTTTGTGTGTCGTTTCACGTCATTTTAGTTGTTCGAAAGACAGTAGTTTGACGCACAAATGCACAGACCGAAAAAGTTTGGAGTCTAGTAACAGACAGTTTGTACGACACTCCACCTTGCCACTTGTTTAACGCGCTGTTAAACAAGGAGCAGAGCGGAGTGTCGTAAGATGGGATTTTTTTTCTTTTTTTGCTAAAATTCGTTGATGAAACAAGTTCAAAAATAAATTTATACTGATTGCAAAAATATAAACAAGTTACACCTATTCATTTTCCCTGAACAGCAATTTCAATTTCACGCATCGCTCGCAACACAACCTCCTCGCGATATGGCGGAGCTGCAATCTGAACACCGATCGGCAAGCCGACCGAACCTCTAGTCGCCGATTTCGCCAACTTGTACCATTGATCAGTCTCCGGATAGTCGTCAAGATCGAGCTCGTCTTTTTTCGTCACATGCGTCAACGGCACAACGCCGGCCGCATAATCGAGAAGATTGAAAATACACGTATAACTGACACCGGCCACAAGTTTCGACGGAATATCATGTCGTGGCGCTGGCATTATTTGCGGGGGGCATAGAATGACATCAAGATTGTCGGCGAACATCAATTCGACAAACTCCTCGCGATACCCCTCAATACCAGCATACGCTTCGCGTAGTTCTAAATGTTATCAATTGAAAAAACAAATATTTACACAATTATTTTTAGTGCGTAGAACTATTTGATCTTTGATAAGATTTCTAACTCACCAAACGTGTCTCTTGTTAATGACTTCATAAGAAGTGATAGTCTTGGAAAAACAAAACTCATTGGATAACTCAAAAGTCGTTGAATCCACAACGGTACAATCCACAAAGTAACCTGTGTCGAAATTGTTGGCTCGATGAGATCTTGCAAAAGTTTGCGGAGAAGATATTGTCCCCCATCCAGACAGACAGCCCGATAGTACAACTGCATCGCTTCGGTGACTCTTGGCGGTTTGAACGGTATCACAGTGTGTCCACGATCCTCCAAAATTTGCTTGGCCTCAAGAACAGCTCGTTGAATCGCCGGCGTTGGTGTGAACCAATCGTCATCCACATAATAACCGATTCGCAATGGTTTTGTGCTTGAATAAAGTTGCTCGTTCCACAAAACCGGTGGACAATAGGGATCCAAAGATGATTGATGAGTATCGGCCCAGACGTTTCGTAGAAATTCGACGTTTGTCTTCACATCGAGAGCCATTGGACCGTCGTTTCCTTCGATTAGGGGTTTACCGGGGACTGAGGAGCCGGCGCCACGATGAGCGAAACGCATTTTTGACGGTTTGATTGCAGCGGTGCCTGGAAAGTATGACAGTTTTCAAAAAAAAAACAAAAAAAAAAGTTGCCGGGTGCGGGAATCGAACCCATAGCCTCCCACCTACTAGTATTACATCTTCCCTGCTGCGCCACGGAACAACATTTTCGTCTTCGAAATTTACCTGTAAAATGTGCCGGAATTCGAACAGATCCTCCAACATCTCCACCCATTCCTAACACACTTCCACCCGCCGCCAACAACGCACTCTCTCCACCCGACGAACCGCCAGGTGTTCGAGATTTATCCGCAGGATGACACGTTGTTCCATACAACGGGTTGCAACAATTATAAGACAGAAGAGATTGTGGAACGTTTGTTGTGCAGAAAGGAATGAGCCCAAGTGTTTTGAAATGAGCAACTTGGAGAGAATCTTTCTCAGCTGGACGGAAAGCGTCTTGAACAAATCCTCTTGTCTGATCATATCCTTTGATCATAATACATTCTTTCAACGAAATCGGAATACCAAAAAGAGCGGGTTTTTTGAAATCTGGATTCTTCGCCTTCTCATCCCATTCCTCTGCCCATTTTTCGGCTTCGTCGATGAACATGCAAATTGCATTCGTCTTTTCGTGAGCTATAACTGCTTTGTGGAAATAGGTTCGAATTGTGTCGACGCATGAAATAGCACCGGTTTGGAGTTCGAGTCGAAGTTGATCGAAATCAAGAGAGCTGATGTGGTCGCGAGTTTCGGCGTCGACTTTTTCGCCAAGTTTGCGTGCGCGTTCAACACTTTGACGCGTTTCTTCGCGACGTTTTTCGACGACAACGCTCAATTTTTGACGAATCTGAAATTATTTTTTGAGATTATCTCCAGTGGGTTCGAAAAATCGGGTGGTTTTCGGCCCGATTCCGAAACTACCGTAATTTCTGGCCCGGAAATGTTTAGATTTGGTTTTCTAGGCCACCTAAACTTTTTGGGGCCTAGAAATTCTAAATTTCTGGCGCCAAAATCTGAAGTTCAAATTTTTCAAAAGTTTTCAGAAAAAACGCGAAATTTTTGTCCCCAAAAACTAACCTCTTTCCGATTATGCTCAAAATATAAATAATACGCAACACCGGCCGCAATGATCAACAACAAATAGAGAATCATCTTCTGAAAACGAAATTTCGTCAAAAAAAAAAATGAATCGGAGTTATCAGAAAAAAATCGGCAAAATCAAGAGGTGTTCAAAACCCGTAAAAACCGACAATAAAAATGATAAAAAGTCCTCAATTTGGCACATTTTACGAGTGTAAATATTTAAAAAAGTTTGGTTTAGGTGACACTTTCGATGACTCATATGCAAATACTAGAGGATTAATATTAGTCATTGACTTTTTTTCTCAAAATTCCCAATTCAGGGTCAAAAAAAATGATTTTTCACATGACTTTAAAATGTTTTGTTACAAAAACATTGGCCTAATACGATAAAAAATATTTTGAAAGCAAAAAAAAGGGGAAAAAATCGCTAAAATTAAATATTGACTTTCAAACTTAACAAAAACAAATAATTTTTGAAAGCGCGGGAAAAAAATTGTTTTTGAAATTTTAGAGCGGAGGAAAACTTGTGATTTCCACATAAAAATAGACATATTTTTATTAATAAGATATTTTGCCCTTCTTATCAATAACATTCCAATTGTGATCATTTTTCAAAATAAATTAATCCTTTCAAAAAAAAAATGTTTTTCAACCTAATTTTGTGTCGTGAACTAGATCTGACCCAAAACAAAAAACGAGGATGCTCCGTAGATTGAGGCCATTGTTAGTTATTCGTGTGATATCATCAAAACTTGAAACAAAATGTCAAACAGGGAGAGAGCAAAGTCAGTGAGCTCAAAAATGTACTGTAGATTGGTGGAAGTTTAGGGAGGAATCCACTCAGTTTGTTGACAACAAAGATGGAAGTGAAGGAACGGCGAGACATACAAAACGGATTAGACCAAAGTGAGTATTGAAGAACGGTCGAATTTTCGCTCTTTTTTCTTGGAATATTTGAACGCATAAAATGTGGCATGGCGGTTCAACTGGTTAGCGTTTTTGCTATAGCGTGAGAGGTCAAAGGTTCGATTCCTCACTCATGCATTTTTTTTTACTTTTTTGAAAATGGATTAAAATTCAGACGTTCTATAAACGCGTGTACGCATAGTCTGTAAAATGTGATTTTTCCAGGGAAAAAGAGGAGAACTCCAGAATTCCGGATGTCCAAGAACAAAGTGAAGGGAAGAAGAAGAGAACTCGATCCAAAACTAAGAATCCTCGAAAAAGTCAAAGACAACGCGCTGAGCAATCGGATAATCGTGAGTTTTGAACTATCTGAAGGCCAGAAAATAGTCAAATCTAAATCGGGCCGCAAATTTTGAGACCTGAATGCTCCGGACTTTTTCAGCAAATGGAAAGAAGAAGAAAGAAAAAACCAAGCCAAAGGGATTTTTTCAAGATTTGTAAGACTTTATCTTGCCAAGAAATCGTTTTCCAACTTCTGCATTTTCAGAATTCAAAAAGTTGGCGGAGGAGGAGGAGGCACAAAACCAAAAGACAATAGACCGCGCAGATCAAGAGTCTCAACTGACGGCCTATCTCCGCGAGGTCTCTCTCAACGTTCGTGTATTTCGCCAAAAGACCCGGGAACACCGAGGGACAATGTTGGGACGAAACGAGCATCGACACCAAAAGACATTTCACCAAAAGAGGGCACTTCGAAGACAGCCGTTGTTAAGGAGAAGGAGAGAGAGAAGGAGGGCGCAGAAGAGCAGACAGCTGATCCGGGAGAGATTTATAAGCAGTTTGTTGAGTGTATTTTTCAAATTGGTGAGTTGAAGAGTTTTCCCATTTTTTTAATTTCGAAAAAAAGATAATTTTTCGAGGTGTACTGTACTCGCACACACACACAAACGGTGTTTGCACAAGATTTTCGTGGTGAGATAGAATTCAAAAACCTTTTTTTTCGACCTCATAGAGTACTTTTTTAGTTTTGAACTTCACACATTCTTCAATTTTGAGATTTTCAAGAACACAAAAAACCGGCCAAATTGCGTCAATGAAAGATTTCAGAAAAGACGCAAACCCTCAACAAATACTTCCAAACAAACATCTCAAAAATCGTGCCAAAATCCGCCACCCACATCTCATCGGCCACCGACAAACTGCGCAATCGTAACCCCGACATTTTTTGCATCGAAGCGTCACGCGTCAAAATCAAGGAGAAAGATCGCGACTACATTCACGCCAATCACGTCAAATTCGACGCGCTGAAACGTGCCTACATTGCCACCCAACATCCGCTCGCCAACACTCTCGACGACTTTTGGAACATGGTGTTCAACGAGGAGTCCGAAGCGGTCGTCACGTTGACGAACGTGGCGACAGCGTCCGACGAGTTTGCTCAATTTTATCCGAGAGAAAAGGACGCCTACGCAAATTATGGCGCGTTTTTTGTGACGTGTAAAAGTGTGAAACTTCCCAAGTACAAGTACACTGCAACCGAGTACAAGCTCGAAGTACTTCCGAACGGTTGCTCACAAAGTTTGTTTGTCACCGTGTTCGAATATCCGAATTGGGGAAAATATCTAGTTCCGGCAAGTCCGAAAGTGGTTGTGTCAATTATCAAATCGATGGTCAAAGCTGTGGTAGGTCTTCATTTTCTTTTTTTGCTCAAAACCACTGTGAGAAAAGAAATTGAGAAACAGGTATACGGTATGCAACTGTGCAAACACCGTGACAAGAAAATGCACAGAAACAATATTTTTTCTAAAAATTCGACAAAAAAACCGGATAACTTCGCGGTTCTTGGATTTTAGAGGTTGTAAAGCAAGGATTAAATGAAAAACAACTTCAGACTAGAAGTGGCCCGATCGTTGTTCAATGTGAAACCGGAGTCAATCAATCGGCCGTGCTCATCCTCGTTGACGCACTTCTCCAACATCTCGCCGACAACACCATTCCCAATGTAATCAATAATCCCTCGATTCCCACCATGAAATAATTCTTCTTCTCCTTCCAGCCAGAAACGCTGATTCAAGAATTACGAAACCAACGAGGCTCCGTATTGACGCAACGAATTCAATTCCTCTCCGCCATTCACATTGTCCTATTCTTCATAAAATCGCGTTTCGGCAATTCCAAATCTTTTGCCGAAACTCTTAAACAAATTGAGACAATTGAGACAACTCTAATTGCGGTGAGAACATTTTTCGGAATCTTGTCAACCTCATTTTTTTCTTCAAGGAAACTTCTAACGCAATGTCCACCGAGGCTCACAACAACAAAGTCGAATCGCCAAGTTTTAGTCAATTGTGAAATGAAAGAGTTTTTGAAACTTCATTAAAAGGTTACATTAAAGCCTAAAAATAACAGTTTGTACAATAAACATACATAGTTTGAAAGAGTTAGAAGTTGTACCAGTCATTTGATGAGTAGTTCTTTTTTTTTTGAGAATTGAAACGTGCATAAATTTAGAGAGATAGAGAAAATGTGAGAGAAAGAAAGAAAGACAAGAAACTACCCCGCGACCAGCAAAAATAAACAAAACAAAAAAAAAACAGCGATTGAAAGTAAAAAGTTACGCATTGATGATGATACCATTTTGTTGAGGTTGTTGTTTGTCCTCGTTGAGACCTTTGAGTTCATTGATGATTGTGTGAATTTCGCGGCCACTCGTTTCAGGCAACAAGATGAGAAGATAAACGAGAGCGATGCTCGATGGAATGGCAAATAGGAGCACAAACGAGAAGGCGCCGATGCTCTGCAATAGATAATTATGAAAGAGGCTGGGTCACCAACGCTTACCATGAACAACGGGATGGTCGAAAAATTGGTGACAACCACCAACAGGCTGTGTATCGAATACACCAAACAGAACATCATTGACCGATTTTGGAGTGGAGACAACTCTGGCGGAATCGACCAAATCACCGGTCCAACACCGATTCCATACGACATGACGAATCCAAAGCATGATCCAATTGCAATTGTTCGATAGTGAAGTTGCTCAGCAACAGCAAAAATGCACATGAAGATTACTGTACCGGTGCCACATGTGAGCAATAGAATACGTCGAGGAATCCGATCGATAACCATTGTCGAGCAAATCGACGAGCATGTTAGAACAACCATCATCAGACTTGATGCCATTTGAGAAGACTCGCTAAACATAATCATTTTTTCTAGATTTTTTTCTCAAAAAAAAAACTAACATGCTCACACCCATATCGGTGAAGAAGAATGTGCTACTTTGTAAAATAGGATAAAACGGCAAAGTCAGAATGGCGGCCGATACCGAGAGTAGCATGGCTTTTCGAAGATGTGGTGTTCTGATAATGTGCATCACCGAACTATTCTCTTCACCACCTTGCTCCTGTTGTTTGTTCTCTTTACTGTGTTGTTCCATCGAGTCGATCAACAAAGTCTGATCGGGAAGATATCCTTGGAAAAAGCGAAGCGAGTTCAACGCGGCTGAACGATCCTTGGAGACGAGAAGCAAAAATTTCGGAGTGTCTGGCATCCAACAAATGAAAATCGTTGACAGTATTCCGGGAATGATTGGGAAGAAGAGCAAAAGTGACAGCGAGTGGCCGAGAAGTGCATCATGCCCGAGAATCATACCAAGAAGACACATTGTTGAGTAACCTGTCGAGTAGAGCGATGACATTGTTCCACGAAGCGAGGCCGGTGAGATTTCCTACATATTTTTTTCTTTGTTTTGAAAAATGATATCAGGTCTCACCTGAAGATACAAAATCAATGCGGCATCACTCAACGGCGAAAAAACGGCAGCGATTAGTCGTCCTCCGATCATAACTTCTGCGTACGGTGTAAAACTGGCGAATAATTGAATAGCACCAGCCACTGTCATCATGATGATCGAAATGGCGAACGCCACTTTTCGACCATACGTGTCGCAGAGGTACGGGCTACTCATTGCTCCCGCAACTTGTGCCAAATACCAAGCGGAATTTATGCCCGACTTGAGCAGAGAAACCTGAAAACGTCATTGTCAATAATTTCGTACCGACATCCCACGGGATGCGCCACACAGCATACTTGGCTTTTAGAATTTTCCCAACACAAAACTTACTTCTTCATGATCCAATGGTCGATATCGCTCGGTGAACGAGTCGTTCAAATACGTGTTCAATTTATGAACTGCCGTGTTGACCGACGTATGCGAAAATCCAGATGGAAAATTGGTCATTGCGGTGAGAAGCGAGCAAATTACAAACAATCGAATACCGTTCCACGAGAAAAGTGATGGATCGGTCATTTTTTTTTTTGGTTGAGTTATCTTTTTTTGGGGTAGGCTGGTCGCGGGGTAGTTGATCGGAGAGAGTTTGAACTCGTTGTTGGGTAATTGAAGTGATGACGATGTGGCAGATTTAACGTTTGGGCAAAGAGCCACAAACACTGCCTTTGTCTTGTTGAAACGCCTTCTTTCGTGTAGTGGCTGGTTTGTTCCGGAGAGTTCCGTCTATGAACGCTTTTGTTGGCGCGGAAGAAAAACTCTGAAAACAAAATTACTATAGAAGTATGTGTGAATCATCACTAAGAAACAATGAAGAAATAATATATGAGACAATTTTTCCGTGCTACTTAGTATACAAATGAGACTCCGCCCATTTTATCGTCAACATCCCGCCTAATTTTTGGGTGGCAAGGAAGGTTTTGGGTGCAAATGTACGTAAAACGTACTTGGACAAAGAGATAAGATATTATTCCAAATATGCGATAATTATTTTATATACCAAAACAGTAGAATCATTCAATGATGACTATTACGTGAGTTATTCAAACGCAACCAACAAAAAAAGGGAACGCCACCCAATAGTTATTTGTCTCCGAACAGTATGGTGCCAAAGCAAATAAAGAAGGTGACACGGTCACCAACGTCATAGTTGGCAAATTGGATACAAAGAAAATAATGCGAGTATTTTTGTTGACTACACAATAATCATCATCATAATTATTTTTCGGGGGATACCCTTTTTGAAATCAAGGTTGTTTGATTTCAATTTGTTATCATGAATTGATAATCTCAGCAGAGAAAGGAATTTGCATAAAACTAGAATTTTCGAGAAATCGAAAGAATGATGGTTTAATTTGTGATTTTTGTGGTCTTACACAAAATCACAGCGACATGGGGGAAACCTTTTACAAACAAAAAATGAAACTTTTTTTGAAAATAAAAAATGGAAATGTTTGAAAAGGAAAAATTCCCTCACCCGCTTGACGTTCGCGTGAAGACCCTATATGTTTGCATACTGTTCCTTGAAACGTGGTACTGTGTGTATCATTTTCATTTTTTTCTTTTTCTTTTTTTCAAGCAGCTGTTTCACCACGTTTTTCTGTTAATTGAGGGGTTAGGTTGTTCAAAACTTCTTTGAGGAAAAAAGAAATTCTCATTTTTTGTGAGATTGATCAATGATTTACATAAGCTTCATTCATACTTGGTTTCCACGAATACTTTGCGTGCTCGCCCTAACTTTCAATTCATTATTCTGTGTTCTAGTATTTTTCAAGTCGTCAAAAGCTATTTCCGGTTACAAAAATCTTTTGATATTTTTCTCCGTAACAAATATGTTCACAACAATCTTAGAATCGTTTGTTTCGGTGGCAACAGAAGGTTTCAAGCACAGTTTCATCGTGTTCATTCCACACGGACCACTTTTCAATTGTCAGCAAGTTGGCCAGTTTTTCCTAGCGCTTCGGTGTTCAATGTGTGCGTATACTTATGGGATTCTGGTTGTCCATTTCTACTACAGGTATTTATCCATCTGTAAACCTTATTTCATCAAAAGTTTCTTCAAATTCAAAAATTTGTCGATGGTTGTTCTCCTTACTTTTATATATGGTTCCAGTTGGATGATTATTATATACTTTTGCCTTGTTCCAACCAATGAGATTTACGAATTAATCAATGACGATTTCGTAACTTTTTATGGTCATCGTAGTATCGATATACCTCTAATTATTGCTCATTACAAATTTCCCATAAACAACGGGATCATTGGAATTGTTCTAGCAACACTTATAACATTCCTAGCCGTTGTTATAGATACAATGTTCACTCAAAAAATTCATCAAACTCTCAAAACTAAATCAATGAGTGGAGTGATAAAACGACTACATAAAAATGTCTTATTAGCTCTATTAGCTCAGACAATTATTCCATTTATCACCACATGTATTCCGTGCATGCTTGTTTGGTATTATCCATTTCTCAAACTCGATATAGGACTGGAAATCAACTCATATATTGTGCCATTTTTGAGCGCTTATCCGGCTATTGATCCAATCGTCATCTCATTGATTATAACCGATTATCGCAAAAGTTTGATATCAATTTTAAAACTGACTACAAATTCTGGAATATATCAAACAAGTTTGGTCACTATCCGCCGGATCACAAAACTTCGAGCATGAAAATAATTCATGGTTTGATAATTTTTCTGATCTTCCCCTCTCTTAATTTTGTCGGAAGTTAGGATTCTCTCCGATAGATCTGGTTCTCGCCTGATGTATGCTTGTATTTAATTTTGTGTCTGGTTTTATAAAAAAAAATCAATGTTGGAAAAACCAATATTAAACATTTTTAATATATAGTTTCATCTTTTTGATTAATAATAACAGAGCTGTTCTGACTTCCGCACTCTTTGGGGCTGCCAGGTTTGAGTGAAACAAAAATTTTGCTTTTCTCAGGCTGTCTCTTTTGTCCACGACGCACCTAGATGTTATCCAGTCATGTCTTCGGGCCGGAGCCTTGATTCTGAACTTTTTTAGAATCTTTTTTCCTCTGGCGCTATTGTCTATGGAATCATCTTGCATTAGTGATCCTAAATTCGGCTGTAAAACATGCCTGAGGTTTTCGGGCCCAAAATCGATATTTTTCACAACTTGACAAGTTCCAAATTCTTACATTTTCAAAAAAAATCCAAGTGTTGTTGTATCTCCAAACCGCACACATGCTTTTCACATGTTCACTTAAGCTTCTTCCTCTTTTCTGTTCATCTCCTTCGTTGAATCTCTTATTTACAACACAAAAAAAGCGTCAGTCCTCAAAACATTGACCCATGTCTTGTTTGGCACGTAAAATTGTTTGCACTAACTATTTTAAAATGAAATTTACGGTTTGAAATCGATTGTCACGTGACTTTTTCTCTTGTTTGTCTTTTTTCATTTCATTTCATTCAAAAAAATCTTCAGACATGCCTATTATAAATCGCCGAATTTCTCTTGGATCACCGAAAGATTTGAGAGAGGTCAAATTTTTTGACGAAGAACCTATTCCGGACGTGCCACCAAAAGGTGCACGCGTCAAAGTGTGTTACGCTGGAGTGTGTCTCACAGATCGGGAAGTGTCGAACACAAAACAGGCTCGAATTACGAACGGAATCAAAGACACCAGTCTATTCCCCGGATATGAAGTGTCTGGTGTTGTCGAATCGTTCGGCAGTGAATGTACACCAAATGACTACGATTTGAAAATCGGCGACAAGGTAATTGTATGGCCAACCGACGAGATGTGCAGTCATGGATATGCGGATTATGTTGCCGTGCCAACTTTGCACTTTCTCGTAAAAATTCCCGATTCTTTATCGATGCATGTTGCTTCGATCCTACCCGCCGGTGCTACGTGGGCTTTGTCAGCTGTTCTACAGGCCCGACCGATTGTTGAGGCCTTTTCACAGTCGAAAGGATTTTGTAATATTTTGATCGTCGGTGCTGGAGGTTTGGGATTGTGGCTTCTCAAGTTGGCAAAACATTTTCTGGCCGCCAACAATGATAAGTGAGTTTTTTTTTTAATTATTCAAGAAATGCTTCTCGATTAAAACTCCACTGGGGGGTTTTACTATTTTGAGAGTGATGATCATTTCAAAAACAACTTCATTATTTATAGCAAGCCCTCCCTCCTTTTTTTTTAAATCTTGAATAAGCTCTTCTGATCCGATTTTGTTGCTCTGTTCTTCAAAAACATTGAACAAAACCAACTATTTTTGATTTTGAACTCTGGTCCGATTCAGAATTTATCGAGAAACACGGAGTGTGTTTTTGTCGTTGTGTACATGCATAAGCTAGAGATCCCGCCCAGGTTAGGACCCTAACCCTCTCTTTTTTGAGGAATGGTTGAGAAACAATTTTTTGGCAAAATTGTGTAAAGAGCACAGCCATCAAAATATTTTCCCAAATTTAAAGAAAAACGTACCTTCCTTAACATGTGCTGACCGTTTGCTTGCGATGAAAATTGTGTCACCATTGTTGTTGACCTGAAAAAGAAATATTAATGGTGGGATAGAAAGAAAATAAACTAACCATTGAACAGCTGTACAGCAGCATCTCGGACCTTTGGTCACAACAAAAGAAAAACTAATATCAGAGAAAAAAAAGAGAACTGTAGAAAAAAGAAGAGGGATAAATAAATGAGAGAATGAATGAGTAGCATAAGAGGTACCAAATTTGGACGCCATTCACACCTATGCGGCGTCTTTGAAGATGATAGTGTTAAACATTAAGAGAGAGGGAGACAGAGAAATGAGGAACAGGGACTGTTTAATTTGGCATGTACAACGATAACCAGACAACTAGTAACTAGGTGTATGTTGATTTTTTTGTGTTTTGCACAAGTGTGTCATAGAGTTAAGAAAACTAGAAAAAATGAAGTGATCAAAGAAAAAAAAATAAAAAATTAATTTTCTGTTTGAAAAATTGAGAAAAAAATGATTTATAAACGTGAAAAATTCACGTCGAATTTCGACGATCGAAATTTCGAGTTTTTTTTGTAAAAAAAATTAGGACAAATTCTTTCGGAATAATAGGGGAATCGGCCCCTGCTCACTAACCTGTTAATAACCCCAGGGTTTTCTTAAAAATAGGATTGAGTTACAAAAATTTTCCAGAAAAATTCGTCTTATGGTAGCTGACGCGAAAGAAGAACGACTATCCCTGGCAGAAAGAAACGGCTCAGATTTTGTTGTTCATTGGGACGACTCGGAATTCGAAGAATACTTGATAATGCGAACAAAAGATGTTGCTCGAACCGGTGTCAATGTCGTTTTCGACTTTGTCACTTCACCAAGAACCGTTACCAGATCTCTCAAATGCCTGGCCGAAGGAGGTGTTTTGTTTGTCGGCGGCCTTTCCGGCCTCGATGTTCAACTTCCCATCAAACACGTCGCCAAGAATCGTCTAGCTATTATGGGTGTGACACGTGGAAGCATTGAACAATTGAAGAATTTGGTTAATTTGATCGCCGGAGGACAAATTGATGCTCCAGATTATCGTGTGTACCCGGTCGACCAGGCATCATCGGTATGTTATTTTTCAAGAGAACATGGAAAAATTGAACTTTTTAGGTTCTCAAACAATTATCAATGTCGGAAGTGGAGGGTCGAGCAATTCTCGAAGTTTGTGACCCAAATTCGGCTCTTGAGAAAGAAGATGAAGGAGGTGTACCAATTCCACAAAAAGAGCACGATTAGTAGATGTAAATAATTCGATCGATTTCAACTTCCATTTTGCCATTCTGATAATTTAGTCCAAAGTTCAGCCTCATTTGTAGATTGATGTATTTATCTTTTCGCCTAATGAATTTTTTTCTATTTTGCCTCCATGAAAGTTGTGCTTCCATTGGTTTTTTGTGACCTAAAAAGTATGTCTTACTAACCTCAACCGACTGATGCAATAAACTATTTTCAGACAAATGAGCCCTCAACACGAGAGTTTACCAACGTGTCAGTCTGAAATGAGATATGACGTATTGGCGAGAGCTGGTTTGGCGCGAAGAGGACAACTACATCTACCACATTCGGTTGTTGAGACGCCGGTTTTTATGCCAGTTGGAACACAGGGAACCATGAAGGTGGGCAAAATCTCACGCGAAATATTGGCTATCTTGTAAAATTAGACTTTTATTAGTCATAGAAAAAAATCAGAGCTATTTTTTTCGGCTCAAGTTTTCTAAAAATTACAAAACACGTAATGAGATTTTTTTTGCAAGCTTTCGATCGACTGAATTTTTTTGAACCGTTTCCGTCGAACATTTTCTTCAAGAGTAGAAAAATCACCGAAAATACAGTACTTTGAATAATTATTATACCTGACCCAACAGGGTACCAGAAAATCCTTGAAATTTTGTCACTGTGAAAATTTTAAGAGAATATTTTTGTCCCTGTGTATGACAACCAAAAAAAAACGAATCAAGTTAGCTGAAAATTTTACAGAAAATCATAGTTTTTTTTAATTGAACTAATAAATTAAAAATTACGGTAAAAATTCATACTTTTATCAAGGAAAGCAGTTTTTCATTTTTTTAAAAGTGAGTTTTGGCTCTTCGGAAAATTTGCGGCTCCGACCAAGCCTGTTGTACAGTAATCCAGGCAGTACAAAGAGTGTTCAAATTTTATGAGGTGTGAAAAAGGTCTAATTAGGTCACATCTGTTGTTATTGTAGTATTGATAACATCGTAAATAACAACAACAGGTGTGACCTTTTCTCCAATGCTTGACCAATTATTTTCGACCAAAAAAATGTCACGGTACTTTTTCCTCTCTTCAGGTATGATAATTAGGTATTTTTAATTTAATGCTCATACCTCTCACAAGAGGTGAAGAAGTACCGTAACGTTTTTTTTCTGACAAAAAATACCGTAAATTTTTTGAGAAATTTCGAACCTTCTTGTGGCACGTATGTCAATGTGATTCACAAAATCCGAGAAAAAACATACCTGGCCTAACGAGATGTTACTAAAAATTAATAAAAATTTTTTTAACGGGAAATTGTGAAAAGAAAAAGAAGGGAATAGGGATGAAAATAGACATCAGATAGATGCCCAGTTTATAAAGAGAAAATTATAAAGAAAACCATACTCGAGATAGCCTGGCCAAATAACCACATGGGGGGTATAACTGTTGACTAATGGGAGAGAGAAGAAAAAAGAGTCAGAACGAGAAAGACAACTATATCAGAAAACTGAGAAAAAAGTGAAGAATGAATGGGCACACAGAAAGGTACACATTGACTGTCGACTCCGCCCACTTTTACAACCAACGCCGCGTGGTGCAAAAAGGGGCGGAGTCGACAGCCAATGTGTCTCTCTGTGCTCAATCATTCATTCATTCATTCTTCGTCTTTTTCTTAGTTTTACAATATTTTTTTCTTTTTTTCTTGTCTCGTTCACTTTGATCGTTTTTTTCTTTTTGTTGTTCTTTTTTTGAGGTGGAACTTTTTGATGGAGGGTGGTCCTACTGTAGGACTCCTACTAGAGGGGTTTATTCTAAGCTCTTGTCCACAATTATCTCAAGTACTGTTTTGCGCATTACCTGCCAAAATCATTTTTTTTTATTTATCAAAAATTCGAAAGTTAATTGTCCCCTCCCGTATTTGGCCTCCACTCTTTGCCAAATGTATGATCTGAAATTCGTTAAAAAAAACTCGATTACAGGGAGTGATTCCTGAACAACTTGTCGACATGGACTGCCGCATTCTTCTTTGCAACACCTATCATCTTGGCCATCGACCGGGACATGAACGAGTCAAAGCGGCTGGAGGTCTTCACAAAATGATGAATTGGAATCGATCGATTCTCACCGACTCGGGCGGTTTTCAAATGGTCTCGTTGAGCAAATTGATGACGATCGACGAGACGGGCGTGAATTTCGAAAGTCCGCATACTGGCGAAATGATGGCGTTGCCACCGGAAAAATCGATTGAAATTCAACAAGCACTTGGCGCTGATATTATGATGCAGTTGGATCATGTTATTCATGTTCTCACCACTGGAGACATTGTCAAAGAGGCCATGCACAGAAGTATCAGGTATGTGAACATTTAAGATTTTTGAATTTTTAAATGAAAATTCTAAAAAATTGGTTCAGAATGTAAAAAACCTGACCTAACAGGGTACCAAAAAATCCTAGATATTCCACTTTTTAGAACGGGAAAAGTGGTCCCGGACTTGTATTTCCACTTTTTAGAACGGGAAAAGTGGTCCCGGACTTGTATTTCCACTTTTTAGAACGAGAAAAGTGGTCCAGACTCATAAAAAACGAAAAAATAGCTGAAAATTTGAGATTAAATCATATTTTATCAGAAAATGTCACGGTACTTTTTCTTCTCTCAGGCGGTATGTCTGAGTTTCAAAAAATACAATTTTGAAGGCAAAAATTTCAGAAAATGTGTCGGCAATTTTTTTTTTCAAATTTTTAGGCCTATTGAGATTTGGGCCTTTTCATTGAAAGCTATAAAACGCCCGGCCGGAAAATTGCCTTCAATCTATTGAAATTTATCAGCGCAAAAAATTTGCGTCAAAATTTAAAAAATTTCTAAAGAAAAAAAATACACGTGAAATGCCGATTTTTTAAAACTTTATTTTTCGTTTCGACGCCAAAATTTTTCACCCTTATAATACTACAATGCATACTTTTTTAGAAGAGAAAGGGTTTAGGTCGAAAAATACTCTCGGCCCGTGATTTTCGGGCCGGAAAACACTTCAAAAATTTCAAAAACATTTTTTTCAGGTGGCTGGATCGGTGCAACGTTGCGCATACTCGCGACGATCAGGCTCTTTTCCCGATCCTTCAAGGTGGTCTGAATCTCGAACTTCGTGCCGAATGCGCTGCAGAAATGGCGCAACGTGCCAAAGTCGGAATCGCCATCGGCGGTCTGTCGGGCGGCGAAGAAAAATCGCAATTCTGGCGTGTCGTCGCCGCGTGTTGTGCCGCACTTCCGCCGCATCTACCCAGATATGTGATGGGTGTCGGGTTCGCCGTCGATCTGGTGATATGCTCACTTCTCGGCGCCGACATGTTCGATTGTGTGTTTCCGACAAGAACGGCGCGGTTCGGCACAGCGTTGGTGAGAAAAGGCGGGCAGCTGTCGTTGAATCAGAAACGATTCGAAGATGATTTCCTGCCGATTGATGAAAGATGTGAATGTGATACGTGTCAAAACTACACGAGAGCCTATATCCATTCAGTTATCAATAAGGTTAGTTAAATCATATTTCAAAAAAAAACCTATTTCCTAGGAAACTGTGGGATGCCATCTAATTACTGTACATAACATCAAACATCAGCTAGATCTAATGAACGATGTCAGAAAATCGATTGAAACCGATCAGGTTGAACAGTTTTTGAATCAATTTCTATTCGATGTTTATGGTTCAATCGATGAAGAATCTAGCAAAACTCGGGAGAATATTCCACAATGGGTTCGAGACGCTGTCGATCATATGGGGTATAAACTCAAGTTTTGAACCAATTTTGTTAACTGATTTCACAAGGGTAAAAAGTGAAATTTTAGCTTTAAAAAATTGGTTCCCAAATTTTCACCCTTGTGTGGTCAGACGTTGTTTTAATAATTATCTGTTAATCTGTTATCTACGTATGAATCTAGAAAATCCATCTTCCTCGAAAAACAAGTCAAAAATTCAAACCTCCCTGATCGATTATTGTCAGTGGACATTTGATCCGTTTCAAAAAGAGAAACTCATTTTGTTGTTTACTCTCACTTTGTCCCCATCCCATCATTTTTTTCGTTGCCTTCCCGGTGTAAAAAGAGAACTCAGTTTTGTTGCTCTATCTATCTTTTCCCCCATCGTTATCTTGATGATGGTTTGAACTGAGCGAGGCTTTCCCCTCCCGATTCACACACGTGCAAATTCTCAAATCAAACAGTGATCGAAATTTGTTTTCTGAGACAAAAGGCTTTTTTGTTTGTGTCGACGAAACAGTTACAATTGTCACAGAAGGAGAAAAAAGACAATGTTTTCTGTTGAAGGTTGAATATTTGTGTGATGTTTTTTTTGGAAATGATGGGTTACATCACAACACGATTTTTTGAAATGAAAGTTTCGCCAAATTTGAAAAAAAAATTCGTGTCTGAAATTTGGGAGACCTAAAAATTTTCCGATAGTAAAATATTTAGACACTGTGATTTACAACATGTGTCGTAACCCAAACATTTGCTCGCCCAAATGATCTTTGTTTCAATAGTCACTTTCCTCTCATCTTCTCTCAAGTTCACCGAACAATAACGTGTTTGAATTTTGTATTCTTTTCTTGACAATACATAATACACATGTTTCTTGTCTCTCTAATCGTGTCTAGATAACGTTGAAACTGATCTTTTGACAAACATCGTTTTGCGATGATGTTAAGAAAATTATGTTATTGAAAAGTTTTTGAGAAATTTTCTCAGGCCCGGTCCAAATTTACATTTTTGTCTATGACGTCCTTCGAAAACACAATGAAATGAGCTTACGTTTTTTTGTACCTGGAAAACGTGGCCTAATTATTCTTTTCATTTTCTCCTATTTCTACAAGTCTGATAGAACGAATTTTTTTTTGGTAATATGAAAAAGTGGGGTCTGCAAAAAGCCTTAAAAATCGACTAAACTCCGGTCCCTCTCCATACAAATTTTTCTCAACAAAATATCAACATTTTCTCATCATCATCATTTTTCTCTCTCTCCCCCCACCCTATCGATTGTGTGATCATTTGCTCTTTGTCGTCATTGTCTTTTATTCTGTTGCAATGTCTGCGTCTCTCGCCCACGTGGATCTCTCGTCTCTTCTCGACACAACAAGATCAAACCGTCAAACGGGGAAAAAAGTGATGTAAAAATTATACTGAATAACAGTTTCAAGGTTGTATTGGAAGAGAACAAAAAAAATTGTTTACGATCATTTTTCGATCAGGTCAAGATAACGAAAAGTTCGGAAATCGTGTTGAACTTGAATAAAAATTCTGATGGGTTACTGTACTTTCAGAATCGAGCAATATTAGTGAGGGTTTCATCCGATTTGTCAAAACCGGACCCGAAATTTTTCTGAAGGTCCTGGTCGAACCCGATGTTTTCTCAATCAAAATGCCCCCAAAAAAGTGTTTCCCCGAAAAATGATTGGTTTGGGGAATCCCTTTCTCTTATCATTTTTTTTTCGTTATTTGTCTCACAATCACACCACTTCCTGCAATGTTGCGACCAAATTTCATCATTCTGACTTTTTGAGTGCCGTTTTTTTCATCGAAATTTTCAACAAATCTTGGGTACTGTAGTTTGTGCAATGGTGGAAAAAGCAACAATTTTTTTTTGAAACCTCAATGTTTTCGCATTTTTTGAGATCAGACAGTTTTGTGGATGTGGGCTGAAACGAAGAAATATAATTTGAAAATGAGAAATTCAGAGAAAAGGCCACGGCCTTAATTTGACCTATAACGGAAAATTTTCTAAATTTTTGACACCTAAAAAATTTAAGTGAAACTTTTCTGTTGGTATTTTTGAGCTGGATTCAACAAGCGTATAACTCAATCAAAAAACCCAATATTTTAAATATTTTTATTTTTTCGATTCGTCTTGTTATACAAAATAAACCGTTATTATTGTTTTTGAGGTGTACTAAATCTGGGGGATGCGAAGAAGAGTTGGTGAAAAAAAAAAGGAAAATAATTATGTGAAAGTGAATCCGGCGGTTCTGTAAGTGTTGTAGACTTTTTCGATCGAGTTAGCGTAGGCGGCAGTACGGATGTCGAGTCCGAGATTGTATTTGTGGGCGGTGCGGATGATGGCTTCTCCCGAACGTTGCATGGTGTATTCGAGTCCAGAGTGAACAATGTCTTTTTCGGAGGCTCCGGCGATTTTGGCGGCGAACGCGGCGTTTGGAGCAACGCTGGCTTCTTTGCCCAACGCCTTGCTGAGCGATTCTTGGACAGAGGCTGAAAAGAAGAAATATATTTCGTTGTTTCTTTTTTCTCCCCATTTTTTTTTCGTTGAGTTCAAACAACCACTTGTCGCCACGTGCAACAAACAGAAAAAATGTCTGTTTGTGAGTGCAGCAGCCCTCAAAAATGCGTCTTTTCGTCTCTTTTTTTGAATGTGAAAAATAAATAAAGAGAAGCGAAAAATCGATTTTACAAGGTCTCAATAGAAACTACAAATTTTTACTATATACTGATAACAGATTTTTGATAAGAAATCTAATTTTAACATACCCAAAAGCAATTTGTTGGCTTCCTCGTCATATTTGAAGGTAAGACGTCCGTATGAGACGTGGTTCAAGTTTTTCAACCATTCAAAGTATGAGACAGTAACACCACCAGAGTTGACATACCTGAAAAAATAAGATGAATACTTGTTTTCGAAAGGAGAGCACTTACATATCTGGGATGATCAAGCAGTCACCACGAGCTAGAAGAATCTTGTCGGCAGCTGGAGTTGTTGGTCCGTTGGCGGCTTCGGCGATGATCTTGGCTTGAATTCGGTGAGCGTTGGCCTTGTGGATCGATTTTTCACAGGCGGCTGGCACCAAAATGTCGCATTTCTCGTACATCAATTCGGTGAATGGATCAAAGTTCTTGGCCCCTGGGAAGTTTTTGATGGTTCCATTGGCGTCTTTCCAGTCTTCCAATTCTTTTGGATGAATTCCATCTGGATTGTAGATGGCGCAATTGTATTCTTGGACTCCGATGACTTTTGATCCAGCGCTGAAAAGCATACACTTTGATGGAATTGATAACTGGGGTTAAGAAACTCACCGGTGAAGGTATCTGTGTGTGTGCAAACCGACGTTTCCGAAGCCTTGGATAATGACCGACTTTCCAGCCAAACCGGTGGTCAAACCACATTGTTTCATGTACTCAGCATCGTTGGTGAACACTTCCAATCCCTTCCAAACTCCTCGTCCAGTCGCCGAAACTCTTCCGTGAATTCCACCACTGACGATTGGTTTTCCGGTGATACAGGCGGATGCGTCTCTGTCCAAATGTCCAATAGTTTGGGCGTAGGTATCAGCGATCCATCCCATTTCTCTTTCTCCGGTTCCCATGTCTGGGGCTGGCACATCCACTCCGGGTCCGAGGAATCCTTTCTTGGCGAACTCTATGGCGATTCTTCTGGTGATCTTCTCAATTTCGTAATCGGTGTATTGTTTTGGATCGATTTTGACACCTCCTTTAGCTCCTCCGAATGGAACGTCGACAACGGCGCACTTGTAGGTCATCAAAGCTGACAAGGCCTTAACCTCATCTTCACAAACGTCCAAGGAGTAACGAATACCTCCCTTGGTTGGAGTTCTGTGCTCAGAGTGTTGAGCTCTCCACGCCTCGATAACTTCGAATTCTCCGTTATCTCTGCGGATTGGGAAGGTGATGTAGAGCACCTTGTTGACTGGCTTGATGGCTCCCAAAATTCCTGAGACGAGATTTTTCTTGTCGGTGGAGCTCAATGTGTTGGATTTGAGTTCTTCGGCAAGTTTTGGAGCGATGACTGTGGCTCCCTTGTTGAAGTAATAGTCAACCATTTTGTAGAACGATGGGTTGACTTGCTCTTCCATTGGTTTTTGTTCATCGAGAACTTGAGCTTGGGCATCGAGAGAGGCGGTAGAATAATGACGGATTGCGGCCGCGCGGCATCCTCGGGAGAGTGTGCTCAACATTACCTGAAAAATCACATTTTGAATGCGCAAATTTTTTGAAAGAACGATCAGAAAATGAGTAACCTTCACAAAACTATTTTATTAAAAATATCTGATAAGACCGGTTCCGTCACAAACACACAACAAATCAGAAAACATTTTTTTGGGCGAAAAAAAAATAAATAAAATCGAGCTGGCCTAGAAACCGCCCACCCACGAAATTCCTAGTCCCCCACACATTGGCGCACAATTGAAATCGAATAAACTGTGCCCGCAGCTATAAGCGCATAAGCGAAGACAAACCACACGGGCGGGCGGGCTGTCTGCCAATATATAATTTTTGTCCCGCTTGAGACGACGAAGAAAGGGAGAATGAAACGAGAGACGCAGACAGGTTGCCAAAAATATGCTCCGCCCCTCGTGGCATCGTTTCTCTCGTTGTTCTAAACATTTTACTCACCGTTTCCGTGCAAAAATTGAGAATGGAGTGATCATTTGAAAATTTGGATCATTTTGACAAGTTGGAAATAGACGTGGCAAAACGTGATGAAATAGAAAACGTGACTTGTTTTTTTGTTTTGTTTTTGCGAATTCGATGAAGCTCGAGGTAGCTTGTGTCAATTTTCAAACAAAGATCTTTGTAATTATCAAAAAAAATTCATTTTTCGTATTTTTCATGCATTTTTTCACATTTAAAAAATCGTAAAAATCAAGAATTTTTCCGAAAAATCGATTGATGGTTACAATTTCCTAAATTTTGCGCAAAAAAAAAACAAATTCAGTTAACATTTAAAACGTGACCCCCTACACCAAAAAAATCAAGGAAAGAAAAAAGAAGAGCTATTTAGTATTTTATCATAACTCTGAATTAGCATAATATATCTCAAATTACAATCAAAAAATAAATTAATGTCGCAAGTTGAACAAGAAGCTCCGGTTGTTTTCAAGGTCAGATTGTGCAGAAACCAAGTTGGCACGTTGATTTTTAGATAAACTCGGAACGCATCAAAAATCTCAATCGACTTCATCGTGCAACAGCTTTCTCACTTTTTCGTGATCTACAATTACAAGATGTGAATTGGAACAAAAAAGTGGTTCGGTCGGATTATAAAGTTTACGATTTGAATAATCGAGTGGTAAGGAACTTTTAGTTTTGGATTTTCTTGAAAATATCGGAACCCAACATTCCAGATATTCTATGTCAGTAGCACAACAGCCGTTCGAATAACCAAAGATGCTCCATTTTGTCTAAAAGTCATGAATAAAGATCAGAAAGATGTTGCGAAATTCATCCGATCCGAACCTCGCAATAATGCACGTCGAAATGGTCTGATTTCAATGTTCGGATGTTGTGCGGCAGCTCGAGATGTGATGGATATTCTTGACGATGATAGCAATCTGGTGAGAAAACAAAAAAAAAATAAAAAAAAAATTGCCTACACGAGGAATCGAACTCTCGACCTCTCAATTTATAACAAAACGGCTAACCTGTTGAACTAGCATGCCACATTTCTCGTTGAAAGTTTCTTCAAAAATATTCTAGCTGACAATTTTTTACAGATTGCTCGCGCGATAGTGCACAATGATCAACTACGCGGAACCCACATAACAATTCGAGATCCCGATGACAAAACGGTGATTATTGTTCGCAAGGTGAAAGATCAAAATGACATTTTCTTCGTGTTGGATAACAAAGATCGGTTTCTCGGTGAAATTCGGCAAAAGATCATCTCCTCCGGCAACGCCACCGACAACTATAAAGGTGTCTCCTCCTGGTTCTCACCCGATCTTCCAATCGATATCAAACTTCTCTTCTTGGCCGCCGTATTTCTTGTCGAAATTGACTACTTCTCCGATCGCGATTCGTGGCAAATCCCGTTTCATACGACCGAGCAAGACTGTTGGTTTTGACAAATTACAGGCTTGAGCTGAGTCTAGAAAATTGCAGATCTCAATCCAATAGTTCGAACGCCACCGTATCATCAGAAGTTCCGTGCGGTGAAGGATACGAAAAATAAGAAGAAGAAGAATAAAAAGGCTGCAACTGATGAGCCGGTTGTTGCGACAAGATCGGAGAAATTGAAAGCATGTGGGTTCAGATTTTTCTATCTTTTCCCAAAAAAAAATTGGTCGGGCTGGTCCGGTTTTTAGGTTGTGAGCAGCCGGAGCCCGGCCCGAAAACAATGGGTCGGCCTTTTTGTTTCTCGGCCCATAAAAAAGCCCGGCCCGACTTTTTAGAATTTTGAAAAAGTTGTGAAAAAAATTTCTACACTCTTCTTTATCTGGAGCAGAGGTGAGGTTTAAGCCCAAGGGCCTAAGAAACGGGTCCGAAAAATACGGGCCTAAGGCGAGGCCCAAGAGAGCCCAAATCTCACCCCTGATCTAGAGACGCAGTGTGGGCGTGGCCAAGACATACACAAAATATGGCACTATGCGTGACCCGTGTACTGTCGGTCCAGAGAAATGAGGGTTTTTCTCTGCGGCTCTCTCAATTTCCAAAAAGACTAGGAACCTGATAATTAGGTGGTTTTTCAACAACAAAAAACGAGACCGGCCCGGTTTTTAAAAGTTTTTAAAAGAGTCCGATAGACTATTTTTTATCTAACTCAAGGAATGTTTTTTTTCTAATTTTTCAGTACTAATGCCTGAAATTCATCACATCAAAAACTGGGCGCCAATCACACAAGAGGAAAAAGTCGAGAAGAACGAGAAGGCCGACGAGGCTGTCGAGTTTAGCGCAAAAATGTCGATCGAGGCAACAAAAGGCGAAGACGCCATCGACATGCACGGCATGAAATCGGCATATTTCAAGAATGCCGGTATCAAAGTTCTCGAATATCTTGTCAAACAGGACGAAGTGTTGAAAACATCACGCTGCACACCTTCCATCAAACCGGGCTACCTGAAAACAATGATACCCGGTCGTGCACCGTTGAAAGCCGAGGAGATTGACGAGATTTTGGACGACTATCACAAGTTGATTGTGCCCGGTCTGTCGCATTCGAATCACCCAAATTTTCATTCCTTCTACCCGGCTGGCAACTCGTTTCACTGCATGTTGGCTGATCTGCTAGGCGGGCATATTGGCGATTCGGGATTCTCGTGGACATCGAATCCGGCGCTCACCGAACTCGAAGTACTCATGATGGATTGGTTGGGCGATATGATGGGTCTGCCCAAAGAGCTGTTGCTGTTCCCCGATGGTAGTCGTGGTGGTGGATGTATGCAAAAGTCGGCGTCGGATACGGTGTTTTTGGTGATGTCGGCGGCGCGAACCGACGTGTTGAAGCGGATGAGGGTGGCGTTTCCCAACGAGAATGTCAACGATTTGACGCATCGACTCGTTGCCTACACATCGACCGAGGCGCATTCTTCCATCAAAAAAGCGGCTGCGATGGCAATGGTGCGGATCAAAGTTCTACCGACTGACGAGAAGTATAGTCTACGAGGTGCCACTTTGTACAATGCTATCGCGGTGAGTCATCAAATGTTTTTTACATTTGAGATGAAATTTTCGCGCAACAAAAATGTGCCATTGTATTGGCTCCGGGACATTTCGCAGTCAGACGTTTCGCAGCCGAGACATTTCGCAGCCGGACATTTCGCAGCCGGACATTTCGCAGCCAGACATTTCGCAGCCAGACATTTCGCAGCCGGACGTTTCGCAGCCGCTTTTTTTTTTTTGAAAAAAAGGTGTTGAATTTTTTGGTTTTTTGGTTTTTCAGGTATGGCGAACAGGTTTTCGGGTATGGCGAACAACGTGGTGATGTTTGTTTTGCACCAAAATGAAGGCGCACCTAAGTTTTCACGTATTTTACGTGAAAAATCGATTGATGCGGAATTTGTTGAATATTTGAGACAAGAGATATTTTGCTATGGCGAACAACGTGGTGATGTTTGTTTTGCACCAAAATCGTTAAAATTGCACGGAAAACAACATTTTTCGAAATGCAGAAAAAGAACGCCGCAGGAGCTCCGTTGACAGGAATTCCATTTCTCAAAGCCATTCGTGCGGCGAAAAAATACGTCTAAATCTTTGTTTCTGTTTTTTTTTACTTTTTTTTTGTTTTCGAAATGTGTTTGTTTCAACTTTTTAAAATAATTTTTTCAAAAATGTGTTGTTTTGGTGCAAAACAAACATCACCACGTTGTTCGCCATAGCAAAATATCTCTTGTCTCAAAAATTCAACAAAATCCGCATCAATCGATTTTTCACGTAAAATACGTGAAAACTTAGGTGCGCCTTCATTTTGGTGCAAAACAAACATCACCACGTTGTCCGCCATACCCGAAAACCTGTTCGCCATACCTGAAAAACCAAAAAACCAAAAAATTCAACACCTTTTTTTCAAAAGCTAATGCGGCTGCGATATGTCTCGGCTGCGAAACGTCTGACTGCGAAATGTCCCGGAGCCATTGTATTATCCAAAATCGAATCGGTAACACGCGCTCTATTGATAATGTTATCTTTACTCGGTTCAGAAGAGATTTTCAGAATTTTTCGATACCTGAATCTGATTCTACACGTCTGAAAAGTCTAGAAATTTATTTTTGAAATTAACCGAAAGTTTGAAAAAGAAGATTGAAAACTGATTAGCTCCGCCCCCTCAAACGACAGATATGGCGCGCGTCGTAAACCAGTGAGATGTCGGTACACGAGATACCATATAAGATGCGCTTCTTATAGCGCGCGGCTCTCAGCCCATAATTTCTAGAAATGTTGAGCATCTCGAAAACATTTTTTCGACAGTGTGTTTTTCACAAAAAAAGTTTAGGTCTCTAAAGTTATAAAAATTTTCGTGATCTTCTCTCTGCGTCTCTTCTTTCTGTATGCTATTTAGTCGAGAGCCAGAAAACGGTCAGATTTTTTTGAGGTTGAAAAAAAGACCATTTTGAGCGGATGAAGGGTTTCGACGAGTATGACCAAAAACTAGTCATATTGGTTGTTGGTTATAGTGTTGGTTCCTGTGTTATAGAGAGGTCGAGAGTTCGACTCCGCCCATATTTTTTTTTGTCAAAAAAAACTAACACTATTTTTGTACTTTCCGGACCGAAAAATAAACACCTTATCTTCAAAATGTATCCAAAATTTCTGCAGAATGATCGTAACCGTGGTCTCATCCCGTTCTTCGTCGCCGCCACGTTCGGCACAACCGGTCCATGCTCATTCGACAACCTACACGAGATTGGCCCAATATGTCGCGATCCTGGAATTTGGCTACACGTCGACGCCGCCTACGCCGGCTCCGCACTCATCTGCCCCGAAGTTCGAGTCTTGATGCGAGGCATCGAATGGGTCGACTCGTTCTCGACGCAACCGAGCAAGTTGGCGATCAGCGTTTGCGACGTTTGTTGCTTGTGGGTTCGCGATCGATTCCGTTTGCAAGCGGCCGCCGTCGACAATCAGATCGAGTTCTCCTATAAGAATTTGCCGACGAGTCGAAAGTTTGGCGCGCTGAAAATGTGGCTGTTTCTTCGAACAATTGGTGTGGAGAATTTGCAGAAACAAATTCGCGAGCACATTCGACTCGGTCAATATATGGAAGAGAAATTGAAGAAGGACATCCGCTTCGATGTTCAAAATAAGGTCATGTTGGGTTTGATTTGTTTCCGCGTCAAAGCCGATGATAACTTCAACAAGGTTTTGCTCTATAAACTCAACGAAACTGGAAAAATCAGCCTTGCCTCTTGCACACTAGGCGATCGATTCAATCTACGATTATGTGTCAACACACCAAAAAGTACTGAGGCTGATCTAGACACTGCGTTCAATCTTATTTGTCAAGAAGTCGACGCTTTGCGACGTAAGTTTTTCGCAAAACAAACCTCAGGCGTATTTTTTCCAGCTTTCGAAGAACGAGTTCAAGTGATGACGGCCGATGAGCTCGAGGAATTTATCCGCCTCCCTGTTCAAAATCAAATGCTCTATGTGACCGCGTCGACAACTCAATTGACCCATTTTGTAACCGATAGGGATAGCTTCACACGCTTGACAGCTTCCAAAAATTCGTCGAAAGAGAGGTCGCCGTTTGGCAAAAAAGAATGAATTTGTTTTTTTTTTTTTGAAAAAAAAACTAAGGCGAGAGCGCCCCTCTTCCATTGGAAACGCAGACATTCTTTAACAACACACAAAGTATACTGCCGCGCGCGCGCATATCCCGTCCGCTGTCGGTCACACGGTTGAATGACCTCTCGGAGAGTTTATCAACTTTGAGAGAGAGGGAGAGCAAATGCGCTCTAATGATAATCCCTTTTGCAAGATAGTGTTGCTGTTCCTAACACATTTCAAAAATCGATATCTGAATATATTTTTCACGTGCCCCAGAAAAAAACCAACAACAACAAAAAACCAATTCTTGTCATTTTTAAATATAATATTTTCAAAAAATGGAAATTCTATCAATTATTGTTTGGGGAGTTGCCATCTTTGCCATTATCTTCACATTTTTGGCGATTTTTATGAATCGTCGAAAAAAGGTGAAGCCAAAGACGAAACATGATGCGAAAAAGGCGCTAATTGTCAAATATCCGCTGATGTTTGTGTATGTTATGATGCTCATTTTCGCGATGATTGTTGTCGATCAAGAAGATGAACAAATTGAAGCGAAGGGAATTGATAATATTGTCAATCAAATTAGATCGATTCTCGCTGTTCGTGATGCCAAATTGAAGTTATCAATAAATCTTATGGACGTTGTTGTATCGGTGTTAAGGGAAACAATGAGCACATTTTATAATGCCAATTTTTGGACTGTAGGAAAATGTGGTACACTTCATATAGAAATGGTGAGTAGTCCTAGGCCAAGGTGAAAATCAAACAATTTGCACCAACTGATATCACAGTTCGCGTGAACGTCGCGAGCCAAAATTGCATTTTATAGGTGCTAAACGGCATGAAAAATCTTAATTTGGGATATGAAACTCACTGGATTGGAAATTGTAGAGGAGAAACCAATGTTACTATGAATGAGTTGCATCATCTGTTAAATAAATTGGAATATCTACACGGAACGATTAGAGAATCAGCCTTAATCATTCATGGTGGCAAATTTAGTGATTCCCTAGAGAACTGTTATGCAGAAATGAATAAGCAATCAGTAAACAACCTTGGAATTAAAGCACGGAAACAACATCTGAATGCGTTAGAAGTTCGTTTTGATTGTTTTAAATCGTACACACGATTGTCGTTGTGGGTCCCACACATGCGAAAATTGGAAGCCAATTTCGAAAAAACGTTTTCTCAGCTGGGTCCCAGAAAAACAGTCATACATATATGTATTTCAGGATATGATCAGACACTATGAAAAAGAATTGGAGAAAACCGAGTTCAAAAGAGAAGAATGGTACGAGAAAACAAAAGAGTTTTCACCAAAATTCAACACTCAACTGATTGTCAAATTGTTGGTCTCCGCAACAACTATGTCTATTTATTTTCTGTTTCCCATCTCGATATTTGCCGCATCTCATCACACATTTCTCGGATCAAGAAGTTTTACCAAGGCTGTTTCAATCTCACTTCATTTGAATGGGATGTTAACAATTTCCATTAGTATTATTGCAATCTTATTGTCTACTGGTATAATCGGAAGATTTGATTGTCTTTCGGAAGTGAAAAAACTAGGTCTTTGGAGACTCACATCTCCGTTCCCTTATCAAGACAAATATTTATCGATATGTTCGAGACCAAACACAACATTTTACTCGGAGCTAAGTAAAGTTAAACTGCCCGATCCTGATGATATTATGAAAGAATATGATTTTGAAATAATTAAGAACAAACTTCAAAATACATCTTCATCAATTTTCACTATCAAAATATCGAACGAATATAATGAAACATTCGAAAAAGCCCAAAACGTGAGTGGATTATTGGAAACATATATTGCTCGCGGATGTTTGAATGAGGACCATATGACTGATCTCGAATGGACGAAAGAAACTTTGAGAAACCATACCGAATACAAGGAATGTATTTCGATGTTCCACGCCAACACAAAAGAGATATTTGATGATTCCAAATTCCTGCTCTTTCGGGAAGAAGCGAAAAAGGCATTTATCGCTAATGAGAAACAATTTCTTGTACGTTTATGTTCTGTAATGGTCGAAAAATCGAACTTTGTGTTCTATGCTCTGTGAAAAACTACGAAAATCTGCACTGCGGACATGTGTGGCTACAGTAGCCAACAACTAATTAATTTCGGCGGGCTTGGAAAAATTTGAAATTTAAATCAATACTGCAAATGGTTGCGCATGCGATCAGTAAAAAATAGGTTTTTTATACTCTCCTATGAAAATCACTCACTCACAAAAAACTAGAATGAAAATGAAAAAAGTGTGCGATGTTGTTGCACAACGTTCCTCCCCCCCTCTTCGACTGTGCGATAGAGCCTTTAGTCCGTGATGAAGTTTTCAAAATATAATTTTTCAGTTTGAGATCGATCAATTTCTTGACTTTTCGTGCGATGGAATAATTGATCTGTATGGTAATATTGGAGGAGCAGTTTGTCAACAGTTCGATGTTCCGTTGAATGTTTACTGGATTTATGTCATTGTCACTATCATTGTTTGTATGCTCGATTCTGTACTTCTCATTTTTCTGTATAGAAGTTATGCAAGTGTTGTTGATGATGTAAATTATCCCGACTCAACGATAAAATCAAAATTAAAGTGATGTAAACTCGAAAACTAAATGAGAACTTTTCAAATGTCATTGTATTTACTTGTGTAATAAATCATTGTTGAATGAAATACAGTATCAAAAGTGGGCGGGGCCAATATGTGTGCACATTGAAAAACAAACTTCAAAATATTAATTATGTGATATTGGGAATTGTTCGATCAGTCATTGGTTTTGGCGAAGACGTGATACTATTCAAATTTCTCGACGCGCAAGTGTGAAATATATTCCACCTGACCTCTTTCGAAAAAATCAAAATAGAAAACAACGGAAGACAAGTCAGAAGATAGTTGATCCAGAAGAACTGCGCGGCCACGTCAGCCAACAATTCATCATTTTGTGGTGACAATATTTGAACAAACATTCGAACAATTTGTTGGGTTGACATCAACATTGCCACAATGAAGAGGACTATTGAATAGAACACAAGTCCCTGGAACAACGATTTGTGGTTTTTTTTTTCTTCCTGGAATTATTTTTTTGGATGTAGGACTAACTCGTTCATTCGTGTTAACCGTTAAATTGTTGCCAACTGTCATTCGACTCAATCGACGAATTATGAAAAAGTTGAAAACGATCCCGACGACGGCATAAATTGTGCTAGTTGTAATGTTGATTATCTTGGCAACCTGCAAAAATTATCAATAGAGCGAATTTGTTTGTTCTTTGTCAACACTGACGATATCGATTTGGGTTGGCAGACTGCCAAGTGTCCATTGATCGTCTTCCCATTGATACGGAATTGGGTAGTTGAAGTAGAAAAGTTTTGTGGTGATGGCTAGGAAATATTGGAGAAATATTACGACGCATAAACTTCGACGTGTCCAAAACTGGAAAAATTTGTTTGTCCGGACATCGGGCTTAGGACTTAGGCTTATTTTATTTGAAATTTGAAAAAAAAGTTATAGATTTTTTTACGACACTCCGCTTTTACACTTGCGCTAGTTAGTGGGATTTATGAGAGAGAAAAAGAAAAAAAAGAAATTCGACATTTTTTACGACACTCCGCCTTTACACTTGCGCTAGTTCGCGGGATTTATGAGAGAGAAAAAGAAGAAAAAAAAGAAATTCGACATTTTTTACGACACTCCGCCTTTACACTTGCGCTAGTTCGCGGGATTTATGAGAGAGAAAAAGAAGAAAAAAAAGAAATTCGACATTTTTTACGACACTCCGCCTTTACACTTGCGCTAGTTCGCGGGATTTATGAGAGAGAAAAAGAAGAAAAAAAAGAAATTCGACATTTTTTACGACACTCCGCCTTTACACTTGCGCTAGTTCGCGGGATTTATGAGAGAGAAAAAGAAGAAAAAAAAAGAATTTGACATTGAGAGACAATGGGAAAAAGCAGACAGTGGTTTGCAACGAAGAGCTGATTTTCAGTATACGCCAAAAAAACAATGAAAAAAAGTGTCCACGTACTTTTGCAAAAAAGGGGCGTGACCGGAACATTCCAATGAAAAAATTGTGTGCCGCAGTTGCGAACAAACATGCCAGGAGCGTTTTACAATTTTTTGTTTATTTTTTTTGCATGTGCGCCTTTGAATGTAAAAAATGATGCCGTGGCTTGAAACTCCAACGAAAAAGTTCATCTTACTGTATGGCACATCCCGTGGAATGTCGGTACACACATTTATTGAACGGGCAACGTTTTTTTCTCGAACATTTTCATGTTTTTTCAAAATTTCCGGTTTCTCAAAAAGTTTTTCAAACTCACAGTCAAATGTTTTGCTGGATAAACAACCGATGTGAATCGATTGCACTGCAAAAAAATATTTCCAATCAAATGACCGGTCAACGAAACTCCCGACAAATAATTGGCCCACATATACTCGACCGATTGTTCAGGACCCAATCGGAACTGTTGACTAAGCCTCATGTACATATTCGACATCAATGACAAAATATCCATAAACCCGGTCGAGATGAAAAGTTTGAAAAATGGACGTTTCAACGGTTTTCGCTTGGTAACAATCAACGAGTAGAGAATGAACGAGTAGAGAAAAATGCAATAAATTTCAAAAGTACTCTGTGGAACTGACATGAAGTTACCGCTATTCGCCATGTCTTCAACACTCATGTTAGGCATGTTGGGAAAAAGATATAACCAGACAAATAATCCTGATTACACAGGAAATATTATAAGAAGAAAAAAAGAATTTTTGTATTCCATGGTGACAACAACAACTGATTGTATTATTCATCAAGATTTCTTGAATTTTTTTTTGCGAAAAAATATGAAATTTTTCATCAACCTTGATTGAACAGGTTTCACGCTGTAAACTATATCTGTTTATCACCCTCTCTAAGTTTTTGTTTCAGTTTTAATCGATGATTCTATTTTTTCTAGTTTCTTCATTTTCTGTTGTATTTTGTCAGGAGAATGCGGCTGATTTGGAGTTCTCGCCGTTTGTCTTCAAACATGTTGCGATTCCTTTCAAAAATGTGAGCTTGTCCATAAAATTTTCGGGGAAAAATAGCATTTTAATAGTTTTTCAAGGTTTCAGCTCAACATTTTTGATCTTCAATAGCAAAAAAAATAAACAAAAACAATGAAAAACAAAAGTGTCCACGTATTTTTGCAAAAAAAGGGGGGAAAAGGGGCGTGACCGGAACATTTTACGTGGACAATTTTTTGTTTTTTTTTAGAAAATGAGATTTCCCAAAAATTTCTAGAAAATCAGTTTTTAAAACTTTTCGCTGAAATTTCCTGTGGGTTCGGTTCCACATGCTGGCGAATAATTTTTTTTTTGTTTTTTTTCCGACATCGTTATCAGCCTCTCTTCTTAATTTTCATAAATTTCCAATTTTTGAGGGTTAAAAAATCAAATTTTTAATATTTTGATAAATTCGAAAAACTTGAAAATTCAGAGAAAAATAATTTGGATCTGAAAATTCTGAAAAATAAAAAATTAAGCAATTTTCGGTCTTTAAAATTCCATAGCGAAAAAAATCCAAGATTTGGCCCCGGTCCAACATTTTGTAACCAATAATAAGAAAAAGTACAGTAACTCGATATTAATCATCTCAGCAAAAAAAAAAACCAGTTCCACTCTATAAAAATAACATTTTTTGACAGATTTGTGAGAAGAAACATGTATTTTCTGCCAATTTTTCTAATTTTCATCAAAAATACAGTTTTCTGTCAAGACAACACGGCAGATTTGGAATATTCTCCCTATATTTTCCGCCACGTAAACGTTCCGTTCAAAAATGTACATGTTCAAAGCTGTTAAAACTAGACTTTCCCATATTTTCAGAACATCGTAGCAAAAGACTGGTTCGGTTCCGACGTCGCACTTGTCCAACATCCATTCCTAGCGCCAGCAAAAGCGTCAAAACCCGGAAACCCTGTAGCTCTGCCAACAATCGCTCCGCTCATCGTCAAATGGTCGGATTTGGATAATGTCAAAATCAACGAGATCAACGGTCAACATTTCGAACGACGTGTCGATACACACGTATGGTGGCCGAACAAAAAGAGAAAGTAGACTTTTTTTCTTTCTCGATTACTTTATTTTACACTTTTTCAGACAATAAACATTTGGTTTAGAGTTTTAACAACTAACAGACTAAATATGTGCAGGATAGGGGGAGGGGGGAACAAATTATTTATTTGCGAGTTATTGTTCACTTTTGAAGATCTGAAAAAAAAATTTGCCGTAAAAATTCCAAAAAAAAAAACTAACCGTTCTTCGTGAGTATTTGTTACGGATTTCGATATTCTGAAAACATGGTAAAATTGTAAAAATCGATAAAAAACCTCACATTTTCGAATATCTCATTTAAAATCTGCGCAGAGTTGCAGCAAAAATTTGGCTCAAAACAATTCAAACAAGGTTCAGGTCTTTCTCCAAAATAACCAATAGAATATTCTTCATTTCCGGAAACGTCATCAGCAGGAGTTTGACTCTCTCTTATCGGATTTTCCACATAATTATCTAAAAAAAACCAGCTAGTTTAGAAAAAAACTCGAAACACTCACCAATTGGTTCAGACTTTATTGTGATATTAATATTTCGGGAAATTTCTTCGATCTCCTTTTTTATCAGCTGACTCGAAATATGTTTAGATGACACTTTTAGAGTTTCACAATTATTACTATTGAGATCAACATCTGCTGCTTCATTTCTCGGTTCATTTGATTCTAGTAAACACGCCGCTTCCACCAAACTCTCTTGAGAAACATCAGGTTCCGGCTCGTTGGCTGTAAGAATATTGATTTTTTCTAGGATTTTTGAAAAAAAACGAACCTTTCAAAACTGGAACTTCTTCTTCTTCTTTTTTTTCTTCTTCAAAATCTTTCACAATTGGCGAAGATTTCCTTCTTGTCGGATACCTTTTCCGTTGCGGTGTACTTTCATCAACCTTTCTTTTTTTGCCTTTTCCATCTGGATCACGTTTCATTTTTTTGTCAAGACACTGACGAGTTGAACAATTTGAAACTGGCATTTGAAACAAATCGGGTTTCTGCCTGATTCCTGAACAATATTTTTCGAGCATTTTTTTGTTGGTAAAACTAACTCCTTGACGCAGATGGTGGAGTCACATAGCGCTGATCATTTGTGTAATACCAAACTTGTTGATCGACACTGATTTGAGAACCATCAGCTCTCTGAAAAGTTACGAATAGGTCCATAACGTAAATTTACTCGAAAAATTTTAAAAACAAAACACTTCTACAAAAAATCAGCTCACCGACAAAACAAAAGGAGCATCATGCCATATAAGATGTTGTTGCATAGTGCACACCGAGCTGGCAGAAAATGAACATTCTGAGCAAATGCCGAAATCGCCCATCTTCTCATGAAACCTGTTTGAAATTCAGATGTTAAGTTCATTTTGATCACAACAAAACTCACGAAGAATGCGACCATAAATCCTGCCTTGCTTTGCTTGAAAACGGACAAAACTCACAACAATAAACAGTGCCATCGATTTTGTACCGTTTCGAAGCGGCGCAACTTCCAGTCTTCAAAATGTTGCCAATTTTGAATTTCGTTACAATGTTGACTATTTTTCCAATATGTTTCGATGTTTTCATTTCGGTTTGATGCATTTTCAGGTGTTTTCTCGCGTTTTGAGGATTTGGTGAATTATAGTGGCACAACGTGCAAGCCCAATTCCATTTTGGAGAAGGACGAGAACCCTGTTGTTTGGCCTGAAATTAGATTAGCCTACTTAGCGAAGGCGCAACCCGTAGGATGTCGGTACACACATTTATTTTTTTTTTATTTTTTTCTAAAAAATCCAAATTTCGAAGTTTTGCACAATTTTCGATATATTCATACAGTTTCGAAATGTCGCGATTTAAAAGCCCGTTTGTCAATAGCTCACCTCAAAATTTGACAATTCCTCTATACGCCGCTTCTTGGATTCACAAAATTCCTCCAATTTTTCGCAACATGAATATTTTCGAAAATAGTCGATCCCAATGTTGTTCATCAATTGTTGATCATAACCCCGTTTCTTTTGCATTCTCTTGATCCGAATTTTCAGCTTTTCCTTCAAATATGTCTCGCTTTTTCTCCATTTTTGTATCCTCGCTTTTCCGCCCATTACAAACATGCTTCTCACAGTGAAACTGAATATTTGTACTGAAAAAGATTGAGATTGTTAAAAATAGAAGGTAACATTGAATGTGAAAATAACATTTTCAAAAAAAAAAAATGAAAAAGTATAGAAATTGAAGATTATATTAATTAGTACTAAAAATAATTTACAAATATAAAATACATGAAATGTGAATGTCAATGAATACACGAAATTATTTAATGATCACAACAGTGCATTTTACCGTAGTTTTGTCCCAACAAATTTTTCTTTTGTTGTTCTTGTAAGCTGAAAAATAAAACTTGCAAAATTTTTTGGAAAGAAGAACTCACATTCTAACAGCTCCAAGCTCAGAATTATAAATAACAGCCATTCTATATTGTCGTCTCGTCATTACAATTTGTTCGGAATCTAGTCTGACTTGTAGCACTTTTTGTGGAGAACGTATAACCAATGGGTGAAATGGCACTCGATGTCCAAGTGTTCGTTGAACAGGTGGTTCCGGGCATTCGATTACCTCTGAAAAATTTTACTTTTGAAAAAAGTTAAAAATTTAAAACATCACATACTCATTTTCGTTTTCTTTCTCAAAGAAGATTGTCGTTTATGTTTGACTCTGACTCTTTCGAATTTCGGAGATTCAACATCACGCGTCTTTTTGTCAGGTTCTAGCAGCTGAATAAGAGTTCGCAAAAAGTGCCGGGTTCTGAGAGGTACATCAGCATCAGTTGGATCTCGTATAACTTTGAGAATCATTGATTCAATGTAGCTCGACGTCTGAGCACGATGATGCGCGTGTAGTGCGAGCTCCTGGGATTTTTTTCTATTGGAAAAATATTTTTCTCAAACTTACATGTACTGTAGGACGACGATCGTCATCCTGATTTACTTTGAAATCACATTTACAAACATCTAACTTATCTAGGTATAACTATAAAAAATTCTTGATTTTTGAGGAAGACATCAAACAAAACTTACATTGAACAACTTTTCGAATTTCTCAAAATTTTCTCTATATCTTGAACGACAGTACCTTCCCACTCTTGGAGAATCAGCGGGTCTTTTTTTCATTGGCGAAACTATTCCCGCCACAATTTTTGACAACTCTTCTAATGTGTTTTCGTCAAGCTCATCGCATTCTGAATAGAACATGAAGGAAATGAAAACATTTCGAAACTCACGTTTTTCTGATGAGCGACTTCTCGTGGTAGATGGACTGTAGTTGTCCATTAGGCTGAGATGGGCAAATCTTTCTGTACATGAACTGCTGAAATAATTCGATGCATAATTTTTCAAGCTAACTGTCACTGTTTAACTTGAAGAACGTTCAAGATTCAAAAATATGAACTGTGACACTCAGAAAAAATGTGGCATGGTCAGTTCAACAGGTTAGGTGTTTGTTATAGATTGAGAGGTCAAGGGTTCGTGTCCTCACCAATGCTATTTTTTTTCTTTTTTTCTACTCAACAAAAACAAGACACAAACCTTCTCCGTTTTGTTTTCGATTTCATAGGTACTACTGAACGAATTATATCTCGACAATCTTTCATTCCCAGAAGACTCATTGTGACACTGAAATTTCGACCATCACAAAATAACAATTTACTACGTTTACCTGGCCACAATTCCAGCCGTATCTCGTAGTGCACCGCGTATATTGAGTTTTCCTTTAATATCTACGTTCTGAAAATGATTCTGTTATACTGAAATTTAACTAAATTAACTTACAGTCATTCTATTTCTCGTCATTTATCTCAAAACTGTCGGAAAAATATACACGATGACGAATGATTTTTCAAAAAAAAAAAAGTTTTGCTTTCAAACAAAACTGTTAGCGCCGCCAGTGGGGTACTGTAACGTGGCCTTGAAACGCCAACAAGGTACTGTAACAGGTGTTCCTGTGTGTTAATTTAATTTTTAATTTTTTTCGGATTAAAAGTTCCTGATTAAAAGTTGAAAGTGGTATTTGTGTTTCTCTAAAATTCTCAAAACATTTGTCATAACAGGAACAACCGTAAAAATGGATGCGGATGAGTTGGAATTGTTAGAAGAAGAATGCAACAATCAACCAGTTCGATACTTGCCAAAAGTTCTGAACGGTGGTATATCCGGTATAATCGGGGTCTCATGCGTTTTTCCCATGGACTTGGTAAAAACCAGATTACAAAATCAAAAAGGAACAAACAACTATTCCGGAATTCTCGATTGTTTCCGAAAAACGTGGCGAGCCAATGGTCCCAAAAAAATCAATCAAATCAAAGGATTATATCAGGTAACACCCTTTTCCGCTCGAAAAGTGATCTTGTTGTTTTCCAGGGAGCTTCTGTCAACATCTTTCTCATCACACCTGAAAAAGCTATCAAACTAGTCGCCAACGATTTCTTCCGTCATTCTCTGATGCGCGATCACGCCGAGAGATTATCATTGCCACGTGGAATGTTGGCTGGCGGAGCTGCCGGATTCTGCCAAGTAGTTATTACCACACCGATGGAACTTTTGAAGATTAGGATGCAACAATCGGAAAAACGAGAAAAAGCGACGCGTTTGATTTGGAACTTGCTGACAAAAGATGGAGGCAAGCAACGGTTTTTTTCTTGATGTGTGTGTAATTTTTTGAAATTCAGGTATCCCTGCGTTGTATCGCGGACTTGGCCCAACAATGGCGCGTGACGTCACATTTTCCGCTCTCTATTTTCCGCTTTTCGCCTATCTCGACGGGTTGGGACCGCGAAAAAAGGACGACTCGGGCGACGCGGTTTTCTGGGCTAGTTTTGTATCTGGCCTCACTGCCGGTGCAACCGCTTCGTTCACTGTCACACCACTAGATGTTGTTAAAACCAGAATTCAAGCTGGAGAGGTGAGACTTTTTGCTATAAATTTTAAAAAATATACACTTCAAAAAATTACAGACAAAATACAAAGGAGTTTGTCACGCTCTCTATCGAGTTTTGAAAGATGAAGGGCCGTCAGCACTTTTCAAGGTGTGTCCTTTCCATTATTTTTTCATTTCCCCCATTTTTGTAGGGTGCAGTTTGTCGTATGATGGTCATGGCACCTTTGTTCGCCATAGCTCAAACCGTATATTATATCGGGTTAGCCGAAAAAATCCTGGGAATTGACAAAGGGTCAAGAGTTTAACACAATACTAATGTTTGCCACCACTTTTTTCCATGTTTTTAATAATTTTCTACCAAGTAATTGAGCATAGAAATAAATAGGTCATCATTTTTATATTATACGTGTCCTTGGCTTATCAATGCACAAACTTATCATTTTTTTCGTCATATTGTTGTGGCGTAGTATGCGACGATTATTCTTGTTTTTCCTATTTTCAGCCGTTTGTCTTGGTGAGTTTTTTTTTTCACTTTTTTAACATTTAAATCAAAAAAAAAATATTGGGTTTTGCAGGAGCTGTACCGGATTTGGAAGACATCAAAAAACGTGTGAGAAAAGGAGAACTTGATATCGATAAAATTCGCCGAACTCAACCTGTCAACGATGAAGAAATCGCGCGACTTATCACAGTCGATTATTCGTTCCGAACAGAAAGTTTGATATATGATTTGCTGGAGAATAAGGAGAGTGCCGAATCGACGGTGATCGCCGGAAATTTCAGTTTCGAAACATTACATCATGATACCGACGGGTCTATGCTTGCTCGGTTCTCGGTAAGCATTTGATTATTCACAACAACATGAAGTCGAGCTTTCAAATTTTCCAAAAAAAAATCTATTAAAAAATCCAACTTTTTTTCTTCAGAAAACTGACAAAAAACAGTTACATTTTTGATAAATGTGCCTGGGTCATGTCACGAAAACTGAAAAAATACTATTTTTCCGTTTTTTTTTGGTAGTTATTCACTGTGAAAAAATGTTTTTCTGTTTTGGTTTCACAGCGACAAAATTTTGGAAATGAAAAAAAATCGAGCTTTACCTGGTCCGAAAAAGTACCTAAATTTCTGAAAAGTTCGTGAAAATCAAGTTTTACTTCTTTCAAAATGTTCCAAAAATTCTGAAAAAATTGTAAATTGTAAAAAAGGTAAGCAATTAAAAAAAAACAAAATTTGAAAAAATATAGTTCCCAGTTTTTCGTTGTGGGACCTAAACATAATTCGAAAAATTCCAGCTTACCAAATGTACAACAGGAAACTGCGGAAATCCTCCACCAGTTTATGTCTCTTTCCGGCAAGGTGGAAACAATGTGTTGGACGTTCTTGTCAATTTTGAGTAAGTGATTCAACTCAATTCACACTCAAAATTCCGAATTTCTCAGTGATTACAAGGAAAAAGAGGCTTCCTGGAACTTCCTCTTCGCCATCATCAACACAATTTACACACCAGCAGAATACGGTGAGGGTGACGTTCAATACGTTGATACGGTTTACGGAAGGTGTCAATTGAGTTTCGGGAGACCGGAGGATAAACGATTCAGACGAATCATTGATAATTGTGAAGTTGGGCGTGGCTTAAATTTCAGTCGAATTGATGGATTGGAAACTGTCAAATATCACCAAGATGCGTGGTATACGTGAGTTTCTAAAGGGGAAAAAAGCGAAATTTAGAGAAATTTTTTTTCAGACAAAACACTAAAGTTGATGCTGATATTGTTATGATTGACGCCATCGAATCGCTGACGTTCCGTAGTCCATTCCACGAAAAATACGGTTTTCAACTCGAAAGTAGAACCCATGTCGAAATCACCAATCGAACCCGCGTTCTTATCAAACGCGTATGCTCGCAAGAACAATTGTCAACAGAGTGCGCGCAACAAGCGTATGGCGCAAAAATAGTTGGTCATCGGATTTATGAGAAAGTGAAATTTGGGCGTAAAGTGGAGAATCGGCTGAACATAGTGATTGGAAAATATCGACAACATTTGCAAGATATGGGCGATTCACATGTTTGTGAGAAACATTCATTGTTTTATTCGCATGTTTTTCAAGAGGCTAGATTTGCGAAAAAAGAAGATTGGCTTGCAGTTTTGAGGAATCCAGAAAATGATCATGTTTTGTGAGTAACATAACAATTTCGCGACATTTCGAAACCTCATAAAATTGCAACAAAAAGGAGGAAACTCTTGTTTGTCTTTCTGTATGGCATCCCGTGAGATGTCGGTACATACATTTATTGAGAGAGCGAAGAAAATCAATATTTTTGAATATTTTCATGATAATATGCGGCTTCGGAATGTCTCGGAGCCAAAACTAAGACTATGGGATTTTTCGGGCCGGTCCGAAACTGTTGATAATGAAGGAAATCTAAAACATGAAAAACAAAACAAAAATCGAATGGGAAAACGTGAAAATCACAAAATTTTTATGATTTTTCATGTTTTTCAAAAAAAAAAACTTCATCTTCCTTCGAATTTTTGACATTTTCAGCCCATTTCTTAGTTTCGTAGCTTTACGTGATAAAAATTCTTTCACGTGACCTTATTTTTTCCAAAAAATTTGAAACATTTATTAGAAAAACGTGAAAAATGTTTCAAATTTTTTGGAAAAAAGAGGGTCACGTTGAACAGTTTTTTTTTGCTAATTTTTTGTATTTTTTTTCTACTTTGCACATCGTATTATTCCTGCTGAGAAGGTACGAAAAATACCTCAAAAAGTTTTTTTGAAACTCGTTTTGTCATGAAAAAAAAACAAAGAAATTTTCTGAAAAATGGCAAAAATTTCGGTCCAAAAAACTTCACCATTTTTTTTCGGCTAGGTATCAAAGATCCAAATTTCAGAGCAATAATTGGTAACGCTCTTGGAAGTGTTGGATCGGTAGACTCGATCGACTTTGTCAAAGAGGTTTACCTCGTTGAAGCACCCGATCATCTAGACGATCTACTCTTCGGCATTGCACATTCCACATCAAACAATGAAAAATGGCACAAACAACTGATGTATTGGTGGGCTACGTTTACACCAGAATCTGATGAATATTGGAAAGTTGCCAATACAATTGCGACAGTTTTGAAGAAACGATGCGAACATTCGATTAGTAGCTTGAACTCTTGTAATAAGGGTAAAGAATTGGTTGGTTTTTTTGTTGCGTTGAGAAAGTATCTTGAATAATGCTCCTGAAAAAAAAAAATTTTTTAATTTTGAAATTTTTAGTCTAAAAGTACTGTAGTTCGGTGTGACCTTCGGAACTTTCGGAACCAAATTTTTATTTTAATATTTTATTTTTCCGAAAACCAGGAAATTTCAGAATTTTCCAGGCAAACTCCCGAAATCATGGAAAATCAAACATTTTTTTTAAAGAATTTTAAATAGTTTCTCTATTTTTCGGTACCTTCTTTTATGGGGTTATTCAGTTGAAAAAAATATGTTAAAAAATGTTTAAAAATTATAAAATAACACAAAAAACTCAATTTTTTGTAATATTTTGTGTTTTTTTAATCATATTTTAACATGTTTTTTCAACATAATAACCCAATTAAAAAGCTGTGAAATGATAATTTTTTGCTGAAAATGAATAGGAAAAGAAACGCGTTTTTCCGATTTTTTTGTCTGAAAAATCTCGTCAGAAAAAAGTTCCGGAAATAGTCGGAAATTCCCAGTTTCGGTTCCGTTCAAGAAAGTTTTTTCTCCAGATTGTCAACAAATTCATCACCGACTTGACGGCTAATGGGTTGAATGCGCAAGTTTTCGAAATCCTCGAAAATCTGCCCATCTTTACGAGTTATAACTTGGCCAAAAAACTGATCTGCACCACAGAAGCCGACGAAAAAACGCAGAAAGCAGCTCTCCGCGTCATTTTGGCAACCAACAAAAAACACTACGAATCACAACTTACCAAAAAACTAATCTCGTTGTTCCGCAACACGTGTCCTCTTGAAACATCGACAACCAACTCGCAACTCGCCATCGATATTCTGCTAAAATGTGTGCCTGATCATCAAAACGTGGCGACGCTGATTTTACGTTCGGAAAATGTCAGAGATAATTGGCAGAGCGAGGAGAAATGGAACTATTTGTATAAGGCTATTGAGGCGAGTGGCGAGAGAGATGAACTGGTAGGTTTTCAACTGAAAAAAGTTCTGAAAAAAAAGTAATTTTTCCTATAGGTCTCAGCGTTTTGGTCAAAAATGAGGCAGTTCAAAGTTTTCCGACCAAATTATCTACATCGCGCGTTGGTGGCAGATTCTCATGTTCATTGGGATCAAATTGCTGGTAACCCGGGTATTTTCAGAATTTTTTTGCAAAAATCTCGCCAAGTTCTTTTTTTGAAAATTCTCAGAGAACGTTCTGAAAATGTCTGGCGCATCACTATTTCTGGAGGGTTAGTGACCCTACCAAAAATTGTGAAAATCTCTGGAAAAAATGTTCGAAAGTTAGTGACCCTACATGCCGCAGACAAAACATTTTCGCGCTAAAATTCGAAATTTCCAGAAAAAAAAATCCGAAAAATCCTGAAAAAATTCAATTTTTTTTGTTTAAAAGTTAGTGGCCTCGAAAAAATACCGAAATTTCTGAAAAATGTTCTTGCTGGTTCAGAGAATCTTCCAAATTCTAAATTTTTTCTGTCGGTTTTCATTTGTCGTCAAAAAAATCATGGTAGTTTTGCCAATTTCTTAAAGGTGGACTGCGATATATCTGAGAAAGACGGTGTGCAATGTTGCGTCATTTATAGTGTAGTGAAATTCTTCGAAAATGTGTGTACTTTTTTGAATTTATAATGGTTCGATTGAGCGCACATGGTCGTGAAGACGGAAAGGCGGAATTGCTTGTGTTTGTTTTTTTCCTGGCACTGCATCAAATTTTTTGCGTTTTTTTGGTTTTCGCATCATTTTTCAGGGGCACACAAACTATATTATAGACGAAACACTCAATTATCTCGCAGTCCACCTTTAAACTTGAAAAAGTTTGAATCAAAAATTTTTTGCTAGATGAAAATCATACCTGGCCTAAGAGGAGAAAAAGTACCGTGACATTTTCTAGAAAAATATGATTTTCTCTCAAATTTTCAGCTATTTTTCTCTATTTTTTTTTGTTCTTGTCCTTCCTTGTGTGACATTTTTTCGATCAATAATAGTTGGTCAAGCATTGGAGAAAAGGTCACACCTGTTGTTGTTATTCATGATGTTATCAATACTACAATAACAACAGATGTGACCTAATTAGACCTTTTTCACACCTCATAAAATTTGAACACTCTTTGTGCCGCCTGGATTACTGTACAACAGGTTTGGTCGGAGCCGCAAATTTTCCGAAGAGCCAAAACTCACTTTAAAAAAATGAAAAACAGCCTTTCTTGTAAAAAGTAGGAATTTTTACCGTAATTTTTAATTTATTGAATACTCTTCCCACAACTGAAAAAATACACGTTCAAATAAATATTTCAGATGCTTCTGGTTTCCAATTACTCGCCACATCAGCTTCAGAATTTGACCATAAAATGTTCAGACGATCAAGTTTCGATTTGTCACTAAAACGAGCCAAAAAAGAGACAAACTTATTTTCGGTTTAAAAAACTTTTCCAGCATTCAAAAAATTCCATGTTTGCAGCTCAACATTGATACGTCTAATCTGAATAGTTATTTCAACTCTGAAAAAAATGAAAAAGATGCCGAGGCCAGTGTTCGACTAGGTCTATTCGGCCACAAGTTGCCGTTTTATAATGTTTTCAAGGTAGATTTTACTCAAATTTTTGGCGAAAATACTGAAAAATCTAAAGGGAAATGGAGATCTGATCTCAACGGTATGGAACGCGGATGGCAGAACGATCAAAGCGTTCGAAGGGCACATACCTCTTCGTGACACTCGATTCAGCCTTCCGTTGTTGTCAGGTCTCTCGGTGGATGTGAAATCTTCCGGAGCTCTGTCGACCAGAATTAATGTGGCCGCCGAGGTGTCGTTGTGGAATCAGAAGTCTGAAACGACCGCTGATGCTTTGTGAGTTCAGAAACATTTTCAATTTCTCATTAAAATTAATGGAAAATGTTTAGTATCTCGGCAAGCCTTCAAACTCATGCGAATCTTGTGTTCGATGGAAAACCGACAAACTTTGTGAAATCATCAATTTCTGCCTTATCGACATATTCAACTGATACAAGTGTAGCACTGCCTTATAACTTTTGCTTGAAATCATCGCAGGATTCTGTCAAAATTACGTGAGTTTGAATTTTTTAAAACAATTTCCAACAGATTTTTTCCAGTCAAACAACTTTCAACGACAAGAAAAAACCGATCCATAGAAAACGAACGATTCCGCCAAAAACTTATCGACTGGCCGACAGCATAACTAAACAATGTAACCGATTTTGACACTAGAAAGTTGTGATTTTGTTAACTTTTTTGAAAAAAAAATGTTTCCTCACTCCCACCAAGAAGAGACAAAAGGGTAATACCTCCCGCTCCTTTCAACTGGCCGCGTGGCGCAATGGATAACGCGTCTGCCTACGGAGCAGAAGATTGTAGGTTCGAATCCTGCCGTGGTCGAAACTTTTTTTTTTTTTTTTTGAAAATCGTCGTTCTTTTTTGATTAACTCCACTTCTCTTTCCCTCTCTCACTCTCTCGCCGTGGGTCTTCAACACGTTGCCATGGCAACTTTCGAAATCTGCCATTTTTCGGCATTTTCAAACATTCTTTTCCACAATGAGCGATGAAGAGATTGATGATGAAGAGAAAGTTTTAAAAGTTAGTTAACTTTATTTTTTTTGCTGTAAAAAAGTGATTTTCAGCTAGTTTTGGTTGGTGATGGTGCAAGTGGTAAAACTTCAATTTGTCAGCGATTTGCTAAAGAGACTTTTGACAAGGCTTACCATCAGGTGTTTAAAAATTCCGGATTTTTTTTTTGGCAACAAAAAATTTTGCAGACGTTAGGACTCGATTTTTTCTCTCGTCGTCTAATGCTTCCGAACGATGTTCAAGTTTTGGTACAAGTATGGGATATCGGTGGACAAAGTATCGCCGGCGAAATGGTCGACAAATATGTGAACGGCGCAAATGTTGTCATCATGGTGTACGATGTGACAAATATGAAGTCGTTTGACAACATTCAGGATTGGTTGAGTTTGGTGCGTCGGGTCACCGCTGGACAGACAAAATCGCCGACGATGGTGTTGTTGGGCAATAAGACGGATTTGGAGGAGAAACGTGTCGTTTCGGTGGAGGCGCACAACACGTTTTGCACACAAAACGAGCTGATGCCAGCGTATGTGTCGGCGAAGAGTGGTGACACGGTTTTGCTGGTTTTCAGGTGAGAGCTATGATGTTTTTTGAGTCTTTGAGGCGAGATTCGGGCCGACCCTAAAGGCCAAAAAAAGTTCGGTCTGAAAAATCGAAAATTCTAGCCTGACCCGTGTTTTTCAGGCCTTGTCAAAAAAAAATTCGGAAAATTTCCTCGTCAAATTTTCCCCGTCTCCAAAAAATTTTCGGTTCGAATTTTTGAAAAATGTAAAGTCTGAGATTTTTAGTCGGCCCAAAAAAATCTCAACAGACTTCATAATTTTCAAAAAAATCCGAGAGAATTAATTTTGACAAAAAAATCTTCTGGAAGAATCTCATCTCAAAAATGTTTTTTTCGTCAAAATTTTCGGGCCTGAAAAATCTACATTTTCACTGAATTGGGGCCAAAGTTCGGTGAGGCCGGGATTTTTAGTCGGCCCGAAAAATTGTGAAATCTCAGCCCTGTTTTTTTTTTGGGCCATGCTCGATTTTGCTCACAATTAGGTTCATGACTTTTCAAAAAAAATTTAGAGAATTTTCGGGGAAAAAATCTTTTCGGAAATTTTCGAGCCTGAAAATCTACATTTTCATGGAATTGAGGCATACCTGACCTAACAGGGTACCAAAAAAATCCTTTAAATTTTGTCGCTGTGAAAATTAGCTGAAAATTTCAAAAATTTTACAGAAAATTATAGTTTTTTTTGAAAATTGAATTAATAAATTGAAAATTACGGTAAAAATTCAAATTTTTATTAAGAAAAACAGTTTTCCATATTCTTTTTTTTAAAGTGAGTTTCGGCTCTTCCGAAAATTTCCGACTCCGACCAAGCCTGTTGTACAGTAATCCAGGCAGCACAAAGAAGGCTCAACTTTTATGAGGTGTGAAAAAGGTCTAATTAGGTCACATCTGTTGTTATTCTAGTATTGATAACATCGTAAATAACAACAACAGGTGTGACCTTTTCTCCAATGCTTGACCAACTATTATTGATCGAAAAAATGTCACATAAGGACAAAAACGAAAAAAAATAGAGAAAAATAGCTGAAAATTTGAGAGAAAATCTTAATTCTCTAGAAAATGCCACTGTGAGTTTTCGACCAAAAAAATGCACGATACTTTTTCTTCTCTTAGGTCAGGTATAAAAAAAATTTCAGCCCTGTCATGATTTCGGGTCGGGTTTGAATTGAAAAATTCTAGAAAAATCTCATCTCAAAAATCTTTCGGGCCTGAAAATCTGCATTCTTATGTGGCGTCCAAATTCCAAAAAAAAAAACACAGTACTCATTTAAAGGAACACAACGTTTTTTTATTGAAAAATTTCGATCATCCTTCGTTTTTTCTCGCCATTTCCATCAGGCCAGGCCCGATTCAAGAGGGTATTCAAAAATTCTGAAAAATCGGAAAATCCCGATTTTTGACCAATGTCTGAACTTTTTCTCTGTCAACTTCAAAAATAAAAAACACACGTCATTTCCCCAAAATGACGTGAAGGCGTGAAAACCTGAATTTTTATTATTTATTTTATTTTTTGACACGGACCAGATGAGAACCTGTTTTAGCGTAAGGAAGATCAGAGTTCAAAAAACAGGCCAATTTTTTTTCTGAAATTACAGACAAGCAGTTGCTGATGAGCTCAAGATCGCTTTGAGCAAGGCTGACGTTGAGGCAGATATCGCAATTGTTCAAGGAACGGTGGCAGAGATTGTCAAAGCTGACATGACTCCAGCGGTCAGAAAATCGAATCAAAGTCGAAACACGGCCGTCTGTACAATTTCCTAATTATCGTTTATTATTAATCAATAAAAAAGACCCGCAAAAAGCCCCAGAGATCAAAATATTTCAAAAAGAAACATGTCAAATTTTTCAAATTTTGTCGGCGAGTTGCGATTGTGAAGTTGGCGAACATTTCTGGCGAGTTGACGCGGTTCTTCTGCACACTAGAAAGAAGCCAGATGTTCCGATGATCAAGAATGTTGTCAGCACGGTTATCCAGATGTAGATTGTCATATAGGGTGTGAGTAGAAGAACAAAAACCGATGAAACACTCTGCAAAACTATTTATATACAACGACACTCCGCTTGACGCTATTACCTGATAGAGTTTGGAAATCGAGAAGACTTGCATTCGACAATCTGGAACGGCTACTTGACAAATGACAGCGCGAGCCATTGTGATACAAAAATCCGAGAAACCAATCAAAAATCCGATGACAAACACCAACATTCGACTGGGTGTCAAGAACAGAGGCTGCTGGGTAGTTGGTCCAAAAGTGGCCAAATTTGGCACCGACAAAACGCTTAGACCAATAATGATGGCGTAGCAGACAAAGTTCGCTCCAGCTGTCACGTAGAGACCGTATTCGCCAGCTTTTTTGACCATTGGACGAAGGAAAATTCCGCCTGCAAAAGAAACTAGTTTTCCCGTGGCCTAGAATACGACTCGGCCATGTGTGTGTTTTTTGGTTCACACGGTCCGCCAAAAAACACTAATTTTCATCGAAAAAAAAATATAGGGAAAAAAATAGCTCTACCAAAGTACTTATGTGAACATTTTTCATAAAGAATCGAAAAATTTGAAGTTTTGAAATATCGCCGGTTAATTCAATTTTGGGTACTGTAGCCACAAAAGTCCGCAATGGCGATTTTTGTAATCTTTGGCAGACCGTGATTTTGTTATTTTAAAAGTTCAGAGTACAAAAATAGCGCGATTTTTTGGCTCAAACATAGATTTCAAAAAAAAAAAAAAAAAATATTGCGAGACGAGGAATCGAACCATCGACCTCTCCCGCTATAACAAAAGCCTAACCATGTTGACCATCACGCCACATTATGTTTAAAACAAATATTCAGTGAAAAGGTAGGCGAAAAAGAGATCAACAACTCACCTAAACCTTCAGCAATACCCATTGCAACAGAATAAATAGCAATAATATAGACATCACCCTTGAAAACTGAGGTGAACGAAAGAGTTGTTGGATAAACAGTCATGAGGAACGAAACGGCGAATCCTTGAAAAAAGAAAAACGGCATGAGAAGAATCAGATTCATCGATTTGATCGCTTTGACGAGTTGTCGGATTTGATTAGCGATCGATGGCACAACTGTCGTCGAATTCGACGCGATCGAATCGTACTGTTTTGTGGGAAGAGCGGCAAAAACGGCGATCGAGAAAAGATTCAACACGAACAGTGTTCCGTAGATTGACCAGATTTGAAGATCAGTGTACTCGCCGGCTTTTCCTTGCGGAAGATAGTAGGACAAAATGATGAGCGCCATTCCGCCGAAAAACATGCTGAAGTGACCGACGGCTGTTTCGATGCCGGTGTTGGATTCGATTGTGCGACGACTCGAATGTTCCGAGAGGTATTGTCCTTCGCCATTGTTGTAGACTGCAAAGAAATGTTGGTTTTTTGGGGGAGATTTTGGGCTTCATGGGCCTGGCAGATTAGGAAAACTGACCTATTCTGAGCCAAAAAAAACGGATTTTTTTTTTGGATTTTTAGCGTCTGATAAAAAGGGAACAAAACGGACCGGGCCCGGACTTTTTCTGAACTGACCCATTTTTGGGGCCGAAAAAAACGGACCGGGTTTATTTTTTGGGTTTTGTAACTTCAGGTGGATTGGATCGAATCAGATGAAGAATGGAAAAAAAAAACGGACCGGGCCCTAATGGACTGGGCCGGTTTTTTTTCTGAACCGAAATAGTGCAAAAACTGACCCAATTTTGGGGCCGAAAAAAACGGACCGGGTTTTTTCTGGGTTTTTTAGTAAAACAAAAAATGACGGCCAAAAAAATTGGAAAAAACGGACCGGGTCCGAATTTTTTCCAAGCAAATATTGGGAAAAAACTGACCCATTTTTCGGTGCCAAAAAAAAACAGGTCCGGATTTTTTTTCGGACCGGGCCCTGATTTTTTTCTCGGACCGAAAAAAAGGGACAAAACGGACCGGGCCCGGACTTTTTCTGAGCCGAAAAAATAAGAAAAAAAATGAACTGGGGCCCGATTTTTTTCCAAGCAAATATTAGGAAAAAACTGACTCATTTTTTGGGCGTGAAAAAAAAACAGGGCCGATTTTTTTTCAGACCGCAAAAAAATGATAAAAAATGGACTGGGCTCATTTTTTGCCCGACAAAAGTTAAGAGAAAATAAGAAAAAATGGACCTTTTTTGTCAATTTTTCTCCAAAAAATTCCTCTCGCCAACTCTCTACGTCTCGCCCTCTCTAACCAACTACACTTGCAAACATTTCACGGGTATCCCCCAACTTTTCCGCCCCGATAAAAACTAACATGCGTATCCAATTCCCATCAAAGCCTGTGAAAAATAGAAATAATACTTGTTGAGATGAATGAAACCAAGATAGTAGACTGCAAAAAGTGTCGAGGCGATTGTCAAAAACCATTTCGACGGTATAAAATGTTGAAGTGATGGTGTAATCAAAGTACAAATGGCGAAAGCCGTCAGATGAGAAGCAGCCCTGAAACATTTCTCATCAATCTTTCCCAAAAAAAAAAACAAAAAACTCGCTATTCATGTGATCGGTTGCCCTTTATCTATCCTTATCACCAAAAAAAAAAACATTTGGAATTGAAATACCGAAAAAACACACACAGTAAATGTTTCAAGGACGTTTTGAAACATTTTTTTTTCCGAAAAAGAGTTACAGTAATCGGGGGAAATCGAAAAATGTTCTTAGTTCATACATCATAGTTTTTGTTGTAAAGTCTCGAAGTATTTTTCGAAGAAGACACAAAAAAAATGGTTTATTGAACTTTACAAATATTTTTTTTGGTTTGAAATATAAAAAATTACGTGAATCTCACGTATTTTTTGGGGAAATTTTTTAGTTTTTTATTTTCTGAACTTTTTTGGTCCAGAAAATATCTTTTTTTTGTCCCCAGAAAGTACAGTATATTTCAGAAAAGTTGCGGTTATTTTTTTTTCGATTTTTTTTTCGAAATTTTCTCGTCCCAGGGGCTAAGCCTTGAACAAATTGTCATGTTTTCAGCAAAGTTATTTTTGTCTGATTTTTGTCAGAATTTTTCTCGGCCCGAAAAACCTATTTTTTGTCCCCAGAAAGTACAGTATATTTCAGAAAAGTTGGGTTATTTTTTTTCGATTTTTCAAAATTTTTTCGTCCCGAAAAATCTGTTTTTTGTCCCCAGAAAGCACGGTATATTTTCTAGATGTATTCCAAAATGTCAAATCAAATTTTTATTCATCTTAAGCCTTACAGTTAGCCTAAGCCTCAGAAGTCTTCTGAAAATATTTTTCTCTGCGTCTCTCTATCTAACCTAGTTTTTACCATCCTCATTATGGTGTCAAAAAAGCCCCCGACGCCCTAAACATACCCATAATATCCAGCATATTGTGAAATTGTGTCGGGCGATTTTTCATGAATCGAATGGATCACCGACTCGCTGATAAACTGCTGTGTCGCATATCCAGTATAAAGAAAAAGCGTGCCAAGACCCAACAAATACGTCGACAACATTTCATGACGTCTCGGTGTCAACTCCATTCTCGTCCACCTAAAACAGGTTAATTATCCAAAAATTCAAAAAGTCGAGCAAAAAATATGACCAACTTTTTGGCACGCGGGGAAGACGACGAAACATCAAGTACATAGGGAATATTGGATGCGTCCATTTTTTTGTGAACATTAAAACGACACCTTTTTAAGGGGGATACTTTTCTTAGCGATGGGCGGAGCTTTGTTATCAACGCGGCGCGAGCGAACTTCAATCACACATTTCTAGAACCAAAAAATCAGTGGGTTGTTTTTTTGTTGTTTGTTTGTTTGTTAGAAAGTACTGTAGTTGACGAATAGTTTTTTTTTGGGAATCGAAAAACTGAAAAATAGCCGATTTTTCTAGAGATACTGAAAACTGAGACTATAGGGAGGATGAGAAAGTGTAATACTTGCAAAAAAAAAAAAGAAAAACGCCACGAGCGGGATCGAACATACGACCTCTTGATTTAAAATTGCTAGATGAACCACTGCGCGCGCCGTCGTTGAAAGGTAAATTTAAAAATGAATACATATAATTTCTGCCTTATGGACGATGAAGTGAGTTTTTAAAGGTAAACGTTGAGGTACTGTAGTTTTTGTTCTTGCTAGAGTATTGTAGTTCATTAGAGCGCAGTTTCTTCAAGCTTAAAAGAGAGACTAAAAATGATGGAGATTTCCTAGTTTTTCTCCAGATTTCCAAGAAAAATGAGATATTCGTCAAATATGATGAGATTGAGAGAGAAGAGACGCAGAGAATGACGTGTTTTTGTTGAAACACCGTTTCTGATAGCAATAAAACAACATTTTCTAACCTAGAAAATGTCACGTGGCACTAGTTTACTAGCTAGATCAGAAATAACACATCGCAAAAAACATTAGGGGGCGAAAAAAATGCGCGAAAACATCAACAATAAACATTTTTGCACCCCACTTTGTCAGGTACATTTTGGGTGCATCGTACACCCAAAAAAACCCTACCAAATGGCGTAACAGAAACATCGTGTCAAAACTGTCTCTTTATATTGGCTCTTTTCCCGACAAAAAAGTGGGCGGAGCCAAAAAGTTTTCAACCACAGCAAGAAATATTGAACTTTTCTCTGAAACTGGATACTTGGGAACACATCAATCAAATTATTGTATCATATTAAAGGGATACGGTAGTTTGTTGCAAAAAAAACATGAAGAAATGCGAACGTTTTCTGAAAGAAATTGGAACAACAAACATCGATGGACATGAAAGGCGAAAAAACAATAAGGTTTATTTTTTTGTGCTTTGAGAAAGAGAAAGTGTGAATCATTTGGTCAGCTTGTTCTATGAACGAATTTTGTCTTCGGGGAAGCTTTTTCTTCTAGAGTATTCGAACATAGCAAAAAAGTGGCGTGGTAGCTCAACTGGTTAGGCGTTTTGGTTTCAATCTAGAGGTCGTGGGTTCGACACCCCACCCGGGCAGTTTTCTTTTGTTTTTTTTCTCCAAAAAATCTTCTAGATCAAAGTTTATCAAAATTTTCGAACGGCCTTGTGTACAGTACTCCTCATTCGCGAAAAAAAACAGGTCTGTTCACAAATCACTCAACTGAACTTTGAAGTTTGATAACTTGAATTTACAACTTTTACTAAATAGCCAATTTACATAAATAATATTGCATCATTCATAGCAACAAAATATTTTTCTTTGAAAAAAATATGAATAAATATGAAACACCTCATAATCTCGATCATTCTCTCAAGGACAACGATATATGCCCCTCCAAAACATGAGATATAAATGAAAACAAGAATAATATCGATGATCTAATAAGTTTGAACATTTGTTGAACTTTATTGTTTTAGAAGTTTTGAGAAAGTGTCAAAAGATCAAGAAAAAAACAATAATTGTTTCTTTTTTTGGGGAAATGAAGGGCTTGCTGAGAAAAAGGAGGAGAGCAGACAACAACAAAAACAGTTCTAATTACAATGTGACAATTATGTTGCACAGTGGGTGATCCTTTTGTTTTTGCTGCTTGTTTTATTGTTGAAACTTGGAACAACAACATCCCTGACATGGTCTAAAAACAGAGCCAAAATCGGGCCTGAAAAACAGTTTCAAAGGAAAACTTTCAGGCTTTTTTTGGACGGGGTTTGGGACTTATCAGGGGTGTCGTAAAGTACTTTTTGTAGCTCGTTTCAAGATCTACAAGATAGACAAAAAATCTAGAAAAAACGACAAAAATTTCGGGCCCAAATTGAAAAAAAACTCCTATTTTTCGGGCCCAAAATGAAAAAACTTTTCTTTTTTCGGACCCAAATAATTTTTTAAAAACTTTACTTTTTTTGGGCCCAAAATGAAAAAAATCTACTTTTTTCGGGCCCAAAAGTTGTGCGATACGACGAAAATCCCGACCACATTAACATAGTTATAGTTTTTCCGGACCCAAAAGTTTGATCGACATTTTAAAGATTTTCAGCATATCTTGTAGAACTTGAAGAGAACTTGTACAAAAAGTGATATGTGACATCTTAGACAGGGCCCAAAAACAGGGGCAAAGTGAAGTCCGAACATACTTGGGATGGCTGTGGACAGGGGCTCACTCCTCCCTCTATCCTCGGGAAAAAAAGTATTTTTTCTGCACGTTTTCTGAGAAGTTTTGTATTTCTCTCGGACAAGATTTTCATTGTTTTCCAGAACCCTTTGATCACATTTTTTTAGACCTATTTTTTTCTGGTCCCTCATTTCATTTAGCCATATTTGCTATCGACTTCCTCTAGGTCACCATATGTTTTTATTGATTGCTCATAACAACAGGTATGGCCATATTTTATAGATAACATCAAAAGGTGTGAAATCTAATGAGCCATATGGTGACCTAGAAAAGGCTACAGCCCAGCTACTAATAACTCTAAAGGTAGGAAAAAAAAATCATGTTTCGAGTCCGAAAACTTTATGCTCTCGCCCGTTCTCTCGAACTCGGCATCTTCTTCTTATTATTCGGACTGGACGCGGTTGCCGTTAGCGGTGGTGGCGCGTCGGGTTTCATGTAGTACGTCTGCGCCTTGAGCCATTCCGACTCGCAAATCGCTTTGAACGACGGCCGATTCGGTGCGTGTGGTTGGAGAATTTCGAGCATCAACGTTTTCGACGCCGTCGACGCTGTGCAACTTCGCGGAAATTTGATCTTGTGCGCCAGTTGTCGTTCAATCATTTTTGTCGGATTTCGATCGTCGAATGGCATTGAGCCGGTGAGCATAATGTAGAGGATGATGCCAGTGCTCCACACATCCACCTGAAAGAAAAAAACCTCTCTTCAAGCTTGGAAAAACTACAGTAATCCCGATTTTTATACATTTTTCCCCACTCAGTCGAATATTTAAAAGTAATTTCGCACACAAAAAAGTGTGACGTGGTAGTTCAACAGGTTAGGCGTTATATTACAGATTGGGAGGTCGTGGGTTCGATTCCTCACCTCATCAATTTTATTTGTTTTTTTTTTCTGAAATTTATGTTCGATTCGAAAAATGCTTGATCTACAGTACTCTACGATGTTTCTCACTATTTTTGTAACTTTTGAAAATAGAGAAATTCGAAAAAAAAAATAAATTCAAACTCTCGAAAATCTGGAAAAAAGTTTCAGAAACTCCTTTTGTAAAACCGCTAAGCCTCACTGTGAAAACCGCTAAGCCTCACTGTAAAACCGCCAAGTGGCTGGTTTCAGCAAAAATGTTAGGTTTCTAGGAATTTTCAGGCTCACCGCGTTGGTCGAATATTCTCGTCCTCTCAAAATTTCCGGTGCCACGTACGCCCTGGATCCACAAAACGTTGCCGATTTTTCGCCGGGATTCAAAATTCGGGCAAAACCAAAATCGCCCAATTTCACATTCTCATATTTGTCGAGAAAAATATTCTCACACTTCAAATCTCGATGCACAATATTGTGATTTTGTAGATGAATGAGTGAGGCGATGAATTGTCGAAAAATGAAGCGGGCCTCCTCCTCGGGCAACACTTTCACATCCTTCATCTTTTTCAGCAAATCGCCGCCCGCACAAAATTCGGTGACAAAAACAATGTGATCGGTGAAGGTGATCATGTCGAACAGTCGGACAATGTTGTCGTGTTTCAGCATTTTGACAATCTCCTTTTCGCGCGGCAAAAATTTGCGGATATAGTCCTCTTTTTCTTTTGTCGGCGTGATGTTGATGATTTTGGCGGCCACCTCCATTTTTTTGTCACCCCATAGGGCTCGGGCGACACGTGAATATGATCCGGAACCTGTTCAGAGACACACAAATTATGATTGGAGATCAAAATTCTGGCAGGGAGCCAAAGTTTTTCGGGTCCAAAAGCCCCAGATTATCGGGCCGCATTTTTTGAGCTTTTAGAATTTTGTATATTCTACAGTACCCCGAAAAATTGAAAATTTTGAAGCTTTTAGATTCTACAGTACCCCAAGTTTGATAAAATTTACAATTTTTTTTTCGGGTCCGAAAAAAAGAAGTTTTTCGGGCCGCATTTTTGAGATTTTAGAGTTGGCCAAAATTCTACAGTACACAAAAAATTGGACATTTTGAAGATTCTACAGTACCCAAAAAATACAGTATCTAAAAATTGCAACATTTTGAACAGATTCTACAGTACCCCAAAATTGATGACAAACTCGGCCCGGAGTTTTTCGGGTCTAAAAAAGTCCCAGATTTTTCGGGCCGCATTTTTGAGATTTTAGAAATTTCTACAGTACCCAAAAAATCGTAATATTTTTTTTTGAAAATCCCGGCCTGGAACTTTTCGGGCCCAATAATTTTTGAAAAATAGAAAAGCTTGGTTTTCTGGCCATTTTCGAACCTTCAGAAAAACTCTAAAGTACTCCAAGATTGATAAAAACCCAGGCCTGGAATTTTTCGGGTCCAAAAAAAGTCCCAGATTTGTCGGTCCGCTGTTTTGAGCCCTCAAAATTTGGCAAATTCTACAGTACCCCCAAAAATTGAAAATTAAGAGCCTTCAGAAAAAAAACGCACATACCTAAAACTTTTTGAATTACTAATTTATGATCTGTTTCGAGTTTATGAATATACGGTTTCGTTGATACGCTCACATCATCTGGTTCTTCTTCAGCGTTAGAAACTTCTGCAAAAACAATGAAAATTGAAAATTTCCGCAATTTTTTAAACCTACCAGTCCCTTCTTCTCGAGCCATTTGTTGGGTATGTTGATAAAATGAACAACGCTTTTTAGGAGATAGAAATAAATGAAAATGTCGAGACCCGTCTCAGACGCGACATTTTATGGACAATTGAAATTGGGTCAAAATTTTGGGTCACGTTTTGAAAATATCTTATTTTTCTGGCCCGGGATTTTTTAGAGCAATTTTCTTCGGGCCTTTTCTGAACTTTTTCAATTTCAGACCTATTTTTTCTGAAATTTTGAATTTTCGGCCTATTTTTTCAACTTGGTATTTTCGGGCCTTTTTGGAGCATTCAAACTGGAGCTCATTATTTTTTTGCAGATTTTTTCTAAACTTTTTTCTCGGGCTCATTTTTCTTAAATTGAGCTCATTTTTTTCTGAATTTTTCAGACCCATTTTCTCTAAAATTTTGAATTTTAGGCCTATTTATGTGAGGCTTAGCGGTTTTACAGTGAGGCTTAGCGAGGATGTGTCAATGTCAGACCCATTTTTTGAACTTTTCAATGTCGGGCCCATTTTTTGAGCAGTTTTTCAGAAAAAAAATTGGACCCATTTTTCTCAAGTTCTCAATTTTGAACGTGTCAAACTTGGCCTCATTTTTTCTGGCTCATTTTTCGGACCCATTTTTCTAAACATTTTCATTTTCGAGCCCAATTTTATGAAATTTTCAAACCCCAAAAAATCCCACCCCACTTCAATAAAACTCTTTATAAAAAATAAAGAATTTGTTCACAAGATTTTTGTAGTTTTTTTTTTCTCACACAAAAAAAAAATTGGACTGGGGAGGAGGGTTACACAAAATTGGTCACATATCACATCGAAGACAATAGAAAAATCTGCAGCTCAGCTGTAATCAAAAAAAAAAGAGAAGTGAACAAGTTCAGACAAAAAAAATATAGAAAATTGACCCTGCCATGAAGAAAACAAGAATGGTATTGTAGATCGTCGAATCGTGTAGGGTAGAATTGTTTTGCAGATGAGAATGAACTGAGATTTTTTGGAAAAATAAAAAAAAACAAGTACAGTTTAGAAATGTCATAACAAAGAGACAGAGAGAAACAGGATAGAAATAGGGATTTTTTGAGGGGGACGGGGTGCACTAGAGAATGAAATGTGGTAAGTGTATGCAGTAGAAAAATGAAGAAAATAATAATAATAATAATAAAATCCTAACAATTTATAAAAATACCCTAATTTATGGCGCGCGCTCACTGATTGAGAGTGTCTAGAATGTTGAGACTGCGTTCGCCGAAGCTGGTCGTTTTGGTGGTGGCGGTTCGACTGCAAAAAATTCGGTTTAGGGGGGTTTTTTTTCGAAAAATCGGGAATTTTGGGGGTCTTTTGGGCCGGAAGTTGGTTTGGATAAATTTCTGAAAATTTCCAGGGCCGGCCTGAGAATTCTTGGTGTCTCAAAGCCTAGTTCTGCTCGGGCCAAAAAAAAATTCTGAAAAAAATATTGGGCCGTTTCGGAAATTTCTAGTTTTTCACCCTAGTATAAATTTCTGAGCGCACCAGACTTTTCAGTTTTCTCAGAAAGCCTGGCCCGGCCTCAAATTTTCAATTTTCCGGAAAAAGGAAAACCGGGCCCGGCCCGAGAATGAGACATGACAAAAAAATTTCTGTAACACATCATTTTTCTCTGCGTCTCGTTCTCTCTCAAAATTTCCTCTATAGGTTTTTTTGGAGATTTTTTTAGGTATGTAAGATTCGGTTTTCTGAAAAAATCAGGCCGATCCAAAAATTTCTGTAACAGACTTCGAGAAAACGGACAACGTTGATGAAGAAAAATTCCGTAGCTCATCATTTTCTCTGCGTCTCTCTCTCTCTCTCTCTCTCTCTCTCACCTTTAATCTCCAACATCGGCTCCTCTTTGACGACAATCGGTTTGGGTGTGGCGACGGCGCTGTTGTGCTCACTGGCAACCGACGCGGCCGCCGACAACAAACTCAGCGGATTGTGTTGATCGGCGTTGGCTGAAAAACGGAGAGATGTTGGTTATGTGGGCGGAGATCTTACCCAACATCGACAAAACGCTGTCCAATCCGACGCCGTTCAATGTGAACTGATGATTCGAGCTGGTGGATTGTTGAAACTGTTGTTGTTGGTAATCCATCGAGTTTGGCATTGACGTCGGATCGAAATTCTGCATTTCCAAAAATGAGCTCAACGTGGGCGGGTCATATAGATTAAGCGACACCTGAACAACTAACAACTCTAACTACTCTCGGCCCGACACTCATGGCGGGGGTTGTTAGGCAAGTATGCATGCGACACATATCACTTACGTCTTCCGGAACCGGTGTTTGCGGTTGCGATCGGGTTGCTGATGAACGATTGGGTCGTCGGCGATAGAATTCCGAATCGTCGACAGTCCATACGGCGCCTTTGACGTTTTGCTCGACACGTTGGAAACATTTGTGAAGCGAGAGATTGTGACGAACAGCGTTCTGGAAAAAAAAAATTTGCGATGGGTGGTGGGGTCGAACTCGCGGGCTGCAAAATTGGCTGAGATTTGAAGGCGCGCGCTTAACCAGTTGAGCTAGGTGAGCAGATATTGAGGAAAGGGGCATTTGCAATAATTAAAAAAAATTGCGATGGGTGGTGGGGTCGAACTCGCGGGCTGCAAAATTGGCTGAGATTTGAAGGCGCGCGCTTAACCAGTTGAGCTAGGTGAGCAGATATTGAGGAAAGGGGTATTTGCAATAATAAAAAAAAAAAAATTGCGATGGGTGGTGGAGTCGAACTCGCGGGCTGCAAAATTGGCTGAGATTTGAAGGCGCGCGCTTAACCAGTTGAGCTAGGTGAGCAGATATTGAGGAAAGGGGTATTTGCAATAATAAAAAAAAAATTGCGATGGGTGGTGGAGTCGAACTCGCGGGCTGCAAAATTGTCTCAGATTTGGAGGCGCGCGCTTAACCAGTTGAGCTAGGTGAGCAGATATTTGCAATCACAAAAAGCGTCTTACCTTCCATGTCGCCGCATTCCTCCTAAAATAGGAGAACGTTTCCGTGAACCACGTGTAAATCTCGTTGAGTGTCAGCTGACATTCGGCCGACTCCATAATCGCCTGCCGTATCAACGACGCATACGTATACGGCGGTCGCACATCATTATTACGATAATAGTCGCGATTTTTGGCGATATCCGTCGCGATGGGTTGCACCGTCTTGTCGGATATCCGACTGCGACGCGGCACAAACGATTTGGCGTCGGGATTCGGCGACGTTTCGGTGGAGGCGGTCGACGCGGCGCGCGTCAACGACGAGCACGGTTGTGTGGCGAACGAGGGTAGCGAGCTGACCGACGCGACCGACATCATTGGCGGCGTTGCGGCGGAGTGTTGTTGTTGTTGTTGTTGGGCGGTGACTTGAGCGGCGATGCTGAGCAGATTCGACGCCGTGTCCATTGCGCTTGACACTGTGGCTTGCTGCAAAAAAAAAACATGAGTTTTTGTGGCTCAGAAAAATTTTCGGAAAAATTTGAGGGGTTTGAAATATCTCAATTTTTTACTCTTTCAAATTTCTGGTAAAATGAAACAGGTCGTAGGAAGCTTGATTCATCTCTATCTTCCGGGATTTTTGGGTAAAAATTTTAGGCCTAAAATTCTAGCCGGCCCGGAAAATTGGGACCGAAAATTTTGGCTCAAAAGTCGATTCCGGTTCACAAAAACTTCGGAACAAACTACAGTAACCCAACGTCCGATTCGGCTCAAAAAATTTCAGCCCGAAAGTCTTAGGCTGACCGAAAATTCACGACAAAACTACAGTAACCCAATTTCAGACACGGCTCGAAAAAATTTAATTTCAAACGGAAAAATGTCCGAAAATTTTGGCTCAAAAGTTTTGACACAAAACTACAGTAACCCAATTTCAGATACGACCCGAAGAAAATTAATTTCAGACGGAAAAAGGTCCGAAAATTTTGGCTCACAAAAATTTCGGCCCAAACTACAGTAACTCAACGTCCGATCCGGCCCGAAAAATTTCATCCCAAATGTTTGTTTCATCTCAGACCTAATCCGGCCCGAAAAATTTCGTCCCAAACTACAGTAACCCAATTTCAGATCCGACCCGAAGAAATTTAATTTCAAACGGAAAAATGTCCGAAAATTTTGGCTCAAAAGTTTTGACACAAAACTACAGTAACTCAATTTCAGATCCGGCCCGAAGAAATTTAATTTCAGACGGAAAAAGGTCCGAAAATTTTGGCTCACAAAAATTTCGTCCCAAACTACAGTAAGACTTCAATATCCCTCTCAAAATTCCACATCAACAATTTCCGATGATTTGTTTGTTTATTATTTATTTGTTGATGATGATGATTCTGTCTCGTTTCAACAAAATTTTGTCTTTTTCGTTGTCCATGAAAAAAGGAGAGAGGGGCCCTATGTATAAAATAAACAAACAAAAATAAATGTACTATCGATTGGGACGTGTAAACAAAACCAAAAAAAAAAAGCGCCCCAAGAGTTACGCAATATAGAGTTGCGCAAACAACAAGTGAGAGAGTGAGAGAGACGAGAGAGACGAGAGAAACCCCCGCGCGCGCACTTTTAAAACAAACAACGCAATAAAAAAAAAGAAGAAAAAGATATCCATACCTGAACAATTGGCGAGGTTTGTTGTTGGTGCTGTTGGAATGCGGCAAAATGTTGTGTGTCGATTTTGGGCGATCTCATTGGTGATGATGTTCCACCGCCACCACTACCTAGAGATGGTGTTGTTGTGTCGGGTGTTGGCCTCATTCGAAGGTGCTGCATCATTCCTTGAAGACGGTTCCGTTCGATGGTCAATTTGTGCTCGATTGACTCGACTTTTTCGATTTGTGCGCGCATTTCTTCGGTGGTTCTGGAAAATTGGAAAAATCTGGTTTTTGACAGAAAATCAAGTTTCAAAATTAGGCTAGAAAATCGGCTACGGTCAAAAAATCTGACAAAAAATGACTAGAAAATAAGACTACAAGAAAATGTTGACACCAAAAATCCGGGCCAGAAAATCGGGCCTCAACATTTTCGTGGCCACCAAATTATGGCTCGAGAAATTGGGGCCAGAAAATTTTGGGACCAAAATCTGGCCCTGAAAATAGGACCCAAAAAATATGGACCAGAAAAATAGGACCCAAAAAAATTTCGGCCAAAAAAATTGGATTAAAAAATCAGGCCAAGAAAACTTTGAAACTGAAAATACGAGCAAAAAAATGAGGCCCAGAAAACTTTGAGATTCGAATGTGAGACTGAAAATACGGGCCAAAAATTAGAACCAAAAATTTTCAGACTAAAAATAAGGGGCAGAAAATCGGAACGGAAAAATTTCTGACCAAAATCTGGTCCCAAAAATTTTGAAAATAAAGATACGTGCCAAAATATCGGACCCGAAAAATTTTGTTATCAAAATCTGGGCCAGAAAATCGGAGCGAAAAAATTTTGGAACAAAAATAAAGGCCAGAAAACGGGGCCCGGAAAAGTTTCTGAGCGAAATCTGGGATCAAGAATTTTGTAAATAAAGATACGTGCCAAAATATCGGACCCGAAAAATTTGGTGATAAAAATTCGGGTCAGAAAATCGGGCCTGAAAATTTTTTGTGACCAAAATTTGGTCTTGAAAATCGGAGCAGAAAAATTTAAGGACTGAAAATATGGGTCAGAAAATCGGTCCCAAAAAAATCTTGCCACAAAACTGGTCCAGAAAAATCGGGCCCAGAAAATCCGAGAAAATTGGGCCCGAAAATTTTTGAGATCAAAATTCGGATCAAAAAATTGAGCCCAATCAGAGCCAGCCAGAATTCTCTTCAAACAAAAACTCCCGAAAATTTTTTGTGAAAGTTTAAAACATTCCCGAACCAACCTCTCACACAACGGATGATCCTGTTGAAGGTGTGCCAATAGTGCGGCGACCGAGTCGCACGGTAAATCACAATTCGGCCACGCACACATACTATGCTGCCATAACGCATGCTGCGTCGTCGACGCCGATGTTGTCGCGGTCGCGGGAAGCGACGCGGACGTTGTCGCCGAAAGATTGATCGACGACGCAAGATCGAGTGCGGCCGGCAATTGCGGTATCAGCATTTGACCCAAAAACATTTGTTGAAGAAATCGCGTCGGATCGTTGGAGGCGAGCGACGTCGCCGCCGCCGCCGCCGCCGTCGCCGATGATGAACCGCCGGCGACTGAAGCGAGTTGTGATAGAGATGGTGTTGTCGCCGATGTGTGCAGGGTTGTGGGGTTGGGTCTCATCTGGGAAATAGGGATTTTTCAAAAATTTTACAAAAAATGGGCTAAGCCACGTTTTGACTTTTAGAATAATTAGGTAAAATTGGGAAAAAATAAATATTTTTTGTTTCAAAAAACAACAAAAACAAAAATCCACCTGGCAAAACTCGCAACACACACACAACAACAACAACAGAAAAAGAAAATGTCTGAGCTCGGCAGAACAACGAAGCTCCGCCCACTTGTTTACACATTGTTCGAACAAGGTAACGCAAAAAAAAAGAAGAAAAAACATGGTGTGAACAAAATCATAAACACAATGTGTTTTATTATCTTCGCCTTTCGGAAGGTGCGAAGAATGAAGAAGAAGATGAAAGTGGGCGGAGTTTGCACTTGTGATTGAGGATGACGAGACGTGTATGTATGTACTTTGAGGTTCATACCGATTATCATGTTGAAAACAAGTACACATTTTTTTTTTTGAGCGAGCAAAGATTTGCCAAAAATGTCTGAGCTCAAAAATTATTAGAAAATTCTGACTTCAAAAAATTTGAGCTGATTTTGGCGCGGAATTTGAGGTTTTCAAAAATCTTCAAAAAGTTCAAAACTTTTGGGTCAAATTTTCCAGAAATTTTTGGAAAATGTATGTTTTTCAAAAGCTCAAAAAGTACTGTAATTAAAGGGACATCACGAAATCACGCGAGAAAGTTTTGCAACAAAAAATTTTGTCTGAAAAATCCGGAAATTCTCGGGTTTTTGGAAAGATTAAAACCGAAAAATAACTGTGACAAAATCAGGGAAAAAATTCCTAAAAAAATTTGAATTTTGGAAGACACTTTTCAAGATTTGGACAAAAAAACTACAGTAATTTAAAGGCACAAGGTTTTTAAAAATCTTTTAAAAATGGTACTGTAATTAAAGGGACATAACGAACTCAGAGGAAGTGTAATTTTTGAAAATATTGAAAAAAAAATCGGTTTTGAAAATTTTAACAAATTTTTTTTCAAAAAATATGTTCCAAAAATTCTTGTCACCTTCAAATTTTAGCACTTGTCACCAGAGGCCGGTCAACCTAGACCACCCGCAAAGAAAAAGGTGTGAACAACAACTCACCAATTTTTCCTGTAACGCCAACAACAACAAATTCTCGTTGGCTGATGATTGTTGTTGTTGTTGTTGTTGTTGTGATGTGGTCGAGGACGATGACGATGTTTCAGTGCTGCTCAAAGTGTTATTGGGCGGAGCGGCGGTGGGTCGCGGATGCGATTCAGACGAGAGCATCGAATTCGCGACAACGATTCCAGTGTCTTCCTATAAGAGCACAAATTTTGCAGAAAAAAAAATGAGGAGCAACAAGATGAACAGAAAATCAAAAACGTAGACATCTAATGAGATGACGTAAATATTTAGCAGCTCAAAAACTGTAGCAGCTCATAGGGTTGTTGTTGTTCTTCACCATCTCTTCCACACAAAACGTTTTTATTATTTGTTTGTCAACACGACCTTTTTCTCTAGACTCTCGCAACATTTGCATACTATTTCAGTCGGGAGGAGATATGTCTGCGTATCATGGCAAGGTACGCTATTTCGATTATTGCACTCTTTCTTCTTATAAATAAACAAATAGTCTCGTGTTTGTGTTGTTTTTGCAACAATTTTCGCGATTTACGATATGTGAGACGGGCAAGTGCGCTCTAGCGAACTGCGTTTTTTTTGTTCGAGCGCAACTATTTTTGGCGTGGCGTCGGAATTTGGAAAACAAGTATTAGGGAAACAGTTTGATTCAAAATGTGGTTTCGCGGTGCAGCCGGTAAGAGTGATGACTAGCGCGGGGTAGGCTATGGGTTCGGTCCCCACGTGGGGAAACTTTTTAAAAATTTTTCTCTCGATTTTTTTAAAGACTAGGGTGTCTCGTGTTTGTGTTGTTTTTGCAACAATTTTCGCGATTTATAATATGTGAGACGGGCAAGTGCGCTCTAGCGAACTATTTTAAAGATTGGCGTGGCGTTGGAATTTGGGAAAAAAAATTCCGCAATTTTTTACGCCTAAAATAACCGTCTATTTTTTTGGTGTCTTCCAAATTGCACGGCTATTCATAAGTCTTACAAGGGCTCTAGGTTAAAAAGCTCCAAAATTTTGGGATTTTTTCATCGCCTCAAAAAAAAACAGTAATAACTTATTAGGAGAACAGTTTGGTTGAAAATGTGGCGCGGCGGTGCAGCCGGTAAGAGTGTTGACCAGCGTGGGGAGGCTATGGGTTCGGTCCCCACGTGGGGAATTTTTTTTTTTTAATTTTTTCTCGATTTTTTTAAAGACTAGGCTAAAGAATAGATAATTCACAGCACGGTCTAGCTAGATCAACAACAAAAAATGGCTGTAATATTTCAGATGTTCTACTTGTGGTGTTCAGAGCGATCTGATTCAGAAGATGTTGATAAATGAATGAATGAATAAGAGGAAGCAGCAAAAAACGACGAAAAAACATGAATGCGCAAGAAGAAGAAGAAGGAAAATGACAACAACAAAAACAACAACAACAACGAACAAAATATTTAGCTGCTGTTGGGAGGAGGAAGAAGAAGAAGGGGCTGCAGAAGAAGAAGAAGAAGAAGTAGAAGAAAATGGAGAATACAACAACACTGACGACGCGAAGCAAAAAAAAACGAATAACAAAAATAATAACAATAATAATAATAATATTGTTATGCATGCATATTTGTTTATTTTGAAACGTGGATTGTCTAATTTTCTGAGGCACAGAAAGAGAAAAAAGACATGACAAAAAAAGTTCAGGTGCACTTTCAAGTCGCTGGTTTTTTGTACTTTGTTGGGACGCGGTGTTGATTTTTCTGGTACTGTAGTTTATCAAGAGACCGAGACTAATTTTTTTTGAATTTTCGGGGATCAAAATTGTGGGCCGGCCCGAGTTTTTTGAACTTTCCAGTTAGCGCGTTTTCCAGAAATATTTTGCTAATTTTTTGAAAATTCTGGCCTAGTTTCTGGCACATTTTCAACAAAAAAAAACTGGCCAAAAACTTTTGAGAAAAAAAGTCGGGCCTAAAAAATTGAAGAAAAATTGGGCCCAAAAATGTTCTCAAAACTTGGGATTGTTAATTTGGAGAAAAATCCTGGGGCCGAAAAATTTTGCAAAAAATTTTCCAAAAAATTATGAGACAAAAGTGGGGCCCAAAAAATATTTTTTGGGAAAGAAACTAAATTCAAAAATTTTGAAAAAAAAATCCTTTTTGGATAAAAATTCTGGGCCCAAAAAATTTTCAAAACTTTGGCCCGAAAACTTTTTGAAAAAAAAATCCCGGGCCTAAAAAATTTTACTCAAAAGTGGGTCTAAAACTGGGCCTCGGCCCGAAAACTTTACAAAAAAATTTACAAAAATTTTTGAGAATAAAATCGGGCCTAAAAACTTGAAGAAAAATTGGGTCTGAAACTAGACCTCGGCCCGAAAAAGTTTCACAAAAAAATTTACAAAAATTTTTGAGAATAAAATCGGGCCCAAAAATATATTCAAAACTTGAACCTGAAAATGTATCTAGGCTTGGCAGGCTCTGGGCTTTTCTATTCACAACCCAAAAATGTTTCCCAGTTCCCCGGGCCACCCAAAAACCCCTCCGAACAAAATTATCAGACAAATTGAAGAAACGCGTTTTGATACTAGACCTTCTTTCTCAAATGATAAACATAACATATGATACATTTTTGTTTATACACACACAAAACAAACAAATTTCCTAATCATAAATTTCATTTTGTTCTTCTTCTCCCTTTTCTGACACTAGCCAACAACGTACTTTTTATCATCACATGATTCCTTTGATCAGATCTTTTGGTCCTTAGTGTATGAGTCAAAAAAGAGAGAGGGGGAGGAGGATTATTCAATGTTTTTTTTTTCATGTAAATCATTGGATTAGTGATAAGATCATGTGAGAAAAAAAAAGAAAGATAAACAATATGATAATAACAAGATGAGGGTGGATTTTGTTGAACTCTCTTACTTTTGCGCGTCATTAGGAGATTATTGTTATGGAGAGGCTTGGCTCGGTGATCAGAGTTTGCTGTTTTTTTTTTTTGAAAAATCTTGAGTTAACCAGGAAACTTTATAACGAAAAAATTGGGCTCGACATTGTGGAGGAAGAATAATTGGGGCTACAAGATTTTCAGGATCTAAACGTTGAAAAATCTCGGGCCGGTCTCAAAACTTTGGCCAGGATATTTTGAAGAAAAATTACCTTGAACTCCAGAGAAAGGAAAATCGGGCCTCAAACTTTTGAAGTAAAACTTAGGCTCGAAAATTTTGACAAAAAAGTGGGCCTAAAAGGCTTCTCGGTCCGGAAACCTTTAAGAAATTGGAACAAAAATCTGACCTGAATACCAAAAAGTTTGCCCAAAAAATGGGCCTAAAACTAGGTCTCGGCCCGGGAACTTCACAAAAAAAATTGGGGGAAAAATTTGACCTCAAAATTTTTTTTTCCGAAGATTGGGCCTAAAATTTTGAAAAAAACCTTAGGCTCGAAAATTTTCACAACAAAAAATTGGGCCTAAAAATATTTTTAGAAACTTTAGCATGAAATAATTTTCAACACAAAAAAAATTTGGGAAAAAACCTGGGGTCTAAAATTTTGCATAAAAACTAGGGGCTCAAAAAGTTTGACAAAAAAAAGTGGGACTAAAATTTTTGAAGAAAAATCCTGGGCCCGAAAATTTTACGCAGAAAATTGACAATTTTTTTCTGACTCCAAAAGTTGAAAAATCTCGGGCCGCTCGCAAGAGACTTGAGCCTAAATTTTTCTCAAAAAACTTAGGACCGAAAATTTCACAGAAAAAATGAGCCTAACATTTTGAAGAACCTGGGCCCGATTTTTTTGTAGAAAAATTTGGCCCAAAATTTTGCAAAAAATCTCGGTCTGGTCCCAAGATCTAGGCCCAAACTCGACCAATTTCTCAGAAATTTCCAATCATATTTTTCAGTTTTCAAAAATGAGGTCAAAATCTAGCCGTGCCCCAAAAAAGCCTAAATTTTCGAACAACGAAAAAAGGTGTTGTCATCATCATGATCACGCGCAAAAAAAAAACACAAAACAAAACAAAAAACACAGTTAAAGTGAGTAAACAACGGGGGCTGAAAAAAAAAAGAACCAAGGGCCATGTTGTTTTCTCTCTCAACCCTCCCCACATCTTTTTTTCTCTTCTGGTGGTAAACAAAAAACAAAAAGTGCAAAAAAACAGAAATAATAACAACATACCATTGAGAAGAGAAGAAAAAGGTCAACAACAACGACGACGACAACAACAACAACAACAGGAAGACTGAGAGACGCAGAGAAAAAGAGAGAGGCGCGAGCGCGAAAATTTTCGAAATTCCCTTTTTTTCTTCGTTGTTGTTGTCTGTTGTCTTGGTGTGTGCACTCGGAAGAACTCAGAACTGATACGCCGCGCGCGCGCGGCGCGCGCGCTGATTTTTCAAATCGCGTGCACGCCCTGTCCACGCGATAACGCGCCGATGGACCGCGGCAAACGCGCGAGATGAGGGCTGGCGCGCCATCGGCGCGCCGCTGACACGCTGAAATTTTCGATTGCCAGCTGGCTATCGGCCAGTTTAACGTCTCTCGACCGGTTCCAGAAACAATAAAGACCATTATCATCAGTATATTTTATTATTTAACAAAAAATGAAACATTAACAAAACATTAACAAAAAATGAAACAAATCCTTAACATATTAATGAGTGATTTTATGACACGTGAACTCGTTGGCATCAATGCTGAAATTATTCAAATAACTTCATTGAGGTTTTGTTATTCTCCACAAAGGAACTCTGCGATGTGATAATGAGATTCTCACCTTAGCCGCAATGAAATTAGCGGTTCCGTCTTCGAGATCTTCTCCGAATTCACCTCTTCTCAAATCGCTTCTGAAATCAGATTGCAAATTTTAGTAAAAATTATACTGATAATTTTTCTCACAATTTCTCGGTCAGCTTCTTGTAGTAAACATCTTCAAAGTTTTTTCGTTGCAATCTCATTTCTGCAAACTCTGCATCCCTTGCCTTGTCTTTCGAAGCCAATCCAAGATAAAATCTGAAAATCACAACTTTCTCGATGCAGGTAATCATTTTAAAGCTCACGCATTTTTGTTGAGCTCTTCTCTTGAAACGAATGGATTTGATAAAATCTCGTCTCCCAGTCCAAAAATCGTGAGAATGATTTCTTAATTGGAATAAATAAATGAAAATAGTAATTGTCTAAAACGTACCTTTGTAGAGATTGACCAACGATATTGGTAGTTCTTCAAACTTTGCAGTGTTGAAACTATACTTTTGAATATCTTTTTTTTGCTCGCATGACTGGAAACACTACGTTCTATTTGGACACCTACTAGAAAACCTACATATAAAAGCAAATCGAAAATCAAATGTCCAACATATACGTGCAAAAGAGTTTTTTTTTTGAAAGATCTCAACCGCTTCAAGTAAATTTCTCCCTTCTGGAACGAGAATGTTTTCTTGGCAAAGCTAAATTTCCTTACTCTAAACGGTGGTTCTTCGTTTTGCATGTAGCTTTTGTAGATATTAGAAAGATCCGGTGCTTTTCTCAAAACAATTTCCTGGAACTCTTTATTTTTCTTTGCCAACTTGATAGCAAATTTGCTCTTTTCGAGGGCTATCATTGTCTGAAAAAAGAAATCTTGAATTCGTTAAAAAAATAACAAAATAACATACAGTCATTTCTGTCGCATAATGATAGATATTGAGATTGAATAGTTCATCTGATTCGTAATCACCGACAGTTATATCCGTGATTTTCATACAATGATCTTTGACAAATTCCTGTAAAATTCATGCGTTTATTTTTGACCTAATTTCAGACCAGGGGTATAATTTAGGGTGAGATTTGGGCTCTCTTGGGTCGGCCAGAAGCCCCACTAAAAGCCCGGCCCGGTCCGTTTTCGGGCCGGGATTTACAATCTTACCCCTGATTAAAGGAAATCTTACCCCTGATTACCCCTGATTATAGTCCCTCTTTAAATTGCGTCATACTTTCGACAAAAATACTGACCTCAATAACTTTAGCAACATTTACTCCCATCTCGTTATGTGTTTGTAACATCTTGGCTGCGTCTACTTTATTGATTGAACCAGATGTTGTCACAAGGCCGCTCAAGTTTTCTGAAATGTTTTTTTGAAGCGATTTTTTTTGTTGGTTTGAAAGGAGTTTGTTCTCAAAAGTAGTTTGATTTGTTTAAAAAAATCGGAATCAGGCTTGGGTGGAGACGGAAATTTTCGATCATTTTTTCCCGAAATATGGTGTTTTTTTTTCTTTTTATTTATCAAAAAAAATCCAAAAGTTTATTTAATCCATATCTTACAAGACTAAATCTTTAAAGTAGAAATTATGAGAAAAATATATCATTCTCCATGGTTTGATATATTTGTCTGAATGATGATAATTTGTCTGAATTTTTCAAAATTCCCGGTTTCACTGAAAAGTATTGTCGTAATGATATTGAATTTTTTAAATGATTTATTTTGGGGAAAAAAAGTCGGAAACTTTTTTCTCCGTATTTTTTTGCGCAAATTGTGAGAACTTCGGTTCCGAAAGTTTTTTGTAGAATCGGTTCCGCCCAAACGTGATCCGAATGATATAAAATTAGTCAAAGTTTGTGAATCAAATTCATAACTCACTGTATAACTCGTGCATTCGTTTCGATTTATTTGTGGGCAACAAAGCCAGCATCTCCTCTTCTTGATCCAAAAGCTCATCATCACTAATGTCGAATGACAAATCCTCAGTTTCCAGGCGTTCTTGAGTTGGTGATGGCGATTTGGATTGGGTGTTGGTTGTGTCACTTTCACAAGAATTAGGTTGAGTCGAAACGAGTTTGGGTCGCTTCAATTCCAACAGTTCTTTTTCTATTTCTAAAATTCGTCTCTTCCTCTCGTATTCGTCGTAGTTTTCAGCATCTGCAATGAAAACTAAATTTGCTTCTATAAAACAGGGCGTACCTTTAACATGATATTCATCCCCGAAATTGACGGTTTGAAGTTGTGACAGATTTTTCTCCATTGACTGTAAAACAACTGTTAATTAAGTCTGAAAGTGTTCAAAATAATGAAATTGGAAATACACGTGTACTGTACCAAATATCGAAAAATCAAGATGAGAAACTCTTTCAAAATCATTCATTGAACAGTAGTAACGTAAAAAGAGTTGTTCAATCTAATGAACAAAGATGATTTCACGATGTGCTTAATCGGAGCAATAAAAAAACCATGGCCTTTAACCTCTAAGAATTCTGGATTAAGATCATTGAGGGACCGGAAAATGTCAATCGAAAGTGGGTCATTTGTTGCCTCTAAACTTTTTTCGAAAAGTTCGAATGTTTTCCTGAAGTCGAGATGTTGATATCTTTGAAATAGCGCAAAGTGAACGTTGTTATATGTGAATATCACCTCAACCAGCCCGAAAAATTTTATATTCTGAACTTCATCGTCGTACAAAATTGTGCTTCTTTCGGACCTCTCAAGTTTGTAATAACTGGAAGACGCTATTTTCACATATTTGTTTCTAATCGGAACAGATGCCAGGGCGCTGAATTTTTGAACATTTTTTAATTTTCACAAATTGTATAACTTACAAAAACTTGCATCTTTCATACAGAAATCCTCTAGATGTGAGAAACGATTTATGAGTGTTACGAATTGTTTTGAGTTCCAATTGCACAGATATCTCTTTTCTATTTACATCGGCATCCGTGTGCGTTCTTTCCAACATTGAATAGTACAGAAACCTGAAACGATAGAATATATCATTTTGAAGCGGATATTTTTCAATTTGATCCGCCCTCTCTTTTTCCACTCACAAACCTTTTGCTAAATACAGCGGCTTGTCTGTTATCGTCTGGTACAATTCTTTGAATGTACCTGTGAAATTTCTCGAAAAAAGCGCCTTCCAAATGTTGTCCATGCTTTTTGAGTTGTGTAACGTAATGATAGTACAAATTCTGAAACAATAGATCATATGCTCCAACAATTTCAGTTTAAAACATACGTGAAATTTCATCGGACAATTTTGTTTATCCAAGTCGTGATGAAGACGGCCGCATTTTTGAAGTAACACTTCCAATTTGTCCAAATTTTCAGATTTATACATAAGTTTTGGGAGAAGCGCAACCACTAAATAGAGAAGACCAAAACGAGCGTGAACAAAACTATCATTAGCACAAAGCAATGGAAACGAAACCATTACTAGCTTTAAAAAAATGAACCGATCAATTTTTGTTGAAAATTTACTACCTTGTACTACTAAAACCTATTTTTCTAAAAAATTGTTTTTTTTGTCCTGCCCGAAAAACTTCAAAAAAAATCGGAACTTTCGCTTTTCCGGTTTTCCCGATTTTCCGACTTTTGAAAGTCAGTTAGGCCCAAAATGACACGTTTAAATACTAACTTGCCCGATTTGAGAACCTGTGAGTGTTGACTTAGACGCTAATGTTTGAACTGTTGCTCCAGCATCCGTGTTATTCTTCAGGTTTCGGAGAGCTTCTTCAACAGCTTCCAATTTTCCATCTTTAAGCGCAGATAAAATGAATTTTCTTTTGGCGCTCGTCAAATCTGGAATACGATACTTCGAAAAATGTTATATTTGGATATATTACCATTCAAAAAATAAACATATACTCCTTCTTCGAGTAAATGAAGTTTATCGTGCGCAAAATCGAACGGAAATGCAATGTTATAAATTTCAGGCCACTCTGTAAAACAAGTTGACAAATACTGAGAGATCGGGCACGGTATTTCAAAACGTTCAGGAGGCTGCCAAGCGAGAGGAAAGGCTGTTATTTTGAAAATTCGCGCGTGTGATCTACAAAATTTAAACTTGTGGGTCAGAAAGTTCGTCGAAAAACGTAATTCAAAATTTTAGACCCACAATTTTTAGTTTGCGCCTTTAAAGCACCTTTGATCTTTTTCGTCTGCTCTCTCTTTTTTGATGGCAGCCCTGAAACAGCGTGCGGGGCTTTTACAATGGAGGCCAGAAAAGGAAATCTGGACTAAAAAATTTCAAGCGTGTTTCTAGAAGTTTGTCTCTTTCTTAGTTATTTTTTAAAATATCTTTTGTAAAACCCTAACGAACCTTCTGTTTCCTCGAACCCAAATATACGTTCACCGATGTGCATAATGACATTTTGTTCTGTCCTTATTGGATGTGAAGTGTCAGCAGAAAAAGAAGTTTTCCGTCCGTATTTTACACTGGGAACAACACATGTCATACACCCGTACTTTTTATGCCAGCTGGGTATAGGACTACATAAACTGAGTGCCTATAAAAAATATCTACAAACTCAACTTTCCTAATTTTTTATGAACATAAGAAGATTTAGACTTTTTCAAAAAACCTTCGCGTTGAGTTTTTTAAAACCTTCGCGTTGAGTTTGTTTTTACAAAAATTTCTGACACCATTTTCTCGGAATATAGTTTACTCTTCCAATAGTAAAAAAAGAATTCGGGTTGAAAAAGAAATAAGAATTTAAAAATAAGAAGATTTGGTTAAAATACGCCAGGTACTGTAATTTAGGCCATTTTTTTATGAACTAACCTTGTAATCAGTGATAAACGCCAGACATGTGGGTTTTACAGTCCACTGTTTTCCGTTCAATTTCATCGTGATTCCGGAATGAAAATTGAGCAACATTGGAACCATACTGAAAATCAATTTGTGTAAAGATGCCAATTCTCTAAAAACATACGTTTGCAACAACCGAGAACAGTTCACTTTATTTAATCCTTGTCGAGATCGGTTGAGACCAACTAATATCAAGTTGCAATGTCTCTTCACTTCAATATCCGGTAACGACTCTATTCGAAGCACAATGGGAGTTAGTTCAGATCTGTAGAAATGTAGAGTTTTGATAAGATATTTTATTGACTCCTTCGAGTATTATTTGTAGCCTTTTACCAATCCGCCTAACAGTTTTTTAAATGCACATCACACATTCATTAGAAAATAGAAAATGTTTTCACAACTTGTTCGAAAATAATCCACTGGGAAACTGAAACTGAAGGTTTGCTCGGGCCAGACCCGGTTTTTTTGTTGCGCGGAAAATGATGTTTCATGAATTTAAAATTTGATGTTGCATTTTTCACGATTTGTTTTCATATTAAAGTTGCGACGAGACTCAGAAAGTACTGTTGTTTTTTGGCATCAATTTGATGAATTTTGGAAGAACTTCATGAGTTTTTAAACATTTTTTCTCAACTGAATATCTGTATTTAAAAAAAAACTTTCATAATTCTTCCTTACCTCAAGGTTCTTTTGGGCTTGGCCCCATCCATAAACATAGTATATGGAATATTTATGATTCGATTCTCGAATTCTTGTGTAGTTTCCATACATTTGTGATATCCTAAATTATATTTGGTTGTGTTCGACGGTTCGAATTGCTGAAAAAACAGTGTCAATAACATTTAAACTTATATACAACCCACCGCGAAATTGTGCCGAGATTTGTGAAAACGGACAATATCTTCTAAATGACTGCTAACAATGTCTTGAAATTGCAACTTTACGTCGAAGAAACATGTCTCTGATGCATCCAAATCCAATGACGCTTTCTTATTCATACTGAAAACGTTCACAATATTATCAACTCGCAAACAAGTTACGAAAATTGGAATTTTGTTTAAAACATACCCGTGTAATTGACATTCCAGATTAAGGCAACTATTTCCTTTTAATAAAGATGAACATGAGGAGCATCGAACATCCGTTTTGCGTAAATATTTTTTGTATTGATTTTCCAAGCCCTCCCACAAGTCTTTACTCTGAAAAACTTTGTTTGTTTTGAATGGAAAAAAATTCCCACCACTTTGAAATGTTTTGATCTCTTAATTTTTTTTTTTTGATGAGCTGTTTAATGAACAAAATATTAACAACGTTCCCAGTTTTTTTCAATCATCGGAAAAAATCATCATTCTCAACCCAAAATTTTATGACAATCGGAACAGTAAATGTGGCCGTTTAAACTACAGTATAAGATGAGAGATTAAAAACATTTTTTTGAGTCTGAAAATTTAATTCTCTTAAAACAATTACAGCCCTCCCAAATGAAGAATTTCCAAGACTTACTGTGAATAATGATTTTTGCCCGCCAAACGCGTTGATGATATCGTCGAGCTCTTCAGATGCTATTTTTGATAGACCATATTTCATAACAAAACTCGAATATTTCAATGCCGGCTCTGTAAGTGTGAACATATCTCTAAGAAACATTGATGTTTATACCGTTATTTCTGAGCGTCGTGTGAATGAACGCCTGGAATGAATGATCTTCACGATCGTCCGCCACGGAACTTTCATCCTCATCTTCATTTTCTGAGTTTTGTGTTGAAAACGATAAATCGACATTTCTCACGTCAGCCAAATCCACCAAATCTTCAGTTGCAGTATGTTCCACACTGTTCACTTGTTGGATAGTGTCGGGAAGAACAGATTGAGTGAACAGACTTTTTCCTGGAGTTTCTGTCCTTTCAATAAGATAATCATCATCATCGGAATCGTCATCGGATTCCTGTGATTTTCGTTTTTTCAACGATAACATTGACACTGAAAAACGAAATTAGTTGTGGTTCTATGGAAAACTTTACTTACTCATTTCTTTTCTGCATCTCAATCTCCGAGGCGTACTCATAATAACAATAGAAAACAGACCAGTTCTCAGAAGTTTACAGATATTCGAAAATTAAATTTAGGAATTAAAAAAATTAAAAAATTATATAAACCACGGCCTAACGGAATGTTGTTTAAAAAATATCGGGCGTGTACGCGGCGCGCAGAAATTCCAATCAGCGTGTGTGCCGCGCGCGCGCGGCGTGCGCGCCGACCTTCAAATCGCGGCAAACGCGCCGGCAGTTTACCGAGCACTTTTGGAGAAGCGGAATGGAAAATTGTTTATTTTTTGGGGATTACTGTAGTTTTTGAGGGGTCAACAAAATGTCTAGAAATATTTTCTCTAAAATTGACCTTGAAAATTGAACAAAAAAGTGGACCTAAAACTAGGCCTCGGCCCGAAAACTTCCCGAAAAATTGGGTCTAAAATTCCAAAGAAAAAAAATCGGGCCTCAAAATTTTCCACAAAAATTGGGCCCATAAAAATTTGAAGAAAAAAACCTGGGCCTAAAATTTTGGCTCAGTTTGAACACAAAAATTCTGTACCGGAAAAAATTCTGCAAAAAAAAAAAATGAGCCCTAAAATTTTCACAAAAAAACGATGGGCCTAAAATTCCAGAGAACAAAAACTTAGGCCTCAATTTTTTGTTGAAAAGTTGGGCCTAAATATTTGGAAAAAAAATCGGGCCTCAAAATTTTTTGTAAAAAATAAGGGCCTAAAAATTCCAGAGAAAAATCTTGAACCCAAACATTTTTTTTTTTTGAAAAATTGGGTCTAAATATTCGGAAAAAATCCCGGGCCCGAAAATTCAAAAAAAAAAATCGGGCCTCAAAATAATTTTTTGAATAAAACTCCAGAGTAAAAAAATCGAGGCTTAAAAAAATTTTTTTTAATAGGCCTAAAATTTTGAAAACATAAATTAGGGCTTCAAAATAACTTTCTCAAAAAAAGGCCTAAAATTCCAGATAAAAAATCCTGGGCCTCAAAATATTTTTCTAAAAGTTAGGCCTAAATATTTGGAAAAAATCGGGCCTCAAAACAACTTTTTCTTGAAAATCTGGGCCTAAAATTTTGACAGTAAGGTCGAGCTTCAAAATTTTGAAAAACCCCCAAAAATTGTCAAGAAACCCTGGGCCTAGAAGTCTTAGCTCAGCCAAAAAACCCCGCCGACCACCCTGCCAGGCTCTCCAGGAAAAAAAATTGCAAAAAAAAACCTATCTCTATCCTAAAAACAATTCAAAAAATTTCTCATCAAAGACGACCCAGCACGATTTGACGAAAAAACGAAGGAAAAAAACGAATCGAGAAGGAGTGTGTCAGTGTCCTTGTTCATCCAGCTGTCTTTTGACACAACACAACACAACACAAACACATAGATAGATAAAATAAAAATATATACACACACACACACAAATGAATGTCCCTTTAAAAAGTGCAACTTGTCTTTGCTGCCTGCTGCTGCTGTGGCCTGAGGGGCAGGTGTTGATGATGACAAAAAATGGCTGAGTGTATGTGTGTGTGTGTGTGAGGGGGTACTGTATGGGAGGTCGATGTGAAAAAGAAGAACAAAAAAAAGAAGAAAATGATTTTCGAAACAACTACGTCAGATGACCTAGACAATGAAGATAGCAGCTGATATAAACCACCAGGGCCGTTTTTTTTTGTTTTGAGAAAAAAAAATCAATTCGGCTATTCACATTAGATCAGTAAAAGAAAACATGTAAACAACATACGAGAGAGTGTGAGACGCAGATAGTTAGAGAGCAAAAAACATGACCCCTTTGGCAGATTGCCATCAACAACAACAACAACAATAACAGAGATGATGTGATGTGAGAGAGAGAGAGAGAGAGAAGAGAGACAGAGAGATATCTACAGTAACAGTTGACCTGGCTCCGCCCATTTTGTTTTATCATTGGTTAGGGTGAATTGATTTTAGGTGTAAAATTTTGGGAATTGAGAGAGGAGAGGTTTAGAGAAAAAAAGGTTCTTAAAATTTCGAAAAAGGGTACAACTTTGAAGAATTGTAAAAGTTGAAAAATCAAAAATGAAATTTTCAAATTTTCAGAAATTTTAAAACCAAAAAATTTCCAATTTTGAATTTTCCGGGCCCTAAAAATTCAAAACTGAAAATTTTTGAGATTTTCAAGATTTTTCAGAATCTAAAAATTCAGAGTTTTTGAATTTCTCAGGCCTCGAAAATGCCAAACTTCGAAAATTTTAGAATTTTTAAATTTTCGAGTTTTCAGAAATTTCAAAACCAAAAAATTTCCGATTTTGAATTTTCCTGACCCTAAAAATCCAAAACTGAAAATTTTTGAGATTTTCAAGATTTTTCAGAATCTAAAAAATTAGAGTTTTCAAATTTCTCAGGCCTCAAAAATTCAAAACTCCAAAAATTTGCGATTTTTCGAGTTTTCAGAATTTTCAGAATTTTCAAAAAATTGAAAATTTCCTGGCCTCGAAAATCCAAAACTCCAAAAATTTGAGATTTTTCAAAATTTTCAAAAATTGAAAATCCAAAATTTTCATATTTTTTTATATATCTCAAAGAGACAAAAAATAAAAATTTTAGAAATTTTCAGATTTTTGAAAATCTCGAATTTAATTTTTTTCAAACTTTTGAAAACTTAAAATTCAAAATTTCAAAATCCCAAAATTCAAAAAATTTTGAAAATTTCCAACTTTCAAAAAACTTAGAAACTCAAAAAAAAAAGGGTTTTTAAAATTTCAAAAATTTTCAAGGCTCAGCAACAAAAAAGTCCCTTTCAGAAATTTCAAAATTTCAAAAAACTTGGATTTCCAAAGTTTTCAGGTCTCCGAAATCCAAGAAAATCAATATTTTAGGCCTCAAAAATCCAGAAAATTTTTCTCCCAACACAAAGAAAAAGCCAAAAAAAAAAAAACAATTTTGCGCATTCGTCAAAGAGCAAATTTCAACAATAACTCGTGGAAAAACAACGGTAGGAAAAGTCAACTTTGGCACAGAAAAAAAAACACACACAAAAAAAGATCATTGGTCAATAACAACACCCCATCATGTGTCATGTTTTTGTTATTTTGTTTTTTTTTCGAAAAAAAACAAAATAACAAAACATTGATCGGGGCGGCGCCGGATTTTGTAGAACGTCTCATGAATATTTTTTGAATTTCTAATTATTAGAAGTATGTACTTTTAGTTGCTCAGAAATAAAATCAGCATAATATTTTTTTGTCAAAACTACGGTAGATTTGTTTTATCAAATCGTTTATCGATTTTTTAGTGATCAGCTAAGAAACCTGAACTTTGAGAAATGAAAATTAGTTTGAGGAGAACGACAAAAGTACACCTATTATTTGTACTCGACATTTTTCAAGTCATAAATTATATTTCACGTGACGTTTTTGAGAAAAGTGCATATAATTATGATTCATAGTTTGATGATCACGCGGAGAGTTAGTTAGAGAAACGAGAGGTGCAGACAGGTAGAGAGTGACGCAGAGAGACAGAGAGAACCGCGACAATCAGGACTTTGGGGAGACGCAGAAATTCAAAAAAACGAGAGAAAATTACGTGGAGACATAGGGATAGGAGACGCAGAGAGTTGGACAAAGTGACAAAAACTGGATGGAGACGCAGAGAAAATGAGAAAAAAACGTGTGTGAGACGTAGACAGCAAGTTGGAGAAACTTGAGATGGATGCAGAGACGCAGAGAAAATGAGACAAGAGAGAACCGACAAACTCCAAGACTTTCCAGAGACGCAGAGAAACGAGAGAAAATTATTTGCGATCAGATGATTTACGCTATGAATAATGGCGAGGTAAAGTAGCAATTGTTCAGAGACGCAGAGAAAAAAACGTGTGAGAGACGCAGACAACTAGACAGAAAGAGATTGTGAACACATAGACACGCAGAGAGTTAGAGAAGCTAGAGATAGAAAGACTCTACAGAGACGCAGAAAATAACGCGTGAGCGAGACGTAGACAACTAAACAAAAAGAGAGATAGAGATTGTGATCTCGTAGAAACGCAGAGAAACTAGAGATAGAAAAAACTCTGCAGAGACGCAGAGAGTTAGAGATGGTTTACGAAACGAAGAGAGTTAGAGAAACTAGAGATAGAAAGACTCTACAGAGACGTAGACAACTAGACAGAACTTGTTGAAACGCAGGGAATTAGAGAAACTAGAGATCATGAAACTCTACAGAGACGCAGAGACGCAGCCAAAAAAAGTGAACTGATTAAAAAAAAACATGTCTAAAAATTACCTCGATAAGAAGTTTCGACAAACAACTGGGCATCGACGGCGAGGCGGCAATCATTTGACTTTGCAAAAAGCTCTGAACCGTCTGCATCGGATCCGCTGCCAATCCGCCGCCAAACCGCTGACCAATCGGAAAAAAGCTCGAAATTGGTCGAATCGCTCGCGGCGCTCTCATCAAATTCGAGTCAGAGCTGACTTTTTGCATACGTTCGAGAAGAAACGGTCGAAACGCTGTCGGCAAAGGTGGCGGCGGAGGTTCGGCGTCGACGACAATCTCCTCTTCCGTCTCCTCCTCTTCCTCCGTATCAAGAATATTGCGAATTGTCGCAAGACCGTTGGCAAAATTCGGATGTTGTAGATGTGCGGACGGTGTCAATGGCGGTGTTTGAATGTAGAACGGCATGTTCAGCGCGGTGTGGGGTGCGACGAAAAAACGAGAATGGGGCGCTTGCGCTAAAAGGGCACCCAGGAGGCGGAGCCCACCGATGTCAGCTGAGAAAAAAGTGTGTGTGTGTGTGTGTGCGAGGGAGACGGGGCTGGTGTTTTTTTTTTTTTTTTGGAAAGTGCAACACTGAAGAGAGTCCTAGACATATACACACACACACACATACACATTGATTTGGAAACTGCCGAACGAAAACAAAATTGATCAGTTCAGCTTGATTCGCGGAATTTGTTCTACAACCAAAAGTGGGCGGAGTCACGTGACGGAGAAAAGTGAAAACTCATGTGATGTACATGGAAAGATATTTACAAATAGTATACAATTTTCTAGGGTGATGAACTTTAGAAATTTAGTTTCTGATTTCGTATCCCCTCAATTATCCAAACACCTCATGATTTTCCTTTAATTTCCAAAAAAAAAGATAATTTCAGGGTTTTCAGAACTTTGAATTCACCAAAAAAAAATTCGCCAGCGTGCGGAATCGAACCTATGACCTCTCGCCTGCTAGTTGAACATCTTCCCGGCTGCGCCGCCACGCACATTTTGAACTAAACTTCTTTGCTAATATGTTGTTACTGTTTTTTAGAGATTTTTCGCACTGGGGTAAGCCTATTTCCAAGTTAAGCCTCACAATTCTTGAAACTCTAAGCCGTTACTGTAACACTTCTCCAAACACATACACACACATCACATGTTCTGTGCATGGTGCCCACTTTACCCTCGGAGACAAACGACTCTCTATTCACATCAGAACAGCAAAAAAATAGTATAGAAAAACTGGGAGACGGGCAAAAAGTACAAAATGAGAACTACACACACACAAATGTCTTTCTCTCGCGATGTGTTTTTTTTTCTTCTGCCCAAAGTCTCGGGAACACTGTGGGGACCTCAAAACTGCAAAAAAAAAACATGGTGAAATAAATAAAAACAGCTCGGAACACGTAAACAAAACAAGGCAGTGGGAGAGAGAGAGAGAGAGAGACGCAGACATTCCAGTTAGGCCACGCCCACACGATGTACTTTTTTTTCAATGTGGAAGGATGTGAATATATGCATCAGAGTGGAAAAGATATTTTGTTTGCTGCTTTGTGTTGTTGGCGCGCGCATATTTTGTTGTGTGTGTTCGTTGGAAAAAAGTATGATTTGATAAAAAAGAGGGAGGTGGATGGATTAGGAGGATGATGATGAGGAGGAGGACTTGAAACTACAGTAATCCAAAAACCTGGGGTAGGCTGTTTTTTGAAAGTTCGAAATTATCTAAGGCCATATTTTTTATGATGTGAAAACCCAGTTGCGCCAGTTTTTCGACGCTTCGAAAAATGGGACCAAAAACTTGGGCCAGTTTTTTGAAGCCTCGAAAATGTCTCAAAATATTGGCCCAATTTTGAAAAAACCGAAAAACAGACAAACATTTGAGCCGGGTTTTTGAAAGTTTGAAAATGGGCTCGCAAAAAGTTGGACTAGTTTTGTGATGGCTCGAAAAGTTGGACATAAAATATCAAGACAGATTTTTGAAGGTTTGGAAAACTGGGCCCAGAAAAAATCGGACCAATTTTGAAAAATCGAAAAATGACACCAAAAATAGGCCAATTTTCAGAAGGCCTAAAAAATTGGAAACCAGAAAAAATCGGGCCAATAATTGGGTCAGTTTTGTGAAGGCTTAAAAAGTTGAAGGTTTGGGAAATGAGCTCAAAAATTTGGGCCATATTTTTGAAGGCCTAAAAATCGAGACCAGAAAAGTTTTGACAAAAAAAATCGGGATTTGAAAACTCGAAAAATGAGTCCAACAACTCGATCCAATTTTGAGAGCTTAAAAAATTGAAAGTTTGGAAAGTGAGCCTAAAATAGTCTTCACAAAATATTTGTTTATTTTTTGAAACAGTAATGTTTTCAAAATTTAATTTTTTTTGTGAAAATCGAAAAAAATACTTTTTTCGATATTTTTGCGCTAAATCTGTGTTTTCAAAAAATTAAAAAAAAAAAATATACTGTACTTTTATGTACTACAGTAACCTTGTTGAGAGATCAATGAGAGACTCATTTGTCATTTTCTGTCGGCTTGAGAGCCTTGAGCCCTGAAGAATCAGGTAAATTTTTGAGGGCCCAAAAAACACCTAAGTACAATTTTCGGGCCGAGACTTTCCGAGGCCAGTCAGATTTGATCTCTTCTCATGTCAAGTTCAGTAGACTCCAAAATATGGCAAACTCTTTGCAGAAAACACGTACTTCAGAATCAACAGTGACGTAGATCATGTATGTTTCGAAAAAATCATAGTTCCAATTTTCTAAATACATATTTATAACTATATCCAGACAATTGTTGAGTCATTTGTGTTGCACTCTTCTCTTCTTCTTCTAGTTCAAAAAGAAAATATTTGCGCACTCTGCCCAGTGTTTCTGAAAAGTGCACACACACCACACACAAAAAAAAACGACGACGACGAGAAAAAAAAAGTGCGTGTGGCCTTTTGGCGCTGAAAATGCACTGTTTATTTGAGAGAAGAAATGATCTTTGGTGGAAAAGGACAAACTTCTAAAGATTGCAATTTTTGTTTTTTGTGTGTGTTTTTTTTTGAAACAGGGGTTATTAACGGAAATTGGCTTAGCATGAACTTTTTGTGATTGAGCGGAAATTTCAGGTTCAAAAAAGTTTGAAAATGTGTGTTTGGCCTGGCCTATTTTTCTGGGCCTATTTTTCAAGTTTCAAAAATTGAGCCGATTTTTGAGCCTCAAAAAATCTCTCTTTTTCTTGTGCCTAGTTTTTGAGTCTCCTAAAAATTGGCCAGATTTTCTTGGGCTCATTTTTGAGCCCCTTTTCAGGCCCGGCCATCTTTCAGGCTTCAAAAAGTAGTCCTATTTTTTGGGCTCATTTTTCGAACCTTCAAATTCACTCAATTTTTCTGGGCCAATTTTTCAAGTTTCAAAAGTGGCCCGGATTTTTGAGCCTTCAAAAATCTCCCATTTTTTCCTGTACCAAGTTTTTGGAGTCTCCTAAGAATCGGCCGGATTTTCTTGGGCTCATTTTTTGAATTTTTTTGAGCCCCTCTTTTCAGGCCCGGCCTTTTTTCAGGTCTGATTTTCAGGTTCAAGGAAAAGTGTCGAAATTGGAAATTTTCAAAAAATGAGCACAACTTTTTTTTTAACTTTTGAAAAAAGTAATTTCTTCTCAGACTTGGGAAAAAGGCCCAAATCTAAGAGGTTCAAAAAACAAGCCTGAAATTCAGGCTCATTTTTCAGGCCTGTCAATTTAAGGCACTTGAAAAAACACCAAGAAGAGTTCAAAAAGTCAACCAAATTTTTCTGGCTCATTTTTCAGACCTTCTAAAAATGTATAATTTCCAGGCCTGGCCTCATCTCGACCTTCAAGAAAAAAGGTCAAAAATGGAGCAGAAATTCTAGGCTATTTTTCGATCTTCGAAAAGGAAATTTTCCCCAAACCTCCAATATTTTCTTCTCGCCCACAAAACAACATCTAAACAGTAGTAAGTGTCCGAAAAAGCACTTGGAAACATCACGAAACAAAAAAAAACCGTCGTTCTCGTTTTTTTTTTGCTCGAATATCCCTTCCCCGTCTCCTCATGACACCAAATCCTCTTAACGAGTTTTTGTTTTGGTTTTTTTTTTCGAAGTTTGCTATGAGCAAACATTATACACCTAGGTTCACAATTGACCAGCGCTACTAGTCGGCGGCACAAAAATATATCGAACACAATAAACAACAATGTTTCTACGACTACTACTACTATTACTACCGAGTTTGTCGAGTTGCACATTCATTCCAATCACCTATGACTTGTTGTTCAAATTACCGATCGTCGATTTCAACGGGTTCAGCGGTTCGATGGTTCTACATTTTAATCTGACTAGTTTGACCGACAATATCACACTAGATTCGGTCGATTTGCATAGTTTCAAAAATATTTCGCTCATCAATTCGGCCGATTTGAGTCAACCGAAAATGCGGTCGATTCGAATTTTGAAGGATAAAGTTGAGCTGAGATTTGAGAAAACACTTTATCCTGGACAATACCTGTTGACTATCGGTGAGTATTTGATTTTGAGCTTCGATTTTTGGATCAAATTGGGCCTGGTCTCATTTTCAAATTCTCAAAAACTTTTTTGGTAGGGTCCGATTTTTCTTGAAAAATTTCCGCCTGATTTTTGAAATGTCGAGAAATCTGTTTTTTTCAGTCCCAACTTTTTCAGACTTCAATTCAAACCTTCAAAAAGTAGGTCAAGCTTCATTTTTTGAATTCTCAACAAGTTTGTCTTACTTTTTACTGAATCAGAAATTTTTTCAAAAAAAAAAAAATTGAGCCAACCTAGTTCTACAGTAACGGATTTTTTGTTGTTTTTTTCTTCAAAAAATTATTTTTTTTTAAAATAAAAAAGTTAGTATAGCGGTAAAAAGTTTTTTTTGAAAGAAATTTGAAAAAAATTACAAATTCCACGCCAATTTTTCAAGCCTCTGATATGCGGCGTCCAAAATTGAAAAAAAAAAAAAACACAGTACCCATTTGAAGGAACATAAGGTTTTTACGCTGAACAATTTATTTGTAGCACAACCTTCACCATTTTCCCCCTTTTTCAGAACTAAATGATGCCTCAATTTGTTCATGAAAGAACGTTGTGTTCCTTTAAATGGGTACTGTACTTTTTTTTGATTTTGGACACCGCATTATCAAAATGGGAATAAATGACAAAAATTGAATCGAAAAAGAAGACAACAATTTTCGCTGATAAAACTATGTTTTTACATGCGCTGCGCCGCGTTGCGTGTGGTTTATAAGACACGCGACGCGTCTGAAACTCAAAAAACACTCTACAAACCCCACTTTCCCAGGCGAATACAACGGTCGAATTCGCGACGGTTCAGAAGGCTTGTTCGAGCGCAAAACCCCGCTTCTCTACACAACTCATCTACAACCTAGCTTCGCGCGACGTCTCTTCCCCTGCATAGATTCGCCGGCGGTCAAGAGTGTGTTTCGCGTGTCGATAGTTCATCCAACCGATACAGTCGCACAGTCAAACACTATTGCAATGGATGTTCATGTAAGTGAAACTAGACTTATACTATCTTGTGTGCCGACAGCTCACTAGTTAGGGGCAGCGCTATGCAAAGTGTTCAAAGTGGGCGGGGCGTGAGTCATTTTTAAATCAATGAAAATCAGGCTTTGTTTCAGATCGAAAGCAAGGAGTGGCAACGAACAATTTTCTCTGCGACTCCACTCCTTCCACCCTATCTCGTCGCATTTTCAATCATGCCTGATAGAACTTTACAAGTAAGACTTTACAGTTTTCAATCATACATCAACAAAAAAAGTGGCTAAGCATGAACACAACAAAAATAAAATAAAATGAAGAAATAAACAACAACAACACGACGACGAGTGATACTACTACCAGAAGAGACGTTAGAGAAAAAGAGAAAACAAATAAATAACAACAACTGGTTGTTGTTGTTGTTGTTGTTGACTAGAAAATATTTGTGTCGTCGTGTAGTTCTCTCGGAATACAAAAAAAAACGCAGGGGATTTTCAGCTGTCACGACAGACATCGTTTGGAGTTACGGTTCGAGTTCACGGACACAATCGGGCCGCCGTTTTGAGAGTGTTAGATTGTGCACTAGCGAGTTTTGAAATTTTGGCGGGAATTGTTGATGTGCCCCTCCCTTTAAACAAGGTATACGGTAGATTAGAGACAGGAGAACATTTTTTGAGGTCTTGCAGATTGATTTCATCTTGGTACCCCAGTACGATGGGGGAATGGAAAATTGGGGACATGTGGCGATTTCGGAAGAATTGGTTGTTGATGGAGATGATGCGCACATGATTTATTTGGTGGGGTTTTGGAAAATTCTCGAAGTTTTGAAAAATAGAAAACATTTCAGACTTTTTCGGGCCGGCCTGAAGGGCTGGTCTCGAATTTTCTTTCAGAATTTCTCTCTCGAGACTAGAAAAGTTTTCGGGCCGGCCTGAAACAAGTTCATTTCTTGACCCGATTTTTTTCAGAAATTTTTTAGCCTATGAAAATCCGAAAAATGGACCGGCCGGAGTTTTTTTTAGTCGTTCTGAAAAACAGAGAAAAAAAGTCAGGCTCATTGAAATTTTCAGAATTTTCCACGGATTTTGTCTCGTTAAGTCTGAGCTTTCTGGGCTGGAAAAAATTTTCTGAAAACTCGGGCCGGTCTAGGTTGTCGCGCGAGGGCCCTAAACCCCGGCCTGAAAATCACGGACCCAAATCTCATCGTCTAGAACATTCCAATCCCCATAAAAATGTTGTCGCCAATCTCTCAGATCGCTCACGAAATCGCACATCACTGGATCGGCAATCGCGTCACCGTCACCTCCTGGCAATACATTTGCCTACAAGAAGACCTGGCCGACTGGTTGGCACTAAAAGCAGTCAAAGCATTGCTCACCGACGAGATCAAACTGCAACGTTTCCAACTGTCGCAATACGTCGAGGTGCAGCTCGTCGAAGACTTTCTCAGTCCCGGACACTCGTTGATGATGCCCGAACACATTGATCAGGAGATGATCAATCGACATTGCTATTTGAAGGGTGTTGTGCTGCTTGATACGTTGGAGAGTGTCGTCGGCGAACAGTTTATGGTGTCGGTTGTTCGTAGTTTGGTCGCGTCGCACCAAACCTTCAATTTGACCACTTTTACCAGCTATTTTGATCAGATACGAGTGGATCGTAATGCCACTGTTGGGCAGGTAGTGAATTTATATATTTTTTTGTGGTTCACGTTTGAAAATATTTTTGAGCGCACTTTATACTCTTTTCGTCCTAAAGCATCTTCCAAAAAAGCGCGTCTTATATGGTATCTCGTGTACCGACATCTAACTGGTTACGAAGCGCGCCCTGTCTCTCGTTTGTGTGGGCGGAGCTAATCAGTTTGAAAATTTCTAGCCAGTTTTTCACCTTTCTTTTTCAAACCTTTTCTGGCCAGATCAAAAAAGAGGTATTTTTGAGGCAGAAACCGGTCAGTTTTCAGTTTTGGCCAAAAAACTGGCCAGATGTTTTTCAAAAAAAAAAAAAAAAAAATTTGCCTAGGTAAGGAATCGAACTCTCGACCTCTCAATTATTAACAAAACGCCTAACCTGTTGAACTACCACGCCACATTTTTCAAGTGCTGAATTTCCTTTGAAATATTTATTTAAAAAAATGATTTTTCAATAATTTTTGATAAAAAATAAATTGTTTTCAGATCTACGAATACTGGTTCACACAAGGTGGCTATCCATCAATCCTCGTCGAAAACAACGGTCCCTCGTCTCGTCTGCGCCAACTCACCAAACCACTCTGGCCGCTCAAAATGACGTCAACACTCTCAATTCCGCAATTCGTCTTCTCCGAATCAATCCTTTTCGCGTCCGAAACAGCGCCACTTCTCGTCAATCTCAACTTCACCTCATTCATGCGCGTCAACTACGACACAACAACGTGGGCCGCCATTTTCAAGTACATGTACGAGGAGCCCGAACTGTTCTCGGCTGTCGGTCGTGCTCAACTCGTCTCCGATTTTTGCTATTTCTACGCTCACGATAATGTGGAAAACGGGCACATTATTAAAGAGGCAGTCATGGATATGATCTATTCACAACCCGCCTTTTTCGAATTATGCGATTGGAATTTGTATTGGTGCAACTCGAAATCAGATAAAGGGTTGCTCTCTCAAATTCTCAAAGGTTTAGCCTTCCGCTTTTCCGCTCAACACTTTGATTCTTCGTCGGATTTCGGCTGCAAAAACGGTCAAGCCGCCTACAACCTAAATCAAATGTGCGAAAAATTATTCGGCAGAAAATGTATTTAACTCCTCGTTGTTAACCCCGTGAACTCTTTGATTACCCCCCATTACGAGTCTTTAGATAAATTGTATTTCTTCTTCTTCTTGAAAAAAAAAGAATTTGCAAAAAAAAAAAAAATTCTCGACCACGGCAGGATTCGAACCTACAATCTTCTGCTCCGTAGGCAGACGCGTTATCCATTGCGCCACGCGGCCCGACGAGAAGCGATAGGAAAATGACCAATACTTATTCAACAATATTCATTTACACAACTAATAATATCCGAATAATTTTTATTGGAAAAGAATCCACGAGACGACGAGTAGGGCAGCTTGTCCGATTTGGAAACCAGCCGAAGATGAGTCTACTGGTGGGTGTCCTGATGCTGGTGGGTTTGCTGGTGCTGCTGATGCTGCTGCTCCTCCTGTTCCGGTTGAGTTGGTGGCAGCCGAGATCATGGTGGTGGCAATGGCGACGACGAACAACAAGGTGAAAAGTGTTGACGCTTGCATATTGATGAGATTGTCGGATTCACAATGATACTACAACCGTCGCCGCCCGCTCCTTTTATACTCGTTGCCACGTCATATCAGTACACGTAGATCTGATAAGAGGTCTAAGGCCGGGTCACGTTAGCGGGAGCGAATATTGTTCAGGTTGGAAGAAATGTCATTTTTGAATTATTTCGAAGAACAAAACAACACCGTGGTGATATTGGGTTTTGTGAGTTTGCTATGAAAATACTTCTGGGCCAAGGGCTATTTTCGGGCCTGGCTTTTTACAATTTTGGGCGGCCTGAAAAAAGGGCCTCTGAAAGACAAAAAATCCCGGGCCAAAAAATTCGCAATTTTTTTTCGGCCTCAAAAGTGAAAATCGAGCTCACACAAAAAACAAACGGAAAAATTTGGGCTACTGAATCGGGTCCTAGAACAATTTTTACTCGTATTTTTTTTCAGAAATTTACCTAAAAAGTTATTTTGATTTTTAAGGGTCTGTTTGAGGCCCGATTTTCCAGAGCCGCCAAAAAAACCAGGCTATTTTTTTGTGCAAAATTTTTCTGGTTCATATTTTTCGGGCCGCTTTTGAAAATTACCAGGCCGACTTTTTTTGAACCAAACAAAAATAGGCCTGGTCAATTTTTCGCGGCGAAAAAATCGGATCTAAAAATCGAAAATTTTTCCTAAAAAGTTGTTCTGATTTTTGAGGGTCCGCTTCAGGCCCGATTTTCGGAGCCGCCAAAAAACGGGGCCTTATTTTTCTGGTCCAAATTCTTCCACATTTGAAACCACACAAAATTCTGACAAAAAGGAGGAAGAAACGTTTGTTTGTCTTACTGCATGGCGCAACCCGTAAGTTGTCGGTACACACATATTTTCATGCGGTTTCGAAATGTCGCGGTTCCGAAACGTCCTGGAAACATTTTTAAAGCAAAAATATATTTCAAAAACCGCGAAATTTTCCCACAAATATTCCTGGGCTAGCAGGGTACCAAAATTTCTCAAAAAATTTTTCACAACTATCATACATTTTTCTTGAAAATGTCACTATGAATTTTGTCACTGAAAATCTTGGAATTTTTTTCCCTCCCAAGTCAGCTACGCCCCCCACAAAACACCACAATCACATAACAACATCCAAAAATGAGCGGAACTTGTTTTTTTCTCACAAAATCAGTTTGCCACAAAGCTCACGCCGCGAAAAATGACCAAGACATTTCGCGGTGTTCGCTAGTGCCAAGCAGATTTTCAGCCCCTTTACCTAAAATATTGTGTGTGTGTGTGTGTGTGTGTGTAGTACGCATTAACCCTCACCAGTTTGCGTTGTGTGTGATGACCTTGGTATCGAGGACAGTTTTTCGAAATTTCGCGGCGAGGAGGGCCAATTATTTTAAAGTGGACAAAGACAGATACTTTCATTTCCCCCCTCCTAACACACACACACATATTTGTGAGTTACTCAAAGTCTCTCTCTCGCACCTGTGAACCAGCTGCCACAGGCGTACACACAAATAATATATTGTAATAATACCATATTTGTTAGAGCGCACAGTGTAAACACACCAGATGTTGAAAAATCGGCCGATTTTCAGATGCTAGACCTCGCCGAGATAAGATCTCTTGATTTGTGGAACAGAGTGAAAGTTGGGCGACGGGTAGAGTGTGCGTGTTTGTTTTTTTTGTGAAAAATAATTTTGAAAATTGGAGGCTTGGAAAATGCCCGGAAAGTTGGATTTTTAAAATTGGCCCGAGAATTGCAATTTCGGAAAAATAGAAACCAAAAAATCTCTCTGGAAGTTTCGGGCCTGAAAATTTTGGCCAGAAAATTGGGCCCGAAAGTTTTGGCCTGAAAATTAGGCGCGAAAATTTTCTGGCCTGAAATTTTAGGCTCAAAATTTTGTGAGAGAAAATTAGGCCCGAAATTTTTTGAGAGAGAAAATTAGGCCAGAAAATTTTCTGGCCCGAAATTGTAGGCCCCAAATGTTTTGAACAGAAAAGTAGGCCCGAAATTTTTTGAGAGAAAATTGGGCCCAAAATTTTTCTGAGAGAAAATTAGGCCCAAAACTTTTCTGAGAGAAGACTGGGTCTGATTTTAAGAACATTTTCAAAACCTGAAAGCGCTCCGGCCCGGCCCAACCAAATTTCTGCCCCTCCCCCCTGACTTTCTGACTTCCCAAATTTCTCAACAAAAAAAAGTGAAAATTCCCAAATTTTCCCCCCGATTTTTCTTTCCCACTCTAATTTATTCTACATCAAAAAATCGGGCACTTTCGATAAATTCTCTCTCTCTCTCTCTCTCTCTCTCCCATTTTCCTCCTCAATTTCATTTCACCTCACATTTATCGTTGTTGTTGTTGTCGTCGTTGTCGGAACAAAAAAAGATAAATGTATCTTTGTCCTGTCTCTGTCTCCCTGATTTTGGGCGCCAAAAAGTGTGGCCAATATATATGTATACTACCTACATCAATGTGTTTGTCTCTGCATGTGTGTGTATGTGTGTGTGCCTAAATATGACTCATATCATCGCCCCTTTTTTAGTTGGCTTGGGAAGGAAAAAAAAAATACAAGCTGGTTAAATATTGATTTTGTCAGGAATACAATGGTTGTTTATGACATGTCGAATTATTCCACTTGGCCTTTTATGGCGTCCAGAATTTTGTGAGAAACTACCCGATACCGTAACTATTTAAAGGAACACAACGCTCTTATCTCTCCCAGGAAGAGAAGAGCTTTTTGAGAACTATTGATGTCCCTTTAAACACTATTTTTGAATTCGGTTTTTTAAAATTGAAAGGGTAGATGAACTTTTCAAAAAAAAAATTTCACCTTCATTTTTTTCCTATTTCAATAGGAAGAAGTAGAAAAACCTTGAGATTGAACAAAATTTTTGATGTTCTAAAGGGTGAGAGAGTTCAAAGGAGAGGAGAGCGCAGACAGAAAAGATCAAAGGTTCATACTGAAAATTTCTCTAAACGGCAAGTTCGTCGAATCGGGTCTGAGAATTTTGGCGAAATTTTTTCTAGCTCATTTTTCGGGCCACCCGTAAAATGAGGGCCTGGCGATTAAAATTCTCAGAAAAAAGACCAAAAAAAAAGCCCGGCCTGGTTTTCGAAAAACATTTTCTAGCTCATTTTTCTAGATCAGGCCGGTGTTTTTTTCGGGCCGCCTGTAAAATAAGAGCCTGACCTAAGCCTCACGATAAAAATTCTCACAAAAAGGCAAAAAAAACTTGGCCTATATTTCCCAAGGTCCACTTTTTCGGACCGCCTGATTTTTGGGGCCGAAAATTGAAAACAAATGGCAAAATTTGAGAGCCGTGAAGAGAGTTCGCAAACAAAATTATCTTTTTTTCTCTGCCGTCTCTTATAAACCGCACGCAACGCGGCGCAGCGCATCTAAAAACATAATTTTCTCAGCGAAAATTGTTTTTCGATTTAATTTTTCTCATTTATTTTCAACTTGATTTAACTAGCTTCAATTTTCAGTTATTTTTTTCAGCCAAAATCTCACAAAAATCCTTTTTTCCCTACATCTAACAGCTCTAAACTACCGTACTATTTTCTCCAAAAAAAATCGATTCAAAAAAAAGATGAGCACACTCGCCGAATGTATCGTTCGCCATGGTACCACATGATTCGCGGCAAAAGTGCTGAACGCCAAGAACTCCGTGAATTCATGCAGTGCCATTGCGAACCGACGAAAGTGGCACAGAAAATAAAAAAATATTAGCTGAGAATAGGAGCGGCGGCGGCACTACAACAACATTTTTTTCACAATGATGATGATGATGATGACTGTATGAGGAGCGCGCGCGCGCTTCGACTCCGCCCATTTTTTCTCACTGTCTGCGTCTCTCTCTCTCTCTCTCTCTCTCTCCTTCGCTTTCCAATCCTCCTCCTCTACCTCAACAACAACAACTAGTAGAGGAGGGGAAGTGAAAACGATGGACGGCGGATTACGGTGTTGGCGTGTATTATAATGAGCGAGGCGGGTAAGGTGAGACAGAGAGCGATGAACAACAAAAAAAAAGATTAGTACAGTAATCGACCCCGATTTTTTGGGGGAAGAACAATGGAACACAACAATGGGAAGAGACACAAAATTATTCATGAGACGAGTTTGATCTTTAGATTTTTCCTTCAATCATTTCGTTTTGTCAGAAATGTCAGCAAGGCTCTCTTGGAAGCCCGCTCTGACCGGCCCGCCTGGAATATCAGAAAAAGCCGGGCCGGAAACGGGCCTTAAATAAATCGAGAGTTTGGGTACGTACATTTACAACTCAAACTTTTCCTAGATGAGCAAGAGTGTAGAAATGGTTTCCAAAACTTTTTCAACAAATTATATACCCTGCTCTGAGAAACAGGGCCGGGCCTGGCCGGGCTTTTTCAACCTCCCCATTATTTTCGGACCGGGCTCGGGCTACGTGTGAGTTTTGGCGTCGGCCCGAAATACAAAACCATATAGTCTTAGTTTTGACTTTGAGACATTTCGAAGCCGCATGAAATTATCCAACAAAAATTGTCCGCATCCCGCGGGATGCGCCATACAGTAAGACAAAAAACGTTTCTTTCGCGGTTTGGAAATGTCGCAGTTTCGAAATGTCGCGGTTACGAAATGTCGCAGTTTCGAAATGTCGCGGTTTCGGAAAGTCGCGGTTTCAAAATGTCGCGGTTTCGAAATGTCGCGATTTCAAAACGTCGCGGTTTCGAAATGTCAGTTTCTGTCGGCCCGGAAAACAAAAAAATCAATTTTCGAGAGAGTGAGAGACGCAGAATGTCCCACGTTAATAATTTTCAATAGAAACATGACGTTCTAACTTTTCTCTGCGTCTCGTTCACTCTCAACACATAAATATCTCAAGTCTCACCTTGTTTTGATATTGCTCCATTCCCTTCACCAGCTCGCTAGTATTCCAAAAACAGCAAAAATATTCGAATGGCATATATCTGTCAATCTGCCACACTTTTATACTCGGCCAATTCCTTCTTCATCCTCTGAAGCAAGAGATTATCATGCTCTTATCGAAAAATGGCTTATCCTCTTCTTTTTCCTTCTCTCACACACACAACCACTCACACATATTATACACATTTTTCTAATCATAATAATAATAATAATAATAACAAAATGAATAATCAAATCGACATTCAGCAGGATTTGTTGCCAAGGATAATATACTTATTCATACATCCTTTTCGGATTGTTGAAAATATACAAACGTTCATTTCACTTCTTCAAGAAACAAGGCACTACATTGGAAAACTTAAAATGGTTGGGCAAAGAAAAGAAAGAAGACTTTCGAATTATTACAAAGCGCATGAACCTAGCATTGAAATCTTCTATGAAACAGAAAAAAAACTTCGGAGATCCGTGGAAAAATCATAAAAATGGTTAATATTGAATCACAGCCTACGCTTCGTGGAACAAAAATCCCCGGATCAATTGTTGTTTTGCTGATAATTTGTTTTTTTTTTCAACGAGAGGAGAAAAAAAAACAGTGTTCAATGAAAGAAAATCGAAAATACCCTATCATTATTGATTGATTGATGTTCTTTTGTAGCTCTTCAGAAGAAGAAATCGTGTAGAAGTGTTTGTCGTTTGTGCTCGGCGCGATGCATGTGAGCTTCGAGGGCTCCGCGAGCAGTCGCATCAGCTCGTTCAACATCCCACGCAAGTTCTTCCACCTCCTTTTCGAGTTGAGCTTGTTGATATTCGAACTGAAATGACGGTTTTTGTAAACTAACTCGATTTTCTAGAAATTTTTTCTGACCATTTTTGTTCAGGACTAAATTTTCGGGTTGACCTGACAATGTATCATACCTGACTTTAAAAAAACAAGAAAAATTACCGTGAAATTTTTCGGTGGAAATTTCAACGTGAAATTTTTAGCATACGTTTTAGCCTAGGTCACGCCACCCAAAAATTTTGGGGCAAAAGTTGAAAACTTGATTTTTCTTCAAATTTTCGTCATTTTTTGGTCATCATTCACGAGACAAAAATATTGTCTCCAAATTTTCGGAGCGAAAAATATTTTGAAAAGTTTTGGTATCATCATATGTACAGTGTGTCAAGTATTATTGATTGGACCAAATTTTGGGATCTAAAAAATGATTTTCAAAAAATTGAAGTTTCTGAATCGGGCCGAATTTGATGAAAAATACACCCCGAATCAGTCAAATCAAAACCCGACCCGTTCAGGTTTTTCAAAATTTTTCCTGACGATTAGGACACAAGAAACGGTAAATCAAAAATCGAAGAAAAGTTTCTAGTCCAATTTTATGGCTCAAAACCTCATATCTCGACCAAAAAGGTGTAAATCCTTAATTTCAAAACTTTTTGAAAAATGTTGTGCTGTCTAAATTACTGTACAAAATTTGAGTTTTGAAATTGTGTCACGTGGAATTCCACGTTTTCGTCGAGGTATGGCCCAAGTCTGATTTTTCAACTTTGTCCTCACATTCAGATCATCCAACGCGAACTTGATCTACTGTCTAAGTCTCTCATTTTATCGTGCTCTCTTCTCGGTTTTGGATTGACGATTCAGAAATTTCCAAGTTTTCATTTGAAAAAAAAAGAAAGGGGAGACCATCAATACACCATCTCTCATCACCCGCCTCCTCGTTTTCGGATTATCCTCCGCCACTCTCAACATACAGTAGTCATGCCGAGAAAAGCCGATTTAGTGAAGGATAATGTTGATGACAGTGAGCGGGGATCAGTAGACGATGCCTCATCATTATACTAGTATTAAACATGGACAAAACTCATGTTGTTATGTGTGTGTGTGTTTGTGATGAATGTGTGAAGAGGGTGATTCAAAATAACTGTGTTGTGTGTACAAAAATACAAATTCATTTTTCAAGTGTCATGTCAAAACCATAACAACAACAGCAACAAGTATCTCGTCTCTTTTTTCTTTTTCTCTGTATACTTCAAAACTACTTTCACACCCGGTCGGCCGGCCAATGTCTGCGCGCGGGCGCGAACAAAGGACTCTCTCTCACTCACTCACACACACACACACACAGTGGGGGATTATTGTGAGAAAATGCAGACAAAAAAATTGAAAAACATTACATTTTCCAAAAAACCCCCTCAACATACCAATTGTTTCCTTGGACCGGCTTGCATGTAATAGGCAAAGGGATACGTGTACTGTAGAGTGTAACGACATTTTGTCAACAACGAAACTGATGAATGAAGATATTGCCAATCGATCCATGTGCCATTGTGCTCGTTAACCTGCAAGTAAACTTATTTAGGTCAACAACAACAAAAAAAGAGTATCGATTGGTTGTGTCTTTTTCAACTTTGCTCATTCCCGGCCTATAGGAGGTCACTAAAATGTCCAAAAAAACTAGTTGTGTGGAAGAGAGTGACATTTTTTTAGTTTCCTATATGGAGCCCCTATACCTTCACTCGAAAAAAAAGTCTGGTTTATGATCATACCTGGCGTAGGAGAGAATTTTATACCGTGACAAAAAATTCAAACTTTTTTCACCGTGACATTTTGACCGAGAGATGGGATTTTTCATGAAAAGGGGACATTTTATATAATAAAAAAACGTATTTTCAGAGGCAAAACTTTCATTTTCGAATTTTTTTTCAGTGACAAAAATATTTAGAAAATTTTGTACTTTTTACGCCAGGTTTGTTTATGATTTTCGGGCCACTCGGCCAAGGGAAAAGGGAAAAAATATTACATTTTTCAAAAAAAAAAAGTAGGAGACTTCACGAAAATTGAAAAACTATGATTTTCTTCAAATTTTTGATATTTTCAGCTATTTTCTTTTCGTTTTGTTGACCTTCATTCAAAGTAGCAAAAAATGTGTTGAAAAAATAGAACCAAAAAGCCTAGAAAACCAAATAGGCTAGGTTAAATACAGTATATTTTTGTTAAAGGAACATGTGAAAAATTTTCCGTTAAACTTATTTCCAAAAAATCACCTTATCTTCAATCTTCTTTCGAATCTTATCCCTCAACTGTTCTTCCATTTTCAACGACTTTGAATGATTTTCGAATCGTTCAAAATAATGCAAATATTTCTCAAGAGCTCTTCTCGCCTTCACATGATTCGCCTCAGCCGCCACCGATGGATTCTCCTTGTATCTACTACACTCGTAATATTCACTTCCATGCGTTTTCCAATCGCCAAAACACATCCAACAAAAATGATATCTACATCGAGTACATTGAATATGATTACATCTGGAATTTTTCAACATTTTTTTCTTTCTTTCAAATATATTTTTTTCTAACTCACCCTCCAGCTTTCTCAATACAACTATGACACTGAGGACAATCTTTGGTATGTGCGCTGAAAATGGAAAAATCATGTGATCAAGTTCAAGACGAGAAAATGAAACCTTATATAATTTGCAGTTTCACTGTCATCTGCACATTTTGTCATCCATTGTTTGATTGTTTCGCAGGATGTTGGAGCATGATAATCAACACCGCATTTAACACAAAACGCCGTTTGACATGAGTTACAGGTCACTCTTTTTGGCTTATCCTCGCTTGATCGAATCACTATCTGCAAGCAAAAACCATTGTTTTTTTTTGGAATAAAAAATTTCCTGACGCTCCAATTTTTGTGTTGTCTCTAACAATGCGGTGTGTACGACACTCCGCTTTGCCTCTAGTTTAGCGTAAGTGTGAAAGAGCAGTGTCGTATTGAGGAAAATATATTTTTAAACTCATTTTTCACTACAAAAAAAGACCAACAAATGCTTTATTTTGTTCTAACACAAACAGCCTCAATCTCATATTTCTTTCCTCTTCCACTGAACACTAATCTTTTCGGAGCACGACGAATTCTGCTACTTCTTCTAATCACAGGTTCTCTCCGATTCTCTATGAGAACATGATAGTGAATATTTGGAGCGAATGAAATCGGAACATCGATCAAGTTCAATTGGAGAATTTTCATCTTGTTTGATTACTGATAATAATATTTGGTAACAAATGACTAACAGAACGTGTCACGTGAATATTTGGAGATTAATCAGATCTAACATTTTGAAGGTTTTTGTATAACAGAAAATCATAGTTTTTTAAAAATTGAATTAATAAATTGAAAATTACGGTAAAAAATCATACTTTTATCAAGAAAAACAGTTTTTCATTTTTTTTTCAAAGTTAGTTCTGGCTCTTCGGAAAATTTGCGGCTCCGACCAAGCCTGTTGTACAGTAATCCAGGCGGCACAAAGAGAGTTCAAATTTTATGAGGTGTGAAAAAGGTCTAATTAGGTCACATCTGTTGTTATTGTAGTATTGATAACATCGTAAATAACAACAACAGGTGTGACCTTTTCTCCAATGCTTGACCATTTATTATTGATCGAAAAAATGTCACATAAGGACAAAAACGAAAAAAATAGAGAAAAATAGCTGAACACTTGAGAGAAAATCATATTTTTCTAGAGACTGTCACTGTGAGTTTTGGACCAAAAAAACGTCACGGTAACCAATATTTTAACGAAGCAAAAAAAACCAACCTGACAATCTTTTCCGACGCAAAACTTCAGCTCGGGGTGGGACAATACGAGATCGCGGAATAAAAATCGTTCATACCTACAAATTCGGAAATTAAACTTTTCGCGATAAAAACAAACATACTTTGCTTTCAACGGTACTTTGTCCAAAACTCCGAAAACGAATTCAGGAGCACAATAGACTCCACACTCCGATTCCATGCATTCGATTTGAGCGGCAACACCTTCCGATAGTCTTGATTCAATATGCGAATGCCAACAATGCTCACAGAAACAGTGACCGCATTGAAGATGAAGAAGTGTCTGATATCCATCAATCGCACAAACCGAACAATAGTTATTCAGCGGATGCTCATAAGGATGATCAGTTTTGGCAGCCATATGACTGTTGCGAAACAGATCATAGCGATTCATTCGATACATGCTACTTACCTAATGAAAAAAACATTATTCTTGTTTTCATTTAAAATATGCAAAACTCACATAATCAATATCCCATTTATTGGCAACGAGCAACAACTTGGCCACATTGTCACCGATTGCCAGCCGATGCATCAACTTTTTCACACCTTCCATGAACACTTTCTCAACTTGTACAACGCTTAGACATTCAAACTCAGCTTCTTCGGAGTGTGTTGAAGTGACAGCAACATCGTCTGTTGCATCAACATCACATTCATTGTAATAGTCATCTGAATTTTCAAAAGTTGGGTAAACAGAGGGAGCCGGCCGGGGACCCGTTCTGACAAAATGAATGCTATAAATTCATCCTTAGTTACATATACAAATTATACTTTTTCTAGAAGAGCAAAAGGTGTGGAAATTTTTCCACAAAATTTTGCAAAAAAATCTATTCCTAACTCTGAGAAACTGACGTCAAAAAGTCGGGCGGGGCTTTTTCGATTGGCAGAAAAACCAAAAATCCCGACCCGATCCTTGAATTCCGAGCCGGGCTCTCATAACTTTTATAGCTAATATTTTTCCGATTTTTTCTCTTTTTCGATTTAATTTTTGCCATTTATTTTTAATCCATAATAACAACTATTTTTTCGTTTTGGAAGTGAACATAACTCGTAGATTTAACAGTAATTCAGACAACGAAAAAGTTAAGATTTTTTTCTTGAAATTCTTCCATGAAAATCGACGATTTAGAAAAATTAATTCTGGCTATTTTTTTTGGAAAAATGATTTTTCAGAATGAAAAACATAGGCTTTTTTCTCAAGTTTCTAAGAATTTAAAAAAAATTAGTATATTTTTGACTTTATGTGTATTTTCTTAGCTTTTTTCGGAACTGAATAGCTCCATAATTCAAAAAAAAACATACCATCACAGCAATCATAATCATCGTCATCATTTGATGTACAGCTCATATCTTCGTCATCCATTTTTATCTGAAATCATAAATTTTTGCATTATTTCAATTTTTACCAAAAAAAAAAAATTAAGATCAGTGTTACACTTTTGTTCAGTCATCGATTAAAAAAAAAACAAATAAAGCAAACAAAAAACTCAGTCAGCTGTAGTTCAATTGATTGAAGAAGAAGAAAGAAAAAACAAAACTAAAAAAATGTTACACTCTCTAGAAGATGAATTCACTTTTTTTGGTTTGTTCGATGAGAAAAATACGAACACGAGAAGAGTTCAAGAGGGGCGATAGACCTATGTTTCCTAGATGTCGAGAAAAAGTGAGACAAAGAGGGAAAACTAGTTTTTACTGAAATTTCAAAAAGGTTCTGGAAAACAAATTGACAGGTGAATTTGATTAGAATTTTTTAGAGTTTTCCTCACTTTTTTGGCATATTAAAAATTATCAATTTTTTTCGAAGCTATTTTTTAAAAATGAAAACCCATAAATTTCTCGAAATGAACAATGATTCGCGTCAAAAATCCACGCGGAAAAGTGAAAATATCAATCACCAAAAAAAGTGCGCGCAAATCATGTCGATCACGAGAGAGGCAAACGAAATAATAATTGATTGAAAGCGAGAAACATGCCTAAAAGTTCGGCCACGGCCATCAAGAGACGCAGACACAAAAACGAGTGGGAGAAAGCTAGTTTTCCTTTCTTTTCAAGCAGAAAAAAAACGCGAAGAAAAACGTAATGTTTTTTTTTCAAGATTTCTATTTTCTCTGACTCACATAAGAGCTCAAATTGATATATTAGACACATGTCTGAAACGGAACTAAGACTTGTTAGTATTTTTTCTATTTTTTTTTCTTTCGAAAAATGGAAAATAAACGATGCCGTTGTCATGGAAATTCGGAACAACCCGGAAAAATAGAGGAATGTAATTACCCACAATAGATTGAGTATGAATACAAAAAAAAATTGAATTGGTATTGTTCGTCCTAATTTTCAACGTTTTCACCATTTTTGATCTACCGGTCAAAATAGTTATTATAGTTTTGAGTACTGAAAAAGTGTCAGAAAAGTTTTTTTGACAATTAACAACAACACACAGAAATAATTTTGTGAAAAAAATACACAACATCTCAATAATCAGAAATAAAAGCTAAAATTATTTTATTATTCAGTAAGAAAAGTTTTTTTTTAACAAAACACAGTTTAAAAACAGTTAAAAGATAGTGAAAATGTATGACAATCTGAAATCAATAAAAATGTTAAAGTCTGAATTTTTCAAGGCGGCTCTGAGTTACAGTACCGTTACAAAAGATTGGTACTGTGAAATCAGGTAGAACAATAAATTATCATACAGTAGGATACAGTAGGATACAGCAATCTTCACGTAGCATTAGAGTGACTCTTGAAAAAATTACAATTCAATCATACCTGACCCAAGAGGGGAAAAAAGTACCGGTACCAGGCTTGGGCAGAACCGACCTTTCGGATTTTTCGGAACCGGAAAAATTCGGAAAAGAGGTTCCGACTTTTTTTCCTTTTTTTTTTTAATTTTTTGTTTTGGGAACTGTGAAATGATAACTTAGTTGAATTTTTTGCAGGGAATGAAAATCATATTTGCGTTTTTTCCGATTTACCGAAAAATTTTCAGTAAAAAAATTCCAGAAAAATTTCGAGGTCACGCCACGTAAACTTGAAAACTATGATTTTCCTTCAAACTTTTGACAATTTCTGTCATTTTTTTTGATTGTCCGTTTCTTTGGTCGTAATTCCAATTGGCCAAAATATTTTTCCAGAATTTTCACATTACCCTGTTAGGCCAGGTATGAATTTAATGAAATTAAGACAAAAAACTCACATTCTTTTTTGTCGCTAACAAAAATTAATTGAGCAATAAAGTTCATCGGAACATCAAAACGTCCTGTCAATTCGATATGAGCTGGACCAGGTTTCAATAACTCGGTCTCAATTTCCACTTTGTCAAAAACATAAAAACGTTGACCTGGTCTCTGCAGTGCGACAATTTCGTTCATTAGCAACCTCGGATCATCATCATCGATTCGATTTATTGGAATAATACTGGAACGATTTTCGGAAATTTTCAAAAATGTGATCACACCAACCTGGCATTATCGATGGTCATTTGCTCATCACTTTCAACAAACTCGAAGAGGGGTAGTGTTATATCTTCACTCGTTTCATCTTGGGGAATCACTTTTATTCTCACCCGATACACACAGAGAACCTAAAATTTACTCATAAATTGGTCAATTTTCTGTGAGTCAACTCACAAATCTCCCACGATTCTGTTTAACCATTTCACGGCACTTTTTTAAAACCTTCGCACACTGAATTTCTCCTTTATTCCTCAATTCTTCATCTCGAAGTCCAGTTTTGTAGCAACATCCATGCTCGAAAAACAAACAAGTTTCGACTTGATGTTCACCTTCACCCCCATTTTCTACATTTTGCGACGGATTACAATGTAAAATGTGTGGATAGGAAATGGACACTACAGAAAAAACACATCAATAGTATTAAAAATGTTTCTTACTCTCAATCAACAACTTCATTTCGGAGCGAAGGGTGATACTCCGCTCATGTTCAAATGTTACCAAACTTCTCAGTTTTCCAGATAGCATGTGAATCATTTCCGGCAATTTTTGATAGTATTTCTTCAAAAACTTAGAATTGTAAGGAGATGAAGAGAATGAACCAACCGCTATAGAAGTGTCGATTTCTTGATGCTTTTCTTCTTTTTTCTCAAGACATGTTCTCCAAAACTCTTCGACATATTCACTTGATTCAAATAAAAGCCCAGTTTCTGTATGTGTTGCTAGAGCATGAACATCAAATCCGGCTGCTATGAATTGTTGAACTCGTTTTAGGCTCGACCCTTGGCATAGAACTAAATGAACATAGCTGACGTTGAAGAGACCTTCTGTGGTTTCTGAATTGCCGAGGGGAGTTCCTGAAAAACAACGTTATGACCCTAGGGTTGACCTGAATCGAGTTCAGTCATGAATTCAGGTTTAGGGCGATTCAGATTTGGTTATCTTTGGGACTGTTTTTTTCCACTATTTTTTTTTCATTTTTGTTCTTATGTGACATTTTATTGATCAAAAATAATTGGTCGAGCATTGGAGAAAAGGTCACACCTGTTGTTGTTATTTATAATGTTATCAATACTACAATAACAACAGATGCGACCTAATTAGACCTTTTTCACACCTCATAAAATTTGAACTCTCTTTGTGCCGCCTGGATTACTGTACAACAGGCTTGGTCGGAGCCGCAAATTTTTCGAAGAGCCAAAACTCACTTAAAAAAAATGAAAAAAAGAAGAAAGAAAATTTCGTCGTTCTTACTGTATGACGTATCCCGTGGGATGTCGGTACACACATTTATTGCGAGCGCGAGGAGAGAAATTTTTCTTGGATATTCTTGGGAGTTTTCATGGAGTTTCGAGATTCTCGACTTTTTTTGTTCAACTTTGCTGGCCCGAACTTCCGAAACACAGCTTCACAAATCACTATCATGGAATTCGTTTTTAGCCAATAAATTTTTTCCATCCAACTTTTTTTTTGGAATTTTGATAAATCAATTTTATTAGAAAAAATTGAAGGTTTTTCTTGTTGAGAAATTCTCTCCGATTCGAAGTTTTCAAAATTCCACCTACCATACATAAGAAACTTCATCTTCTGACAATCCGCTCCAAACTTCATGCAATGGAGAAACAAATCATCACGAAATGGTCCGTCACTACATACCATCTCATTGTTTGCTCTATTTTGTGACGAAAAATTGAAGCCGGAAGATTCTTCAAACCGTAAATCATCCGGTAGAACGCTCAAGAAAACCTGTGAAAAACAATTTTCGGTATTTAAATTTTTGTAACTCACTCCAAGCCAAGTACACTTGCTGTGATCTTCGGAACATTTTTCTACAAAAAATGGAATCTCAGGTTTTACATCTTCATCTGATTCTAAAAACAAATATTCGTTTCCTCTTTTCGTTTTTCTGGTTCGTTTGATCCATCGTCGTTGGGCGCAAAAAGTCGAATAAGTTTTACAAACCGAAATGAGACATTGCATAATGACAAGCCTCCAAGAACATGGGAACTGTTCCAATATCATTTTGCCGTCTTCAAAATAATCCAGGGTGTATTTCGAAACAAGCACATCGATAGCATCCAGTTGATGTGATTTCTAGCAAAATCAGTTTCGATTGAGACAAATAGGGGGAATAGTAAAACTCACAAGTTGGCTCAGGACGGTGCTCAAAAATGTTCTCGCTTTGGACTTGTTCATGTTAACTAGCGAAATCTTTTCTTCATTCTTTGTTCTGGACAAGTCCTTCTTAGCTTGTTCTTTCTCGGTGATCAATTCTCGCACAGTTTTAACTTCATCGTCACTGAAAAAAACGAATTGATTTTTTTTCGACTAGGCATTAAATTTTCTTAACTGAAAAATGTTCGAAAAATGAAGTGGAGAAAAATTTACCCACAACAATCGCTAATCATAAAATGCGCCCGATTCATGACTTCAAGTTCAGCCTTATCCTCCCATCTTTGATTCAAATTTTCGAGTGATGACCATCGCCTTTTCGATCTCAAATCGAAATGTGATTCAAATGACCTATGCGGTAATGTGGCTCGAATAGTTAGCATAACGTTATTATTCGATTCATTATTCGTTACTGATTCGGATGGTCCTTCTAAATTTTGAAATTATAGTAAAAACCTGGATTTCATTACCGGGTATATTGTCATAAACGTTGATATTTTCAATTGTCGACGATTCGAGTACAATTCGTCGCTTTTTTCGCGGAACACAATCTTTTTTAGACTGATTCTCATCCACGGAATCTCTTGATTTCGATTTTGAAGCAGCCACTTTTTGAGCTTCAGCCTCTTTTTCTTTTCTTCGAACATTTCTCGCCTTTTTATACTCCTCAGATTTTTTCTTCAAATTTTCAGATTCGATGGAGTTCCAATATGCCATCCTCGCTTTTGTTTCATAGTCATACTTTTTATTAAACATTTTGCATTCTCCATGAATGTGGTGCAAGTTGTTAGCCTCTTTATAATCATCCAACAACGACAATTTTAACAAATTTTGTTCAGGCTCCCATGTTCGTTCATACTTGTTGTAGGACTTCCAATGAACCTGGAAAATGTTTTGGTGAACATCCAATTGAAAAACATAAAAATATACATGCCTTAGTGAAAAAAATGATCTAAACTCACCAGAAAGACATATTTCGAGTGTTCAGTTTCATTGTTCCATACAGATTCCGGTTGAAAAACTACTTCTCTTTTCAAACATCGCTCAACAAGATTATCGAACCTAAAGAACAACATGTTAGTTTCAATCAAGTATTAAAACATACGCACTTATCATGATCGATGATTTTTTTGACGATATATTGCCCACCATCATCTTTCGGGTCATCATCAGAATCACTGCCACTAGCCGTCATAGTTTCTGAAAAATGGGAAAAAAAATAAAATAAAAAGTATCTTACAGTACTGCGTTTAAAGGAACACGCATGAATGATTAGGTCTCATGACGTTTTTTCAAAAACTTTTTTTTCAGCTGATCAGCATTATTTTGAAATACTTCATACGCGGACAAAAAGTAATAAAAAGAGAGCAATAAAGCGTAATAAAGTAATTAAAAAAAAACGTGAACATTTCTAACATAACTGCACACTCTGCACAAATAATAATTTTTTTCTTACGCGCCTTTGAAAACGAATACTGTGGGTTTTTTTGTTAAAAAATACAATGAATTTATTTCACAAAGAATACCGTAACAAGTAAATAAAAACAATTTTTAATACTATTCACAATTAAGCAGTTATAACTGCATTTAGGAAAAACAATCATTAATTTTGTTCAACGAACAATATTTGAACTATGAAATTCATTGGTGTATGGAATTCTCCTTTGATAACGATTTGAGCAAATCCTTCTTTCAAATTCATCTCTGTCTCCATGTCATCAAATGCGTAGAAGCGTTGGCCTGGCGATGTAAATCCCGGCATTTCTTTCATTTTTAATTGGGCGTTATTCTGAGTGTCTTCTCGATCGATCAAAAATACGCTGAAATAGAAAAATATATCCCATTTTCGGTCGGATTTTTTCCCCCAAAAAGCCTGGCGATCACAATGGCCTTTTCCAAATTTACAGAACATCAATTTCTCACTAACCTCGCACTGTCGATATTCATTTGCTCGTCACTTTTAACAAATTCGAAATTGGGTAGCGTTATCTCGTCACTTTTTTCATCTTGTTCACCAACTTTGATTTCTACCCGATACATACAAAGAACCTAAAACTTACTGATTATTCAGATCAATAATCTTTGTATCAACTCACAAATCTTCCACGATTCTCTTGAATTTTTTCATGACACTTTTTCAAAACTTCTGCACATTGAACTTCTCCCTCGTTTCGTTCAGAGCTAAGTCCAGTGGCAAATGAACATCCCTGCTCATAAAACAAGCATGTCATTGCTTGATGTTCACCATTACCGTTATTAGACACATTCTGTGTTGGATTAACATGTAAAATGTGTGGGTATGTGACAGACACTGAAAAATATAAAAATTATATTGGCCACAAAGAGAAATGATTTTTCTCACTTTCGATCCTCAACGCCATTCCCGATCTGAGCGTGATATTGTTTTCATGCTGACAAGTTGTCAAATGTCTCATTTTATCAGAAATTCTGTTTAACATTTTCGGCAATTCCTCATAGTAATTCTGTAAAACACCTTTCTTGATTATAATAAAAAAGTTGAAACTTACCAGCAAACTTTTTTCAACTCTCTGTCGATTTTCAATCTTTTTCGCCAAACAATTTTCCCAGAAAATTTCGATAAAATCTGTCAGCTCGATAACTAGACCACTGTTGAAATTTGAAGCCATTGTGTGTATATCAAATCCCGCGGCGATGAATTGTTGTATTCGTTTTAAACTTGAACCTTGACAACAAACGAGATGGACATAGTCAACATTGTATTCGCATTCGGTGGTTCTCGAATCGCCGAGTGCAAAACCTGAAAAATCGCATAATTTGGAATGATTATTTTTTTTTGTTGATTTAGAAAATTGGAGATTTACACAAATTTCTTAACATTTTTTCAAAATTATAGCTTAAAAGTTTTTTTCTGGTTTTTTTTAAATCAGGATTTTAAATTTCCCTCACCGTGCATCAAAAATTTGAGTTTCTGACAATCTGCACCAAACTTCATGCAATGGAGAAAAACATCATCTCTAAATGGTCCGTCACTACAATCTTCCACCAATCCGTTGTTTTTCGATGCAATATTATAACCAGACGACTCTTCGAACCTCAGATTTTCTGGTAAACTCGATAAAAATACCTGAAAACAAAGGAACAATCAAATATCAGTAAGTCGAGCACTCACTCCGAGCCAAGTACACTTGCTATGATCTTCAGAACACTTTTTCACATAAAACGGAGCTTCAGGTTTAACATCTTCATCTGATTCAACGAACAAATATAGGTTTCCTCTTTTTGTTTTTCTGGTTCGTTTGATCCATCGTTGTTGGGCGCAAAAAGTCGAATAAGTTTTGCAAACCGAAATGAGACATTGAATTATTATAAATCTCCAATAACTGGGAAATTGTTCCAGTATCATTTGAACAGAATCATAGCCATCGAGAGTGTACTCTCTAACTAATTGGTCAATAATATCTGATTGATCTTCAATCTAAAACCAATTTTGACTAACTTCAAAATTTAATAAAACCCACAAATTTCTCTTGGACCACTTTCAGAAACTTCTTTGCGCTTTGCCGATTCATGTCAATCAAAACATTTTGTTCCTCCGACTGTAAAACCATTACGTCACTGATAATTTGTTTCCGAATTTGAACCTCATTTTCGCTGAAATTTCAAAATTATGATTTAAAAAATTTTGAATCTCAACATTTTTTTTCTAGATGTGGCTGAAGCCGGGGAAAATAACCCAGAAATGTGAAATTTAGAGAAAAGGTCACGCAAATTTATTTCAAAATTTTAAAAATCTCGCACAATTTTTTTCGACTGAATATTACTTTGTGAAAAATGGAAAAAAATCTGTTTTTTTTCAGTTTTTTAAAGAAAAGTTCTGGAAAACATCTATTCTCATGTTTTTTTAATAAAGACATTCACACTTACCCACAACAATTGTTCATTAAAAAATGCGTCCGATTCATAATTTCCAATTCGGCTTTATCCTCCCATCTTTCATTTAAATTTTCAGCAGATGAACATCTCTCCATTTTCAACTTCAAATGTGTTTCGAATGATCTGTGTGGTAACGGTGCTCGAACATCCAGAACATGATCTGATTCCACAACAACTGACGATGTAGATGGTTGTGCTACTTCAACGAATTCCATTGTCTCATTGCTCGCGATCTTTCTCTTTCTATTCATAACACTTTCGCTTTTCTTCTCGGCTCCACCTTCAAGTCTCGATGTTTCCGGCGACTCTTTTTTCCTCTTTTTGTTCTCCTTATACATTTTTGATTTTTCCGCCTTTTCAATTTCCAATATTTCACTATTTTTTCTTGTCAGTTCTCTTACATGAAAAGTGAACTCTTTTCTAAACTTTTTGCATTTTCCTGGCGTCACTTCTAATCCGTTTTCTGCTTTGTAAAAATTCAACCAATTCGCGGTTAACAAATTCTCTTCAGGTTCCCAAGTTGTTTCGTGTTTGTTGTAACCTTCCCAATGTATCTGTAAAAGTTTGGTTTTGTGTGAAAAACCACGAGAGATGTTTTGAAAACAAGGATTTCCACGTTTTGGCCGAGGAATGAGAAATTTCTTACCAAAAATGCATAGGTTGAGTGCAACTTTTTGTTTTGCACCAAAGAAGCCGGTTGAAATGATACTTCTTTCTTCAAACATCGCTCAACCAAGTTTTCAAATTTGTCATGACCGAGAACCTTCTTTATGGTGAATTCTCCATTTTCTTCAAACCTATCATTTGAATCGCTTCCACTAGTTATCACCATATTTTCGAAACACAACTCTGTAATCTTTGTGCATCAAAAAAGTTTGATAAACTAAAAAGTAATGCGAAAAAATCTGTTCAGGTGATGTCGAAAGATTACTGTAAACACTGGAAATTCGAAAAAAGGTCTCATCGTGCCGAGACACAAGTACAAAATTTTTAAAAAAATTTCCGTAATTTTTTTCAGAAAAAATATGTCAGAGACGTTTCTCGGTGAGAGTTTTCCGAAAATGAACCGAAAAAAAATTCGAAAATCAGAAGTTGCATTTTTCTCGTGAGAAAAACACATATTTCAGTGTGAAAAATGTCTCAGAATATAACTTTTTTCAATATTTTTTGCCGCACATGTTTTTTTTTGAATCTCAAACTTCGAAATCTTCAACAGAGTATTTCTATAAGTCAGCTAAGCACACCTTTCAATTTTTCAGCTGAAGTAGACGGTAAATCTTCTTCTGACGAACATGATGATCTCATTTGCAAATTGACAAATCTTGAATCTATGAAAAAAAAATTAAAAACTTCACTCAAACCGCTTGAAATATATCACTGACAATATACGGTTGTCTGCAACCAGTAAACATTTTAAGCAAAACCAATATTTATTTTTTAACATTTGAGCATTAATATATAGTAAAAAAGTAAAAATACAATTATTGTGTTGAAAAAAATGGAGATCGTACAAAATACACTACCGCTATTTTCAGAACCATTGACTAGGAATACGAAAAAAAAAATTCGGACAACAAAAAATTACCAAACTTGTGTTTCTCTCACTTCACTTATAATTACACTGGCTTGTTGAAGAGCCTTCATAGTTTCAAGAGTATCTCTTCTTCTCTGAGCCATATCTTCAGTTTCAGCTAATAAATCATCCATCTGATCAGGTTTATAGAGTTGTCGTACGAGCTCAGATTGTAGGTTATCCTACAAAACGTGTTTATTTCGCAAAAAAAGGTTTGAAAAGTTGTTCTCACCCTAACAAAGTTCACCAACAACGCCATTATTGCTTTCGGAACACTGTCTTGAATATTCTTTCTCACGATCATAAAATAATTGCGGATGAGGCGCTCGATAATTGCAACATCTCTCATTTCTCGACTTGTCAATTTTCGACCAAGTTGTGTTTCAGGAACTTCGGGTAAGAAGTTGGCAGTGGAAATTTCTGAAAATTAGGAAAAAATTGGAAATGAATTCCCGAACAATACGTGAAAAAGTACCGTGGCATTTTTTGATTTTCATTTACAATTTTTAATTTAATTTTTTTCGGAAGTTTTGAAACAAAATTTGGCATAGCAAAAAATTGCTAATTCAAAGAAAGTCCAATTTTTAATATTTTTTTGAATCATGTAATTTTTCAAATTTTTTTCACCCATTTTTCTTCGATACCTTCAAATAGAAATTTTCTCGGGGAATGACGTGGCAAACTGGTTGGGCGTTTTCATACCTGGCCTGAGAGGAGAAAAAGTACCGTGACATATTTTTGGTCGAAAACTCACAGTGACATTTTATATAAAAAAAGATTTTCTTTCAAATTTTCAGCTAGTTTTCTCTATTTTTTTTCGTTTTTGTTCTTATGTGACATTTTTCGATCAATAATAGTTGCTCAAGCATTGGAGGAAAGGTCACACCTGTTGTTCTTATTCATGATGTTATCAATACTACAATAACAACAGATGTGACCTAATTAGACCTTTTTCACACCTCATAAAATTTAAACATTCTTTGTACTGCCTGGATTACTGTACAACAGGCTTGGTCGTAGCCGGAAATTTTCCGAAGAGCCGAAACTCACTTTAAAAAAAAATGAAAAACTGTTTTTCTTGATAAAAGTATGCATTTTACCGTAATTTTCAATTTATTGATTCAATTTATAAAAAAAAAACTATGATTTTCTGTAAAATTTTCGACTTTTTTTTTTGATAAAAAAAATGGATTAAAAACCGGAAAATGCATGTAACAAAAAAACCCACTTTCTTGTGGCGAAGTTTTACTCGAACTGTTGTTTCCAAAAAATCCCAAAAATCCAGCAGCTGCTCCATTCGTCACCTTCATTCCACTTTGCATTAAAACCGCGCTCGAATCAACTGTACCACCACTATTCAACTGTTGAGCCGCCATCAAAACCTGCTCGCCATGAGAAGCACTAACCGCTCGTTCACCACCGGCCGACTGTTGCCTATGTCTGCTTCTCGCATGTCTATCATCTATTGACAATTCCTCTTTGAGCAGCGTGACAAGATTGGCTTCCGTGAATTCCGGATGTTTTGTGTTGATATAGGCGAGTTCGATAGCGACAAGATTTTCCACGAGCTCATTTGTCGGTTTTAGTCGCTCTTTCAAAACGCCACTGACAACTTCGTTGATTTTGTCATACAATCTAGGGAATCGAATCATTTCTTGTTGAGTGGTAAATCCACAATGTTGCACCATTCTTTGCATTTCTTCATGCACCAATTCAACACATCTCAATGATGGTTCTTCTAGCCTTTGAATTTGTCGCTTGACCAATAGTTCAAACGAAACTTCAGGGACAAATAAAGCCGGTCGTGGTCCCTGAAAAATCTCATTTTTTTCAAATGAAAAACTGATAAACCTACAGTAGCATTTCTTATCGCGGTCAAAATGTCAAGCTCCGTCAAATTTTCCAACGGGTTTACTGATTCAAGTGACTTTCCAAATGTGTCGTGAAAAATGTAGCATATTCGGGCACCACCACAAAGTTCGGTTGTTTCGATGTTTCGCGATGTTCCTTCAATTGTGGAAGTATATGCTGTGGCGAATCGTGTGATGATTTGTAAAAGTGTACGATTTTTGTCTTCCACCGGTTCGCCGAACGCTATCAAATCTGCTTGACACTGAGCGTTCATTATGGAAACTCTGGCTTTCAGAGCTGGTAAACAGTTTCGTATATGGTGCATTAACAGCATATTTAGTCGCTTTGCCAAATACGGAGTTCCATTGCGACTTGCTAGAGTAGGATATTTTTTCTGGAGAAATTGCTGTTCGTCTTTAACCGCATCTTGAATCGGTTTACTATCCAAGATTGCTTGTTGTGATCGATTTACCACTCCAATAATTCCAAGCTTCACCGGAATCACTTTTCCCATTAAAACATCCATCGCATCAGTGCCCTGATCCATCAAATCTAATTTCGTCAATACAGCCAAAGTTCGTTGACCGCCCGAATCTACATCACGCGCCAGTTTTATCGGCTCCGAAGTGGCAAAATCTTGATTAGCCGGAGTGACGGCTAAAATAATCGATGATGGATTTGAAACGTAGCTCAGAATCATTTCACGGATTTGTTCTTCAATGTTTGTAGGTTGATCGCCAACAGGAATTTTCGTGATTCCAGGAAGATCGACGAGCGACAGTGAAACAACGTGATGAGAGAAAATTTTCAAACATATTGGAACGTGTGAAATTCCTTTGTTGGCACCGGTTAGTCTGTCAGTTTCGTCTTCGATCTCTTTTCGAACTAGATCGAAATCAGTGAACACTTTATTTCCAGTGTGTTCGAACATTGCCCAATCGTCTTCGATCATTGAACCTGAATAATTCTGAATTTTAGTATTTTTTTTAATTGATACAATAGAACTGTTCACATTTTTTGTTCTTTTGATTTTTTGACTCCGGGACATTGTGAAACCGCATGAGACTACAAAGAGAAAAAACGTTTGTTCATCTCACGGTATAGCGCACCCCGTAGGATGTCGGTACATAGATTTATTGAGAGTATATAAAAACATTAATCCTTTGATACTTTAATTATAATTTCATGCGGTTTCGAGGTTTCTGGTTTTTGATCATAAAACTGTTTGGTGTTCATAATAAAAAAATTTACCATTAGATCTTCTTCGTTTACTATCATCATCCAGCGCAACATAATTCAGTTGTAAAATCAATGGTCTTCTCGTGACAATACCAGTTCCACGAGGCAGAAAGTCTCGTCCAACAAGGTTTTCAAGCACAGATGATTTTCCAGCACTTTGTGATCCAACTACAACAATTTGTGGAAGCTGAATTTGATCTTCTCTACGACCCAGCGTTGCAAATACATCTTGTAACTTATTGATCACAGGGATCAAATTTTCCATCTGAAAAAACACAAATGTTTCATCATAAAAATTCGTTTTTGGTAATAAAAGAACGATAAACGGTGAACAAATGTTTCTTCGTTTTATCTCTATCAGTACTTCTTTCGCTTTAACCTTGAAAAAACCGATGTTGTCGGTTTTGAAAATCAGAAAAAATCGAGCGTTTCTGAAAATTAAAAACTGTTAAACGTGCTCTAATGCACAAGGTCCGCAATGCACATGGCATTTTATTTCACGACAAATTTAATTTTTTTTTCAGAAAAAAAAAATAAAAAATTCAAAGTCAAAATTAACCGGTCAAAATGTAAATATTGATTATTTTCCAGATGGCACGACGCGAGCATGGAAATCAGTTCCGCATGATTGTTTACAACGCAGCTTCTCAGGGAAATTTGAGCCGAATAAAGGTGGACAAAATATATTTGCAACAAAAATGTTATATTCTTCCAGATATTCGTCGAGCCACATCGAGCAGAATCAGATTGGATCCAAGGTTGTATGAATGATAACGTTAATGAACAATTTCCACTTGTCATTGCCGCTAGAAAAGGAAATATTGAGATTGTCAAATACTTGTTAGAAGTAGGCGCCGATCCATCTGTTTCTGGAGTAGTTGAATTTGACAACGACGATATTCGTGAGTTGATCGATTAATATTTCAAGCATATAATTTTGATTTTTAGATGGAACCCCTCCTTTGTGGGCAGCAGCAGCTGCAGGTCACTTGGAAGTTAGTTTTTTTTCTAATTCTACTCAGATTCCGGCAATGTTTCATTTTTTCAAATTTTCAGGTCGTCAAAGAGCTGATTGAAAACGCAAAAGCTGATATAAATCAAACTACAGAAAGTAACAGTACCCCGTTAAGAGGCGCTTGTTATGATGGTCACTATGAAATCGGTAAGTTTATTTTTCTTATCAAAATTATTCAATATTTGTTCAGTGAAATATTTACTCGAGAAAGGTGCTGGTATCAATATTCCCAATCGTCATGGGCATACTTCATTAATGATTGCGGCATATCGCAACAAAATTGAAGTAGTCCGACTTTTGTTACAACACAACGCCGATGTAAATGTTCAAACAGCTAAAGGCAATTCAGCACTTCACGATGCAGCTGAATGCGGTAACGCTGAAATCGTTACCGAACTTGTCAACGCGGGTGCTGTTATGAGTAAAGACTTCCAAAGTGTTTGCCCATTATACTGCGCTGCTGTAAGCGGACACGAAGAGGTAATACATTTTTGAACAATTTCACAAACATAGTCCGTCATGTTTAGGTTGTTGAAATTTTGCTACCTCAAGCAAGTAGCAACATTATCAAACGGGACGCATATAAGCTTCTTGGATGCACTTGTGTTGACAAAAAGTTAGATGCTTACAAGGCAATGGCTCATTGGAGGAGCGCATTGGCGATTGAGTTAACGGCCGACGAAATGAACGTTATTCGATCATTTGAAACATTTACCGAACCTTTGGAAACGTATGATTATGAAGTCGAAATCCATAATGCTGACTTGTTAGCTAATATTGACGGAAATTTGGATAAAATTCGAATGCAGGTGTGTTTTTGTTTTTGATAATCGAAAATTGAAAATTTTTCCACTTCTTGAAAAGTTCTTCAAAACATACCTCGGCAAAAATTTTTGAATTTTTTTTGCAAAAATCAGAAAAAAAGTATTCCACTCAAAAAATTTTCAAAATCAAGTTTTTTTTCAATATTTTTACAAGAGTTATCACAGAAAGTAGTTTACGATATTGACTAACAATAGTCCCTGGTTCCTATCTAAAAAAAAATGAATCACCTTCCTTTCTCATCTTCCCAAATTGCTGTTCCGATTCTGAACGTGTCTCTAAAAACCTCTCAATTATTTTTTGTCGGCTTTGATTGACCTCCTCATCTAAGATACTCTTAATTGTTTTCGGATTATTAAACGGCCATCTGTCATAAAAGGAGACAACAAAAACCACCTTTGCGGTATTTCAAGTCCCTCTGAAAAACTTTTTTGTTGTATGATTCGGAACAAAAGCGGCGGTCAAACGAGCCGGAAATGACACACTTGTTGTTGTTTCGAAACTATTTATAAGCCGACAAAGAAATCAGTGAACAAGTGGCTAATGACACGCAACACGAGAAGAAGAAAAAAGAGCAGAGGGGGATAAAGTGTTGATATATGAATGAATATGTAAACGAGCACCACACACATTGTAAAAAAGAAGACGTTGTTGCATAACTTATGAGCACACTTATTATAATAGGTTTTCTTTGATCACGCCGACTTTTGGGGTTATGATTTATGAGTAAAGGTCAATTTGAGGTAAACATGATTAGTATCATCCAATTTGGAAATGAAACATTTTGCAAATTTTTTGGAAAAAAATGAGGTCACGTTGCACAATTTTCTTGCAAATTTTTTGCATTGTTTTTCTATTGTCAATCCGGTCAGATCATCCAACGAGAAAAGTGATCTACCACAAAAAGTCGTTGAAAGATCATGTCAAACTGAGAGATTCAGACGGTAGATCATTTTCTCGTTGGATGATCTGGTTGGTTTGACAATACGTTGCACATCGCATAAAACGTGAAAAAAAAATCATAGTTTTTAAATTTTTGAGAGTTTTTAAATTTTTGAGAATTTTTCTTGAAAAAGGTCACTGAATTTTCGAGCAAAACTATGTAATAGTACTTTTTCCATTCGGCCAGATATGATCAGAATTCCCGAGTTATCCTATTTTTCCTCCCCCCATATTTACGTGCTCTCGAACTAGCTAGGTAGCAGTATCAATAATACGATTTCTAATTGCGCAATAAATGTAAACCACTAGCACATACTTGGTAGCGTAAGTATACTTGAAGAAGGCAGGCAGGTGATAAATAGACCTCATAAAACAAATAAACAAACCGTAAACACCAAAAGTTGCAGTCGTTGATAATGCGAGAACGAATCCTTGGCGGAGCACACACTGATGTTCATTATTATCTTCGATTCCGTGGAGCTGTTTATTGCGACATGGGAGATATGGAAAAATGCTATACTTTATGGAGACACGCGGTAGAGCTGCAGCAAAAGTAAATCTCACAAACAAAATAAATTGAAATTTTGTTTTTTGACAACAAATTTTCAGACATTTCGCTCCACTTCACGTCGGTACTGTCACCACGTTGCAAGCGTTCGAAGAGACGTTCGGAATGACGCTGAACGACTATGTGAATGCGATGCATGTTGATAGAGCACTTCGAGTCAGCTCGAGTTGGGTGAATTATGTGTTTGAGAAAGTTTGCTACGAACTGGAACGAGTTCATGACTGGAAAGGTGAACCATTGCATAGTTACGAGTGTTGTGGAGAGATCACATGTCCGCATACTTCAATTGAAGAAGAGCTCAAAAAGTTGGTCGTCACTGCGTTGCAGTTGATTAATGTGGTAGGTTGTTACCGGGGGGATAGATTTTGGCCCGAAGGCCTACTGTATTTTCGGCCTTTTACTGGATTTCAGTTCTAAAAAAATCCGGCTAGCCCGAAAAAGCCATAATCTCACATCTAGCTGTTACATGAACTTTCAAAGCCACTGTGTTTTTTTCTCCAGCTCGAAAGATTATCATTGCCATCGGCTAACGGTGAAGACATCGATGACAAAAACGTTGAACTGGACATTGGAAAATTGGTGAACGTTTGCGACAAACTCCATCTGCCTCTTCTTCACTACTCACTTGAAGAAACGATTGGCGAAAGTGTGGACTATATGAGTTTGCCAAAAGTATCGGTAGTTTCTCAAATCTTGGAGCACAATGTTGATACGAGTGCGTCTGATTCGAATGGAAATTCTGTCATTCATGTCTTGCTCAAAGCGCATAATGTTAGGTATGATTTGTTGGCTACGGGAGGTTTTGGAACCCCATGAAAATATCCAAGAAGTATCGTCCAATTGTCGATCCCTACCATTCGCTCTAATGATAACACACGCGACGCAAAAGCCGTGACGCACAACTGTAAGTAGTCGACAATTTTTCTTTTCCCCTCTTTGTGCGATGGGGCGCGTTTTATCGATTAGCAAACTACACAAGTTGTAAACATATGGCATCAAAACTATGTTTTGTTGTTATTTATTGATTATCTACATAACATAAGGGGCGAGGTCCTCACATTTTTGGGAAGGTTATGGTTGATGCCATATGTTTACAACTTGTGTAGTTTGCTAATCGATAAATTACGCCCCAACGAACAAAGAGGGGAAAACAAAAATTGTCGACCGCTCACATTTGTGCGTCACGGCTTCTGCGTTATTGTTGGAATTTCATGCGGTCTCGAAATGTCCCGATTTATTTTATCTTGGAATTTAATGAGTTTTTCATTTTTTTTTAGAAGAAGTCTCATACACATTCTTCTGGAAAATGGTGCTCTTTTACACGCGTGTAATAATGAAGGTGAAGTGGTTTATGATAAACTTCAAGAGTTGATCGAAAAAGAAAAATGCAAAGACTTGAAATTGGGTAAGTTTTTTTTCCACTAACAAAGTTTCATATCCAGAACATGTTTAATCCCCAAACTTGCTCATAGACTATAATTACTCCCCTTATTTTTGCTACTAATCCTTTCGTTGTTATGCAATACGAATAGTAATGTTTAAAAAAGGACAGCAAAAAGGAGACGTATATTTGTTGTACCTTATGAATTGGATTATAATTGAAGTAGATTGAAAAATGGGCGGTAATGGAGTTAGAAATGTGCGAAAAAGTATTCCGATATAAGCGAATTAGAGGGGGGGGGGGGGGGGGGAGTCTAGACTAATTATACTTATCGCTTTCTGGTCCATGAGGAATTTTCCAATAAAATGAGAAGCTGGAAATCGGCGTTTTTTGAAAATGTTCGGAACTTTCGGAGCCGAAATTATTTTCCAAAAAAAAAGGTTCCAACTTTTTTTTCGAATATTTTTTTTTTGGAAAAACCGGAAATTTCGAAACTTTTCAGCCAAATGACCAAAACCATGAAAAGTTAGACATTTTTGTCAGAAAGTAGAAAAATATAATTATTTTTAGTATTTAGTTTTAGGAACTGTGAAATGATAACTTTTTTGAATTTTTCGGCGGAAATGCGAAAAGTGAAATGAAAATCATATTTGCGTTTTTCCGATTTACCGAAAAATTCCGTTAAAATTGTTCAGAAAAGGTTTCGTCTAAAAAAAGTTCCGAAAATGGTCGAAAAATCCGCAATTTTCAGAAATTTCCGGTTTCGGTTCCGCCCAAGCCTGTCCTGGCCCGAAAAATATTCGAATCTCTATTTTTCAGGAAAATTCATCACGTTATCTGGTTTGGTTGCACACACGATACGCCGAAATATGCAACCATTCGATTACGCTCAACACCTCCCTGCTGACATTTTGCCATTTTTAAAAAAACACTAAAAGTTTCTGAAGTTTCCAAATTTTGAATACTTTACCGCTCACTAGCTTTTCATACAAATGTTTCTAATACAGGTATTAAATCTCTAGACTTTTAATTGTATTTTGTTTTTTTTTTCTTCAAAAAAGAAAAAAGTCTAGCTAGTAATTGTAGAAAAACTTTATATCGCTGTTACATGTGTACTTATTTGTGCGAGAGAAGTTGTAAATAAATGAAATGCTCATAGAAGATAATTATGACACCCTTGGGCCCTGAAAAATGGGCGGAGTTTTGGATTAGGAAGGAAGTTATTGAGGGGTGAACAAAATGTGTACATTTATATGTGTGTATGTTTTCAATGGTTTTTGAATTTTTGAGAGATTGGCAGGTGTGTGGTTTTTTTGAAATGAATATTCTAATATTTTTTGTTCACTTTTTTTTTGAATAAAGTGTTCGAGAGTGAAGATCTTTTGTCGTTAACCAGGAAAAACAGGAGTTCAAAAATTGAAAAAAAAAAACGACGCTGAGAGGAATAAAACCATGACCTCGTGCGTATCATTTCCACGCGTTAACCACTAGACTATCACTTCTCTCTTTGATTTGGTGAGAGTTGACAAGATAAGGATATGGAAATTTCACCATTTTTCTGCCATATTTTCGCAAGTTGATAAAATCACACGGCTAGGTTTTTGCTTCATAATCATTTTTTTCTGCAAAAACTAGAGCTTTCTTGTCAACACAACAACTCTACATTCCATTATCGTTTCTCCAATTTATAGATTGATTTATCTCTTCACATTATTATTTTTTCCCCGCTGTCCAGGCTCACAATTGTTCGCCGTTTCATCATCAAATAGTGTTAAAAAGAGTTGACATTTTGGCTCTCACCTGAGAAAGATAGATTTCTATTTTTATTTTTATTCTGTGAAGCACAATTGTGGCAAAAAAAAAACTTTTCTTGGCAAGCCGGTTGAAATTGAATTGTCTGCGCACTTTTTTCTCATTTTCATCTTTTCCCGCCCGCCGCCAAAATTTTATTGTTTACTACGCTTGCTCCAAAATTTGATAACCCCTGATAACCATGTTTGTATTTCTAAACATTTTGGAACATTTTCTTTTTAGTCGAATATTTATTTTTCTCGATTTTCGAAAAAAACGAGAAGAATAATCTTCAACATTCATCATCATTTTGACAGATTTTTTTGATTCCTGTGTTGTGTTGCGAACATTTGTTATTTGGTAGAGATTTTTCTTTTTTCATAATTTTTGACAGAAAAATTTTTGGGTCACACTTTTTCACGAAAATTTCCACAATTTTGGAGGCCGAAATCTTTGCCGAAAACCTATGAGAGAGCAGGGTAAAATGAGAGAATTAGACATTTTGAAGAAAAAAAAATGTTCTTCGAGTTTTATTTTTGATCTACCTAAGTTTTGTTTTGTGATTTTTTGATTTTTTCAAGCTTGTCAGATTTCCCAAAAAAAAAATTAAATCGGTCTGATTTTTCCCCAGCTCTTTCTTCACTTTTTAATTTCAAAATTTTCGGATATTTCTGAAAATTTTGAAACAGTCAGAAAATATTTTTTATGTTCCAGTAACAAAATTGTGAACATTTTTACATTTTTTTTCGGAAAACTTTGAAACTGTAAAAACATTTTTTCCATTATTTTTCATTTCAAACTTTACCAATATCTCTGAAAAATGTGAAACAGTAAAAATATTTTTTTTTATTTCAAATTTCTCGGATAATTTTGAAATCTTGGAAACAGTGTAAAAATTTCATTTTTTTTATTTCAAATTTTTCCAGTATTTCTGGGTCTCTTTTTTTCAGTCCGGCTTGATTCCAACCAGATTTCTCGGGACAGCCCAAGAGAGCCTACCAATTTTTTTTTCGAAAATTTCCATTCACGTGAACTTGATAGAAATCCAAAATTTTTGTCTCCTCATTTTTTGGTTCATCTCAAACGACAAAATGTGAAGAACAAATTTGGGGCTCCAATATTTTCAGACATCCCAATGCAATACCAACACAAGGTGATTTATCTTTCTGCCGCAATTTTTTTTTCTTCTTGATCAACCAGTCGACATGTGGTTTCTATATCTCAAAAATCTGAAACATTTTCTCTTTTCTTCTCCTCAATTTTTTTGCTCATTAGACCAATTTACAGCTTGGCCCCCTTCGACGACAATGCCGCACGACGATGCGTACAGCGATTACTTTTGGGATTATAAATCAAGTGAGTATTTAGTACGGTAGCTAATCAATATTTGGTGACAATGTTGGGTGACACTTTTATTTTTATGATGGTTTGTTTAGGGAAGAAAAGAGATTAGCTCAAGGATGTCAGTGTCAAGTTGTTTGTTTTGGCCTTTTTTGGACTTTTTGTTAGGAAACATCTAGGTTACTGTAGAGATTTTGAGATAAATCGAAATTTCGACTTTTTCATGGTCCGGGGCCTAGGCGTGAGAATAGAGATTTGGGCTGTTGCGGGCCGATCCCAAGAAAAAGCCAGCCGTGAGAAAAAGTTAAGACTTTATTTTTCAGACCCGTAATTTTTTGGAACTTTCCGGGTGAACCTTGAAAATTGTGAAAAATTGGCATATTTTGGATTTCAGTTTTGAGAGCTGTGAAATTATAACGTTTTTTCCCGGAAAAAAGTCCCGAAAATGGTCGGAAATTGCAAATTTCGGTTCCTTCCAAGCCTGACCCAAAAACTCGAAAATTCTCCGAGTTTAGACACAAATTTCTAAACCACCCCCAATCCTGCCCAATTCGGAATCATCAAAAACCCCTGCCCACCAGACCTTCCCCTTTGAGTGTCATATTAACTAGCACCACCTGACCGGTCCTATACAAGGGTGCCAAAAAAAAACCAAATATTTACACTTTCAATTTGTGCATTAGCACCCAATGGGTGATTATGAGAATCGTCAATTTTTTTTTCCAATTTTTCTTCTGCTCATTGCCAACATTTTTTATGTGGTTGGTGTTGTTTTTCGACAGTATGACGCCAGATTTTGAATATTTCCGACATTTATGTGCCGTTTTTTATTTGGTGGTTCAAGGCAACAGATGGAGGCTTTTTTCAGATGATGAAAAAGATATCCGAGAATTTTTTGCAGTTTGGAAATATTTAGGCGTGATAGAAAAAAAAACAAAAAAAAGTTGCCCAGGTGCGGAACCGAACCCCAGACCTCCCGCGCTATAATAAAACGGCTAACCTGTTCAGCCGCCACGCCACATTTTTGGCGTGTTCAAATATTCGAAAAGAGTTAGGTCTTAAAAAACCCCTGACCCAGCCAAACTTTCTGAGTGACCTTTAAGTTACACCACAGACACCTCATTTGTTATTTTAGTTGTAACATTGTTTCCCGCGTGCGCGGCTTCCTCTTCTCTCCTACTTTGATTGATTGATTGACTCATTCTTCTTCTTCTTTTTTTCTTCCCGCCACCGCAGAAAAAAACCAGGTCCCCCGCAATCTGAAATGTGATAATTCGATGTGTGTGTGTTTTTTGACGAGGTGTGTAAAAATGCATGCGAATATAATAAAAATGATGATGATGACGGGAAGGCACACACACACATGTCTCGGTAATATGAGCAATTTTTTATCCTTTTGTTATGAGAGAAGAATAATTATGGTAAATCGCATAAATTAGAACAATATTTTTTAATGTAGTAAATTACCGTAACACAGCTGCTGCATGTTGCGTTTTTCTGGCCTTTGTCTGCATATTTTATGCATTTTCGAATTTTTCTGGGTTGACAGATTTTTTTGCTGAAGGCTTGGGAAAATGTATTTTGATTTTCGGACCGGGCCGGAAATTTAGATTTTTCTGAACATTGTCTGGGGAGTTTTTACCTCAAAAATTTTTCGGGCTGGCCCGGAAATTTCACTCCATGTTTTCGGATTTCAGAAATTTTGATGTTTTTTCGAAATTTTTTATTCACATTTTTTTAAAATACATTTTTCAGCCCGGCTAGGAAAATTGTTTTATACAAAAATTATTCAAATTTTCGGACCAATACATTTTCAAATCAAAAAAAATGAGAAAAAGTTACAGTAAACATTTTCAGACCGGCCCGAAAAACTTGAATAAAATCCTGTTCCGAAAATCTGAGAAAAAATAATTTGGCCTATTGATCCTCATTCAAAATAAAAATTCCAATAAAAAGTGTCAAATAAAAAATGAGCTATGTTCTCCTCTACAATTCACGAACAACATCTAAATGACGAGTCATTAAACCGTCGATATATTACGGTAGTTTGTTTCAAGGTTGTTTACTACTATTCTCTTTTTTGAGGTAACCGTTTTTGTTATTCTAGTTTTTCTTTTTTTTTCTTTTGTGGCAGAGTGAGGGAAAAGTTTTTTATTTGGTAGAAAATTTTTGGAAGGTCTAAAAATCGGGACCAATACAAAAAAAGAGCCTAAAATTGTTTTCTCCAATTCGGACCCCGAAAATGTGACCAATAACATAAAATTTCCTGAAAAATTTAGATTTTCAGAACGTCAAATTTTTAATCCATTTTTTGGTTCACGTTTGAATATATTTTCGAGCTCTCGTTGAACTTTTTTTGTTCGAATTTATTTATTTTCAAAGTTGAAAGTTAGAAACACAGCTTAGATCAAACATTACTTGACTCGCACACAAATTTCAGGAAGAAATTTGGACTTTTGTTTTTGTAGAAAAAAAAACAAAAAAAAAGTTCTTAGGTGAGGAATCAAACTCTCGACCTCTCGATCTGCAACAAAACGCCTAACCAGTTGGGCCGCCTCGGCACATTTTTTTATGTTGAAATTATCTAATAACAGATAGCTGATTGTTGGGTTAGATTTGGCATTTCCTCGTATTTTGTCACATTTCCCAGATCGTCCTTGAAATGCGGTTCAAAATGATACGGTTGAAAAAAGAGTAGCAAAACATCTGTTTCCATTTCTAAGCCCCCACACACACATTTTTCTTTTTTCGTGTAGCAGGTATTCATAAAAATGTTATTAGGCCCCCCTTCTCTCTTCACAGAAGAGATAAAAGACGATTGTTTTTATTGGCGTAACTAATTGCTGCCATTTGATTTGTTTTCTGTCCCTTTGACGGTCTTTACCTCACCAAAAAAGTGAGGTTTTACAACCTGAGAGGCTACCAGAAAACAAAAAACTACTCTCACCAACAAAAAGCGCCCTCCCTAATTTGTTTATTTGATTTTGTCGCACACACACATTTTCTCCTCATCTCTTTTTACACTGAAAATAAAGAATAAAAATCCCCTGGATTCAACACATGTGTATTATTTAAGACTTGAAAAAAGTTCAGTTTCATGAAGTGAGAATTTCTCACATTACTTTTTTTTTGTGGACAAAAAAAAATGAGGAGAAAGCGTTTTTTTTTGTTTTTTGCTGGTCGAAACAAAAGTGCGCAGTAGGTGGTAGATTAGAATGTTGCATTTGTTGTTTGAATAACTTTATAAATGTGGTGAGAAAAATTCGAATTCAAAAAAAGGGTTTTTTTGAAATCTAGATTTTCGCGGCTGGTTTTTTTGGCGGGAAAATTCAAACTTAATTTTTTTAAATTTTCAGTTTTGAAAAATCTAAAATTTGAAAAAAATATTATTTTTAAGTCGGAATTTTTCGAGCCGCCCGTTTCATTTTTGGCGCGAAAACTTAAATTCAAAATTTTTTCTCGATGTTCCAATTTTGGCGCGAAAAGAAAACAGTATTTTTAAATTTTTAATTTTGGCGCGAAAAATCTAGAATTCAAAAAATTGGGGTTTTCAAAATCTGAGTTCTCTGTGCCGCCCGTTTTCTCTTTTGGCGCGAAAAATCTAGAATTCAAAAATTGTGATTTTTTAAATCACAGTTTTCTGAGCCGCGTCGCACGTTTTCAATTTTGGCGGGGAAATCTGAAGTTTCAAAAAAATTATTTTTTCTGGCGCCAAAATCTAAATTTTTTTGCTGTTTTTTTCCACCTGAAGTCAAAAAAAATTGTGAATTTTTCCCAAAAATTTTTTTTAGTAGAACCTTACTCGAAAAAAATCAAAATGTTCAAATCGGAAGTTGTCCTCCTTCTCCTCCCGGATAGCAGATAAAAACATCAACGATTCAAATTGAGTTTTTTTTATTTTGCTGAGGAACTTTTCTCGAAAAAAAAACCCGAATGTGTGTGTGTTTTTTTTTTTGAAAACTATATACTTTTTTGCCGCATCCCGCTTCTTCAAAATAATCCCATTTTTCTTTTTTCTTTTTTGTTTTATCTCTGATTTCAATCTTTTGCCTTCTTCCTTTTCCTCTCTTTTACGAAATAAACAATAAAAGGACATTTTGAAAGAGCACACATAGACGACAAACTCTTGGGACACATTTTATTGGTCACTTTTTCTTGGGTTTGTTGTGAAAGAGACCGGGTCAGAGGTTATATGGGGAGTACTGTAGTTTCTGAAAATATGGAAGGTACTGTAGTTTGGAAATGGAAAATTCTGAAATTTTTGTAGTTCTGGGTTACTGTAGTTTTTTCATTTTTAAAACTTGTTTTATACTGTAGTTTTGTGGCTGGAAATTGAGTAAACTTTTTGTCGAATTTTTTTTGCCCGAAAATTTGGACATTTTTCTGTTCACAAAAATTCTAGGGGTACTGTAGTTACATTTTGTATCTGATAATGTTGGTTTTTTTGTTGTCAAAAAAGTACTGTAGTTTTGCGATTTTAATTTTCGAATTGGAAGATTCATTTTGTCAGAAATTGACAAAGTACTGTAGTTTTGACCTTCTCGGCCCGGAAATTCTGATATTTGTAGTTCTGGGTTGCTGTAGTTTCTTCATGCTTCAAAAAAAAACAGTGACAAAAAATAGTTTGGTATTTTTTTCGGTGACAAAAAAGATGTTTTGTCACCAAGAAAATTGTCCCTTTAAAAGGAGTACTGTAGTCTAGCGACCCATTAAACAAGACCGAAAAAATTTCTGATATTTTTGGAACACAGAAAAATTGCAAGCCTACTGTAGGTTTTGTATGCTCCATTGCCTGACTCACAAGTCTTTATTTGTTGCCAAAAAAATAATTTTGTGTAAAATTACGGTTTCCTCTACCAAGTACCAAAACCTTGACACATTCATTTCCATGTTTATTTGCACAGCACATTTCTCCTTCCGTCCTATCTTTTCAACAATATTTTGAGAACCACACAAAATTTTTTGGTGTGAATGTTTTTTTTTGACGACGTACGGAAAGAGGAGGAGAAAAGATGAAACAATTTTGCCGACTCTGCTTTTCTATTCATCCGATGTTTTGTCTATTTTTTTGCGGTTGAGGTGAAAGAAATTTTGACAATGTAGTATAGATGTTGTTCTTTATATCTAGTCTAGTGAGAGGTGAAAAACATTTTCAAGGTTTTTCACACTTTGTTATAATCTTCGGGTCCCTTTTGAGTGGTTTATTCAAAAAGCGTCCCCTTTTTAAAAGCCCCCTCCATTTATTAATTCTTTCTCGCCCACGCAAATGTGGCGTGGCGGTGCAACAGGTTAGTCTTTTGCTCGAAGAGTCAGAGGTCGAGAGTTCGTTGCCGCACCTGGTCATTTTTTTTTGTTTTTTTCTCTAAAACTTAGTCAAAAAATGGTTGATCCAAACTGTTTTTCTCTATATAACCCACTAAAACTAAAATTGTATAATAGACCATCTTGAAGACACAACTTTTTTTTGTTCTCTTCCCACATTTTTTATGACGCTCACAGATGTCTCTATATTAATTTTTGGGTTCAGTTTTTTTCTCTGGAAAAAAAATGTAGTTTTTTGCGAAACACACTATGGTACTGTAGAGTGATGCCAGATGTTGATTCAGGTGCTAGAATTGAGGATAGATGTTGATTTCTGTATGGCCCGAAAATGTTTTGGGTCGACCTATTTTTAGAAAGCTGGTCTGAAAATGAAAATTGAAACTTTTCGGATCTTTTTTCCAAGCCCAAAATGTCTTATTTTTCTGAAACTTTAGATTTCTCGGACCCCAGATTTTTCTGAGCCCAAGTTTTCGGGCCACTCTAAACTTCACAGACTTGAAAATCCCAAATTTTCTCTTTTCCTCTGCAAAAAAAAACACATACATTTTTCCCCTGAATTTTTAATCAGTCAAAACAAAACAGTTATTTTTTCGTTGCCTTTTGAAACTATTTACATAATCTCTCCTTCTCCCTTTATTGTTTTTTGTTGCCTGACACAAAAAAGTGGGCGGAGTTTCGAGACCACTGGCCCCGCCCCCTCGAAGACTCTTCCCCCTTTTTTCTCGTTGTCGACTGACTCGAAAAAACTCATTTGATTGACCTTTTTATTTTTGATGAGAAATTAGTCAAGTATTTTGGGAGGGAAGCTTTAATGAATTGTGAGGCTTAGGCTAAGCCTAAGTTTTGTTAGCTTTTTTTGGAATTTTTGAACTTTTTTTTTGCTTCTGTTACTTTGTGAGGTCTATAAAAAGTCCGATTTTTCCATTCGACGTTTTTTGAAAATCAAAAATTTTTGCCTGAATTTCTCTAAGCCTTTCCTGAAAATATCTTGAACTTTTTGTTGAAAAAATCTCGAAATTTTTGAAAATCTTTTTTCTTTCAAAAATTTTCTGACCATTTTTTTTGAACTTCCAAAAGCTTTGAAAAAAATCTTGAAAAAATAAAAAATTAAGCCTTGTTTTTTTGCAAAACTTTTCTGGCTGAACTTTTCCATTTTTCTCAAAAAAAAAAAAAAAAAATAGAAAATCAAGTTTTTGAAAAAGCCAAAAATCTTGAAATTTTTCCCAATTTTTAAGCCTCGTTTTTTTTGAAAACTTTCTGGCTGAACTTTTCCATTTTTCTCAAAATAAATTTAAATTTTTGAAAATCCTAAGCCTCAACCTATAGACTGGGTCGGCATTTGATTGAACTTCAAGAAGTCCATGATTTTTTATTGAAAAAATTCTTGAAATTTTTTTTCGAAAACTTTCCACTACAAAAACTTTCACATCGATTTTTTTAAACTCTCATACTTCACGTTTTCCAAAAAATTAAAATTTTTCACCCGCCTTAAAGCAATTCCTGAAGATTTTTCAACCCCTAGTTTTTTCATGGTAATTTTCCAAGAGCCCATTTTTCGGTGTCTTCCCTCTTTCCTCCATGATCCTTTAACCCTTCCTCTTTTCTTACAGTAATGGACGAGATCACAATAACCGAACATCCGCAATCAGGCTACGTGGTTCGCGCAAAACCTCTTCGCCTTACGTGTCGCGCAAATTACGCCAAAAAGATTCGCTTCAAATGCGCCTCAAAATGGGTGAGTTGTCTATTATTATTGGTATTGTTATCACAATTTTCCCAAGAATAATATTTGATGTTTAGATTAATTTTCTCTGGTGCTAATTATCTTTTTCGCGCGCAGAAAAAGTTGTATTTATTTATTATTTGACACACATCTGGCTTTTTCTAGAAAAAAATAGATAATTAGGAATATGTAAACAAACAAAAAACACTTGAAGACATTGTTTTAGATAGGTATACCAAGGTTGAGAGAACCTCCTTATTAATTGTACCGCCACCACAAAATTGAGTACAATACAATTTCCTCTGTTTTTCTGTTTTGCGCTCATTAATTTTTCCCGCGCGCTCAAGAAGAAGGAGAAGGAGACAATAAGGAGATCAGGAAAAGTGGGAATAATTAGGAAACCTCTTTCTTAAAATTAATCTCAACAATTAGAAATTCTTGCGGAAAGTTCTTGGGAGAGAAAAGGGCCGGCTCGGAAATTTTGAAAAAGTTTAGAAAAATGAGAAAAAAACGTTGGAACAAAATTTTTGTAAAATTTTCAATTTTTTTCCTTTTTTTTTGAGGAAAACTTGAAGTTTTTTGAAAAAGTTCAAATTATTGAAAAAATTCCTGTTTCAACAAGTCAATATAACTTTTGGGTTTTCACGGCAAAAATACTGAAAAATCTTGAAAAAATCTAAGTTTTGCTAAAACTTCTGTAAAAAATTCAATTTTTTGCTCAATTTTTTTGGCTGAAAATATTGAAAATTTAATTTTGGTGAAATTTTCAATTTTTCGTTTATTTTGAGGAAAACTTGAAATTTTAAAGAAAGTTAAATTTTTGAAAAAATTCCTGTTTCAACAAGTCAATATAACTTTTCGGGTTTCTCTCAAAATGATTCGAATTCTGTCAAAATGTTCGGTGAAAATATTGAAATTTCAAGGTTTCCTGAGAAAAATCCTGTTTCAACAAGTTACATAACTTTTTGAATTTTCGAAATATTATTCTTCAAGAAGTCAAAACTTTGAGAAAATTTGAAATTTTCAATTTTTGTAGAGAGTTTTTTGAAAATAAACATTTCTGAAAAATTCGATTTTCTCGAAAAAATTCCTGTTTCAACCTGTCAACATAGTTTTTTTTTTAAATTAAAAAAAAAACCAATTCTAGGATATCGAGAAAATTTCAAAATTTCCAATTTTTTTCAACTTTTCATAAAAATATTTCCCTAATTTTTTGTGAAAAAAATTTCGAAAAAATTCCTGTTTCAACAAGTCAACATAAAATTTTTGTAATTTCAAAAATTTATTCAACATATTTAGTAAAACATTTTAAGAGTTTAAATTTTCATATTTTTCCTCAAATTTCTTTCGAATTTTTGCGAAAATTCAAACGAGTCAAAAAAGAAAAAAAAACAATATTAGAAAACTGAGGAAGAATGAATGAATGAATTAGCACAAGAAGACACAAAGATTGTCGACTCCGCCCACTTTTTGTATGCGGTGCAGGTGCAAAAAAGGGGCGGGGCCAGAGTGATTGTCCAAAGATAGCCATCTGCTTGTGTTCATTCTATTACTCATTCATTCACCTTTTGCTCAGTTTTCTGATATTGTTGTTTTTTCTTTTTTTGTCAAACTTCTGATAGGGGGGTGTCCCAAGTATGTTCTCAAATTTTGGCCGAAATTTTTCAGAAACTTTCATTTTTTTCCAAATTTTTTCGGGTAAAAAAAATCCCTGTTTCACTGAAACTCTAAACAAAAAAACCTACCGTTGATATATTTGGGGTTTTTGAGAAAGATAATTACTGTATTTTTGAAAACCTGATTTCACAAAACCATTGTTTCGTGGCCCGCAAGGCCAAATCACTTAATCCATCCCGATTTTTCGACCAAAAATGTTCAATTAATCAACTAATCGGTCTCCATTGTTTTTGATCGTCGCCAAATTTGTTTCTTTTCACTTTTTGTTGTCTCGTTTTCCGCCTCAAAAATCTCCAATTTTTCTCACAGCCTCCTCCTTACTTTTTGACCAGATGAAACCTTATATCAAATAAAATTTTATTTCATTTTTATATTTTTTTTTGTTGTTGTTTTATCCGTTTTCTTGTCCGCGGATATTATTATTATTATTATTACGTTTGCCCTGTTGATACATATATCTGCGCAGAGATTTTGGAACTTTTTAGAAGATGGGGAGAAACATTTTGGGAGATTTTTTTGAACCTGAAAAAAGGAGGGGGGGATTTTTGATTTAGAAAAAATAGATTTTTTTTAACATTTCAAAAATTTAGAGCAAGAATGGAAATTTTTTGAAATGTTCAAAAATTTGGACGAAAATTGACAAAACTCCAAAATTTTGGAAAAGTTTGAGTAAATTTTGAAATTTTTAGAAGAAAATTGAAGTTTTTAAAAAATTTTGAGCAAAAATCTGAAATTTTGAAAATTTCAGCAAAAATCGAATTTGAAGAAAATTTTGAGAAAAAATTGAAATTTTTGAAAATTTTGAGCAAAACTTGACATGTTCAAAGATTTTGACAAAAATTGAAATTTTCAAAAAATTTGGCAAAAATCGGAGTTTTCAGAAAATTTGAGCGAAAAAGTGACTTTTTCCAAAGTTAGAAAAAAATTGAATTTTTCGGAAAATTTGACAGAAAGTTTGAAATCTTCAAAAAATTTAGAATATTTAAAATTTTCTTAGAAAATTTGAGAAAAATTCAACATTTTCCAACTTTTTTGTTCCAGCTCGAAGATAGTCGTGTCGAACAATCAACCAGTAACAGTGGCACAATCGAAGCGCACGTGGATATTTCAAGAATTGACGTGGACAGCGGAGGAAGTAGTAGCAGTAGTAGCAGCATCTATACGTGTCAGTGTTACGCATCCGCTGACGGTGATCAAAAAGTTGTTGCGTCTGACGAGGCTGTCATACAAGTTGCATGTGAGTTTTTCTTTTATAAAAAGAGAGTTATGTTTTCAAATAATCGTGGCAGGGTTCATTTTCTAAACATAAAATTATTTTGAAACAGTAAATTTTCGAAAAAAAAAAGAATTCTCATTTTTTTTCTGGGCTTTTGAATTTGAGGAAAAGCTTGAAACAGTAAATTTTCTCAGAAAAAACTGAAAAAAAGTGTCAGATTTTTCGGGCCGGCCTGGAAAAAAAAGTGTTAGACCATTTTTTTGGCAACAAAAAATGTTCTGGATTTTTGACGTGAACTTGACTTTTTCGTGGAAATTTGTTAGAAAAAATCTACCAGTTTTTCAAAAAAAAAAATGCAATTTTTCTGAATTTTTGGAGAGCAATTTTTCACCAAAAGTTTTGCTGTTTGAAATTTTTGAATTTCGAACTGAAAATTTAGAAAATTTTTTTTTCGAGTTTTTCTGCACATAAAGTTAGCTTGTTCAACCCATTTTTCCTAAGCCGATCCGAATTTTTGAGCATTTTTTGTTTTGAGCTTTGAAACAGTAAATTTTCTGGAAAAAAAAACATTTTCAAGAGAAGTTTGAAACAGTAAATTTTCTGGAAAAAAATTCGATATTTTTCCTTCTCCAAAACTTGGGCCACAAAATAAAGCTAACATGTCAAAAAAGGCCCCCAAAAGTCACCCATTTTTTGTTGCTGACGCATGTGTAAACATCCATAAAGTTTAGTGGTCGTCGATAAAATCATATGAATGACAAGTGTGACAAAACACACGTCAATTGTAAACCTATAAAATAAATATACACACACACACACATATCTCATCAGATTACATTCAATCTGACCCCCGCCCCGTCTCTTCCCACCTGATTAATAGTCTAAACACGTCTCCTCACTTTACACACTATCTCGTTGACTTTACTTTCGATGGTGGGCTCTGATTTATCTCCTCACACACACAGTTGCTCTGCACCCAGAAAATTTTGCCAAAAAATTTTGCTTTTCTCTTGGTGGCCTAAGTTGTGACAGAAGGAAAAAAAAACGACAACTAATTTTGGCTGCCTTTTGTATTTATGTATTACTATTTTGTTTGTTTGTTTGTTTGTTATATACAACATTTTCTTTTTCTTTCCCAATTTTTTTTTGGTTGTATATAGTAGTTTTGTGTTGGACCGGAAACTGAACTTGATTTTTGTCTTTGAAGCCTTGGCCCGGGCCTGGTATTCTTGGGCCGGGATAGATTTTCTGAAATCGGGAAAAAATTTTCCCATTTTTATTCTCTCGAAAAATTTCTGAGCCGGGTATGATTTTCTGAGTTTCTCTCGAAATTTTGGACTGTGCCAACCTTGATTTTTTGAAATTTCTGTTCTAAATTTGAGAAAATATACTTTTTTATTTTTCCGGCCCAAAAAATTTTTGATTTTCTGAGTTTACCGATCTCAAAATTTCGGGCACGGATAAAACTTTGAAATTTTCTGTTCAAAATTCGGGAAGTTTTTTTTTCAAATTTTTCCGGCCCGAAAAATTTTTGATTTTCTGAGTTTACCGATCTCAAAATCTCGGGCACGGATAAAACTTTGAAATTTTCTGTTCAAAATTCGGGAAGTTTTTTTTTCAAATTTTTCCGGCCCGAAAAATTTTTGATTTTCTGAGTTTACCGATCTCAAAATCTCGGGCACGGATAAAACTTTGAAATTTTCTGTTCAAAATTCGGGAAGTTTTTTTTTCAAATTTTTCCGGCCCGAAAAATTTTTGATTTTCTGAGTTTACCGATCTCAAAATCTCGGGCACGGATAAAACTTTGAAATTTTCTGTTCAAAATTCGGGAAGTTTTTTTTTCAAATTTTTCCGGCCCGAAAAATTTTTGATTTTCTGAGTTTACCGATCTCAAAATCTCGGGCACGGATAAAACTTTGAAATTTTCTGTTCAAAATTCGGGAAGTTTTTTTTTCAAATTTTTCCGGCCCGAAAAATTTTTGATTTTCTGAGTTTACCGATCTCAAAATCTCGGGCACGGATAAAACTTTGAAATTTTCTGTTCAAAATTCGGGAAGTTTTTTTTTCAAATTTTTCCGGCCCGAAAAATTTTTGATTTTCTGAGTTTACCGATCTCAAAATCTCGGGCACGGATAAAACTTTGAAATTTTCTGTTCAAAATTCGGGAAGTTTTTTTTTCAAATTTTTCCGGCCCGAAAAATTTTTGATTTTCTGAGTTTACCGATCTCAAAATCTCGGGCACGGATAAAACTTTGAAATTTTCTGTTCAAAATTCGGGAAGTTTTTTTTTCAAATTTTTCCGGCCCGAAAAATTTTTGATTTTCTGAGTTTACCGATCTCAAAATCTCGGGCACGGATAAAACTTTGAAATTTTCTGTTCAAAATTCGGGAAGTTTTTTTTTCAAATTTTTCCGGCCCGAAAAATTTCTGAGCCGGATAAATTTTCTGAGTTTACCGATTTCAAAATCTCGGACCGGGCCGGCCTAGATTTTTGAAATTTTTTTTGCAGTTTTTTTTTGTTTTCTGGTCCAAAAAATTCCTGATTTTCTGATTTCAGATTTTCAAAAAATTTATTTTTTTTTTCAATTTTTCTGTTTCTCATTTTTCACAGGCCCGCCTAGATTTTTCAAATTTTTCGTGTAAAAATTCTGGATTTTTCTGAAATTGAAAAATATTTTTTTTGGATAAACTTCTGGGCCCGGTCTAATTTTCTGAGTTCAGAACTTCAACCAAAATTTCTCCAAAAATCTCGGAGCTGATTTTTTTTTGCAATTTTTCGTGCCGATATTTTCTGAAACTTTTTCAAAATTTGAGAAAAGTTTTTTCCCCTATTTTCATTCTCCCGAAAAATTTCAGAGCCGGGTAATATTTTGAGAAAGATTCCAGAATTCTGTTGGCTACACTTTTTCCATTTTGAAATCTAGGGAAAATTTTCAGAAAAAAAATAGTTTGACCTATTTTCTCTAGGCGTTTGGCTTAATTTCAACAAAAAAAACTAAGCCTCAAAATAGTTGAGTTTTAAAATTCTGATATTTGGAAGATTCAACCTCGTGTCTAAGTCTATACTGGACCAAAATTTCAAAAAAATATTGCGCAACAAACAATTTCAGCAAACATTACATCACCATGTTTCCCATCAAACTGATAAAACATGACCTAACTAATCGATCATCTCTTTTTCCCCTAACTAACATAAATACTTATACATGTATAGATAACATCGTTCATATATATTTTTTTGGCGTTCTCCTCCTCCTTGTCCACCAAACCCTCCCCGAAACACGCATAAAAGATTGCGCAATTGATATTGTCAAAGAGATGAAGTAGAAGGGCTCCCAAGGGTCGAAACAGGCTTCCCCTCCCCTTTATTATTTGTTTCCTAGCGAAATCTCGAGGAAATTTGAGATTGGCTTTCCCGTATTTTGACGGAAAACAATATCGGATTTTGTTTTTATGAAAATTGGTTTGGTTACTAATTCTTTTTCGAGTCAGAGTTCAGTTTCACACACTTTGAAAATAAGGAGAGATTTAGAGAAAAATTGTGTTTTGGTTCGTCAATTTTGAAAAAATCCGGCTGAACAAAATCAGAAATTTGAAATTTTCTGGATCCGAAATAAATGTAGAATATAAGTCTAAGCCCAAGCGTCAGCGTAAGCCTCAGTTTTCCGAAACTTAAAAAAGCATTTCGCTAACGCAACCCCAACTAGGCGCCAGTTTTGGATCCGATTTTGAAAACTTTGAAAAAATGAGGCCTTTTTTTGGGTAGATTCTGAATCGGACCTTCTGAATCGGACCAGGTCCGATTTTATCGGACCCGAAAATGACCAAATCTGAATCGGACCAAAACATGAAAAATGTGTCTGAATCGGACCAGAGCGAAGAAATCGGACCCGGTCCGTTTTTATCAATATTTTTGCTGAATCGGACCACAAAATCGGACCAGGTCCGTTTTTTTTGTTGAAATTTCAGCTGAATCAGACTAAAATCGAAAAAAATATCAACCAAAAAAACGGACCTGGTCCGATTTTGTGGTCCGATTAAGAAAAAGTTTTGAAAAAAACGGACCGGGTCCGATTTCTTCGCTCTGGTCCGATTCAGACACATTTTTTAGGTTTGGGTCCGATTCAGATTCGGTTATTTTCGGGTCCGATAAAATCAGACCTGGTCCGATTCAGAAGGTCCGATTCAGTGATTGCCCTTTTTTTGGACCTCAAAGCGGCCCGATCCTGTCAGAGGGGGAAGAACCTGAAAAAACGGGCCTGAAAAAACAAAAAATCAAAAATTTCAAATGTCTGGATCCCAATTAAATGTGGAATAGATGCCTAAACCTAAGCCTCAGGTTAAGCCTCACTTTTCCGAAATTTAAAAATTGTCAAATTTTTTGTCGCTAAAACAACCCACATAGGCCAAAGCCCGAACTAGGCCCATAATGAAGGCCCGATTTGTTTTCCTAGTTTCAAATCGAACCTTTATTTTTTTCCCCGACCTCCAAGCGGCCGGTTGATCCTCCTCTCAAAAAAATTCCCACATAAGCCACGCCCCTTTTCTCCTCCTCCTCCTCCCTTCCCATTAATGTTGTGTTTTGTCATTCCATCAATCCCGTCTCCCTCTCTTTCTCCTTCTCCTCCAATATAGGCCACGCCCACTTTTCTGTGCATTCGGCCCATATTTCAAGTTAATCGTTTGCTTCCAGAACGAACAAATTGAGTTTTACTTTTCTTGGTTTTGTTTTGTTTTTTTTTCTGATTTTTAGCGGGGTTTTAGCTGGCCGAATTTTCTGACGAAAATTTCGGGCCGGCCCGGAACATTCAAAATTTCATTTTCGAAACCTCTTTTTTTCCTAAATTTTTAAAAACTGTTTTTTCACATCAAAATCGCTGACAGAAAAATGTAGAAAACCTCGAAAAATTTCATGTTTCAAACTTTTCTAAAAACTTGCCTTGAATATTGTTGTTTTGTTTTTTGCTCTTGATTTTGTTTCCTGGAGAGAAAGTATGTATAAATATGCATATAATTGTCTCTTTTTTCTTTTTTCTGTTCTGTATATATTTATTATAATATGTGTCAAACACTTGTTGTTGTTGTTGTTGTTATTTGTGCGCATGTTCACTTAAATATTTATTCATTTATTTCATATTTGTTGTACGAGAGTTCACCCTCTCTGCCCCCAAAATGTTGCGATTTTGTGTTGACTTTTCGTGCTGGTCTCTCTCTGGTAACCTGATATTAACCAGGTGCTGGTCCCTCTTCTTTTGGGGATACAAAATTAGAAAATCATGAGTACTAGCTAGTTGTAGTAGTAGGTCTCACACTGAATTTTTAATGAGCCAAAGGGGGAAGAAGTGTTTTTTTTTGCTTATTTGAGATGAAGAGGTTTTTTCTGACATGAGATTTTCTCTGTGATTCTGAAAATTTTCGGGCCGGCCTGAGAGTTCTATTTCAGTTTTGTACATGCTGCTCGAGAATAACCGAAGCTAAGAGTATGTTTCTTGTTATATGGAAATTTTGAAACAGTGAAAATTTTTTTGGAAAAAAAAATTTGGGATGAAAATCGGGCCGGCCTGAAATTATCAGAATCTTATTTTTCTCCCGAATTTTGTGAATTTTTTGACAAAACATCTCCGGGCCGGCCCAAAATTTCAGATCATGAAAAAAAAACTAAATTTTCAGGGCCGGTCTGAAATTGTCATAATTTTTTTTTTCCATAAAACATGAAAAAACATGTCTTGAAATTTTGAAACGTTGAAAATTTTTGTGAAAGAAGTTTGGATCTAAAATTTGGCCGGCCTAAAGTTATCAGAATCTAATTTTTTTCCCAAATTTTGTGGCTGTTTTTTTTGGCGCAGGAAAATTTTTGAGAAAAAACTCCGGGCCGGTCTGGAAAACTTTGAGTTTCAAATTTCAAAATTTTCATTTGCAGAATCTCATTTTTTCTCTGAATTTTTTAAAAATAATTTTTGGCACAGTCAACTTTTGAGAAAAGTTTTTGGACCGGCCTGGAAATTTTTGAATTCTCAAAATCTCATTTTTTTTCTCTGAATTTTGTTATTTTTTGGCACAGTGAAATTTTGAAAATTTTTTCGGACCTCTCTAAAACATTCGAAATTTCACCGAGAAAATCTCAAAAAATTTACTGTTTCAAACTTTTCTGAAAACTCACATGGAATATTTGTTTTGTTCTGGTTGTGTCTAAAGTTATTTTGTGTCAAAAAAAAATTGAAAATTAATTTTCCAAGGTTTGAAATCCCGGACCGGCCTTGAAACTATCAAAACTTCAACAAAATGTTGCTATACTTCGCAAAACCCTAAAACCGCTTCGCAAAAATTTCTCCATCTCCAATAATAACCATAAATACCGACAAAATTTTCGCCGTCCAAAAATGATATACGATATTTGTCCCCCCCCCCCCTCTCCTTCCACAAATTCCCATAAATGTAGTATTTATGCAACAGTCGCTGACATGTGTCGGCACACGCTCTTTCAACTGATGATACCACTCTGTATATATATATTTATACTATTTATAAAGTCAATATTTTCTGCCTATTATTTATACAGATTATTTTGTTTTGTTTGACTTGACTCTTTTTGAAAATGTATATCTCTCTCTGCCAAAAAAAAAAAATTTTGAAGCAACTTGTTGCGTAACCCACCAACAATTAGCCACCCAAAATCGCGCACAAATGAGATGGGGGGAGTACTTGAAAACCTAACCAAATGTGTCCAATCAGAAGCGGTTAGAATCGAAAGAGAGAGAGAGAGGAGAAAGTTGTATTGTTGTTTTTAAATAGGTCGTACGAAAGTTTCTTTTACAATTTCCAAAAAAATAAAAAAAAATTTGGCCGCTTGAGGAACCAAACCCATAGCCTCACCCTTACAAGTCGAACCATTACCCTGCTGCGCTACCGAGTCACATTTTCGAGATAATGTTTTTTCAATGAGTAGATTTTCCTATCTCAAAAAAAGTTGTTTTTTTTTTCAGATATGCGGAAGCATTTTCTCAAATCACCGGTGGCTCAGAGGGTCGCCGAAGGAACCACACTACAACTACCGTGTCAATCACCAGAAGCCGATCCAAAGTCACAGGTAAGAAAGAGTTTTGGGAGATTTTGTGGTTGAGGCTCAGGTCTAGGCCTAAGCCTTAGCATATTAATTAGAAATTTGAAGTGAAAAACATTTTTTAAAAATCAAGAAAAAAGTTTTTTCCGAGATTTGGACCGCTCTCAGGTCCAAGACTAAGCCTCAGTCGATTGAAATATGAGTTATTCAAAATCCTGGGTTTTGGGCCGACCTGAAACTGTACAGATTTGAAAGTCCTCGAAAAAATTTTTTCGATTTTTTTTTCGAGGTTCAAACCGCCCGAAAATTTTTGTAACGAAAAAACTTTAAATCATTTTGGACACCAGAAAATTTGGTTTTAAGGCCGGCCCGAAAATGTAAGAGGCTAAAGTCACAGTTAATTTTCCAGTTTTACATGAGTTTTTTTTGGGAAAAAATCGAAAAAAGATCTGAAAATCTTTCAAAATATAAATTTAAACTTGATTTTTATATCTCAGCTATTTCGGGCCGGCCTGAAGTTCAAATTTTTCCAGACGTTTCGGGCCGGCTCGAATTTCTATCATCAAAAAATCCAAAAAAAAAGTGAGCCCTCTCCATTTTTTTCAAATCTTCCCAATCTCCGAAAAAACGCCGATGTTGTTAACAATAAAACTTCCGACATTTGCAATTTGTGCCTAACACGAAACTATAAAAAACACATGTCAGATCAGAACTCGACTCAATTTCGTTTCGAAAAAATCTCACAGGTGTTCGAGCTCTTTTCTCTCACTCATATTATGGCGAAAATTGTGACATCTGTCAACTGGTTTTTAACTAGATTACAATCATACAAGACAAGACAATAATGTTATATAATTGGTTGAACAACGGCCAAATGTCACTTTTTTAGAGATCTGGAAGAAAAAAACATTTTTTTTTAAACTGAGGCTTAGATCGAGGCTTAGCCTTAAACATTAATTTTTTGCAGTTAACATGGTATAAGGATGGTCAAATTGTTGCGGCTGATTCGAACATTATCCTCGCATCTGACGGAAGTCTAATCCTGTCAGCCGCGCGACTTTCCGACTCGGGAAACTATTCGTGTGAAGCGACAAATATTGCCAACTCGCGACGAACTGATTCGGTTGATATTCATGTGTATGGTTAGTTACTCAGACGTTTGCTTTTCTTGTTGCCCACCGCAAAAAAAAAAGCTGCCCTATGAATTAGTCACACCTCATCACACGCACTTTTTGTTCTCCGTTTTTGTTTCCTGGGCCTCCTCACACCGACTGACATAAAGAAGAACGGTGGCGGCGGCACTGACAGAGAGAAGAGCGAAAAAGGGGACTCTGGAGAGAGTTGCGTAACTTTTTATGTATCTGCTACTTTTTTTTGTTTCTTTTTACCTGATGTATTGGGATTGGGAAAAGGGAGAGTTTGAAATTTTTGGAAAACATTTTGGACAATTTCGAGCCGGCTTAAATTTGAAAAACTAATTCTGACAGTTTCGGGCGGCCCGACTTTGAAAAAAAACTTGAAAAGTTTCGGGCCGGCTCAAATTTGAAAAATTAGTTTTTTTGATAATTTCGGGCCGGCTCGACCTTGAAAAAACAAAGATTTTGAAACATTTCGCACCGGCTTAAATTTGAAAAACTAATTCTGACAGTTTCGGGCGGCCCGACTTTAAAAAAAACATTTTTTTTTTCGAAAAATTGTGGGCCGGCTCCAAATTTTTCGTGACGGAAATGATGATGATGAGTCGGCATGAGCCTAGAATTTTTTTTCAAAATTTTAGGACAAATTTTTTCGATTTTTTTGCTGTCAAAAAGTCGTCGGAGAAAATTAATCATACAATTTTTGGAAATGAAAAATTGAGGAACTGTTTTTTCTTGAAAAATTGGCTTGAAATTTTTAGGGCTGGCCCGGGTCTCAGTTTTTGGATCAAAAATATCAACAAAAAAAAGTTAGCTGTCAAAGGAAATTTTTTGGACAAAAATCGGCCTAAAATTTTTAGGCCTGGGATTTTCAAAAAAAAATTTTATATCCAAAATTCTGTTGATTTTTCAGACCGGAGCCTAGTTTTTTTTGATGAAATTTTTTGCTGGAAAAATGGCCCAAAGTTTTAGGGCCGGCCTGGTTTTTTCTCAGAAATGTTTCCCCTTTTTTCACACAAAAATTGACCAGAATTTTAAGATTTTTCTGGGGCGGAGCCATGAAAATCTCACCAAAAAAGTCAACAATTTCATCCCAATTTTTGTTTCAGTCGACGGCGGTTGGTCCGAATGGACACCATGGATCGGCACATGTCACATCGACTGCGCACTTCTGCGTCAACACGCGCATCGACTGCGCGATCCGCACGACGTGCTGCCTCACCAACGTCGCACACGAACGTGCAACAACCCAGCGCCGCTGAACGGCGGCGAATATTGCAAGGGCGACGAAGAATCGTCGCGCAACTGCAAAGTTCCGTGCAAACTCGACGGCGGTTGGTCGTCGTGGTCCGATTGGTCGGCGTGCTCGTCAAGTTGTCATCGATTCCGAACTCGGGCGTGTACAGTTCCACCGCCGATGAACGGCGGTCAACCGTGTTTCGGCGACGATCTGACGACTGAGGAATGCGCGCCGAATATGTGTCTACCGCCCGGGGGTGCTGATCACGATCGATATGTGATCAGCGACACAGCGGTTTATGGTTCAGTCGCGTCGATTTTTATCATCGCAACTTTTATCCTAGCCATCCTCGCTTTGTTCTGCTGTCGCAACAAAGACGCGAGCGAGAAGAAGAATAAGAAGAAACGAGCTGGAAGTCATCGCGAAGTCTACTACTCTGAGCCGCCGCAGCGAATCGCGCACCCACCGTACTACGAAGTCTCAGCGGCGCCGCTTCTTCTTCAACACCACCACAACAATACGTTGCGATCGGCGTTTAGCGGCTACTCGTCGTCGCAGCGTAACGCGGGAAGTCGCGCCGCGTTGCTGCAAGAGTGCAGCAACTCGTCGAGCAGCTCGGCTGGCAAACGCACCATTTTGCGGACGAGCAGTTCGAATTGTTCCGACGAGCAGGATGATGAGAACAACTATGCGACGTTGTACGATTATTTGGAGGATCGCAGTGTGTTGGGACTCGACACGTCGCAGTCGATTGTCGCCGCACAGTGCGATGCGCGCGGTGCGAAATTGTCGTTGGCGAAAAGTGGGGCGCGATTGATTGTGCCCGAGTTGGCGCTCGAATCGGAGCATATGATGTATTTGGCCGTTTCGGACACACTCTCTGATCAACCGAGTTTACCATGTAAGTTTTGAGGGTTTTTCGACGATTTTGGACCGGCCCGAAAATTTGAGTTTGAGGTTTTCGACGAGTTCGAGCCGGTCCGGACTTTTTTGTGCTCAAAAAATTTTTTGAAAATGTCAGCACGAGAATTTGAATTTAAGATTTCTGACGATTTTGGGCCGGCCCGAAAATTTGAGTTTGAGATTTTTGACAATTTCGGGCCGGCCCGAAAAATTTGGCACAATTTTTTTTTCCAAAATTCTTCATGACTAGATTTTGAATATTCCGGGCCGGCCCGAAAATATTGACCCAACCTTTTTTTCTAAATTTTTTTCTAAATTTTTTTCGGACAAGATTTTGACTATTTCGGGCTGGCTCAGACTTTTTTTGAGCTCGAAATTAAAAAAAAAGTTTTTTATGTCGGCCCGAAAATATTAGTCCAACCGAGATTTTGGACAGTTTCGGACCGGCTCGAAAATTTTGATCCAGCCGAGATTTTGGACAGTTTCGGGCCAGCCCGAACATTTTCAAGGTCAAAACATTTTTTTCCAAAATTTCGACCCGAAAATTTGGGTTCGATTTTTGAATATTTCGGGCCGGCTCAGTTTTTTTTTGATGTAGAAAAATGTTGTCCAAACTTTCAGTTCAGAAATCTTCGAGCTTCAAAAAAAAAAACTCTGAAAAACTGAGGCTTAGGCTGAGGCTTATCCTCTCTCTTTCAAAAAAAACCCAATTTTTTCCAGTCAACGAATCAGCCCTCTCGCCAGTGATCGTGATTGGTCAATGCGATGTGTCGGGGCCGCCCGACAACAACATTCTTCGCCGTCCCGTCGTCGTCTCGTTCCGCCATTGTGCCTCAACATTTCCCCGCGACAATTGGCAATTCTCCCTCTACACCGACGAAGGAGCCGGCTGGAAGAAGGCGGTGACAATCGGCGACGAAAATCTCAACACCAACGTCTTTGTGCAATTCGAACAACCCGGCAAATTTGGCGACGCGTTCGGCTGGTGTCACGTGATGACGTACTCGCTGTCGCGACTCATACTCGTCGGACAACCGCGTCGCAACTCGCTGTGCGCCGCGAAACGCGTTCATCTCGCCGTCTACGGTCCGATGAACGCGTCGGCGTATCGCAGACCGTTCGAGTTGCGCGTCTATTGTGTGCCGGAGACCGGGGCGGCGATGGAAAGTGTCGCGAAACAAGAGGAGAACTCGCGACTTCTCATCGAGTCTAGCGATTTTATCCTGAACGAGAAGGGTAGTTTGTGCATCTGTGTGGAGGATTTGCAAAACGGATACGTGTCGGAAGGTGCGCAAGTCGTCGAGATCACCGAGACACAACATCGCTGGGTGGCGCAGAACGGACTGCACTGCTCGCTGAAGTTCCAACCCGATGCTCAACTCGCCGGTCAGTTCAACACTCGCGTCATTGTCTATCAGAAGAATAGTGCGACCGAACCGATGATCATGCACGTCGCGGATGATTGCGGAATCGATGGAGAGATCTACGATCGACCAATGTGTGATGGCGGAAATGTTAGTCAAAATTTCAACTTGCCAGTGCACGTGAAAGATGAACTCGCCGTCCTGTTGGACATGCCGAATGAGTCGAGCTCGGATTGGAGAGGTCTCGCCAAGAAGTTGCACTATGATCGATATTTGCAGGTGAGTCATTTGGCCCGGGCCTGAAAAACATGTGTAAATTTTGAAAAAATTCTTACCTGAAACTTGACAAAACGTGACCGGAGGAAATGGCCTAGGATCCCAAAACATGGCCTAGAAGTTCGGGCATGGCCTAGGATCCCAAAACATGGTCTAGAAGTTCGGACATGGCCTAGAATCCCAAAACATGGTCTAGAAGTTCGGGCATGGCCTAGGATCCCAAACGCGGCCTAGAAATCTGCGAAAAAAGTCAGCCCCATGGCCGAGAAATCGAAAAAAAAAAGCTGGCCTAAAAATTCGAGAAAAAACTCGGCCTAGAAACCCAAACGTGACCTATAAATTTTCCAAAAAAATCGGTTTTTTTCTCATTTTTTTGGACCCGACTTTTTTTCGGACCAGGATAAATTTTTTTGGCCCATTTTTTTTGACCAGACTCTATTTTTTTCTCACCGGGCCCATTTTTTTCTGGTTTTTCCGTACCAGGCCCAATTTTCTCGGATCAGACCTATTTTTCAAGCTTTATAAAACCCAGAAAACAGACTTTCGAAAAAATTTCCAACCCCAACTCTTTCCAGTTCTTCGCCTCGTTCCCCGACTGTTCGCCAACCTCCCTACTCCTCGACCTGTGGGAAGCATCGTCATCCGGCTCGCCGCGCTCCGTCCCCGATCTCCTACAAACTCTGCGCGTCATGGGTCGACCCGACGCCGTCATCGTGCTCGAACGTCATCTCTCACAATTTCCACCGATTTTTTCACCTTGAAACGGGTTCCACGCTTAGTAGTTTTTGTCCTGTTTTTTTCTTGTGCTCTTTTTCGAATACCGGTATGTTTTTTGTGTATATATTTGGACAATAAATCTTGTTCTGGTCAAAGTTTTTGAGCCTAAAAATGTAACCAAATTTCATTCCGGCTAGCCCACTTGAAATGTTTTTAAAACCACTTGACTTTACTTTTCGCCGCTTCTCTCTCTCGTTTTTTTTCGTTGCCAGAAACAACTCCGAAGGGATTTTTGGAGTGTTACGAAATGAGGCTTGTCCAACCACCCCCCATCCCAAAGTAATTCATCATCAAATGAGCCAAAAAAGAAGAGAACAAGTCATTAATAAATGCTCTCTTGTCGTCTTATCGGAGAGTTCAATCTTGTCTCGTTGGATTTTTCTCGAGAAATAAATCCTTTTTGAAATGGTCAACTTATTGCGCAATGGAATTTTTCGAAAATGGACGAGGGATTTTTTTTTCGAAATTTTCAGAATTTTCACTGTTTCAAAGTTTTCAGAAATATTGGAAAAATTTGAGAGTTTTTACTGCTCGGTAAATTCGTTTAAATTGAAAGTATTCATCGTTTTAAGACATATACGAGTTAAAACACAGTTCAAAAACATAAGAAACAAAAGTTAGACGACAAAAAATAACAATAAATAAAAATAAAGTTGGATCAAAATTTCAAATCCTAATGAAGCAGTAGAGCGCGTTTGCGCGATTAATCCAACTCTATGATTTATTTTCTGTTCTTTGTTGTGCTGTAGTTTTTGCTATACGTTGTTTTAGACTGTTTTTTCACTCACATATGTCTTAAAATGGCGAATACTTTCAAAATAACCCAATACTATAGAAGAGTCGCCGGGTCATTTAAAACTTAAAAAATATTCAAATTTTTCACTGTTTCAAAGTTTTCAGAAATATCTGAGAGAAATGAAAAAAAAAACAATTTTTTTGTTGTTTCAGAAGTTCCAGAAATATTGGAAGAAAATTGAAGCCAAAGTGCACAAGTCAAAATGTTCTGAATAATTTTAAATAAAAAAAAAGTTTAGAAATATCCGAAAAATTTGAAATAAAAAGTAATGAAAATGTTTTTTAATGTTTTAAAACGTTCAAATATATCCCAAAAACTTAAAATGAAAAAAAAATGAACCAAAAAAGTTTTAAAAATGACAATTTGTACTGCTCATGTCAGAAATATCTGAAAATATTGAAGTTTTAAAAATTAAAGAATGATTAACTGTTTCAAAGTTTAAAAAAATCCCAAACTTCAGAAATATCAGAAAGTTTTGAAATAAAAAAACTAACTTTTTTTTAAATTATAGTTGAAATTTTTACTGTTTCAAAGTTCTAGTATATTGAATTGCCTCGAGTTCAATTTATTGCATGTCGTATTTGTTTGAACAACATTTTTCAGAAAGAGGGTGAGAGTTGCGCCTTCTTGGGCCGGTTTACCTGAAAGCCAGAAAAAGCCCGGCCTGAAACAAGCCTCAAAATATATCCGGAGTTTGGGTAAAAAACTCATAATTTTTCTAGAAACTTTTTTCAAAATGGTTTTCCCTGCTCTGTAAAAATGACGTTTCAAAGTCGACCCGGGCTTTTTTGACTGGCCCGACCGTGATTTTCGGGCCGTCAGTCCAAAATCTCACCCCTGTTTAGGAGGCTCAAAAATCCCTTTCCATGCCTAGAATTTCATCTCAAAGTTTGCGATTGCAAACATTTCCCGGGTCTTCTAGCCCCGCCCACTTTTTCTCTGCGTCTCTAACTGTTTCAAAATAAAATCTTTATTTCAACATTTTTTTTCAACATGGATACTCTCTTCCTTTATCAATAATCATGGTGGTCTCATCAAGTTGTAACTGCAAACTTGTCTCGTTTCTCGGGCCACTCATCCCGGAAAACTGCCAAATTGTATGACCTTGTTTTTCGAATCGAACACCGTCCAAAACCACCATCGATGTCAAATCGAAAAATTCGAAAAACTCGAGTTTTGTCAGCGAGGTTTTGTCACATTTCTTGAAGTGGAAGTCATCCAAAATGCTGTCAATCGAGAAAGAATGTGATTTGAGAAATTCGTCAGCTGCCAACGCGGTATTCGTCTTGAGAATCGCATCATCTGGGAAACAATTGTGCTCGCCAGCATAGATCAACATCAGAGGGGTTGTTACCGATGTCAGCATGTTCAGACGATGCTGATTTGCTAGAACAACATCGAACCAGTACTGAACATCTGTTCCAGCTAGCATATCTTCCGGCTCGACTTGTTCGGCGTCGAATATCTTGAAACTTTTCAGCGCGTCATGAACAAATTCCCGTGTGGTATAGGAGAGCGGGTGTAGATCTCCATCACAGTCACGAAACTCGAACGATTTATCGAATCGATCTTCACCTCGACCAATCGATGTCGCTAGTTGTTCGACAATTTCAAAGGGATGGAATTTTCGATAAGTTAATTCTTCAAAATCTTCGAGGCTTGAAATTTGGGGAAAAATAATGAGGAGAAGAAGAGCCTTCATGATTATTAGAAAATGATAAATTGAGAAAAATATAGTTTCACATCGATGTTAATTTGATTATTGAACAAGATGGGAAAAAATTCTTTTTTTTTTGACGTGACCTTACAGAATATTTTTTTGATCAAAATCAAAAAGTTCTCAAAATAAACTTGAGAAGAAAAGAGAAGGTATATTAGAAAATAATGAGCAAAAAATGCAGATGGGAAGATGAACGTAACAAGAAACAAATCCAAAAAGAGGAGTAAGCGTCTTTCGACAGAAAAGAGCACAGTGCGAGAAATCCGCGCTACAACACTCCGTTTTTTTTCGAATTTTTCAAACGTCGTGGCGCGTTGACGGCCGCTAGTGTAGTGGTACCGTTGCATTATTGTCAATCCGGTCAGATCATCCAACGAGAAAAGTGATCTACCACAAAAAGTCGTTGAAAGATCATGTCAAAATGAGAGATTCAGACGGTAGATCATTTTCTCGTTGGATGATCTGGCTGGATTGACAATACCAGCGCGCGCAAGGTCGCTGGTTCGATTCCCGGCTGTGGCGAAATGGTTTTTTTTCTTTTAGTTTTTGCTTAACATTAGTTCTAATATTGACTGGGGTATCAGAAAACCTAAAACCAACCTTTTTTGGCCGTGTTTTCTCAAGGTATGATGAATTTTTGGCCAAAAATGGCTCAAAAACCGTAGTTGAGGGCCCATTTAGCCGATTTTGGTACTCTCAAAGTGATTCACTCCGGACCAAATGTTGTTTTCTCAATTCCTAACATGTTTTTCTTTGATATTAGAAAGTATTAAAAAAGTGACTAAAAATTTCTCGAGTTATGATGGGTTTTGGACCAAAAATGGCTTGAAAACCGTAGTTTAGGACACATTTGGTCGATTTTGGTACTGTTAGAGTGATTCACTCCGGATCATATGTTATTTTTTCGGTTTCTAACATGTTTTTCTTTGATATTGGAAAGTATAAAAAAAAGTGACTAAAAATTTCTCGAGTTATGATGGGTTTTGGGCCAAAAATAGCCTATTTTCATCTGTTTTTGGTTATAAAAAGTTCCAGAGTGGTCAAGATGCCATGTTTTTATGTTTTCTGGTATGCCTGGGACCAGTACTATCTTTCTATACCAATATACAAAAAAAACTAAACAAAAATCCAGCTTCATACACCAGCCGGGAATCGAACCTGCGACCTCTCGTCGCCAATTGTGCACGCGTGTGAGAAACGCAGAGAAAGAGAGGGATTCGAAAAAAAAACAATGGAAAAGGAGGAAGGGGAGCGCGGATTTCTCGCACTGTGAGAGACGCAGAGAAACAGAGAGGGATAACAAAACAATGTGAATAATAAGTTTTTGTGCAGTGGGGCGCGTTTCATCGATTGGCAAACTGAACAAGTTGTAAACATATGACAAACCTTCCCAAAAAGGAGTAACACCCTCTTCCCGAGCAGCGTCTTTCGATAGAAAAGAGATGCAGAGAAGAGAGAGAGAGAGAGGGATAACAAAAATAAAAGATAAATTAAGACAGGAAGAGTGAGGACGCCAAACTTACCTTGTCTGGCGTCTTTTGGGAAAATGTGCATTTTGAGAAAATGTGAAGGGGACTTTTAGAACCTGAAAAATTTGAGCGGGAAAATTTTTTTGATTTTTTTAAGATTCGAAAACTTCTGAAATTCGAATAAATCGCGTCAATACCCAGTTTTGTGAAACTAATAATTTTTTCGAAAACCAAAAAAACCATGCGTCAGTTTCATAAAGTAGGCGTGGCTTATATTCAGAGAAAAAAACTTCATTTTTAGACGGAAAAAAACGACAAATGTCTAATTACAAAAAAAAAAAACGGAAAAAAGGAAATGAGAGAGAGAGAGAGAGACAGCGAGGGCCGTGTTTGTCGTTTTCTAGGTCATCGTTATTTTTTTTGCTCTTATCGTTTGGGCTGATTCAATTTTTTTAGAAGAAAATTTTATCCGATAATATTTTTCACGTGCCCCAAAAAAAAACAACAACAAAAAAATCCATTCTGATCATTTTTAAATATCATATTTTCAAAAATGGAAATTCTATCAAGTGTTGTTTTGGGAGTTGCCACATTTGCCATTTTCTTCACATTTTTGGCGATTTTGCTGAATCGTCTGAAAAAGGTGGAACCGAAGACGAAATGTGATGCGAAAAAGGCGCTAATTGTCAAATATCCGCTGATGTTTGTGTATGTTATGATGCTCATTTTCGCCATGATTGTTGTCGATCAAGAAGATGAACAAATTGAAGCGAAGGGGATTGATGATATTATCAATCAAATCAGATCGATCCTCGAAAACATGCCAAAATTTGATGAATATATTAGCAAATGGTTACGAAGAAACAGTTTACTCTCACATCAATTCAAATTCACATATTTATCGGAAAAACCCGATTGTCCTGATGTTGTAAGTTGTCCGTGTGACATGGCTCGATATTGATTGTGGGTTTTTACAGAGGTTTGAAGAAATCGTAGAAGAAGAAAGTAGCTGGATCAACAATTGTTCAACAGTGCCAGATGTTGATATGAAGGCCTTAAAGGGTCAATTCAAAAATATGATAGCAAATTGTATTTTTTCTAGAAGAATCTATCTCTAGCAAAGTCCAGTTCGGATAGTTAAATATTACAATTCAAAGTTTAATTTTCAACAATAAAAAGGGAAAATTTTTTAAAAACCATAAGGGGACCGTTGGACTTATAATGTGTAGATGAACCAGCACGCCACACTTCAGTGAATTCTGAATCGGACCTTCTGAATTAGAGCAGGTCCGATTTAAGAAAATGACCAAATCTGAATCGGACTTTCAACTTTCAATGTGTGAAAAATCAAAAATCGAAAAAAGAACTACGTAATGTCGAAAAAAAAAGAAAACTGTTTTCGAATTCATTCTCTGGAAGAGCGGCTTCCGTAAACACTTCGTGTGTGTGTGCGGATACAGTAACCCACGACAAAAATTATTTTCTTTTTTCTTTCAAAAATTCTTGTTTTTTCGAAACCACCTACATACATCATACAAATATCTTTTTTCAGGATATGATTAGACACTATGAAAACGATTTGGAAAAAACCGAGTTCAAGCGAGAAGAATGGTACGAGAAGACAAAAGAATTCTCACCAAAATTCAACACTCAACTGATTGTCAAATTGTTGGTCTCCGCAACAACTATGTCTATCTATTTTCTGTTTCCCATCTCGATATTCGCCGCATCTCATCACACATTTCTCGGATCAAGAAGTTTTACCAAGGCTGTTTCAATCTCACTTCATTTGAATGGGGTGTTAACAATTTCCATCAGCATCATTGCTATCCTCTTGTCTACTGGTCTCATCGGACGATTTGATTGTCCTTCAGAAGTCAGAAAACTTGGACTTTGGAGGCTAACTTCGCCATTCCCTTATCGCGACAAATATTTATCGATATGTTCAAAACCCAACACAACATTTTACTCGGAGCTAAGTAAAGTTAAACTGCCCGATCCTGACGAGACTATGAAGAGTTATAATTTTGAAACGCTGCGAACCAAAATGAAAAACCTGCCAGTTTCAAATATCACTATAAAATTGACACAGGCGTATAACCAGACTGTTGAAAAACTTCAAAATCTTAGTGGAACGTTGAGAGACCATATCAATTTTGGATGTTTGAATATGACACATGAACAAGACATCAAGAAGGTCGAACATGGATTGGAAAATATGACCAAGTACAAACAATGTGTTGGGAGCCTAAACGCCTTTATTGGAGTGTTGACAACTGACTCGAAATATAGGATGTTTTTGGAAAATGCGAAAAGAAGATTGATTAAAGAGGAAAAGATCTTATTCGTGAGTTTATTTGGCTCTACAACAAATCACTCACACATTTTGGGTCTAAAATTATTTTTGATGAGACAAACCACTTTCGGCAAGTACTATAGATCTTTCCCGCACTTGAACAAAAAGAAGCCCCATCTTATATGGTATCTCGTGTACCGACATCTCACTGGTTACGAGGCGCGCCATATCTCTTGTTTCAGTGGGCGGAGCTAATCATTTTAACCAGTTTTTCACCCTTGAAACAAAAAAAAAAGGTTATTTTGAGCCAAAAACCGGCTAGTTTTCAGTTTTGGCCGAAAACTGGCCAGATGAAATTTGTTCAACGTCCAAGGAAATAGTCGAACCAAACTTTTTTTTTTTTTATTTTTAGGAATATGTCGAGTGGAAGGACATTCCGTGCGATGGAATAATCGATTTGTATGGCAATATTGGAGGAGCAGTTTGTCAACAATTCGATGTTCCGTTGGATATTTACTGGATTTATGTCATTGTCACTATACTCGTTTGTGTTTTCAATTCGTTACTTCTCATTTTTCTGTATAGAAGTTATGCAAGTGCTGTTGATGATTTGAAATATACCGAATCAACGATAAATCAAAATGATGTCAACTCGAAAACCAAATAAATAATATTGTACTTGTGAAATAAAGCGTTGTCAGATACACGCGCGCCGCAATAGCCGCGACGCACAGCTGTGTGTGGTCCACGGGGGATTTCGAAAAATTATTTTTTTTTTCTTTTGTTTTTGCTTGTTGTTTTTTCGCTTTTTTCCTAATAAATCGTTGCATGAATAAAGTTTGTTAGTTTTTCTTAGTTTGATTATATTCTAGCTCTTTTTGACATTATTAAAAACAATAACAAAATTTTCCAAAAGAAAATTTAAAAAAAACCCTTAATTTGAACTCCCGCACACACAGCTGTGCGTCGCGGCTATTGCGGCGCGTGTGTTCTCATTAGAGCGAGTGGTACCGATTGACAACTGGCTAATAATCAAACAGCTCTCGTTGTCTAACCATTTTTATGTTTGGCTCACAGTTTTCTGTCATTTCTCTGTCACTCTTTATTTTTCACACTTCATCATTAGCGTGAAGCGTGGTATCAAAACATTGTTTTCTCTATCTCTTTTTTTTTGACGTGACCTTACACGTTTTCAAGACGTCCTTCAGAAGAGACGCAGAGAAGTTTGCTTCAAAACAAGTTTTTCAATTAAACAATAGGCAAAGCGGAGTGTCGTACACACCACCTGTGAGAGACAACATAAAAAGAAGAGAGCGCGCCAGAGAAGTGTGAAAACACCTAGACGCACAAATGCACAATTCAAATGTTTTGGTTCCACGCTAATGATGGAGTGTGAAAAATAAAGAGAGTGTCAAAAACATTAGGAACAACACCGATGTTGTGAGAAGACGAACATGTTCATCTGACAACGATTTATTTCACAAGTACAATATTATTTATTTGGTTTTCGAGTTGACATCATTTTGATTTATCGTTGATTCGGTATATTTCAAATCATCAACAGCACTTGCATAACTTCTATACAGAAAAATGAGAAGTACAGAATCGAGCATACAAACAATGATAGTGACAATGACATAAATCCAGTAAACATTCAACGGAACATCGAATTGTTGACAAACTGCTCCTCCGATATTACCATACAAATCGATTATTTCATCGCACGAAAAGTCAAAATAAATCTCGATTAGAAGCTGAAAAATTATTGTTTTAAAACTTGCTAAATAGGATTGTGACATGTTCCTCGAAGCCGGACCGGTACCGGTCTGATCTTTTTATGTAACTTTGCCCAAGGAACATGCCTGGTCACAAAGTTTGGGTTTTCGATCAGAACAAAAACGTACAAGAAATTTTTTCTCATCAGCGATAAATGCCTTTTTCGCTTCTTGCCGAAAGAGCAGGAATTTGGAATCATCGAATATCTCTTTATTGTTGGCGTTGAACATCGCAATACCTTCCTTCTGTTTGGTTCGGGTTTTCAGTTTTTCTTCCGTCCATTCAAGATCAGCCATATGGTCTTCATTCAAACATCCTCGAGCAATATATGTTTTCAATAAGCCACTAATTTTTTGAACTTTTTCGAATGTTTCATTATATTCCTTCGATATTTTTACGGTAATATACGATGAAGATGTATTTTGAAGTTTGTTTTTAATTATTTCAAAATCATATTGTTTTATAATATCATCAGGATCGGGCAGTTTAACTTTACTTAGCTCCGAGTAAAATGTTGTGTTTGGTCTCGAACATATCGATAAGTATTTGTCGCGATAAGGGAATGGCGAAGTTAGCCTCCAAAGTCCAAGTTTTCTGACTTCTGAAGGACAATCAAATCGTCCGATGAGACCAGTAGACAAGAGGATAGCAATGATGCTGATGGAAATTGTTAACACCCCATTCAAATGAAGTGAGATTGAAACAGCCTTGGTAAAACTTCTTGATCCGAGAAATGTGTGATGAGATGCGGCGAATATCGAGATGGGAAACAGAAAATAGATAGACATAGTTGTTGCGGAGACCAACAATTTGACAATCAGTTGAGTGTTGAATTTTGGTGAGAATTCTTTTGTCTTCTCGTACCATTCTTCTCGCTTGAACTCGGTTTTTTCCAAATCGTTTTCATAGTGTCTAATCATATCCTGAAATGTGGATCAGTACACTTTTTTAGTAAGACTAAAAGGTAAAAATAACAGTACAAACACGTCACTTTTTGATCTACCAATATATTTTTTCTTAAAATTTCGAAGATCTAACATTTTCAGAATCGACATTTTTTGTGTAGAAACTAACTTCCAACGCATTCAAGTGTTGTTTCTGTGCCTTCACTCCAATGTTGTTTACTGATTGCTTTTTCATTTCTTCATAACAGTTATCTAGCACATGACGAAAATTGTCTCGAGTGACACCGACTGAGGTGTAAAGTTCAGAGTGTCGATGACGCAAAGTCTCTAACAGATTATGCAACACATTCATAGTAACATCGGTTTCACCTGTACAATTTCCGATCCAGCGAGTTGCGATTTCCACATTTGATTTTCCATAATCGTCATAAATCGATAAAACACAAATTTGACAATAATATCTTTTTAAAGAAAAACTATTCCTGACGTTTACGCGAGTTTTGACTGTGTTATCAGTTTGTGAAAAATGTTCGAATTTTACCCACGTGAAAAAAAATGAACAAAAAAAAAGATTTCCTCTTTTTTCAAAAATACGTGGACACTTTTTTTTCATTAATGATTTTTTTTTGCATGTGTTACCCTGTCCTAGAAAAAACTCACCATTGTTCTCTCAATTTCACGATATTCTTCACTGTCCCAAAAATCGTCTTTATATACTTTCTTCATTGTAGACTCTAATACCACATCTCCAACTTCCATACGATTTATAAGTAACTTCAATTTGGCATCACGAACAGCGAGAATCGATCTGATTTGATTGATAATATCATCAATCCCCTTCGCTTCAATTTGTTCATCTTCTTGATCGACAACAATCATGGCGAAAATGAGCATCATAACATACACAAACATCAGCGGATATTTGACAATTAGCGCCTTTTTCGCATCATGTTTCGTCTTTGGTTTCACCTTTTTTCGACGATTCATAAAAATCGCCAAAAATGTGAAGAAAATGGCAAATGTGGCAACTCCCAAAACAACACTTGATAGAATTTCCATTTTTGAAAATATGATATTTAAAAATGATCAGAATGGATTTTTTTGTTGTTGGTTTTTTTCTGGGGCACGTGAAAAATGTTATCTGATAATTTTTATGGAAATATTATTCTCATTTTTTTCAAGAACTCGAGCCCCAAAATCAGACTCCTGAGCCTAGTAAATCAGAAAAACCACGGTTTCTCCTTGATTTTTGAGCTGGGTCCCTTTTAGTCACATTTTAAAGCAACACCGGAAGCTGTTTCCTGTACACCGCGAAATCTGAAAACATATTGAAAATTCAACTCATAATACTTCTACTCTATCATGTTGTGAACACGGAGAAACAATCGAATTCCAGCGAAAAACTAACATTTTCAATTAACGACACTCCGTTTTCACAATTACGCTAAACAAGAGGCAGAGCGGAGTGTCGTACACACAGCCTGTGAGAGACAACACAAAAAGAGGAGAGTTTTTTCTCAATCTACAACAAAACGTCTAACCTGCTGAACTGTCATGTCACACTTTTTGTAAAAAAAGATAGGTGAGAAAAAAGTAATAAATAATAAACGTTGAAAAAAGATTTTCAACGTGACACTCAAGCACCCTATAAAAAAGAGAAATTTCAGAAAACTAATCATTTTTTATAAATTATTCCAATAAAATTGTTTGAAATGAAAAAAGCGGTAACAAATCAATATAAAGCAATAATGAAGACTAGAAAAGAGAAGGAGATGTCACTCAGCGATGCTTCTAGGTCATGGTATCACTCTCCTCTATATTCTAGGTCGATGAAAATTTTCGAGTTTTTCAGGCAGCCTCGAAAAACGGCCAGTAAAATGGCGTTGCGACAGAAGAAGGAGAAGACAGCGGCGCCGACGAAAGGTCAAAAAGAGTCTAGGCAACCGAAGAAAAAGACGAAAGGATCGGCGGAAAATGCGGCGAAGAGGGATTTGACTGAAACTACGGTTGATACAACCATCGAGGGTAATCATGTCAACAAGAAGAAGAGTCAGAGGAAGAAGAAGGAGAAGAAAAAAGTCAAGGATAAAGAGCTGAAACAGTTTTTTAAAATGATCCAAGCGGCAACGCACGATGCGAAGAAGGTGAAGAAACCGGTTAAGGATCCGACGAAGGATTATTTGCCGGATAAGTTGAAGACGTTTACGAGGTCCGAGGAGGAGCGCACGTGTGCTAGGACTAAGAAGACGATCAAGTTGAAAGAGGTTGGGGCGAACATTTGGGGCCTGACAAATTTTTTGGTGAAATTTTTTGAGAAAAAAGTTGGATCGAAACTCCAGTTCGGACCCATTTTTTTGTTGAAATTTTTGACACAAAAATTGAACTTGAAAATACCGGGCCGGACCCATTTTGGTCAAAATTTTTGTTGAGAAAAAGTGAAGTTTTTTTGCTGATATTTAAAAAAAAACTGAGACCAAAAATTTTGAAGCGGACTTATTTTTTGGCTGAAAATTTTAGAGAAAAAAACGAAGGCAAAAAATATCGGGTCGGACCCATTTTGAACACAATTTTGTTGGCAAAAAAATGAAGTCAAAAATTTCGAACGGATCCATTTTTTTTGCTCATATTCTTTGAGAAAAAGTTTCCGGGCTGGACCCATTTTTCGAGAAAAAAATTTTGGTCAAAAATTCCGGGGCTGCCCATTTGTTGAAAAAAATAGAGGCCGAAAATTGCAGGCCGGACTAGATTTTTGGTGAAATTTTTCGAGAAAAAAAATTAGCCGAAAATTTCGGGCCGGACCCATTTTCGTCAAAGTTTTGTTGACAAAAAATGAAGTCAAAAATTCCGGGCCGAACCCAAAAATCTAAATTTTTCGCCCCGAAACTTCCCAAATTTCCCTCAGGCTTCAAAAACTGTGACACCATCTCTCTCAAAATCCGACGACACACTTCTCCCCAAAAACAACGACAACGACGGTAAACTCTTCGACACAAACGGCGATCCATTCTGGACTGCGGTGATGTTCGATCACGAGGAGGCCGAGAAAGACGGTATCGAGGTGGAGGGTCGGCTGACAGCCGATCATGTCGTCAAATATCTCGAAGGTGCGCTGATCATCATCATTCCAGCCGATTTGAAGCCCGAAGTACTTGACTATACTCGCGATCTAGATGATTTCAAAGCCATGGATGATGACTATTTCAACGAGGATGCGGTGATTTATCACACTCTACGAAATGTTATCAATCATAGTGAGCGAGCACTTCAACGATGTATGACGCATGGAAATGAGGATGGTCGACGATCGACAAGTTCAGAACCTTTGTCGAAAAGTAAGAAAACCAAAAAAAAAAAATTGCCCGCACCCGAACTCGATCCAGCATAGCTTCACTCCCAACGCGCGCGTCTAACCCACTGAACCATCCTGACACACTCCCCTTTTTCAGAATCATCCGAACTAATGGAAGAGGAAAATTCGCGACCAACAAAAATTCGATTCCTTCTCACGAAAAATGAGCACGTTGTCTATGATCGCAAGAACATTGCCGAAACAATTGCTCCGTTTTTGAAGAAACGAAAAAATTTGGCAATGTGGGATGAGGAAGTGAGCAATGTGCAGAGTGATTGTTACTATTTGTGATGAAATTTTTGTTTTCTTTTTTGCTCTGCGTGTCTTCACAACGCACTATCTCTCATAGTGCTACGTTTGAGAGTGAGAGACGCAGAGAGAAATCATGATGCACCGTGATTTCTTTTTCTAGTTGACGTGTGACAAACTGTTTTCCAGCAAGAAAATGTGGCAAGGCAGCTCAACAGGTTAGGTGTTTGTTTATCGCGTGGAAGGTCAAGGGTTCGATTCCTCACCTATGCAATTTTTTTTTTGTTTTTTTTTTCAACTCAACAAAAATCAGGTCTAGTTGAGAAAATCTTCATTTTCAACCAAGGATGTCGTTTCGGGCCGGGCTGGCGCGGACTTTTCAAGCCCGTGATAAAAATTAAATAAGTGACAGAACTTCCTGCTAGGCCTATAATATGTACATATGTTCGTGGCACTGGCCCAAACGACACCCTTGTTTCAAACATGTAATCGAGGCTTATGAAATATAACTTCTTCGGTTTTCTTCTCCTCGTTTTCATTGAGAGTAATTGTTGAATAGGCTGGCGGTAAAGTTGGCTAAAAAACTTTTTTTTAGTTTTTCAAAATTTCCAACCAAAAAATTACCATGCGAACTTTAATAAACGTTGGAAGCGGTTGAAAAACTTTTTTGGGCCTTCGATTCACTAGTGTCAAAATTGCCAAAATGACAAACATGAGCACAATTTTCCAAACATTTTTCACCATCACATAGATGAAAACTGCGATACACTGTGACAACGATGTGATGAATTGAACACTCTTCAGCGGTGCGACATTCTCAAACACATCCAACGATGTTTGCTGCACACGTAGCCACGTGTCCAACGTGTCACGTGTTATTTGTTCGCACGTCTCGCCGCCGAAACCCAGCGGACAATCGCACACTTTCACCTGACTGTGCTTCAACCGCTGACATCTGTCGAAACCTTGTGTTGATGGGCTCATCTGTGAGATGATGAAGAGACAATCGACGTCGACGAGTTCGGCGCCGGCTAGACATTGATTGATTTCCGAACATGTCGGACCGTAATATCCGTATTTACACTGACAAATTGCGTTATTTTCTATTGATTTTGTGCCAGGTTCATAGCATTCTGGAAATTTTTGGTATTCTCGAGAGATTTTTTGTTTCAAAAAATTTCAGCCAAAAAATGTATCCGGCCAGGAATTTTCAGGCCCAAATTTTTGTCTCAAAAAATTTCAGCCAAAAAATGAGTCCGGCTAGGAATTTTCGGGCTCAATTTTTTCTCAAAAAATTTTCGCCAAAAATGTATCCGACCCGAAATTTTCAGGCCCAAATTTTTTTCTCAAAATATTTCAGTCAAAAATCGGTTCGGCCCGAAATTTTCGGGCTCAATTTTTTCTCAAAAAATTTCAGCCAAAAAATGTATCCGACCCGAAATTTTCAGGCCCAAATTTTTTTCTCAAAAAATTTCAGTCAAAAATCGGTTCGGCCCGAAATCTTCGGGCTCAATTTTTTTCTAGAAAAATTTTCGACAGAAAATGGGTCCGGACCGGAATTTTCAGACCCAAATTTTTGGCTAAAAAATTTCAGTTAAAAAATGGATCCGGCCAGGGATTTTCGACTTCAATTTCATGGGCAGGCTAACAACAGTACATTTTTTTTCGAAGAAACATGAGAAAAAATGACACTTTTCCATTATATTCAAAATGAGCAAAATCCATGGATCCACAATATCCACGTGTACAGAGAAAAACTGCCACGTTTCACGTTTTCAAAATATCTTCGTTTTTTTTTTAATTTTTTCGCATTGACAATGAAAAAGTGAGGCTTAGGCTTAGGTCAATTTTTGTGGCTGAAAAGTCCGCCTGGGATTATTTGTTGCTCAAGATTCTTGAAAACACGTCAGGTTCGATGGGAAGTTCTCGGGCCACAAAGAAGCCTGGTTTCCGGGCCGGCCCAGAATTCTTCGAAAAAACGGACCAACCTCAAACTCACCAAGAGAATATGCGATCGTTATCAGAGCGAAAAATATAGTGTGTCGGAGCATTGTGCTACGTGTTTGACAGTAAAATTCATTATCAAACTCAAAGCCAGGCCTCAAACAAAAAATATAAAATTGATAACAAAATCGAAAGAGAGCACAAAAAAAAAATTCAATATTATTATGTTCGACATCATCACATTTCAAAATCCGAGTTTTCACCGAAAAACGTGCCGTCATCGGGTTGAACCGGGGTGACGGGTGTCGGTCCGGCGGTGTAGAAGTCGTCGGTGTCGATGGTGTCGACGAGCGTTGAGTAGAGAGCGTGACGTCGGGGAGCTCGTTGATGTTGAAGTTGTTGGTGGTGGTGGGCAGAGTGATGTGTGATGTCGTGACTGACAAGATCTTCGTCCGACAAGTCGCTTCGCTCACTCTCGGTTACTTGACGAACACGGATCGAGGGGACCGGGATCGAGATTGTCTCATTGTCCGAGTCATTGCCTGAAACTCAAAATGTTGTTTTTTTCTCTAACACCTCTTTCAGGGGGCCAAGAACCAACATCTGGCCGCTTTTGGGCTCAAAAAAACCTCTTTTTTGATGGTATCTGACCAGAAAAGGTTTGAAAAAGCCCACTCCGCCCACTCAAACGAGAGAAATGGCGCGTGTCGTAACCAGTTAGATGTCGGTACACGAGATAAGATGCGCTTTTTTGTTGAAACCGCCGCAAGAACGGATCCCCTCTTTACCCTTTTACCTTTAAGATGTCGTTGAAATAAAAAAAATTGCTGATAAGCTGAACAACTCATGACTTTTTTTTTGATAATAAATATTTTCGAAATTTTACACAAGGACTGGTAGAGAATTGTGATCATTTTGCTCCACGAGTTGAAAGTTTGATGCAAACAAACTACGGTTCATACAAATTGCTATGTTTTTTGGATCGGAAAAATTTTGGCCCTAAATCTGCCAGGAAAGCTGGTCTGAAAATTTGGAATTTCAAAAAAAGACTCGGAGTTTTTCGATTTGTATTTTTTCAACAAAAAAATGAGTCGGTCCCAGAATTTTTGGGCCCAAATTTTTCACCAAAATTTCAACACAAAAATGTGCCCGGCCGGGAATTTTCGGGCTCATTTTTTTCTCAAAAAATGGGCCGTACCGGAACTTTGGGCCCCAATTTTTTTCACAGTATAATTTCAACAAAAAATGGGCTCGAGGGACCTCAACTTTAACTTAGGGCCTCAATTTTTTTCTCAATAAAATTTTGACTGAAAAATGGGCCCGGCCCGGAAATTTTGACCCCAAATTTTTCTCAATGAAAATCGTTATTTTCGGGCCCAATTTTTTTCTAACGAAAAATGGGCCCGGCCCGGAATTTTCGGGTTCAATATTTCTCAGAAAATGGGTCGGGCCCGAAACTTTCGAGGTCAATTTTTTTCCAACAAAAAATTGGTTCCGACCCGGAATTTTCGGGATCTGTTTTTTCTCAAAAAATGTGCCCGGCCTCATTCTTTATCTCAACAAAATTTCAAAAAAGAATGGGCCCGCCCAGATTTCAACCAGAATTCTCAGAGCTGCTCAAACTTTTCGAACAAAAAAAAACTCATTTTTTGGCCAGAAAGTTTTTGTTTTTTTTTTGAGACGCTCTTTTTCTCTGCGTCTCTCTCTCTCTCTCCCCACTCACTTTCCACCTCATCCAACACCAATCTCGGTGGTTTTGTGGGTTTTTTAAACTTCAACGAATCTCGTTTCACATATTGACCAGACGTTCGTCGAGACGTACTTGGGCTCGGCCCATCTATCGTTATCTAAACACAACAGAACTTAGGGTAGAGTTTTTAGAAAAAACAAAAAAACTTGCCATCGGAATTTCCTCATGTTTCACCGGCTCTTCTTCCTCTATAACACTTATGACCGGCACATTTTGACCTCCACCAATAGGTTGGTTTAGTGAACCTCCGCTGATGAGTTGGCTAAGTTTACGATTCATGTCTAGGAGTATCGAAACTTGATCTCTCTGAAAAAAGTCAAACTCAAAAAATCAGAAAAATTGGAAAGTTTACATGTCCCTTCTCCATGGTTTTCAAACGATGCTCCAGTTCACGTATTTCATCTTTTAGCGTAACTTCCATTGTTGTCAAATTTGACACTCTAAACACAATTTTTCATGAGAAAAAATCCTATAAAAAATATTAGACCTGTGTAAAATGATGTCGGTTCTCTCGGCGGTTCGATATATCCGCTCCTCATTTGAGCGCATACTTTTCTGCTCCGTTTCTCGTTTCATATCTTCGACGCTCTCTTCTTCAAACGCATGAACTCGTTCCATTTCGTCGGGTGATAGGAATAATTCTGAAACAGGAATGGTGTTGCAAACATTTCACGGGTTATGCGTCCTTTTTTGAAGGCTAGCGGTTGTCCGAGAGTGAAAAATGAAACTTTTCGGTCTTGTTTTTTGAGTTCACAAATTTTAGACCCGGATTTTGGGTTCAAAAAATATTCGGGTCAGATTTTTGAGCTCCGAACGTTGGGCCCCGATTTTTAGTCCAAAAATGTATTTTGAGAATGATTTTGAGGTTCGAAATTTTCCTGCCAGATTTTTAGGCTCTTACTTTTCTGGCCCGATTTTTGAGTTCACAACTTTTCGGCCTATTTTTGAGTTTCAAACATTTTTTGAATCGCAACTTTCTGGGCCCGATTTTTAAGTTTCAAACTTTTTGGTCCAACTTTTGAGTTCACAGTTATTCAGGCCCAAATTTTAGGTTCAAAATTTTTCGACCCAGTTTTTGGGCTCAAAACTATTCAGGTCTGAACTTTGATTCCAAAATTTTTTAGGCCCAATTTTCAGGCTCTTTTTTTGAGCTCACCATTATTCAGGCCCGAATTTTGGGTTCAAAATTTTTCGACCAGAATTTTGAGCTTAAAGTTTCCAGGCCCGAATTTTGAGTCCAAAACTTTTTGACCTAATTTTTAAGTTTGAAACTTTCGAGTCCCGATTTTCAGACTTCATTTTTGAGCTCACAAATTCTAGCTCCGTATTTTGAGCTCAAAACTTTCAGGCCCGAATTTTGAGTCCAAAACTTTTTGGCCAGATTTTCGATCTCGCAAGTTTTTGCCTAATTTTTGGGTTCAAAACTTTTTGGCCAGATTTTTTGAGCTCGAAATTTTGAGGCCCGAATTTTGAATCCAAAACACTTTTTGGCCTATTTTTTGAGTTTGAAACTTCTGGGTCCCGATTTTTTCATCTTCTTTTTTTTGAGAATTTACCCAATTCAGGCCAGGTCGGACCAAAAGAATCAACAAAAAAACCCTCAAAACCCACTCAACGACGCATCAAACAAATTCTTCCTCTCAAAAATCGTGGCCCGATTCTTGACCAACTTCAAACACCACATAATGTGATAGATGATGGTGAACGGTGGTGGAAGCCACGGTGTCGAGTCGTACTCAATGACCTGACGATAGCGATCGAACAGGAAGAGCTCGCGAGTGCTGTCAACATATTTCTCGAAAATATAGGTGCAACTGGCGACCATCACATTCATCAACAATACATTTGTGGCGAGCATAAATACGGTAAGGCCAACTGGCGCGATCCAATAACCAGGCACACATGTTTCATCTGAAAAATGTCAATTTTTCTCAAAAAAACTCAAAATTTTCTCACGTGTCACGTTCAGCATGCTGATTGGAATGTTGTTATCCTCATGAGTGTCCCAAACTGAAATTTTTTCAAATTTTTCTTATTCCCCAGTAGTGCACTCACTTTCATCTCCACACGTATCAATCTCGGCCGCATAGACCTCTCCGTACAACATGAAATAGGGGTGGAGGAAGATGTTGCGAATTAGGATCCAGTGCCAATCTTCGTACGGATATTTGATGCCTTGTTGGAGGAGACCGAAGGCGAAGAGGGTGATGAAGACGAGAACGCAGAGTGGAATCATTGGGGGAATCTGGAAATCGGTGGGAGTTTTGTTGGTGATTTTTGGGCTGAATTTTGAAGTCAGAAACTTCTCGCCCGAAATTCCAGTTTGAAATTTTCCGGCCCGATTTTGAAGTCAGAAACTGCCAGGCCGATTTTATGGCAATTACTGAATCGGACCTTCTGAATCGGACCCGAAAATAACCGAATCTGAATCGGACCCAAACCTAAAAAATGTGTCTGAATCGGACCAGAGCGAAGAAATCGGACCCGGTCCGTTTTTTTTCAAAACTTTTTCTTAATCGGACCACAAAATCGGACCAGGTCCGTTTTTTTGGTTGATATTTTTTTCGATTTTAGTCTGATTCAGCTGAAATTTCAACAAAAAAACGGACCGGGTCCGATTTCTTCGCTCTGGTCCGATTCAGACACATTTTTCATGTTTTGGTCCGATTCAGAAGGTCCGATTCAGAATCTACCCGATTTTATGGTGGAAAAATATGGGAAAATTCCGGACCAATTTTGATCTAAAAAATTTCGAGCTCCTATCATTAAGCCCCATTTTCAGCCCGATTTCTTAGTTTTTTTCCCCCTTCTATCTCCGCCCTTCCATCTCTGGCGTGTTGGCGGAAAGCGAAAAGTGGGCGTGGCCTAGGAACGCGTAGTGTCTCGAAAGTTTACCATTTCAGCAACCATTGAAATATAAGGTCCCAAAGTTGGTTGAACACTTAGGTAGTCGACAAGTTTGAGCGACCAAATAACCGAGTTACAAATGATCAAAATCCTTCCAAGAGTTCGTGTCTGCGGGCTGAGTCGAATAAAATAGGCGATGAGAAACGTGACAAGCCCGACGGCCAACGTGCCATTTCGATATTGCAAAAAATACACTCGCAACTGTTTCAACACCGGTTTACTCGTGTCCATCATCACCATCGACACAACTTTCCGACATATTTCGATGCACCAAACTAGGACGTAGATAAATACGTACCATTCCGACCAGCTTGCGACGCGTTGCGTTTTGACGAGAATGTTGTAGGTGAGCATGACGAGGAACACGATGAACGCAAAGAACCAGAGCCAGTAGGTTGTGATGGGTGCGCGATAGAATTCGAGAATTTTACGCTTCCATGAGAGGGGTCGTTGGGTGAGCACTTGAATTGTCTCCTGACGGGAGCTGTCGAATTCTTCGCTGGTTTTTTTGGCTGTTTCGATGTCTTCACTTGGATCGATATACATGTCATCATCATGAATTCTGACAGCTGTGGAGCCTCGTTTTGCGGTTCGGTTCAGATCTAAAAATTTTTTATTGATTTTCGAAAAGGTTCGAGCTGAGGCTTAGGCCTACACCTAGGCTGATGTTAAGCCTTAGGCTTAGATCTGTCGACTTTCGAGCAAAACTTCCGGATCAGAAACACTTCAGGGTGAACTTTAGATTAATAAACTTCTGGCGCCAAAACTGGGTCAAAATTTTAGAGAGTTCAACATTTGTGACTATGTCCAGAAGTCCGGAGGCCCGGTCCAAAAATCACGTATTTTAAATTTTCAAAAAGATTCTAGACTAAATTTTAGCACGAAAACTTTGAAAGTGAATTTTCAGAAAATCCCCAAAAACCAGACCCCCCCCCCTCCCCCCCCTCTCAAAAAAGTACTCACATTTCGCCGCCGCCTTTCTCTGCTCCTCCTCATCGTCGTCATCCGAATTGTCGATTTGAAGACACGCCGGTGGTGTCACGACATTTTTCTTCTTCTTCGACTTTTTCACCGACATTGTTCGCGAACGTGTGCGACTTTCGACAATTGGTGGAGCGACAACGATGCGCGAAATTCCAAAATCGTTCGCGGTTTTTTTGTGTTTTTCGCTAATGTTCAATTTGTCGCGGACGAGCTGGAAATGTTTAGATTTTAGAAATTTCCGGGGGCCGGAAAGAAAGGTCAATATGAAATAGGCGTGGGCCAGAAATTTCAGAATTTATTTTCGAAACTTTTCCCGATTTTTTCCGCCAAAAATCGAAAAAAATATCATCTCAAAGTTTCTGAAACTAAACACCAAAAAATAGAAAAATTATTCAAAGTTTTGACGAAAAATAAAATCGAAAAAAATGTCGAGAAAAAAAGTATTTTTTTTCGAAAAAAAAGACAAAAAAGTAAAAAAAAAACAATATTAGAAAACTGAGCAGATGGTGAAGAATGAATGAATGACTGAGCACAAGAAGGCACAAAGATTGTTGACTCCGCCCACTTTTTGTATGCGGTGCAGGTGCAAAAAAGGGGCGGGGCCAGAGTGTCTTCCCAGAGATGGCCACATCTGCTTGTGTTCTTTCTCTCATTTATTTTTCTCTTTTTGCTCAGTTTTCTGATATTATATTTTGTTACTTTTTTTTTCGACTCTTTTGATTGATAATCCAAACATTTTTGAATTTTTTCTGGGCCCGAAAAACTCGAAAATTTCGAAAAAAAAACTCCTATTTTAAAAAATCTTGAAAATTCAAAAATTTTCCGGAAGTTTTCTGGGCTCCAAATGTTCAGAAATTTTTCTGGGCCCGAAAAATTCCGAAAAAGTAGAAAATTTCGAAAAAAAAACCCAAATTTCAAAAAAATCTTGGAAATTCAAATATTTTTTGAAAGTTTTTTAGGCCCGAAAAAGTCGAAAACTTGGAAAAAAACCTTGAAAATTCAAAAATTTTCCGGAAGTTTTCTGGGCTCCAAATGTTCAGAAATTTTTCTGGGCCCGAAAAATTCCGAAAAAGTAGAAAATTTCGAAAAAAAACCCAAATTTCAAAAAAATCTTGGAAATTCAAATATTTTTTGAAAGTTTTTTAGGCCCGAAAAAGTCGAAAACTTGGAAAAAAACCTTGAAAATTCAAATATTTTTCGAAATTTTTCTGGGCCCGAAAGTCCATTTTTGACCGAAATTTTCCAAGTAACCTTCCCCACCTTTTGAATACTAAGCGGTTGATCAGCTCCAAAACTCTGCGCGCGATGTTTAACACCCTCCTCCTCATTCTCCTCCTCCGAGCTCGTCGATTCATCCGTCTCACCGTCCATCGACGACACATCCGACTCGTTCTCCTCCTCATTTTCCAGCGCCGTTTTCGGCTGCAACATCAGCTGCTCTTTGGTCTTGAAACCGAGCAGAAAAATGAGCGGCGGTGCGGCAAGACATGTCAAAACTTTGGCGTTCGGGTTGCTCTTCATCAGCAGTCCGCCTTGCCAAAGATCCGACAACAACATCTGACAACACGGATGCGCCAAGAATTGTCGATGTCCATTGTTGGCGGCGAGGGAGAGACACGTCTCACCTCCCCAGTTTTCCAATTCACATGTTAGAAGTTGTAGCGTCATCTCGCGACTGTGCTTCGTACAATATTCCAAAACCTCTACGGCCAAATCAGAAAACTCGCTGCAAAAATGAACATTTCTAGATTATCGGATTGCGCGACATTTTGAAACCGCGACTTTTCGAATTCGCGACATTTCGAAACTGCGACATTTTGAAGTTTCGACATTCCAGAATCGCGACATTTGGAAATCGCGAAATTTCGAAAACGCGACATTTAGAAATCGCGAAATTTTGAGAACGCGACATTTCGAAACTGCGACATTTCGAAACCGCGACATTTCGAAACCGCGACTTTTCGAATTCGCGACATTTCGAAACTGCGACATTTTGAAGTTTCGACATTCCAGAATCGCGACATTTGGAAATCGCGAAATTTCGAAAAGGCGACATTTAGAAATCGCGAAATTTTGAGAACGCGACATTTCGAAACTGCGACATTTCGAAACCGCGACATTTCGAAACCGCGACATTTCGAAACTGCGACATTTTGAAGTTTCGACATTTGGAAATCGCGAAATTTCGAAAACGCGACATTTCGAAACTGCGACATTTTGAAGTTTCGACATTTCGAAACCGCGACATTTCGAAATCGCGAAATTTCGAAAACGCGACATTTCGAAACTGCGACATTTTGAAGTTTCGACATTCCAGAATCGCGACATTTGGAAATCGCGAAATTTCGAAAAGGCGACATTTAGAAATCGCGAAATTTTGAGAACGCGACATTTCGAAACTGCGACATTTCGAAACCGCGACATTTCGAAACCGCGACATTTCGAAACTGCGACATTTTGAAGTTTCGACATTTGGAAATCGCGAAATTTCGAAAACGCGACATTTCGAAACTGCGACATTTTGAAGTTTCGACATTTCGAAACCGCGACATTTCGAAATCGCGAAATTTCGAAAACGCGACATTTCGAAACCTCATGATTTGTTTCGCAACTTTTTTCCAATTTTTTGAACAAAAAACTCATTCGGTTTCGAAATGTCGCGATTTCAAAATTTCGCAATTTAGAAATATCGCAGTTTCGAAATGTCGCGGTTTCGAAATGTCGCGTTTTCGAAATGTCGCGATTTCAAAATTTCGCAATTTAGAAATATCGCAGTTTCGAAATATCGCGGTTTCAAAATTCCGCGGTTTCGAAATGTCACGATTCCGAAATGTCGCGGTAGCCAGCTTATCAACTAACTCGCTAAACTCTGTAAAATCCTGACTCATGCCAATCTCGCCAGTCGTCAGTGAAGCTGTCTGTCCTAGACTCATATACAGCCTACTCGCCACCAACGCCTTCGCCATCCCCTCTTCGCCGTGCTTCCATAAAAGTTTGGCCATGTCTTGTCGTTTTGTCAACACTGCCCACACCATGAGTTCGCTGTACGGATAGCGGAAGGTGAAGTCGAGCGAGTCCTCTTCTTCGATGTTTGAGAATTCGTCGTCTTCAGAGTCGGCTTTTTTCGGACCGGCGCCGAATAGAGAGATGATCGAGTTGCGAGCATTGTTGAGCAGGTTGATTTGCATTGATGACATTCGATCGCGGCCTTCGGCGCCGTTTGGTCCGACCACTTCATTTCGACCGTTTGTTGTGTGAACTCGATTTCCAAACTGTAAAAATGTGATTATTTCGAAATTTTCCGGGCCAGAAAAATTGCGACCTTCTTGGAACTTTTTTAGGCCCGAAAAATTTAGAAAAAATATCGGAATTTTCGGGTCGGAAATTTTTTCGAAAAATATGAAAATTTTTTGGGCCCAGACAGAAAAATTTCAAAAAGTGTTTGGTAAGATTTTTTTGGAATTTTTTGAAATTTTTCGGTCCAGAAAAATATCGAAAAAAATATCGGAGAATTCAGCCCGGAATTTTTTTTTTTTTTGAAAAGTATGGTATTTTTTCACATTTTTAGGTCCAAAGTATAATCAAAAATATTGGAGTTTTTCAGAATTTTTTGAGCGCAAAAATTCAGAAAATTTTTGTGATTTTTTGAGATTTTCGGACTCAGAGAAGTTTCAAAAAAAAATATTTCGATTATCAAGATTTTTTGGACCAGAAACTGAAATCTTTCGAAATTTTTAGGTTTGTTTTTTTTCCTTTTTTTTCGAGCCAGAAAATTTCTTTAAAGCTATTAGACCTTTTTTCGAGCCGGTAGAAAAAAACTTAGAATTTTCTGAAAACTTGGAATTTTTTGGAAAAAATTTTTGTCAGGAAATTTAGGACACTTCAGCCATTTTTTTGGCCCAGAAAAATCCCAAAAAAAAAAACGAACAAGGGAAAAAAATAAAAAAATAATATCAGAAAACTGAGCAAAAAGTGAAGAATGAGTGAGAGAAAGAACAAAAGCAGATGGCTATCTTTGGGTAGTCCCTCTGGCCCCGCCCCTTTTTTGCACCTGCACCGCATACAAAAAGTGGGCGGAGTCAACAATCTGTGTGCCTTCTTGTGCTCATTCATTCATTCATTCTTCACCATCTGCTCAGTTTTCTAATATTGATTTTTTTCTTGTCTTGACTTGTTTTTTTGTCTTTTGCCCTAAATATGTTTGAGATTCAGTAAACTTTTGAACATTTTGGAAATTTTCAGGCCGTAATTTTTCTTCTGGAAAAATTTTGATTTTTCGAAAAAAATTTGTGCCTAAATTTTTGGGTCAAAAAAAATTTAGGTCAGAATTTCTAGTTTCTGGAATTTTTTTTCGAGTCGGTAAATTTGGAACCTTTTTGGAACCAGGCCAAAAAAATTGACCTAGAAATGGAAAGAAAAAGAAAATTGGCTCCACGACATTTTGCCATTTTTCAAAATTCGAGGATTTCAAAAATGTTGTGAAAATTTCGAGCAGGAAAAATTTCAACATTTTTTGGGGGGCCTCAAGTCAACCCGGAGTTTGGGTACTATTATACTTTTTTAGATGTTTTTTTCGAGAAAAAAATGCTATTTCCAGCTCTGAGAAAAATACGTTTGAAAATCAGGCCGGGCTCTCGGGCTCCGAGATAATAAATAGGGCACAAAATTTTTCAGAAAATCATATATTTTTCAAAAAAAAAAAACTCACATGCCGCCGATTGCTAAACAAATAATACTGATTCTTAAACTCCTCCTTCGTATAATTCGACTTGTACAAATTTCCCATCAAATGCTCCACCAGCCTTCCAATCTCACCCAATTTAATATGATGTCGATTATCAACCAACAAATTCGATCTCAACGTATTCTGCGGTCCCTTATCACTATTATACAAGTGTTCCAACCTTCCGTAGGTCAAAAATTTCTGCATCGATACACCGTTTTCGAGAAGGAGTTGGACAAAATCCAGGCGATCGTTCGACAACGCCTCGATCATTGCGTTGTGAAGATCTTGGGTTGTCCATTCGGTACCGGTTGCGGCGAAGATTTCCGTTCTCGCAATATCGGCCCGATTCCAGGCCAACGCTAGCTGCAGCTGCTCGGGCGGTGACATGTTTTGACCTTTGAGCAAACAACTCATTATCGCGTGATCAAGATCTTCTCGTTGTGATTCGCCGAGTCGAAAGATTGTCATCAACGATTTGTTGGTGGCACAATCGATGACTTGTTTCAGCAGTTTCTGCGCGGTTTTTGTGTCGTAGCCAAAGATTTTGCGGATGATGTTGGTTAGTTGATTTTGCACATTTTCGGAGAGATAGCCGGATTGCGAGACGGTTTGGTGGGCGAACGCAAGAATGTCCGAGGCGCGACCACTTCCGTCGCAGACTATTACGGGGATTCGGGGTATTCTGGAAGTTTGGAAAATGTTTATTGGGGTTTTTGGGGTTTTTTCCTGAGAAAAAATCCGGAGCGAAAGACTAGATAGAAATCGCAGAAAATTTCAGATTTTTTTTCATTTCTTGTCATTTCTTCGATATTTTTTTCATTGTCTACTCATTTTTTTTTCCTATTTTTTCATTTTTTTTCATTTTTTTTTCATTTTTTTTTCATTTTTTTTTATTTTTTTCATTTTTTTCTTCATTTTTTTTCTGATTTATTGCATTTCTTTAATTTTTTTTTTAAATAATTTTTTTTTCAATTTTTTTTTTCATTTTTTTTTTTCATTTTTTTCTCATTTATTGCACTACTTTTTTTTTCAAAATTTCCATTTTTTTTTTCATTTTTTCTTCATTTTTTTCTCATTTATTGCACTACTTTTTTTTTCAAAATTTCCATTTTTTAAAATAAAGTTTTTCCAATTTTTTTTCATTTTTTTCTTTTTTTTTCAATTTTTTTCATTTTTTTTTTCATTTTTTTTCATTTTTCCTTTTTTTTTCATTTTTTTCCAATTTTTCTGATAAACCTACGTCGTCACATAGTCATGAACCATCTTGATCGTAAACGCTCCTCCCTCCAACACAACACACACCAACGGAATAGCACCTCTCTTGCGATCACCTTGCGCCAAATGCGTTTCCAATCGTTTTCGCAAAATAATCTCCGCGCCATACCGATTCACCGTACCATTATCAGCGAACAAAAAGTACGAATGTTTGTCGTTCAACTCTTTCAACCTCGAATTGTTGTAAATGTTCGGCGAATATGTCAGACTCTGATCTCGACCGACGAACCGATTTCGTTGTTTCAACATGCCCCACGAGGCGATGCCAATCGAGACAACGTGGTTTTTTGTGTGATGAGAACTGTTGTGATCTTGGAGGGCTGAGGCGAGATGTTTGACAACGCCCTCGTCGAGACCTGATGTTATGATCCAGGCGTCGGTGGATTTGGCGATTTTCATGATTCCTTTTCGGAATGTTCGAGCCAGTTTTGGTTGAAGACTGAAAATATGTTTTGAGACTTCTGATTTTTTCTCCGATTTTTCGGATTTTTTTTACTCGAAACATCAAAAATAATCATAATTTTCTGATTTTTTGATTCAAAAAATTTTGAAAATTCGAAATTTCTTGAAAAGATTTTTCGGTCCGAGAACTGTCGATTTTTTGGAATTTTTTTGGCTCGAAATAACTTCAAAAATGATGAGAAGTTACTGATTTTTTGACATTAATTTTGGTCGCAAAATCTTTTTGAAAAATTATATTTTTTTTCTGAATTTTTTGATTCTAAAGTTTTTGAAATTTTTGAATTTTTTCGGTCCAAAAATTATTTTTTTTAGGATTAAACATTTCCGTTTTGTTCTTCATTTTTTTCTGGATTTTCTCGGATTTTTTTTTTCTCGAAAAAAAATAGTTTTCGAAACATTTTTCTGAAATTTGATCTGAAATTTCTGAATTTTCTCAAAAAAAACTCTGTCCAAAAAATCTTCAAAAAAGGTCGTATTTTCGAAAACTATTTTCTCGGTCCGAAAATTGTCGATTTTCCCCCTTTTTTTGGCTTGGAAATTTTCCAATTTTTTACGTGAAAAAACAGAATTCGATCTAAAAATTTCGAAAAAAACATTTTCTGGGGGGTCTTGGTTCAAAAATTCTGAAATTTTCTAATTTTTTCAAAAAGTCAAAACGTTTTTTTTAAATTTTTGGTCCGAAAATTCAGCAAAATTTCGAGGTTTTGAAAAAGTGAACATGTTCCAAAAACCCACTCAAACTTCGTCAATCCTCCATTAATCGTAATTATCAACTTGGGTGGTCTCAGCTTCCAAATTTTCATCATCAAATGCACAATATCTTTGGGTTCCGTGTCAAAGCTAACCCTCGCATATTGAACATGATGAGTGGTTCCCTCGAAAATCAAACTTCCATACGTGTCAGTCGGCAACAGTTCGGTGTGATCTTTGATTGACCATCGTCCAGGTGCCGCCTGTTTCAAATATTATTATTATCATTCTAACATATATGTGGAATTATGTTATCAGTTCCAGGAGAAATCACAAAAAACCAACCTGTTCACTTTGATCTGCATCATTTTCGGCCATTCCAGGAAGCGTTAAATGGCTTGGCCGGATTATCGATTTTTCCAAAATCTCTTCCGAATGTCTCGATTTCTCCTTTCCACATCCGCAACGCTCCGAAAACCGCTGAGTCGGCACAAAATGTGAGCATTGTCTCATTTTCAAATGCCCCTCAAGCCACGACTTCCCCTTCATCGACCCGGCACGTGTCGCATGTCCCGAATGACTTGCCGTCGAATTGCCGCGCTTTCGCCCGCTGATATCCGCCAAATTCAGCATGTCTTTCCAGTCGAATTTTTGAACGTGACGCGGTGCTGTTGTCATACTGACGTCGGCTTCGCTGGCGCTACTTGATCTTGTCTTCTTTTTTCGCTTCTTGTTACGATCAGAATCATGATTTTTGCGATGATGATGATGATGCTCTTCTGGCTCTTCGAATGCAACACTGTTTGCTCTCAAACTATCCTCCACAGCTTTCTGAAATTGTCATTTGTTCTCAGAAAATTGAAGCGCACAGAAATGTGGCATGATAGTTCAACAGGTTACGTTTTTGTTTACAAGTCAACAGGTCATGGGTTCGATTCCTCAACCGGCAATTTTTTTTTTTGTTTTTTTTTCTATTCAACAAAAACACTAGTTTTTTTCGAAAAAAAAACTCATCAGATCTGAAATTTGATGTTCAGTTCAAAAAATGTTTGATCTCGTGGCTCACAAGAGAGGGCTCCAAATCTTACCTCTAAATTTCAAGATTTCTGGTAACCTGAATAGAAAATTTCCAAAAATGAGAAATGGCAAAAATTAATTTTTTTTGGACCCCTAAATTTTCAGAGAACGCAGAGAAATCAAGGTTCACGTGTGACACGTGGCAATTTCTGCGTCATTTTTTTCTGGGACAAAACTTTAAAAACAATTTTTCAAATTTTCGGCCCGAGTCAGACTGGTTTGTGGATGTGGCTGAGATCTAAGCCTAGGCCTAAACTTGAAAATAATTAGATAATTTTTTCTAGCCTCCAAATGTTTTATCATTCCCCAAAAACTGTTGCAAGATCGATAATGTTGAAAACCCTCAAAGTGGGCGGAGCCACAGTTCCCCAAACTCACATGAATGCTTGGAACCAGGCTACCTCTTCGTCTATCCATAATTCAATCTGAAAAATGTTTTTTTTGTGAAAAAATTAGACAAAAAATGCATAAAAATCTTTTTTCCTTCAATAATGAAAAACGATTGCTGCGATAAGAGTACATACAATTTCGTGCGTGATAAGGCGGCGAAAAAATGATGAGATGGACAACATAAAATGTATTTACAAGCTAGCTAACCGACTTCGTAAAATGGTATATTCTACTAATTTTACAGTATGAAATTGGATGCCTATACCGGTACACAATTAAAATTAATTTATTATTTCATGATGTTGAGAGTCTGAACAATCTTCAAGGCGAGACGACGAAGACGCAGACGATGCAGACGAGAGCGACGGCGTTTTGTGTAGAATGGTTCGAGAACTCGTCGATGTTTTCATGTCGCGCATATCTTGTGATATCGAAAGAGACGACGAATGCAGACGTGGACGACGTTGCAGATTTGTGGCTTGGAAAGTGACGTCATCGTATTTTCGTAGTGTGTGGTCGCGGTGGAGATTGGCCATGAGTGGCGATTTGCTGACTAGGCGGTCTTCCGATGTTGGTGAGAGGTGGCAGTCGGTTGATTTTCTGGAAAAAAAATTTTAGAAAAAAAAACAAAAAAAGTTGACAGGGTGCGGCATCGAACCCTCGACCTCTCAATTTTAAATCACACAGGCAAAGTTCTGGATAGCTGCCGCAGCAGTGCAGCAGCTATGTCATCACTGGCAGGCCTGCGGCAGCGATGCGGCAGTTCTAAAAAATATTTCGGTAGACCTGCCGCAGCTATGCAACGTTTTTCTCTATACACATGCCGTTGATCTGCCGCAGGTCTACCACCAAATAATCACGAAGTTTGAGGAATTTGCTACTAGAGTTGTAATATTATACTTCTTTTCTAATTTAAATGACTTTCGTATAGTTTCCATTCTTCATGATGAGTTTTTGGGTGAGAATTTGAAAATTTATTGAAGCAAAAATAAAACAAAGTTCGGTCAAATCGGAGGATGCCGAAGAGTTGTTAATATTTACAAAGATAATACTGAAAATATATTCCGTAAAAATCGAGAATTCGGGCGAAATTAATTTTGAAAGAGAAAATCTATGAGAGCTGCAACCTTCCCGCAACATTTGAGTCACATGTTTTGACCCTGTTTTTTTTCGTTTAAAAATCCAGAAATATGTGAATTGAAAAAAACCCAGTTTTTTTTGAAGGCTTTCTTTCTAACATCGGAGAAGCTCAATTTTCCAAGGTGAGACCCAGAACGACAGCCCTGCGTACATTCCTCGGCGAAAACTTGGAATTTCACGTGGAACAATTCAAAAACACAATATTCATACAGTAATTCAGACAGCACAAAATTTTTGAAAAAGTTTTGTGTGAAAAATCACGGGGAAGGGGCATTCTAAAAACAACAATGTCCACATTTTTGGCTGAGCTTGAACCGAAGAAACACAACTTGAAAAAGAGATAGTCAGAAAAAAATCACAATAATTAATTTGACGTAGCACCGAAAAGTTGTCAAAAGTTTGGAAACCCATCAAATACCTACTGTGAGGTGGAAAGTCTGAGGTAGAACATTTTTAGAATTGAAAAAACGTGAAAACAATGAGGGGCGAGCGCAACTCTATTAAATGGTCCGAAATACATAACAATAATATTATATAGCAGGCCCAGGTGATCATAATGTTTTTTTTTTTTCATACTTTTCCACTCGATCGGCCTTTTTTGACGAGAGAAATGTTACACCTCATTTTCGAAACTCAAATTTCCATTTTCCGAATTTCCGAACTTCCGGTTTTTTTCCGAATAATTTTCGGAAAAAAATTAATTGTTAGTCGGAAAAAAATTTCCGAAGGGTCATTTTCGACCAAGCCTGTTATATAGTATAGTGTTCTCTCTCTCTAACTTTCCACATACTTAGTTCTCTCAAAAAGGTTCAAACGTTTGAAACAGAATAAAAAGTCATGACTACTGTAGGTTACGTTGTCTGCATTTGTGTTTGCGGAGTTTGTTCTCTCTCAAGACGTTTTTCGAAAGTTTTTGTGTGTTTTCCGTTTGTTTGGCGTTTTATAACTTAAATAGGTTATTCTTTTAAAAAAATAATGTAAAAATAGAACAAGAATGAGTTATTCACTGGTTTTCTGTGTAAAAATGTCGAGAAATCTCGAAACAAAGGGGGTTTCTCGCATTTTTATTGGTTTTTTGCATTATTTTTTTTTGTGAATAACTCCGTCATCGTTCAGGGAGACACTGCTGTACAAAAAAGAAAATGGGGAGGTTCAGCAACCTTGTGACTGGATTCAAAAATCTAGGTGAGTGATTGAACTTAGATCACATTATGAACTAAGACTTCTGTATCAAAACATTTAAAGTTATCTTTGGTAGTTTACACAAGTCAACCTCGACAAATACTTATTTTTCAGGAAGAAAACGACCACGCGCAGCAACCAATGATGAAAGTGATACATCCGAAGGTATTTATACAACATTTTCTTTGAACGCATTTTCTTTGAACGTTCTTTTTCAGAACAACACGCAAATGATCTGGGTGAAATGGATTTCGAGGACCATCATGAAGAAGAAGTAGAAGGAGAAGAGGAAGAAGAAGAAGAAGAGGAAGAAGAAGATGATGATAACAATGATGAAGAAGAAGATGATGATGATGAATGTTCCCAAAGCGACGAAGAAGAAAGTACAACAAGACATGTTTTGTCACGTGAGTTGTTTTGCTTTGAAAATTAACAGAGTTCAGTTCGTGTATCAAAAATTATATTATTTTACAATTTGTCAAAATTCAACAAAAAGTTCTGAATTTTTTTTTCTCACACTGACATTTTTGGAAATCAGGTGTCTGTTGGAAAAATTTTGTCAACACCATTTGACCGGAGTATAATTGTTTCTAAAGAGTTCACTTTTGTTACTCAATTTTTTTCTTGATCTTTAATGTTAGTAGGTAGTTTCGGCGTCCACAGCAGGCTTGGTCGGAAATGACCCCTCGTAAATTTTTTACCGACTTAGTTTTTCCGAAAAATTTAGTCGGAAATTTTCCGACTTTAAAATTCGGAATTTTTTTTCCGATGGAAATTTTCCCAAAATTATTCGAAAAAAAAACCGGAAATTCGGAAAAAAATCGGAAAAATGGAAATTTAAATTTGGAAAATCAGGCTTCACTTTTTTCTTGACAAAAGAGTTTGTTTTTCGGAAATTCCGACTTTTTTTCGGAAATTTTACGACGGAAAAAAATTTCCGAATTCAAAAGTCGGAAAATTTCCGTCGGAAGAAATTTCCGAGTTTAAAAGTCGGAAAAACCGGAAAATCAGAAATTCCGATTTCCGATTCCGACCAAGCCTGGTTCACAGATTCACTCTCATAACAGTTAAAGACTTCGGATTCACATAAATCGTTCTTGTAGAAAGTTCGTTACACGAACTGGTTTCTCGGGCTACTGATCCGGCGTTGGTAACGGTAGCGTCAGCTTTGCTTGAGCACGAATCTCAAGTTGGTTTCAAACGTCGATGTCTTATTTTGCCTTCCGACCAAAAGCATCAGGCTAAAATGTTGTGGGAGTCCACTATCGGAGGTTATTCCAGATCTTATTTTTGTACCAAATGTAACAAAACGTTGCGTCAACGTCAGTCTTGGTAGACCACTATTTTTTGTTTGTTGAGACATACTTTAGTTTTTAGTTGTGCAGAAGTGGCAACATTTATCCGTGTCCCAGTAGATAACCAACTCCAGTGTTTGGCAAAAGCGAACATGGAAGAAATTTTGAAAGTAAGAGAAGAAATTCGTTCTGGTGAAGAGACGAATCATCCACTAACGGGTGATCATTTGAGAGTTGGAATGGACTCTGAAAAGTCAACCGAACTTGATCTAACCTTGATTGGTAGTGTTGATGGTGTTACTTTGAATGGACACACAAAGTTCGTATTTTTCGCAGCTCGTTTCCAACAAAACTCAAAACATTTTTAGCAAAAAAATTTGGCCTGTTTCGTTCATCAATGCTGATACGAACTGTGCAAATATGCAAAAAGCGACAAACGTTGTTCTTTCTGGTATCGTTGTTAGTAAAATTGATCCATCCACTGTAGTTTGGAACCGGATTCTCCCTATGGTTAAAAGTGACATCGAGAATTTTTCCACTTTTATTGATGGCAAAAGAGTGCGCTACACTATCCGATCTTTTGTAGCAGATCAGCCGGTAAACTCTCGCATTTATTTTGATACGTGTACACTTAGTTTAGGCAAAAAGAAGTCTTTTTGGTATGAAAGCGGCTCACTCCAAATTCACATGCTTTTACTGTTTCGCAGCAGAAACGTTCTATAAGAAAAACGGAGCAGGTGATTTAGATAAAATAGAAAATGAAAATAAATGTGCAAAATTTTAAAGAACGTTGCCGTCACAGTAAAGAAGAAATGATTGATGACGCGAAATGTCATCGTAACGGATTCAATTTAACGTACGCTGAAGTACTCGAATTTGTTTTAACATTCCAAACTATTTTGGATCTTCTTCACAACTTCGGAGAAGGAGTTTTTGTCATGTTTTTGAAAGGTATTAGAGGTGTTCAGTTGACAAAAAAGTATGTAAAAAAAACAGTTACTGTGAAGTGTTTTTTTCCGAGAAAGTTCACGAAAAACCTTCTGAAATTTGATTAAATTAACACAAATGTAACGTCTTCGACAATGTCGTTTTTTTTTTCAACTGGACAAATTCCTTTTGTACAGTGTGTATTTTTCGGTAGCTCAATTTTTGGCCTCAAATATTTTGAGCATTTTTTGTGATATGTCAAGTCAATTTTCGTACATCCAAAAAACTGTCGGATCTAAAAAAATGGACAAAAACATTGAGATTCGAGAATACACACTGCGCTCTGTAAAAGCAATCTTACTACTCGGCGATTTCAGAAGCGAGATTATTGAAAAAAAAATCGGATGACTCGTACAAAAAAAAGTACGATTTGTTCGACAACGAAAAAACCCGCTTCCTGCAATTTTCAAAAAAGGTGATTTTACCTAGTGAATATGTTTCCGATACTTGTCGAAATGGCACAAACAAAATGAACGTGAGTACTTCTCAATGTTCAACAATCACATAATTTTGATACGATTTTAAGCATTTCCGTTCAACCGTGTTTTTAACTGCATTCTGTAGTGATGTTTTCAAACCATTAGCTAGACTTGTTATCTCCATTCTTTCCATGATCACAAACACTATGATGTCAAATTCCGAAGTAGAAGAGGAATACTACGGAGAAATGTGCTATTCGCTGCAAGTTTTATTGAGTGATAAATACGAACAGTATTTAACGATCAAAATGCATGTAGGCAACATTTTTTTCTAAATAAAAAAAACAGAGCCAGGTTTTAGGAGATTATCTATCACCTTCCATACTGTATGAAAATGTTCGGCAACATTTCTTGTTTGTCTACTACAACTTTTGAAACGCTTTACAAATTCATTCTTGGTGATTATAAAACGACGATCACTAACGGCTTCTGCGAATATGCCTGTTCCAGGTAAAACATAGGGGGGTGAGAGGCCATTTTTTGAGAGCCCGGCCCAAGTTTTTCGAGGTTTCGACTTTATTTGACGATAGTCTCGGCTTTTACCGGCTTTCGGCTTATCTCTCTTTTAATTAATTAGTCTTGTAGTGTAGACGAAAGTTTTCATTCAGATTCTTACTGAATTGTGCGATCCGGCGCGAAGTAATTTCAAGATACGAACGTGGACCAACTGATTTGATTAGAGACTTTTTAATTTTGACGCCATCCATGCGACCTTCAAAGATAACTCAATGCACTCAGCTCATTCCACAGTCACAACTGAATGCGTCAGATATTGTTGACGTGGACGGTTTGGTTTCCTATTACGGTTCCATAGTTTTCTGTTACGCGAAGTTTTCGTCACGAGAATACACTGGAGTAAAGACCAACGACATTTGTTTTATTAATCATGATTCGATCAAGTGTGGTCGCTTCGTTTGTGCCATCGAAAAAAATGAACAAATCAACGTTCTCATCGAACCGTTGACAGAAACATCAAACGCGTTCAACTCTTTCGAAGAAGATATGCAAGATCTCGAAACGCACATTGAAAGAGATCACGCAGAACGTGTTGTAGAACATATGCGAGGAAACACTGGTATTTCTGAAGGAGTTTGGTCAGGAGAAAGATTGGCTGTTCACGTAGACAGTGTGAGGGGAATTGGTTGTCACGTTTCGATTCAATCTCGTGTCGTGTGTCTTCAATTATCCGGAGTTCCAGTACATGCCTAGTTTTAATATTTTGTTGCTATTATCAATGTTTTTTTTAATGAACTACCGAACTGAACTCTGTGCATGATTTACATGACTTGATGTTTCATATTTTTATTTCAGGATCATCCGTTCCGTGTTCAATGCATTGTTGAATTTCATCGTCATTTATTGTTGCAGATTTTTTCTCTTTATATTTTCCTCTTCTCTGTGTTCCCCTTTTTGATGGAACGGGAAGCGGCAGGGCTGTCGTTCTGGAGCCCACCTGGGGAAATTTAGTTGAAAAATGGAGAAAACTGACGAGAAAGATCAAATTCCAACACCTGTGAAGCTGAATTTACCCATTTTTTTTGGGGCCCAGAACGACAACCCTGGGAAGCGGGAAATATTAACATTGATTTTTCGGAAACTCTGAAAATCAAAAAATCGGAAATTTTTTTTTTTTTTTTTCCATTCTAAATTTTTCCATTCTAAATTCTAAATTTCCATTCTAAATTTTTCGCTTCCTATTCTGATCAAGTTTGTTCCGTAAAACTGTAATCTCAATTATTTTCTCCAGTTATTTGGAAAGATTAAACCTCTAGTTTTACAGAAAACGCTCGAAAATGGCATCAACACCATCAAGAACGTCATTCGTCGATAAAAGTGCCAATAAAAAATCGTCGTCTTCGGGATTCACACCAATGGATTATTTGAACAGGCAAAAAAAGGTAAGCCTTTTTTTATGAGACAACTTGAAGGTCTCATTTGTTTCAATTCTAACTCTGATTAAAATAATTTTTCGTTCTTAACTGTTTCAAAACTCGCAGTGAAAATAAAAACTATTTTTCAGAGAGAAGCTGATCGACAAATGAAAAGAGAAGAGGAAGAGAAAAAATCATGGCGAAAAGGAGAGGGGCAAAGCAGGAAGAGACCGAAAATTAGCCATGAAAATGAAACAGAAGAGGTCAGTTTTTTAACACCACACTTCGTAATATTTCAATTTTTTCATTATGGGCATATTCACAAGAAAAAAAACAATAAAAAACAAAAATTGGTTATTCACCTCATTTGTGTATAAAATTATGTCGAGAAACCTCGAAAAAAGGGGGATTTTTCGACATTTTTCGACATTAGGTGAATAAACTGTTTGTGTTTTTTATGGGGTTATTCAGTTGAAAAAAAATATGTTAAAATATAATAAAAAAAAAACAAAATATTGAAAAAAATTGAATTTTTTGTGTTATTTTATCATTTTTTAACATTTTTTCTTGTGAACAAGCCCATTAATAATTACAAAGCAACATTCCGATCTTTCAAAAAAATGTCAAGAATTTTTTAATACCAAAGATTCCGACATTTTTTCGTTCTTTATTTTTGTTTCAGAAACGATAATTTTTTAAAATTTTTCTGGAAATGAAGAAATAAAATGAAAATCAAAGATGCGCTTACCTCGACCAAAGACGTGGAATATTCGGAAAACGTGGAATTCCACGCGGCACATATTCAGAACACAAAGTTCATACAATAATTCAGATATCACAATATTTTTCAAAAAGTTTTCTGTGAAAAATCACTAGGGACATTCTGAAAATGAGGATTTTCACGTTTTTGGCCGAGGTATGAACATTTTCAAAATGTCTTCTGTGATTTTCCAGATGAAAAATCTCGAAAAATTTTCTGTTGTCTGGATTGAATTCCATTCCACGTAGAAACTTTATATTTTGAAATTGCTCTCAGTTAAATTCCACGTTTGGTTGAGGTATGGGTTGAGACAAAAATCTTACAGAATACTGAAAATGATATGGTTGATCCGTTGACAAATACGGAAAGCGAAAATGGTGGCTCAAATGATCAAACCAGAAAAAACGCTCAACCATTAAAAAACAAAGGAAAATCTAACATTTTCGAAGTAGCAAGACGAGTTTATTGGGACGAGAGCAACGACTGTTGTTTCGGTTTGGACAAAATCGAAGTAAGTTTCATTTAAATATAAGGATTTGATCTAAACAAGAATTTTTCACCCACTCATTTACAGTGACTTTATGATAACCTACGGGCAGTTGGGCAAACATTTTGATCGTAGAAAAAGAGGATAATCGGGGGGTGTTTGTTAAAATTTTTTGAATTTTTTTGTCAATGTGAAAAAAACGAAAAATATAAATCCTCTGAAAACATACCTGGCCTAAGACGGGAAAAAGCACCGTGTCATTTTTTTTGGTCGAAAATTCACAGTGACATTTTCAAGAAAAATCAGAAATTTAAAGCCATTTTTCTCTTACTCGGGTTTTTTGGTCATTATGCACAATGAAGAAAATTTTTTCCCAAGATTTGCACAGTGGCAAAATTTTTGAGAAATTTTGGTACCCTCTTGGGTCAGGTATGTCTGAAAATACAATATTTATGATAAACTTGTTTTGTTTTTCTGATTCTCGAAAAAATGTCAATGTGAAAAAACTTCTGAATTGTTGATATGGTCCAAAATTCCTTCTTACACAAAGGGGTTTTTTACGGTTCAGATCAATAGCCATAATTCCAAAGCCTAAAATCTTTAAAAATTTCAGACCAATTTTGCGAAAATGAAGTTAACCAAAAAGTGGAACGAGGATGAGTTTCTGTTGTTGGCGGATGAAGTGAAAGAAAACCAAAGCTTGCGTGATTTGTATCTTTTAGAAGCATTGAAATGTAGAATAGTGAGTGATAAATTGAATGAAACAAAATTACTCTGCATTATTAAGAAAAACAATAAGCTGGAAGATTTGCCAAAAACTGATGAAACTACTGGTGTTGAATTGGTGAGTGATGAGTTCAAATCTGAGATAGTTTTTTTTTTCAGACATATTTCCGCTTCAAACTGTTAGATAAACACAAAGATGCTGTTTTTGAAACTCCGTCCGGAGTTAAAATTAAGTTCGCAGATATTTTTGTGAAAGAAAACACTTTCACGTCGGTTTGCTACGATACTGTAGTTCGCGAGACCATGGCACGCATTCTTGACCACGTATGTTTGTTTCAGTGTTTCATTAATGTTAGCTATTTTTTTCAAGATGGTTGTCATCGACAAGTTCGCCTGCACATACACGCCACCGCCGAAAAAAACGGAAAAGGCAACAATGGTGCCGTTGTCCGAAGATTTTCTCATCACAAACGGAGGTACGTTTTTTCGGTTCAATTTAAAAAAAAAAATATTTGTAGAGAATTATGAAAACAAAATTCACAACTAGTACAACAGATAAAAGTTTTACTGTTCTACCAGGTTTATTGTACAACAATAAAAACTTTACCGCCAAATTTTCTTTAGTTTTTAGGCGAAACCCACAGTCTTATTTTTCGATAACTTTTCTTTCATCAAGAACAACAAGACTTTTTCGGAATGTTCCGAGTTTTTGCCGAAATAGTCAGAAATTTCGTTGCGCAAACAATAATTTCTTTCTGTTCAAAGTTTCTTCTTTTCCGGAAAGAAAACTCGAAGAATTCCAACCCAGAATGAAGACAGTTCGTTAAAGTTTTCTGTTCACTTTTTGAAAGTTCCAATTAGAACGTGATATTTTCAGATGTTATTATGAATGGGTGTGATATCGATTTTGAAAATGATCAACAAAAACATGCGCAGATGAACAGAACCATCGACGTAATCCGAAGTAAGACAACGAACTATTTGTAAGTTACACCTATGCTTAGATAATTTTTTTTTTTGAAAAAAAATTTCAGAAACAAATATCGTCAGTTCTACAAATCAAAATATGGTGATCGAAATCTCGATAGCATGAAGAGCGAGATGCTCGACGCTTTGGAGAAGGCTGAAGAAGGAAATTCAAGCGAGTGAATTCGCCATTTTTTATCAAATTTTTAATTGTTTTGTTTTTGTTGTTATGTTATGAAAAAATTTGTTGTTGACAAGTTTCCTTTTTTACGCAGAAAGCATTTACTAGATCGCAACCCAGCTAGAGAAGGATCCGAGAGGTGAAGCACAATCTTCACTTAGAATGCCTGCCGCACTCCTGCCGCACTAATACCAGACCGTGAACGGTATACGTCAGGCAGGTACCACGCATCGATGCCGCAGTTTTGTTGCTGGCATCGCTACGGCAGAGGTGCGGCAGCTGTCCAGAACTTTGCCTGTGCACTAGCCTAACCTGCTAAACTACCACGCCACATTTTCAACGCATTCAAATTTCCATGAAAAGTAAGAAACTCACAACGCCTTCGACACAATTTCCACCGGTGTATCTGGCAAAGAATAGGTCGATACAAAAATATCCGAGATTTTTTTCGAATGTTTGCTCCTCAACAACATCACAATCTCTTCTGATACATGACTGATTGTGTCGATTTTCCCCTCCAAATCATAAATTCGTCCCTTCAGCGAAAAATTCTCTTGCATCAAATCTTGTACGCGTTGACACGTTAACTCAGTTCTGCAAAATCAAAAAAATCAATAAACCTTAGGCTTAGGCCTAAGCTTAACTCACAGATCGGCAGTGTTCAACACCTCTCCATCGTTTTTTCGAACTCGTTTGATGCGAGTTAGTGTGTCGATACAATCTTCTTCGAAATCTTGCATTCGCTTCATCTCGTCTTCACTGACCAGCAGTTCTGAAAAAATTTGAAAAATTTTTGGAAAAAAAATTTGAAACCGTTTTTTTAGGGATTTTCGGGCCGACCCATTTTTCTCGGGCCGATATTTTTGGCTTAGATTTTTCCTCTACCGTGAGGGATTTTCGAGCCGGTCCAGTTTTTTTCCAACAGGCCTAGTTTTTTTTCGAGCTGACCAAAATTTTATCTTTAGAAAGCCTAGATTTTTCGGGCCGACAGATATTTTCGGGCCGGCCCAGTATTCCAACAGGTCTAGTTTTTTCGGGCCGGCACATATTTTTTTCTGGCCAGTCAAGTTTTTTCTAGTAGGCCTAGTTTTTTTCGGGCCGGTCCCAAATTTTCAGACCAGAATTTTTTTCTGGTTGTTCTTTTTCGGTCCGGCCCAGTTTTTTTCGGTCCGGGATGTTTGTTTTTCGGCCCGACATATTTTTCGGGCCGGCCCAGTTTTTAGGGCCAGCCCAATAGTTCCAAACTCACTGATTGAATATTCGGAAATAATTCGATACGTATTCTTCTTGATATTTCTCATATTATACAGATAGATGGCAAAATTGGCGGCATGCGCAAAAATACTAAAAGGAGGCGGGAGAAACGGGCTGTCATGATATTCCATGAGTTGTTGATATCGTTGAAAAAGCCAAATCTCTTTGGATCTTTCGATCAGATCATTATAAATGTTGCTGAAAGTTTTTTTGAAAAAAAATAGAGCAAAAAAGTTTCAATTTACTTGAAAATAGCGATGAGCAAATTCAACAGCAAAATGTTGGCGACGAGCAGAAAAACGACCATCAAAAAAGGCGGTATAAAATATCCTGGCACACAGTTCGACCCCTCATCACCGCACGTATCAATCTCACCCGCATACACCTCACCGTACAACATGAAATAGGGTTTGTAGAAGATGTTCCGCACCAGAAGCCAACTCCATTTTTTGTTCGGAAAACTGATGGCTTGTCGATTGACACCGAAGGCCATGAGGGTGACGAGGAGGAGGACGACGATGTAGCACATTGACCAGATCATTTTGGCCGCCATTTGGATGTAGGGACCGAGAAGAGGGTGCACGGAGAGGTACTCGAATGTCTGCAGAAACATTTGATAGACTTCTGGGAGAAAAGTTTGCATTTTTTTGTCGTTTTTTGTGGAAAAAATCTTGAAAAATTCAAAAAATTCGAGAATATTTTTGTCAAAAACATTTGGCGTCATTTTTGATTACTGTAACCTGAAAAATTTCAGAAAACTACAGTAATCTTGGATTTTTCAAAATTAAATGAAATTTTAACTTTTTTTTGCCCCCAAAATTTCAAAATTTTTGAGAATTTTCAAAACTACAGTAGTTCTAGACTTCGAAGTTCAAATTTTTGCTTACTGTAGTCTCAATAGTTTGTATTTAAAAAAATGATGAAACTACAGTAACCCAAAATCGAAACTCAAACATTTCTGGGTCGAAATTTTATAATTTTTGAGAATTTTCAAAACCACAGTACTCAAAATTCTCAGTTTTTTTTTAATTCGAATTTTTCGCGCCAAGATTTTTCAAAGTACAGTAACCTCGAGGAGCAGATTTCAATTTTTCTCTGGTTACTGTAGTTTTGAATAGTTCGTAAATAAAATTCAAAATTCCCAACAAAAAACTCAAAAATTTCTGGGCCAAGATTTTTTTAAATTTTTGCGAATTCAAAAAACTACAGTACTAAAAATTCTCAATTTTCAATTTCGAATGTTCTCCAAAGTACAGTAACCTTTGAACAGAACATTATACAGATTTCAGAATGTCTGGTTTGGGTTACTGTAGTTTTGAAACGTTCAGAAAAATGTGTCAAAACTGACTACAGTATTCACATTTTCTATGTTACAAATTTTTATTCTTGAAAACCCATGTTCGAGCTCTCAAAAACCCAACCTTCATGTAGAAGAGCACATTACTACAGCACAAAAAAACACGACCATGACTCATCTGATAACCATCGCATAGCCGAAACGCATATCCGACGTGGAAGAAGAGTAACGCGGCTGACGTCCAAATATTGTACCATTTCGAATAGAACGTTCTCATTTTTTCCGTTATTCGCGAACCGTCAGATGTCAGCATCTGAAAAAAAACGTGCTGGTACAAAAAAAACAAAAAAAAAATTGCGTGTGTGGGGAATCGAACCATCGACCTCTCACGCTATAAACAAAAGCCTAACCTGTTGAACTACGACGCGACATTTTTTTGTGCTCTAATTTTCTTTGAGATGGAAGACTTTTTTCTTTCTTTTCTTGATTTAAACAACAGTTTTTAAGCCTCACCTTTCTCAAATGCTCAACCGACGAGGTGACACAATAAACAAACGTCATCCATTCATAAGTGGTCGCATATTTAGGTGTCTCAACTAACAGGATAACAGTCTGCGCGGTGAGAAAAATCAAAAACGCAAAACACCACGACCAGAATTTTGTGATCGGTGCCGAGTAGAAGGCTTGGAATCGTTCGACGATAGTGAGCTTCGGTTCTCGTTTAAACATCATACTCGACGAACTTCCATAGACACTGGCTCCACAACTGTTTTTTCGTGATGAGACGATGGTCACTTTTTTTGGCTGAAAACTTTCCTCCTCGTTTTGAAGTTTGAACGAGGCTCGTTTCGCGGTTGATGGGGAGGTTTTCACATCGTTTCGCATCATTTCCAAACTATTCTCATCTTTTTCCAACTCCTCACTGCCTTTCGGCGCAACTGCGCGCTTCGGCTTAAACGCCATTTTCAAAACAGCCGGCGGGAAGAACAGTGCGGTCAGGACACGTAGATTCGAACCGCTTCGAACGCGCAACGAGCCGTGCCACAACTCGGCGAGCAGAATCTGACAGCACGGATGGGCGAGGAACGACTTGGTGTTGGCGAGAACGGCCAGCGATAGACAGTTGTGATTTCCCCAGTGAGGAAGTTCCATGCGCAAGAGACGTAAGGTCCACTCGTTGTCGTTGCGGTAGCATTGGTCGAGCAGTTCGATTGCATCTTCGCGGCAAGCTCTGGAAAGTTTTGGGCGTGGAATTTTTGGTAAAAATATTAGAAATTTGGAAAAATTTAGGCGGAAACACCGAAAAACGGGGCCAAGCAATCAGAAAACCGGTCCGAAACATCAAAATATCGGGCCGAAAAGTTGAAAAATCGGGCCGAAAAATTAAAAAATCGGGCCTAAAATTTAAAATACCGGGTCCAAAAACTGAAAAACGGACCAAACCATCGAAATTCGGGCTCAAATTTCAAAAAATCGTGCCCAAACATGAAAAATCGGACCCAAAAATCGAAAAATCGGGTTGAATTATCAGAAAATCAGGCCCAAACTAAAAAATTCGGCCCGAAACAATAGAAATACGGGCCCGAACACTGAAAAATCGGGTCGGAAAATCAAAAACCGGCCCTAAAAATCAAAAAATCGGGCCAATATTGAAAAAAAAATCGTGCCCAAATATCAGATCCAAACAATTCCCGGGTTGTGCGCACTGACATCATTCAATGTGTCTCTAAAAGTTGGCCCCCATTTGTAGACAAATATCAACTCACATAGCATTCTCAAAAAGTTTCTTCGACTCCACCACATCAAGATACTCATCCTCAGCAATTTTCGCCGTCGCCTTATAAAGCCTCACCGCAATCAAACTCTTCGCCATCGCATCCTCTCCATGTACCCACATACATTTTGCCATTCCGTGTCTCCTCGTAAGCACCGCCCATATCAGCAGATCGTTGAACGGATAGGAAAATCCAAAATTCTGATCATCAATACTCTCCCGATCTTCGTTTTTCTTCTTGAACAAATCTCGTTGAAACCGTTTTTTATGATGATAAAAATAACTGTTCTGGTTTGCCCTCTTATACTTGTCATATTTAGCTTTAAAGGCTCTTGACGTATAATAATGTTTGAACGCATTACCCATCAGCTTTTCAATAACACTGCCGATTAGTGGAAGTGTTAGGTAGGTATGCGACCCAACCGAATTGAAATCAATGAACCAGTTTCTGACACAATGAGGACTTGAAATGTCATCCATGTTATACAGATTTTCCATAGTATTGATTGTCAGAAAAGTGTTCATTGATACACCATTCTCCAGAAAACATTCCACAAAATCCACACGATCTAATAAAAGCGCATCGTTCATCGCTTTTTGCAAAACACTGCTCGACCATTTCCGACCGTTTGAGAAGAGACAACTTTTCGCCAAATCTACTCGATTCCATGATAATGTTAAAGCTAGTTGCTCATCAGGAGGGAGGTTTTGTTTCTGGAGGACTGTTGACAAAATTACATAGTCGACATCTTCCTCCTCTTCTTCGCCACATCGGAAAATTCGTAACTGAAATTTGAAAAAAATAAAAAAAATTTCGTCAGCGTTGGGAAGCGAACCATAGCCTTCCCCCTCCTAGTCAACAATCTCCCCAAGTACACCGCACGCACACATTAGAAAATCAAACATTTTTCGAATATCTATTTCACTCACCAAATCCTTCCTCGCCGCACACTGTCGAATCTTCTCAAACAGCTCATCACTATGCTGTTCGGAGAACACCATCTTAATCAGGATATTCAAACGATTCCCAACTTCACTGGCAAACGTTCCATCCGCATTAATATACCTTGCGGCGAACGCAAGAACATCCGACGCTCTTCCACTTCCATCGCAGACAATCGCCGGGATGTCGGGCTTCATCGTCACATAGTCGTGAACCGCATTAATCGAACTGATGCCACCTTCAAGAAGTGTGCAAACCACCGGCACTTTTCGCTCATTACACCCGTACGTGGCGATATGATTCTCGAGATTTTGTCGAAGATGCAGATCCGCCCCGAACCTGCCAACAGTTCCATTGTCAGCGAGAAGAAAGTACGAGTGTCGATCGTTTAAAACTCCCACATTTGCATTCGCCGACAAACTATGAACATCATACGAGACCATGTCGTTTTTTCGGATCAATCGTTCGCGTCGCTTGATAACTCCCCACGGCGCGATGCCGATTGTGACGATTTGCGAACGCATTCTTGCCGATATTCCTGCTTCATCTAGTGCTTTTGCCACGTGGCGAACTACTCCCGAGTCGAAGCCACTTGTAATAATCCATGCGCCTGTGGTTTGCGCAGCCTTGAGCATTCCTTTTCGGAATAATCGACCAAGTCGTTCTTGAAGTCTGGAATCTAGATTTGACCTTATTTTCTAACTAGTTTTTTAGGTCTGGACCACTTTTCCAGTTCTAAAAAGTGGAAATACAAGGTCTGGACCACTTTTCCAGTTCTAAAAAGTGGAAATACAAGGTCTGGACCACTTTTCCAGTTCTAAAAAGTGGAAATACAAGGTCTGGACCATTTTTCCCGTTCTAAAAAATTGGAAATACAAGTCCGGGACCACTTTTCCCGTTCTAAAAAGTGGAAATACCAGTCCGGGACCACTTTTCCAGTTCTAAAAAGTGGAAATACAAGGTCTGGACCACTTTTCCAGTTCTAAAAAGTGGAAATACAAGGTCTGGACCACTTTTCCAGTTCTAAAAAGTGGAAATACAAGGTCTGGACCACTTTTCCAGTTCTAAAAAGTGGAAATACAAGGTCTGGACCATTTTTCCCGTTCTAAAAAATTGGAAATACAAGTCCGGGACCACTTTTCCCGTTCTAAAAAGTGGAAATACAAGGTCTGGACCACTTTTCTCGTTCTAAAAAGTGGAAATACGAGGTCTGGACCACTTTTCTCGTTCTAAAAAGTGGAAATACAAGGTCTGGACCATTTTTCCCGTTCTAAAAAGTGGAAATACAAGGTCTGGACCATTTTTCCCGTTCTAAAAAGTAGAAATACGAGGTCTGGACCATTTTTCCCGTTCTAAAAAGTGGAAATACAAGGTCTGGACCACTTTTCTCGTTCTAAAAAGTGGAAATACGAGGTCTGGACCACTTTTCTCGTTCTAAAAAGTGGAAATACAAGGTCTGGACCATTTTTCCCGTTCTAAAAAGTAGAAATACGAGGTCTGGACCAGTTTTCCCGTTCTAAAAAGTGGAAATACAAGGTCTGGACCATTTTTCCCGTTCTAAAAAGTGGAAATACAAGGTCTGGACCATTTTTCCCGTTCTAAAAAGTAGAAATACGAGGTCTGGACCACTTTTCTCGTTCTAAAAAGTGGAAATACAAGGTCTGGACCATTTTTCCCGTTCTAAAAAGTGGAAATACAAGGTCTGGACCATTTTTCCCGTTCTAAAAAGTAGAAATACGAGGTCTGGACCACTTTTCTCGTTCTAAAAAGTGGAAATACAAGGTCTGGACCATTTTTCCCGTTCTAAAAAGTGGAAATACGAGGTCTGGACCACTTTTCTCGTTCTAAAAAGTGGAAATACAAGGTCTGGACCATTTTTCCCGTTCTAAAAAGTGGAAATACAAGGTCTGGACCATTTTTCCCGTTCTAAAAAGTAGAAATACGAGGTCTGGACCACTTTTCTCGTTCTAAAAAGTGGAAATACAAGGTCTGGACCACTTTTCTCGTTCTAAAAAGTGGAAATACAAGGTCTGGACCATTTTTCCCGTTCTAAAAAGTGGAAATACAAGGTCTGGACCATTTTTCCCGTTCTAAAAAGTAGAAATACGAGGTCTGGACCACTTTTCTCGTTCTAAAAAGTGGAAATACAAGGTCTGGACCATTTTTCCCGTTCTAAAAAGTGGAAATACAAGGTCTGGACCATTTTTCCCGTTCTAAAAAGTAGAAATACGAGGTCTGGACCACTTTTCTCGTTCTAAAAAGTGGAAATACAAGGTCTGGACCATTTTTCCCGTTCTAAAAAGTGGAAATACGAGGTCTGGACCACTTTTCTCGTTCTAAAAAGTGGAAATACAAGGTCTGGACCAGTTTTCCCGTTCTAAAAAGTGGAAATACAAGGTCTGGACCATTTTTCCCGTTCTAAAAAGTGGAAATACAAGGTCTGGACCATTTTTCCCGTTCTAAAAAGTAGAAATACGAGGTCTGGACCACTTTTCTCGTTCTAAAAAGTGGAAATACAAGGTCTGGACCATTTTTCCCGTTCTAAAAAGTGGAAATACAAGGTCTGGACCATTTTTCCCGTTCTAAAAAGTAGAAATACGAGGTCTGGACCACTTTTCTCGTTCTAAAAAGTGGAAATACAAGGTCTGGACCATTTTTCCCGTTCTAAAAAGTGGAAATACGAGGTCTGGACCACTTTTCCAGTTCTAAAAAGTGGAAATACAAGGTCTGGACCATTTTTCCCGTTCTAAAAAGTGGAAAAAAAAACTTTAGAAAAAAGTTTCCAGATTTTTTGGCCCGATTTCATCCTCAAAATTTCATACTTTTTTCCTCGAACAATTTTGCAAAAACTCAAAAAATTCTCCAACTTTTATACAAAAAAAAAACTCACTCAAAATTGCTCATTCCTCCATGAACTGTGATGACAAGTTTCGGCGGTTCCAAACCCCAAACTTTTTCCATCAAATACATAATATCAAGTGGATCAGAATCATATGACAATCGAACGTATTGACCTTTGTGAGCATGAGCTCCACCCTAAAAATTTCATTTTTTGGCTCCAAAAATTTGAGGAAAAAACCAACCTGAAAAACAATGGTTCCAAAAGCATCTGTTGCTGATGTCTGAGTATTATTGGCAATTGTCCAAGTTTCAGTATCATCCACTTTGAAACGTGGGAACACGTAGAAACGTGTCTGACTCGCCGCCGAGTGCGACGTCAACAATCGACCACATCCACATCGATCCGGATCTTTTGACTGACTTACGAAACGAACACATTCTCGTTTTTCGAAGGTGTTCTCGATCCAGGGTTGAGAGAGTTTTTCCGACTGAAAATGTTGGTAACAAATTGTTGGCTCGCGCAACATTTATTTTTTTGTGTGATTGAGAAATGAGAAATATCATTTCCTAGATTTTTCGGGCCGGACCGAAAAATTTCTCAGAATTTCATATTTTCTAGATTTTTGGACCGGGTCAGAAATCTAAAGGTGAGCTGAGAATTTCTCGAACTGAAATTTTAGACCGAAGTCTTACTGACTTCGGTCTAAAATTTTCAATTTTCAATATTCAAAATTGTAGAAATTTTCCAGAAAATATGAAAAAAATACCGTATCAAAAACTCAGGCCCTCGGTTTGAGACACAAAGTTGTTCTAGAAAAGTTTTAAATTTCTTGCTCCAAAAATAGGAATTTTTCAGGCTATTCAAAAAAAGTTGAGGCCGGAGTATTTTTGACCAGGCTGAAATTATATAGGCCAAAAAATTTAGGCTGAAAAATTAAGCCTAACACGATCGGGCCTGATATTTTGAGCGTCCAAGAAAAAATTTCAAAAACTTTTTTCATAAAAAAAGGTTTGAATTTCTAAAAAATTTTTGACCGGACCGAAGTTTTACAGGCCAAAAAATTTAGGCTGAAAAATTCAGATCAGGTGGAAATTTGACCGGGCCAAAAAATCTCAAATTTTTAATTTTCAAATTTTCAGAAAATATCGCAAGACTCAAAAAAAAGTTGGTCTGGAAAAGTTTTAAATTTCTAAAAACCACAACGGGTCAAAATCTGAAAATTTTCAGGTTTTTCAAAAAAATTTGAGTCGAAAAATTAAGCCTAACACGATCGGGCCTGATATTTTTGGCGCAAAAAAAAATTTCAAAAACTTTTATCAACAACAAGTTGTTGTTTCGGTTTTTTTTCAAAACTTGACTCACCAGCTCTCTCGCAAACAAGTTGGGATTCTCAAGCAGCTTGATAGTAGACTTCCTCGAAACATGATCAGATCTAAACGACGAGACACTGTGTATCGTATTATTACCATTACACACCGAATTTCGGGGAACATTGAGTAGCCGGAGAAACGACGACGTTCTTCTAAACACTACACACTTCTAAGCCTAAGCCTAAGCCTCACTTTAACTCACTTTCGATCCTCTATCTCATCCGAAACATCTTCCGATGATAATAACAACGAATTTGTCGCCTCCTCATTCATCGGTCCTTCATTCAACATGAAAAAAAGAATGTTTCAAAAATAAAAAGGGTATCAAAAATGATGAACTATGCAAATTTTGTGGGGGTGATTAATATGCGAATAATAATTTATATTGATCAACAAAAGATAAATGATGATAACATTCTAAATCCGCCAAAAAACACTGATTTATCAATAATGTTTATTTACTCAGTTTGTAGCAAAAACAACAAATTATTTTCAGAAAGGTAGACAAAACTAGTTTTGACCGATTGATTGATTGATTGTGGAGGTGTATGATAAGCGCAAAAGATTTATGGGGGTTCCGCGGGAAAAAGGTCTGGAAGTTTTTGGAGAAAAAAAGATTTGTTGGAAAAAGGCCATCTAGATTTCTCGGGCCGGCCCGAAAAATATCTCAGAATTTCGGGTTTTCTAGATTTCTCGGGCCGGGCCAGAAATCTAACATAGAACCTATGACTTCGAAAATCTAATTATTTTGAAAAAAACATGACTTTTTTTGTCTGCGTCTCGCAACTCTAACACAAGCAAAATTTTTTGGAAACCAATTTTTGAAATTTACACAGATAAGGCTAAAATTTAGGGCCGGTCTGAAAAACCTTTTTTTCTGAGAATTTTTTCCCCCTGAAAATCTAGACCGGTCTGAAAAAGTGAGGCCTATTTTCAAAAATCTGAAAATTCCCAGAATTTTGAACGAAAAAAATTTCCAGAAAACTTATATTTTCATGGTCAGTCAGTTTTTTTTCTGAACTCCCAATTTTTACAAATTTCGGGCCGGTCTGAGAAACAGACCCTGTTTTCAAAAATCTAGAAACTCCAAGAATTTTGAACCAAACATTTTTCAGAAATTGTTCCTTAATAAAAAAAGTTTTGAAAGAAGAAGAATGATGAGTGCAAGGCCAAAACAACAAAAAAACCAAGAGGTAGAAAAAGAGTCAAAAAAAAGAGACAAAAAAGTGAAAAAAAAAACAATATTAGAAAACTGAGCAGATGGTGAAGAATGAATGAATGAATGAATGAGCACAAGAAGGCACACAGATTGTTGACTCCGCCCACTTTTTGTATGCGACGCAGGTGCAAAAAAGGGGCGGGGTCAGAGTGACTTCCCAGAGATAGCCATCTGCTTGTGTTCATTCTATTACTCATTCATTCACCTTTTGCTCAGTTTTCTAATACTTTTTTTTTAATTTTTTTTTGATCGTTTTGACTCTTTTTTTCTTCTCTTTTTTTTTCCGGGCCAAAAATTAAAAGTCTATGGTTTCAGACCGGCTCGAAATGTTGACCTTATCTGTTATGTTTTTAAAACTAAATTTTGGTCTGAAAATGGTTTTTTGTTTGAAAAATTCATTTTTTTGTCAAAAATGTCCAAAGATTTTTGAAGAAAAGTTTATTTTTTTAATTTTTTCAAGGTTAGGTCTAACTTTTTTTGAAACCCAAAATTTTCACTTCTCTGAAAAAAACTTATTAGTAATTTCAGATTTTTTTTTCATTTTTGGCCCATTTTTTTTTCTCAAAAATGTTTTCTGAAAAAATCGTGATTTTTTTATCTGCGTCTCACATCTCTATCAAACTTCAAGTCTAACATTTCGGGCCGGTCTGAAAATATTTTTCCTGAGAGTTTTATCTGTAAGAAAATCTAGGCCGGTCTGAAAAATAGTTTTTTTTTCATTTTGTCTCATCTTGAGGCTGACCAATTTTGAGAAAAAAAAAATCTCAAAAATCGAAATCACTTCTTTAAAAAAACGTGATGTCTGCGTCTCGTATCTCTAAACCATGCCAATTTTTTCGGAGCACAATTTTTGAAATTTACAGAAAGAAATTTTCGAGAAAAAAAACTTTTCTGAGAGATTTTTTTGTCTGAAATTTTAGACCGGTCTGAAAACATAAGCTGGCCAGTTTTGGAAAAAAATATTCTCAAAAATTTGGTTTTTTCAGACAGTTACGTGACCTCTCTTGTCTGCGTCTCGCATCTCTAAACCCTGCCAATTTTTCAGAGCACAAAAAAAAACTTCAAACTTTCAGCCTCTCATTTTTCTCCTCCACAAAAGTGCTAATCAAAAATAATCAGAAGGGTTTCTTGTCTCATCGATTCCATGTCAACTTCACTGATAAAATTGATATTTATTATTTTTCTCATTATCACATACCTAATTTGCTTCTTTTTCCAGTTTTCATGGTGCTTTTCGATTTGTATCCGGTTCAAAATTTCAGTCTAGAACAAATCGAATTCGAAAAATCACAACGTGTTCTTCAACCATTTTGGGATTGGATTAAGGTAACTTTACTCTCCCTAAAATCGCCCAAAAATCATTTTAGAATGGCAATGAGCACATTTTGAGCTCACCGTTGTTTCCGCCATTTTATGCGCTTTCAATTGACTATACATTTGTGGCAGTTTTTACGATTATCGATTTGTTTTTGTATGATGTTCCGTTTTTCAAAAACACGAAAATTCAAAAAGATCGAAAAGTTACGTGGAATTTGATGAAGAAGTCGCTCTATCTACAATTGTGGAATCAACTTTTATGGTGAGCTGAAAACTTGAGAAATTTTTTGGTTAAAAAAACATCATGTTCCTTTGAAAACTGCAAATCTTTAGTCATTGAGGAGACGCAGAGAAAAGAGGTCACGTTTTTTTTGTTGAAAACCCGTGTACTTCTCCCGGACAATTTTAGTGTTTTTTTTTGTCTAATTTTTGTTCCCAATAGTGTGGAGACGCAGAGAAAAGAGGTCACGTTTTTTTTGTTGAAAACCCGTGTACTTCTCCCGGACAATTTTAGTGTTTTTTTTTGTCTAATTTTTGTTCCCAATAGTGTGGAGACGCAGAGAAAAGAGGTCACGTTTTTTTTGACAAAAAAATGCAAGTTTTGAAAATTCTTAAAAACCCGTGTACTTCTCTCGGACAAGTTTCATTTTTTTTTGTCTAATTTTTGTTCCCAGATAGTGTGGAGACGCAGAGAAAAGAGGTCACGTTTTTTTTTGTTAAAAAAATACAAGTTTTGAAAAAATCTTGTGTACTTCTCTCGGACAATTTTGATTTCTTTTCTTCGTTTTTTCAGGCCCGGGATTTTTCTTGAAAAGTTTATGAAAATAAAAAAAATTGTCAAAGTTTTAAATTTAAACCGTGTACTTCTCTCGGAGAATTTCAACTCCCAAAATATTGCTGAAAATCTCGGCACAGGCACAGGATTTTCACAGCAAATTTTTGAAAAAAAAAGTTCCGAAATTTTGAAATTCTTCAGAGAAATCACTTGTGTACTTCTCCCGGACAATTCGGTCTGGAATTTGAAACGAATTCAAATTAAAATTGTTGTCTTCCTCAATAAACGATTAAATTAAAACCGGTCCGCAATTTTTTTTGAAAATCAAAAATTTCAAAAAAAAAAACAGCGGGAGCAAAGAAATAACTTAATCTTAAGCCCTTAGGCGTCCCAAAAAAATCCAAACATGTTTCTCCAGGATCTACCCGATGGCACTGGTCCAACTGATCTGGGTTCCGCCCACCGAGCTGCCAATTCTGGCTCCAACTCTTTTCGAGTTTCTCTCACAAATTGCCATCTATTTTCTCGCGTTCGATTTCTCCTATTTCTGGTTTCACTATATTCATCACAAGGTCAAATTTTTGTATCGATGGTGTCATTCGGTTCATCACATGTATTCGTCGCCGTTTGCAGCGTCGGCTCAACATTTACATCCATTTGAGGTAGGCCTTTTCTCTGCGTCTTGTACACTCTCAAGAATTGCTGACATAAAAATAGTAGAGAAAAAACAAGTTGCCCAACTTTAGGACTCTAACAATCGGGCGTGGAACTAATTTTTGGCCCGATATTATTTGAGAGAGTGCGAGACGCAGAGATAGTTATTTTCAAGATTAATTTTTCGAAAATAAAACCTGACTCGGCCCCACAAAAGCTTCAAATTTTCTGAAATTTCAGATCAAAAATCAAATTTTCAGCTCTTTTTCGTTGGCACATTTATCACCGCAATTCCCTGGATTTTCGAAACTCACTGTCTAACCTATTGGGCCTGGTTCCTTGTGGCACAAAGTGTCTCTTACGAGGTACGCAAAACTTTCATTTCCCATTTTGTAGGAAACATTTTTCAGGTTCATCTTGGCTACGATTTCCCGTTTGCTCTCCATCGTTTCTTCTGGTTCTACTCTGGCGCACCGGCTCACGATATGCATCATCTTCGACCTCTCACCTGTTTTCAACCGTGGTTCAATTATCTTGACAGGTTGATGGGTATGTCTCTTGAAAAAAAAACCAAAACAAAAAAAAAATTTTTATTTAATTCGGCGGCATAGAGAACCGAACCTATAGCCTTCCCCCTGCTAGTCAAACCTTTTCCCTGCTGCGCCGCGGAACCACATTTTTAATTCAATTGTTTTCCTAATATCCTATTAACCTTTTTTCATAGAGTTAAGAGAAGTCCCAAACTTTGGTGGTTCTTTCTGCATGTTAACCTGGAGCTTTGTGGCTAATACAAGACCATTTTTTCCAGGTTATCACATAACTTATGATGATTTGAAAAAAATGACCGAAGCCAAGTTCAAAAAGTTTGGATTATACTCGAAGGAAGATGAAGAAGGACTTGTCAAAATCAACTAATTTATTTTTATTATTTTTTTTTCGAAAAATCAAATCAACTTTTAATTAAAAACAATGTGACTAGTGCATTACCAATTTGAAAAATGGCAAGCAACAAAAAATCGAATCGATCAAAAAATTTGATCCAAGTCAACTCGCGAAACTGATCACGATCCTCCTCTTTGATATAATCTCGAACCGAGTTGAGCGCCTCGTCGAGATTCTGCACAAGTTGCGCATTCTCGCCGCTAAACCGCGTTCTATCAAAACTCTGCTTGTGACTGATTCGCGAAATGTGTTTGTTCAGGAATTTCCGTGATCCAGATAATCTTAGACATGCGAGAAGCCATCTGGGAGGTTTCCATTCGCGCGTGTGTGCTCGATGATGTAAAGAGAGCACGAAAACTGAGCATAGTACACCGATGGCGACGACGAATATTTCGGCGAGAATAAAGTTTCCCAACAATGGAAGTTCCGATGTTTTTGGCATGGATGAGGCGACAATTTGCAGAATCACAGCCGATGACAATAATGTTGTAATGCCCAGATTTACACGTTCCTCACGTAAACCATTGTTGAAACTCGGCGTGAACAAGCCGAAAAGACAAATAACTGTGATGATATAGGTCGGAATCAGGAGAACCCAAATGTAGAACTGTGGCCGTCGCTTGACCATCAGATAAAAATGAACTTCAGAATATGTAAAATTGACATCGGCGTCAAATGATTGTGTCACCGAATTGTTGACCCCCAACAGGTCCCACTCACTATTACCCTGCAATATTTTGAGAGTTTGACGATTTGTCTTTTTTCTCTAACTCACCAAAAAATATTGATCATCTGGTGTGTTTGGCGGACCGGTGACACAGCTCACCTCGTCACTTATATATGACCATGGACCGATTGCAATGTTACATGTTTGTTTGTCGTATGGGAACTTGTTGACCTAGAAAATCTTGGTTCTGGTTTGAAACAATTACTAACATCTTGCTCAGCGTGAAATTTGGAGTTTTTTGACACCCAACATGAAATAGTTTGGAAACTTTTGATTTTTCACATTTTTTCTGGGCTCCGAGAGCTTCAGAAATCTAACATCTCGAGTTTTGAAGAATTTTCACTAAGTTCACCTTTCTCGGCGCAAAATTTGGACTTTTTAGACACCCAACATGAGATAGTTTGGAAACTTTTGATTTTTCAAATTTTTTCTGGACCCTGAAAGTTCTAGAAATCCAAAATCTTGAAGTTTTGACGAATTTTCACTAACATTTTTTTTTCACCGTAAAATTTGGAGTTTTCAGACACCCAACATGATATAGTTTTGAAAAATTAGATTTTTCACTTTTTTTGTGGCTCCGCGAGCTCTAGAACTCGAAAATCTTGAATTTTCCAAGAATTTTCACTAACTTCACCTTTCTCAGCGCAAAATTTGGAGTTTTTAGACACCCAACATGATAAAGTTTTGAAAATCTTGATTTTCACCTTGTTTGAAGGGGCGGGAGGGTCAAAAGGGTCCTAAAAATGATTTTCCGAAGACATCGAAATATGGGTGTCAAACGACTCAAAATTTCACGCTGATCACGATGCTCCACTTCAAATTGCACAAAAATCACTTCAACTCACATTCATATCACACAAATTAGTGAAAACAGCATAATAACTCAATCTGATAGTCCCATCATATTTCAACGATATATATCTTTCCGAAAGGTCTAATAATTGGGTACTCGAGATACTTGTCGACACAACAGTGTCCGGTGTCCAAACCATACTTTGTTTCAGTTTAATCCACGTTGCATTATATTCCGATCGATTCCAGTTCAAAAATTGATCTTGCCACTGAAGAATAAACTCCGAAGAGAATTCAACTGTCTCGGTATCCGGGTCAAGTGTCAGAACCGATATTGAGTTCATAGATATATTTAAAATCAACACATCTTTCTCATTTATAACTGGTCGTACCGACGGGTCATAACCTAAACTTTGAGCTATCTCTAATGCCCCAAAATGAAAATACCTGTCAATAAAATATCTTTCAACTTCTCAGAGACTGTGATCGATGCCACGTGGCAAAATGAAAATGAGAAAAATAGTAATAAAGTGGACATAGTTGAATGAATGAGTGCAATGAATTCTTAAAAAGTCGGTGAGAAAAATAGGTAACTTGATATTTGACGTCGAAGAAGGAATGGCAAAAAAAGAGCCAGAGGTAATTAATGACCTTTGTCTCTTTTTGTTTGTGCTCAAAAATTAGAAGCAACTTTTTTGCTGGAAAAACTGGCCTCGAAAATCGTACCCAAAATCAGAAGTTTTTCGAAATCTGGAAAAAAAAATCAAATATTGGTTCAGACTTTCATTTTTTCAGAAATTTTCAAAAAACTCAACAACTATAACTGTATTAGTAGAAGGGACAAAAATTTTCAACATTTTTTTTTTCAAAACAAAAAATAATTTTCAGATTCGACTAGGATTTCGGTAGGGCCAAAAAAAGGGGCCAGAAGACTGACCTTCGAAATCGTACCAAAAAAAACCCAAAATTTTCCGGAAAAAAAATCAAAAATTGGGTCACGCTTCAATTTTTCGAAATTTTTCATAAAACTAACCATCAAGATTTGCTATTATCACAAACTGAAAATGAAAAATTTCAAAAAAAAATTTTCAGAACCGACTAGGACTTCGGTAGGGCCAAAAAACTTACCTTTTTTTTCGAAACTTTCAACGAACTTTTCACACACTTTCTGTCTTCTATTGTTTGCATTACCAAGTGATTAGAAGTGACAAGAACTTATAAAAAAGTTTTGAAACAGGGAATATTTCCAAATTTTTTTTTTTCAAAAAAAAAAAACAAATTTTTAGATTCGGCTAGATTTTCGCTATAGGGCCAAAAATATGGGGCCAAAAGTTTTTCGAAATTAAAAAAAAAACAAAAAATTTGGTCAGGATTTCTGAAATTTCCCATAAAACTGGTACATCAGAACTAGCACGAACTGAGAACATTTCTAAAAACTTATGTTTGAAACAGGGAAAATTTTCAAAGTTAGATTTTCGATAAGGCCAAGAATATGGGGCCAAAAGTTTTTAGAAATCTGAAAAAAAATCAAAAATTGGGTCAGGCTTCAATTTTTCGAAACTTTCAAGAGCCAACAAAAATTTTCATCGGCACGAACTGAAAATGTTTCTCAGAAAAGTGAGTGCGCGGTCGCACGCTACCACGCTGCGACCGCGCACAGATCGCGCTGCGACCACGCACTAGAGAGTGCGCGAACGCAGCGTGGTAGCGTGCGATCGCGCACTACGCGCACTGATCGCGCACTCGGTCCTATGCGCGCGCAGCGGTCGCGCACTGACTTTCCTGAGTTCTATAAATGTATGTTTTGAAACAGGGAAAATTTTGAAAATTTCAAAATTTCGATTCCAAGTAAAAAATGGAGAATATACATGGTTTATGTTAAGCTTGGGAAAAGTAAAATGCCACAGAAAAAAATCAGCAAAAAAACGGTGTCAAAAAAAAAAAAAAAAATTTAAGCAGCTGGACATTCTGGTCCACGTTCTCCCTCCTTACACTTGCAATCAACATCCTTCATACGTCTCTCGGTGATGTCCCGCCCTTCTGGCGTCTTGCCAATCACACACAAACATCCCTTTGGTCTCGGGAAGCAACCCTCTTTCAATCCCTTGAACTTGTTCTTCAACTCATCGACGACGGCCGCATAGTTGGCTTGAGCTCGCTCTCTGACCGGATCGCGAACGTTTTGGCTGACACCGTCGACGGAGCCGCTACGTGAGCGCGGGATGTCTTTGACGTTGGCGCGAGCAATGTTGGTGGGTTGTTGACGGGGTTGGGTTTGAACTTCTCTCTTGGAACGCTGCAAAATTTTTTTGGGTTTTTTGAAAAACCGGGCCGAGCCGGGATTTTCTGTTTTTCGACCGGCCAAAAATTGGGCGGGACCGAAATCGGAAATTTCCGAAATTCCGGAATTTTCGACTATTTTCGAAACTTTTCCGAAATTTTTTCGGTAAATCGGAAAAACGCAAATCTGATTTTCATTTCACTTTTTCTTTTCCAGCAGAAAATTCAACAAAGTTATCATTTCGCAGTTCCTAAAACTAAGATTTGTAAATCTAGGCCCGTTTTTTGACCCGTTTCAGGCCGACCCAAGAGAGCCAAAATCTCACTTCTGATTATTTTATAGAGTTTTGGACGCTGAAAAAGCTGTCGTTGTCAGATTTTGCAAAACTCCTCTCAAAATCGAGTTATTAGAAATTTTGCGAAAAATGAAAATCTAAAATCTAGATAAACCCCGCTTCTGACAATGAGAATGTTATCTCAATATTGAAAACTTCAACTTTGGATGTGTAAAATTCAAAAATCGAAAAAAAAACTATTTTTGAATTTGCTCTCTGGAAGAGCGCCGTCCGAAAACACCATTTGTGTGTCTCTGCGGGTACAGTAACCCACGACAATTTTTTTTAAATTTTTTCTTCAAACATTTTTGGTTTTTGATATTTGTTCCCCCTAAAAATTTCCAGCTCTCTGGTAAAATCAATTTTTTGAATTTTCGGGAAATTTTTTCAGGCTTCCAAAATTTCTCATTAGATCAAAAATAGATAAACTCTTAAAAAATAGGTCAAAATTGATAAAAAAAAATTTTGAAACCGCATTTCTTGGTAGTTTCACTACATTTTTAACTAAAAATAAATGTCCTACCGTTTCAGCTCGTATGAAATAGTTCAAGATTTTCAGCTCAAACTTTGAAGTCAATTTCTGAGCTTCACAGAAGAGTTTTGCGAATTCTGACAACGGGATGTTTCTCAGCGTGTCAAAATCTCTGAGAACACAAATATTTTCCCATCAAAAACCAACCACTTTGCATTGCTCCGCACTGTTATAAGCGTTAACAACCTCGTTGCCATTCGCATCCTTCTCATTACACTTGCATCCACCCGATGGTTTTGGGAAACAGTTCTCCTTGAACGCTCCGAACTTCTCCTTGATCTCCTCGTTCAACTCCTTCTTGTGCTCGGCTGTCTGCGCCTCCACGGATTTCTTACAATCCTTATCGGCTGTGTATTCTTGGACAACTTCGCCCTGTCCCAAATCGACGTTGCATTTACATCCACCTGATGGTTTTGGGAAACAGTTGTCTTTGAACGCGCCGAATTTCTCCTTGATCTCGGCGTTGAGCTCTTTTTTGTGTTGAGCGGTTTGTACTAGAAATTTTCGGGATATTTTGAATACAAAAAAAGGTGGGCCCGATTTTCAGGACCTATTTTTTTCAAGACAAAATTCGTAAAGTATTTCTGCCCAAGGTTTTTCAAGATTTGGAGAAAAACTTGTAAAAATTTGCTTGAGATCATATTTCTGAGCCCGATTCACAAAATTTCCAAAAACCCGGACTTTTTTCTCCACTTTTTTGGGGCCTGATCCGGTGACCCAATTTTTAGTTTGGGAATTTTTCCCGCAAATCTCAAAAACCCGGCCGGCCCGAAATTTTCGGGCCGGTTCTGAAATTTTCATTTCCTGAATTTTCCGTCCTATTTTTAAAAAGATCTTGAAACGTACATTCAACGGGTTTAAAAATTTTGGATTTCAGAAATTTCAAAAGTTCCAGAAACTTCAAATTTCACAAAATCAAAATTTCGAAAACTCTGATTTTCAGATCAGCTCTAAAGACTTGACTTCTCCTCTTCTCATAGCCCCAAAAATTGTTTAAGCACAAAATTTTTGAGCTTCGAAAAAGCTGAAAAAATTGGCTAACATCAAGGTTGGGGCCTATTTTGGGCCCGACTCTAAAAATTTTCGAAACCCGGATTTTTTCTCAATTTTTTATAGCCTAGATTTTTATCGGGCCTGATCCCATTTGATACTTTACCAATTTTTTTGATTTTTTCCACGGAAATCTCGAAAAAACCGGCCGGCCCGAAATTTTCGGGCCGATCCTGAAATCTTTATTCCCTGAAACTTCGGCTCACTTTTTTTTTCAAAATTTTCCGTCTATTTTTAACGGGGTTTAGAAAATTAGGATTTTGGAATTTCAAAAATTACAGAAACTTCAAATTTTACAAGTTCAAAATTTTGAAAACTCCGAGATTTCGGGCCCGATCCGGTGACCCAGTTTTTTGAGATTCTCAAAAAATAAACCCGGCCGGCTCGTTTTTCTCGGGCCGGTCCAAAAAACCGCCAAAAAATTGTCAAAGTTTAACCTTGTGCCCTGATTTTCGTAAATTCAAGATTTCTTGTTTTTTTCTTATGATCTTACTCGCAAAACTTTTCCAATCAATCCTAAAACATACATTCAACAGGTTTTCGACAAAAATCCACATCCTCATACTCTCTGGTGATGACCTCATCATGTCCCTCCTTCACATCACATTTACAACCACCGCCCGATTTGATGTAGCAATTGTCGCGCAAACCCAAATGCTCATTGTTTGATGGAACGAGAACAGCAGTGTCGCGTTTCACAGCCGCCTGAAAATCAGTCACTTATCTTATCTTTGTGTTGAATTACACACGTAGGCAGTTGGTGTTTTTTGAAGAAAAAAAAGAAGAAGAAGAAGAAAGGGGTTATTTGTGTTTATTTTCGAAACAACAAGAATTAGAGATCATCGTACTTTATGTTTCTCAAAAAAAAAATTTGATTTTTTTCAAAATTTCAGATTCGGCTAGATTTTCGAACGGAAAAATTTTTCGGAATCAGAATTTTCAACAATGTAAGTTAGGTCAACCAGCGTTCAGTACATCCTGAAAATGTTTATATAAATATTTTGAAACGGGAAAAATTTTCAACTTTTCTCAAAATTCGAAAAAGCACCTCAACATGACAAATAGTCCTGAACTGGGTCGAAAAGTGAAGTTTGAAAATACTCGAAACTTTTGGCTTGCGCAAAAATTGGACCAGGCCCGAATTTTTGGGTTTTTTTGAAACCCATACTTTTTCGGACTCAAAAACTTGATGTGACAGAATTTGTAGTCACCACATTCTTATTCACAAAACTTTTTTTCAAAAAAAACTTCATGTTTTTCAGGTCGTGAAAAATTTTTGCAATTTTTCGGGCCTGGAAATTTTGTCAAGAAAAAAATGACCCAAAAATTTGATTTTGAAAGTCTCAGAGCTTCTGAAATTTCAAAAAAAATGGGATTTTCAGGTTAAAAACATACTAGGCTTCTGAGAGGAAAGAAATTCCAAAAGCCAGGCCAGTCCTCTAAATTGAGATTTTCGGGCCCGGAAAAGTTAGATTTTTTCCAGAAAAAAAACTGTTCAAAAAGTTTCAGAGCCTCTGAAATTTCAAAAAAAAAATTTGGGATTTTCAGACCGAAAAATCTTCAAGTTTTTTTTCAGGGCAAAAAACCTAGTCTGAATTTCTAGTTAAAAATCAGCCCGGCCCAACCAAATAGTCTTTTGAGAGGAAAAATCTAAAAATCCCCCCAAACAAAAACAAAGATTAAAAATAGGCGCAAAAAAAATCTGGTTGTTCTCATTGTGTAGTATTTACACTATTTACCTAACCGCTAATCGACACGACAAAATTCCCCCCAAAAAAAAAGTTACCTGCGATCCAACGATCAGAAGAGCCGCAATACCGCACAAATAAGTTGTCTTCATAATTTTTCGATTGAGCTCCGACACAAATTGTTCGCTTCTTCTTATACCCGATTATTTCATCGTCTGCGTCTCTTCTCTCTCTCTCTCTTTCTCGAGACACACAAAAATGGGCGGAGCCTAAAAGGTTGTGTCTTCTCTCTCTCTCTTTGAGTTTAAGATGTGTTTTTGTTTTGATTAGTCATCGTGGTCATGAGTAACATTTTTCACGCGGCATAGAGCTACAGTAACCTGGCAAAAAAAATTTGATGATTTTTTGGTTTTTTTCGAGACCTTGAAAACTCATTTAGAACTATATAATTGCCTTATTACCTATTACTTTTGTAAATAGGTTTTTCTCAAAAAAAAGTTGACATTTTTTCTTTTTGAAAAATCTGGAACCTGAAGGGTGGATTTAGAAAAAGATTACCCGATAAAGGTTAAACGAGATTTCAGAATCTTGAAAAACTTGAAAACTTGGAGCTCGGGAAAATCAAGCCTCATGCTGAATTTTATGGAAAAAAATCTGAAATTTGGAAAAAAAAGTCCCAAAAAATCGCGAACTGAAAAATTGAGTCTGAAAAAACGCGCACAAAAAGGAGAGGGCTTGGACCAAGGGTTTGGAAATTTCAAAGATTTGAATTTTGTACCCAAAATTCTAAAAACTTCAATTTTGGCGCGAAAATTTGGCCAAAAAATCTGAAATTTCAATTTTAGCCTAAAAATTTTAGGAAAATTTCAATTTTGACCGGGAAAATATGAGAATTTAAATTTTTGGCCCGATACTTTTGAAAATTTTAATTTTGGCTTGAAAACTTTGAACATTTCACTTTGGCCCCAAAATTCTGGGAATTAAAATTTGGCCCGAAAACTTTGAAAAATTCAATTTTGGTCCGAAAATTCTGGAAAATTTTTTTTTGAAAATTTCGATTCCGAAAAAAATTGAGCCTGAAACTGAAATCAGCCTCTAACCATGATTAATCAAGAAAAAAGTCCGACCTGGCAAAAATATGTTTCAAAAGTTCGAGAAAATCGGTCCGGCCTGGTTTTTCCCCCCGTTCTGGTGCCTACAGTAACCTTCCTCGATCTATGATCCACTGTACGATATTATAATTCAGCTGATCGTCATCATCTTGTGATCATTTTCTTCTCAAACAACAACCAATCATGAAAAAATCGTGGCCAATTTTGTTTATTTTTCCGCTCCACATCTGTTCCCAATCTCCATTTCAAACCACATGGCAAAAAAAAACAACAAAAATAAATTTATGGATTACTGTAGGTCGTTAGTTTCTTGACGGGTTGCTAGGCATAACGTAACCCAGGGAATCCAATTTTTCGGATTTTTCATTCATCCATTCATTTATAAACTATGGAATATGCTGGCGAGTACGACGCACCTCCGCAGCCGATCAGCGCGGAGACAGTGGGCGCTGTGCCAGCGGAAACTGCCGATTTCGATCATGTCATGATTAGTGAGGAATATGAGACGGGCAAGATCAAAAATCCCGAACCCAAACAAGGTATATCGTTCACCCAAGCGTTGTTGGCTTCGGGTGTTGAGAAGTCGGACGGAAAGATTACTTTGACGGCGAGCAGTTTTATGGAAGTTGGATCGTATGCGGTTTTTTTGATCGTCCTGGTTTATGGTGAGACATTAAGAGGGCCTATACTTTGAAAAAATGGCTCCGACAAAAAAATTTCGCAGTTTTTTCTCGAAAAAAATGTTTTTTTTTTAAATAAATGTGTGTACCGAATGTCGCGACATCTCACGGGTTTCGGGAGAGAGCCTGTTTTCTCTTTCTTAAATATCCAAAATCGAATCGGTAACACGCGCTCTATTGATAATGTTACCACCTTGACTCCGCTCAGAAGAGGTTTTCAGGAATTTTTGATATCAGAATCTGATTCTACGCGTCTGAAAAGTCAGAAAATGTTTCTCTCAAACTACCAGAAAGTCTTGTTCTGGAAATTTTTGTTGCTGAAATTTCAAACTACAAAATGAAAGTTTCATGCGGTTTCGAAATGTCCCCGAGCTGAAAAAATAAGGTGCAGAGTTGATTTTTCGGGCCACAAAATTAGACTAAACTTTTTGTCAGACAGACCAGGCTCAGGGCCTGGATTTAGCCAAAATTTTTCAGTCTGGTTCCAAATTGAAGCGGGAAAATTTTTGATAAAACGGTAAAAAACAAATTTAGGCTTAGAATGTGCCCGAAAATGTCATAACAACTCTGTGAAAACTCAAGCCAAAAATGCGAAAAAAAGGGAAAAAACCATTTTCAAAAAATTTGGACCCAATAATTTTGGGGTCCTGTTTTGGACAAAAAAATATTGTGCTCACACTTTGAAAAGTTTTCAGACCGGCCCGTTTTCTTGAGACTTTTTCCTGAAACGGGCCAGAAATTCGGCCCGTTTTGTGGGTCACAGTTCACAAAAAATTTGGGGAAAAATTCTTTTTCCAAAAATTATACCGTGACATTTTTTTTTGGGTCAAAACTCACAGTGACATTTTCTAGAAAAATTTATTTTTCTCTATTTTTTTCGTTTTTTGTCCTTATGTGACATTTTTTCGATCAATAATAGTTGGTCAAGAATTGGAGAAAAGGTCACACCTGTTGTTGTTATTTACGATGTTATCAATACTACAATAACAACAGATGTGACCTAATTAGACCTTTTTCACACCTTATGAAATTTGAACGTTTCTTTGTGCCGCCTGGATTACTGTACAACAGGCTTGGTCGGAGCCGCAAATTTTTGTGAAGAAAAATCTACATTAAAAATTGTGAAAAATTGGCCCCTAAAGTCAGTTTTTTTTCGGACCGGGCCCGATTCAGAAATCCCAGTTTTTTCCAGTCGCCTTTGCTCAAAACAACATCCAAGCCTACTACTATACCGAAGTGATGAGCGAACTATTCGTCACCACCGCCGGCTCAACTGCGCCCGCTTTCGGATCGGTAACATCGATGGATCAAGTCTGGGATGTAATAAATATACTCTGTAACTTTGAAAATCCCAAAATTTCCAGTGGATGTACCAGGTGCTCATCCCAGGAATCTATTGGAACGAGGAGAACAACATCACCGACTCGTCGAACATGATTTATTATGAGAATCGAATTTTGGGACAGCCCCGAATTCGAATGTTGAAAGTGACCAACGATTCGTGTACTGTGATGAAAAGTTTTCAGCGAGAAATTGATCAGTGTTATGCGAATTATGAGGAAAAATATGAGGACACTAGTGCGATAACGTCGGAGGATGGGGATGCGTGAGTTGAGCACCCACGAGACAGCGGCGAAATTCTCATTTTCTGAAAAAAAAGCGGTCTGATAATGAGAGTACTGTACTTTTGTGCATTCTCTGGCAACTCCTGAAGTCGCAGTTTCGAAATGTCGTGGTTTCAAAATGTCTGGTGAAATTTCGCGCTTTCGAAATGTCGCGCTTTCGAAAAGCCGCGCTTCCTAAATGTCGCGCTTTCTAAATGTCGCGTTTTCTGAATATCGCGTTTTTTGAAAGTCGCAGTTTCGAAATTTCGCGTTTTCGAAGTGTCGCGGTTCTGGAATGTCTGGTTTCTTGGCTCCGCGACGTTTCGAAACCGCGACATTTCGCAACCGCACAATGTCATGAAAATATCAAAACACTTCATGCGGTTTCGAAATGTTGCGGTTTCGAAATGTCGCGTTTTCTAAAAGTCGAGCTTTCTAAAAGTCGCGTTTTCGAAGTGTCGCGTTTTCTAAAAGTCGCGCTTTCTAAATATCGCGGTTTCGAACTGTCGCACTTGTGATTTTAACGTCAGGTCTGGTTTCTTGGCCCCGCGACGTTTCAAAACGCGACATTTCGAAACCCCACAATATCGAAAATATCAAAGAATTTTATGCGGTTTCAAAACGTCGTGGTTTCGAAATTTCGCGATTTTGGAATTTTGCGATTTCGGAACTTCGCGCTCGTGATTTTGATGTCAGGAAAAACGCTACATTTTGAAACCCCGACACTTCGAAACTGCGACAAGTTTCACGATTTCGAAATGTCTGGTTTCACGGAGCCAAGAAACCAGGCCTAACATCCAACTCACAAGCCTCGACTTCCAGCTTCATCTACGAATCCGCTTCCGAGTTGGAAACCCTCTCAACATCAGGCAAAATCGCCACTTACGGAGGTGGAGGCTTCGTCCAAAAACTGCCCATCACCGGTGCAACCGAGGCACAATCAATGATCGACACACTGAAAGCGGCGAGATGGATTGATCGTGGCACACGGGCGGTGATCATCGACATCTCCCTCTACAACGCCAACATCAATTTGTTCTGCATTATCAAGTAAGCCTTCCTGAACTATGTTCATACAGTACCCCTTTTTTGTCAGACTTCTTTTCGAACTTCCCGCGTCTGGCGGAGTCATCGCTTCGCCCAAATTGATGACCTACAATCTGATCCGATATTCGGATAGTGACGGAACTCGCATGATTGTTTTTGAGGGCATTTTTTGTGGCTTTGTACTCTTTTTCATTTTTGAAGAAATGTTCGCCGTCGCCAAAACTCGATTGTATTATTTCACACAGTTTTGGAATCTCATCGATGTTATGCTACTTGGGGTAGGTCGCGTTGCGTGCTTGCGGAGCGGTCTGTCCGAGAAAAGAGAAGCTCACACATGCTGTTATTGATTGCCAATAATTGAACTAGAGCGAGAAGCAGTGGGCGTGGCCAACACACACACAAATCATGGCGGTGTGCGTAACCCGTGAACTGTCTGTCGGTGAACCAAAAAACGTATTTTTCTCTGCGTCTCTTTCAAAAATGTGAAAGCAAAAACGGCGTGACCTAGAAGGCCGAAATGGAGAGCTAGATTAAAAAGAAACCAAAAATTTAGTTAGCCATAAACTTTCCAGAAAAAAAATGAAAATTCCGAAAAATCTAAAAATTTAAAGAACGATTTTTTTTCCTTGGACATTTGAGAGGAAATCTACAAGGGTGAAAACGTGGCATGGCAGCTCAACTGGTTAGCTGTTATATTATAGAACGGGAGGTCAAGGGTTCGATTCCTCGCCTGGGCAATTTTTTTTGTTTTTTTTCTTTTTTCGACTCAACAAAAAAATATAGCAAAAACAAAAGAGATCCATTTTTGCAGTTCTCCGTTGCCGCAATAGCCCTCTCCATCAAACGCACTAGAACCGCAACAAATCGTGTCAACACCGTCATCGAAAATGGTCTCGAAACAGCGTCATTCGACGACGTCACCTCGGCCGAAAACATCTTTCTCAACATCAAAGCACTCGTCGTCTTCATCGCCTGGGTCAAAGTGTTCAAATTCATATCGGTCAACAAAACAATGTCTCAACTCTCCTACACTCTCACCCGATCGGCAAAAGATCTCGGCGGCTTCGCTGTGATGTTCGCCGTTTTCTTTTTTGCGTTCGCCCAATTCGGCTATCTAGTTTTCGGCACTCAAATCGCTGATTATTCGAACTTGTATAATTCGGTTTTTGCGCTTCTTCGCCTGATTTTGGGCGATTTTGATTTCAACGCGCTAGAGGATTGTAATCGATTCTTCGGCCCCGCTTTTTTCATCGCCTATGTCTTTTTTGTCTTCTTCATTTTGCTCAACATGTTCCTCGCTATCATTAATGATTCCTACGTTGAAGTCAAAGCCGAGTTAGCGAGAAAAAAAGATGGAGAAGGGATTCTCGACTGGTTTATGAATGTGAGTACTTTTTCTTGTTTCTCGAAAAAATATAATTTTTCCAGAAAATCTATCGTTTGACCAAATCACGCAACAAGAAACCCGCTGGCCCGGAGAGTGAGGACATCACGTATGAGGAGTTCCGCAAGGTTTTGTATCGTTCCGGCTACGCCGAGGCCGATATTAATGAAGCGTTCACCCGCTTCAACGTCACTTCAATGGACGAGCATATCACGCCGAAAATGATCGAAAACATTTCTGACAAAGTCGCACAGGCTAGCGAACAACGCAAGCAATACGTTGAGAATCATCGTGACTATGCAAAGTTTGTCAAAAAAAATTCTTCAAAAATCAGGAGGTTTTCAGCTTGAATCGTCGAGTTGACCAGATGCAAGAATCCGTTTTTAATATTGTCGATAGAATTGAGCAGGTCAACGCGTCGCTTTTGAAAATTGAGCAACAACGACTCGCCCGAAACGACGAGTACAACAAGACTGAGATTACTGTAAGATTACTTACCCCAGACACAGTTTTGTGGGCGTGGCCTAAATCGGAGAAATAGGGTTTGAAAATGAGAGATTAGGAGAAAAGGTCACACAAAAGGGTTTCTAAAATTTTTCTAGATCAGACACAATTTTGTGGGCGTGGCCTAAACCTAAGAAATATGATTCAAAAATGAGAGATTCAGAGAAAAACTACCTGGTTCTAAAAGTTATACCAAAAAAAACGGAGATTTTTTGAACTGAAAAAGTAATGCAAACATATTCCGGGTTATTCGGCATTTTTCATGTTTTCTCTGCGTCTCTCTAAATCAATCAACTTTTGTCGTTTTTCTTCACACAAAATTGTAGATGCAGGAGTGCTTATGGCTCCAAAACTCGAAAGTTCAAATTTTTCTCAAAATCTCACATTTCTGAATGCTCTTTAGTCGATTCCGAAAATGCAGAGTTTTATCATTTGCAGAACGTATTCATGGATGAACTACGCCAACGAGGACGTCGACAATCAAAAATCGAATGACATTTTATTTTTGAACAAATTTATCGATTTGACCAGAGGATATACTTTCTGATTCTTTGATTAATAGCTAATTTACACACAGTTGATCTTCTTGTCATTTCTGATATTCATAATAATAAACATGTCGACTTGTTAAACATTCAACAACAACAAGCGCCAATACATAAACCACAACAAAACGCAGTGCAACAATCATCATTGTTATGATGACCATATCCACCGCCACCAACGTAGACCACTCTGAACAAGGGGTTTGTTTCGAAAAAAAAACCCGAGGAAACTAACGGCGTTGGCTGATAGATTGGTTGTTGTTGTATAATCATCGGTTGCGGCGGATACGGACTACCGTAATAAACCGGCTGCGCCGGTGGATAGCCGTGAGGCGGCGGATACGCTGGATACATAATTGAGAAATGAAGCGAGCCTTTAACAATGTCACGTGATTACCCTAATGTGTGCAGACTCCAAAATTTTTCGATGTGTGCATTTGTGCGTCGCACATCTTGAATGACGCGAGAGCACACACACAAAATTTATTTTTGTTTTTTTTTTCGCGTTTTCTGGTTTTCACCTCAGAATTTGCTGCTCTTTTGAACAACAAGAAGAAGAAGCGCCGTGTCAAAATGAAGACCTGTCAACAGCCGAACTCTGATAAGAAGTTTTTTCCTATAAATCAAGTTTTATCAGTATTTTTGTGAGAAAATGCTCTTCGTTTTCTTATTTTTCCTTCTCGGCGTTCAATGCCTTCCCGAGAATCCCCAACATGTTGAAAAATTCCAAAAATTTATGAAGGATTTCGATCGAAACTATGTGAACAAAGCCGAGTTGTTGAGAAGATTCGCGATTTTTTCGAAAAACTTGGATTTGATCGAAAAGTATAACATTGAAGATGCTGTCAAGAATATCAGCTACGCTATAAACGATTTTGCCGATTTGACAGATGAAGAGTATCGTCAAATCTATCTCAAGACTCCGTCTCCATCCAATCTCCTCAAAAAACCCGCCACATTCTCATCATCAAACGCTATTCCAACATCGATCGATTGGCGAAACATCAATGGAATAAACCATGTGACAAGCATCAAATATCAAGGAAAATGCGGATCGTGTTGGGCGTTCTCTGTCGCTCAATCCATAGAGTCAGCCGTCAGCATCGCTGGAGGACCACTGACAAGTTTGTCGAGCCAAGAGTTGCTCGATTGCACACCGGGTTCGGACAAGTGTGGAGGTGGCGAGCCGGAAGACGCCATGCAATATGTTATAGATCATGGTGGTATTAATTCGGCCAAAAGTTATCCTTATCTGTTTTTCAGCACCAAATGTAAAACTGATAAGCCTTTAGCAGTGAGTAATTTCAGCTAGCTCAATGTTTTCGCACATTTTTCTAGATCAGACGCACTTTTGTGAGCGTGGCCTAAACCGAACAAATATAATTCAAAAATGAGAGATTCAGAGAAAAAGTCGCGAAAAACTGGACTTCTGAATTTTATCAAAAAATCGGAATTTTTTCTAGATCAGACACACTTTTGTGGGCGTGGCCTAAACCGAAGAAATATAATTCCAAAATGAGAGATTCAGAGAAAAAGTCACGGAAAAATACAAGGAAAAATTTTCAAAACTTTTGAGACTTAAAAATTTAAATAGCTAGTTTTCGCACATTTTTCTAGATCGGACACACTTTTGTGGGCGTGGCCTTGAAAAGATTTTCGCTCCGAAAATTGAAAGCGTGTTCAAAAACCTTTTTCAATTTTTCACGTTTTTGACGCAAATTAAATTAAAACATATCCGGTTTTCCAAAATTTTTGTGCCGAAACCCAAATTTTTAAAACTTGAAGATTTCCGACCTTCAAAAAAATTCCAGGCCAAAATCTCAACCTATCTGCTAGGCTCAACAGAAGATCACATCGCGTCAATGGTTGGAACTAGGGGCCCAGTCGTTGTGTGCGCCAATTTTGCCACCAACAAAAATCGCTTCTATCACGGCGGAATTGCCGACGACCCGGAATGCGGTGTACGTTACTTATCCCACCGAAAAAGGAAATTGATAATTTTTCAGACCGAACCAACCCACGCGCTAATCATCGTCGGCTACACACCAGACTACTGGATTCTCAAAAACACGTATAGTGTGATTTGGGGTGAAGCGGGTTATATGCGCGTTCGGCGAGGTGTCAATTGGTGCGGTCTGACGACGGAAAATTCGATTTTGCCGATTTTATAAATTTTCTGGTGCTCAGGAGAATTCAATAAAATTAATCATTTTAGAGATGAAATTTAAGCCCCGACCAAAAACAGGCGAAAATATCCGACATTTTGAAACTGCATGACCATGAAAATATCCAAAAAAAAAAGGCTCCGGGACATTTCAAAACCGCATGAAATTTTTAAAAAATTCCACAATTTTTTCTCAAAAAAAAAATTGTTTTTTTTTCTTTTCAATAAACGTGTGTGCCGACATCTCGCGGGTTTAGCGATATATTTGTTTCATTCTTTATTGCTCACAGAAAAAAAATTAATAAAAAAGAAACAAATATATCGCTAAACCAGCGAGATGTCGGTACACACGTTTATTGAAAACGAAACAAAATTTTTTTGAGGAAAAAATGTAGAATTTTTTTTTAAATTTCATGTGATATCGAAATGTCCCGGAGCCAAAAAACGTTTTTTCTCGTGCTTTTAATAAACGTGTGTACCGACATCTCACGGGATACGCCACACAGTAAGACAAGGAAAAACGATTCTTTCTCCTTTTCGAATTTCATGCGGTTCAAAAACATCCCAGAGGCCAAAATATCCACCTACCACTATTGTAAAATTTGAAAAATGTTTATTTTACAGTGTGTTAAATACTTATTTCTTCCAAAATACATAAGTGTTACGATTCGCCGAACAAAATACTGTTCATCTGATGCATTGTTACTTTCTTCTTCACCGCACTACTGTCACCATCTTGATGCGCAAAAGCAACATCCGACAATTTTTGATACTAAATTTTGGGGTTTGGTCAAAACTCCAAAAACAACAACAACAAAAATAAACTAACTCGAATTCTTTTCATCGCTCCCGCCGATAATCGTTTCTTCTTCTTCTCATCATCATCCCCTTTCTTTTTCGTCGCTTCATCAACAAGTTGTTTGATTTTCGCCGTATTCGTGACCACTGTTCCTCCTGATTTTCTCTCATGCTCATCGGCCAAGTTGACACGTAACAAGGTGATTTTGTGCGCGATGATTTGTCGCACCGCATTTGCCAACGCGTGTCTTCGTTGCGTTTCGGAAATTGGGAACATTGTCAAAATATCGATCGATGGTGTGAATAGCCAATTGATTTGGTCTTTGATCAACGTCGCCGAGTATGTCAAACCGTAGTCGCACATTGCAGAAACTGCCGAGTTTAGAAGTGACAAATCTCGTTGACTGTACAGTTGTTCATTCATCTGTAGGGAACTGTTTTTTTGTAATGGTAGAACGAATGTAGTTTCGGGGTTGTGTCGCAGTTTTTTACTACAGCGACAAAATTTTCTGGAGAAATCGGAATTTCCGCGTTTCCTGGGTTTCAAAAAAACAATTCCTGACATTGAATTCCAGAGTTTTCATCCCTCGGAAAATTTTCATCGATCTAAATCATGCCTGGTAAGCCGAAGAGGAGAAAAAGTACCGTGACATTTTCTAGAAAAATATGATTTTTTCTCAAATTTTCAGCTATTTTTTTCGTTTTTGTCCATATGTGACATTTTTAGATCAATAATAGTTGGTCAAGCATTGGAGAAAAGGTCACACCTGTTGTTGTTATTTACGATGTTATCAATACTACAATAACAACAGATGTGACCTAATTAGACCTTTTTCACACCTCATAAAATTTGAACCTTCTTTGTGTGCCGCCTGGATTACTGTACAACATGCTTGGTCGGAACCAGACATTTTTCGAAGAGCCGAAACTCACTTTGAAAAAAAATGAAAACCTGCTTTTCTTGATAAAAGAATGTTTTTTACCGTAATTTTCAATTTATAATTCAATTTAAAAAAAAACTATGATTTTCTGTAAAATTTTTGAAATTTTCAGCTATTTTGCTCTGTTTTTTTGGTTGTCATACACAGTGACAAAATTTTAAGGATTTTTTGGTACCCTGTTAGGTCAGGTATTCTAAATATGTTTTGGCGAGAAAAATGTCCTACTGATTTTGGAATTTCCGTTTTTTTCGATTTCAGAAAAAAAAACTCCGACCAACTTTTTGGAAAAAAACTATTTCTGAAAAGAAATTCAGAAGGTTCATTTCCGGTCAACTCATATTACTCTCAAAAACAAAAATGGGTCTCTTTTTCATTTTTGAAAAAACGACTCACCGGCTTAATCGGCGGTTGAACAATTCCGACCAAAAACGGCAAAACATCCAGTAGTAAGTCTCGCTTGGGCGCTCCTTTCGAAACATTACCATTCGATCGAACACAACTCAACGTCTCATCCGATTCTTTCAATTTCTGATGATAATTCTGCTCCATTTGTGGATACAAAATATTGACTCTAGCATGTGTTGCAATTGTCAAATGAAGTGAAACAAAAAATGCAAACGCATATCGTTGAACTGTCCAATTTTGAAGGCTATGAATCTGAAAACCAAGCATGATTAAATTTCAAAAAAAAAAATGAAACTCACAATTTTCTGTATGTCATCATAGAATAGAAATGTTCGCGATGCTTTTCGAATCTGTCCGATTGGTAGAGAAACGAGATAATTGGCGTGGAGGCCTGACACGAATCGATCCTCGCCTCCGTGATCGGCGGCTATTTTTTCGATGGCAAAAACTCGATCGCGAACCGATTTTACACCTCCTTTTCTGCAAAAAATTTACTTGTTTTTTGATTTTAAAAATCAGTCGGACCTTCAGGATTTTTAACTATACCTAAGAGGGTGCCAAAAAAAAAATGTAAAAATTTTGTCACTGTGAAAATCTTGGGAAAATATTCTTGTAATTCGGAATAACGACGGAAAAACAAAAAGAAGTAGCTCTAAATTCGTGAGAGAAACAGTTTTTAAATAATTTGTTTTGAAAAAAAACAGTGCCAATTGCTGTCCAAAAACTGTCCCAGAATTATTTTTCAGGAAAAAAACTACATCATATTTTTTCATAGGAAAACCCCGATTTTTTCGAGCAAGAACAAAACTTATGAAAAGTTGAGGTCAAAAATCACGGGCCCGGAAATATTGTTTTCGTTTTCGGTCCGGCCAGACTGGTAAATTTTTCATCAGAGAAAATAATTTTTCTTCAAAAGATTATGGAGAAAATTGCATATTTTTAAATTTTACGGTTCAAATTCCGACCGGGCTTTTTTTAGCCTTTGAAAAAAAATCCAACTCAAAACGTCCCAAAAACTCACCCATCAACATGCTTGGACACTTCCAAAACCGCCGACCAATGTTCGAAAATCGACGCGGCACCACTTTTCTCCTTCGCCATCACCTCCTGCACCAGTCGCATACCGATTTGATGATTTTTGGTTTTGCGCGCCGCAACCGCAACCCATTGCAACGTGTTGATCGAATGTCGCATATCGTTGGCACACATTTCGCACAATCGCCGAAGTGTTGACGCGTCGCATCGCAGATTTTCGAGATCGCAAATGTGTTGAAGTCGTCGCGTCAAATTGTCTTGTTTCGTCGCGGCGAGTTGAACACACCACGCAACACTTCGCAGTTCACGCAACGCCGGGGTGAATCTGAAAGATATATTGAACGCGTGACATTTTTGCAAATAAGTTGATCGTTTCTTTTTTCTCAAACGTGCTCTAGATCTTTATCTGACATTTTCCGGCCCTCATAAAAGACTCGCAATTGACGTCGACACTCTCTCTTTAACCAATATTCAATTCAACGAGTTGCTAAAATTGGCCGCATCGAAAAATGGCGTCAGAGAAGTTGATCGAAATCCTAATCGAAATGGAGGAAGGCGAACCGTTGGGCGCCACACCCAATGACAAACTTGTCATCACAAAAATTCAGAGCGGAACTATTGCCGAAGGTAAACTTCGTGTAAGTCAACGTGTTTCTTGACTACCGTAAGCCTCAAAATTTTGCAGATTGGTGATCAAGTCAAAAAGGTGAACGGTCAAGACTGTAAAGATGCCAACGATTTTTTCCGCGCGTTGCGTTTCGCCTCACCAACCGCTCGTATCATTGTCAATCGTGACGATAAGAAGGCCGAAGAACTGGAAGCGCGTGTTCATATTCCAGAAGATCGTGCCAAGATCATTCAACGTCGTGAGGGTTACATCTACGAGATGGCCACGCTGACATGGGTTCAGAATGGTCCAAAACTTGGTTTGGGTATCAAACATTTCCAGGTTTGTTGAAGAAAGATCTCCCAGAATTTCTTAAATACGTTTTTTCTTCAGAACCGTGTCCTCGTCTCACGTGTCGATCCAGGCTCGTTGGCCGAGAAATGTCTTGTTGTCGGCGATCATTTGTGTGATGTTGACGGTGTTCCCGTCACCGACAAGGATGTCGCCAGAGATTTGCTGGTTCGCAACATTCAAGAAAAAGGCAAGGTCACATTCGTTGTCGAACGTCCCGATTCGATTGAGGCGAAGCAGTGGGCGAAGAACGCGTTGGCCACCAATCTCATGCAACCGCCATCCGTTCAGATGAACGAGGACGTTCGCGCCATCGCCACCGCGTATCGTAACGCGTTGAAGAGTGTGAAGCCGCCGGCCAAGTCGGCCATGTCGACCGGCACGCCGAGCGGTAAACGAGTTCAGATTACGGACGCGCAAAGCTCGCACGAGATTGGACACGATCACGAAGGAAAGGCTTTGCGTAAAGTGAAGTAACAACGACAACATTGGTTTTACGGTGATAAGCGATATTTTCATTCCATTCCTTGCATAAACGATATTTTCACATTTTTGTTTTTGATTAGAAAAAATCTAGTTTTCAAAAAACCCGGTTTCTAAATGTCGCGGTTTCTAAATGTCGCGATTTCAAAATGTCTCGGTTTCTAAATACCCGGAGCCCGGTCTCGATGCGCCTAGAATAGAAAAGATCACATCTGTTATTGATCGGCAATCATTGAAATAGAGCGTGAGGTGGCGTGGCCAGCACACGCACAAATCAGCGAAGTGCGTAACCCGTGAACTGTCGGAAAACCAAAATAGTGGACCGATAGAGCGTATATGTGGGAACATTTTGTAGTTCTCTCAGAGTGTATTTTTCTCTGCGTTTCGTTCAATTTTAAAAATTTCAAGAAAAAACGACGTAACCTAGATGTCAGAAAAAATCGCGAGATTTTTATGCCGTTTCAAAATGTCGCGGAGCCAAATTTCGCGGTGAAAAAAACAATAACCCCAACTCACAAATTATTGCAAATTCCAATGATTGGTCTTCGTACAGCTTTCTTGCCAGGCGCTTGTAAGCATCGAATCAAATGTCGGATCGTATCGATGGGCGTTCCGTCGATCTCATCCAAAATCAAACATACCGGCCGTTGATCCTGAAACGAAACAAAAAAGTGAACGTGTTTTTGCCCAACTCTCCTCACTCTATCCAACGTCCTTGTTGTTTTAACAGCGCCCTCGAGAACGCGATTCAAATCCGCGACAGTTCGCGCGTCACTCGCGTTCACGTCCATTGTCGAATAGCCGGCTTGTCGCGCCACAATTCGCGCCAACGTTGTTTTTCCCAATCCAGCCGGACCGGCGATCAGAACCATTTTGAAGTTGGGTCGTCGAATTTTTCCGTTATCCATGCATAATATATCGCGCTCTCTGTCGCTCAGACTGCCCAGCAAATTGTCGACGTTTCGTTTGAACACGCACTCGTCCCACAATTTCAGCCAAGTGAGTATGTTTCGATTGACAGTCTGAGAAGGTTATATTTATCAAATGTTTTGTTTGAACATCGACTTACATCATCGGAAAGAAGTTCGGCAAAATTTTTCGCCTCATATTTGTTGACCCAGAGAGAGCTTCCGATTGGTGTTTCGCCTTCAAACATTGATGTTGACGGCGTTTCTAGCAATTCTTCAAACTCTTCTTGTCGTTCTTTATTAGATAGTTCTTGTTTTTTCAGCCTGAAAAATCGTATTTCAAGTGAGAAGGGCTTTCGAGAAAAATCGGTCATTAGTAGGTCCACCCCCCATCAAAAAAAAAAAGAAAGAACAAAAAGAAAAAAACGATCAAAGTGAACGAGACAAAAAAAATAAACAATAATATTGTAAAACTAAGAAAAAGACGAAGAATGAATGAATGAGCACAGGGAGACACATTGGCTGTCGACTCCGCCCCTTTTTACAAGCGGCGTGGGTTGTAAAAATGGGCGGAGTCGACAGCCAATGTGTACCTTCCTGTGTGCTCATTCATTCATTCATTCTTCACTTTTTTCTCAGTTTTCTAATATAGTTGTCTTTCTTTCTTGTCGCGTTCGTTCTGACTATTTTTTCTTTTTGCTCCACCTCTCCCATTAGTCAAAAGTTATACCCTCATGTGGTCATTTGGCCGGGCTATCCCAAGTATGGTCACTAACTTTAAAACGAAAAAATTGATTTTTTCAGGATTTTTTCTTGAAAATTTCGAATTTTTACTCCTTATTTCACCAACTTTGGAACATTTTCTCCTGAAATTTCCACAACTTTTGGTATGGTCACTAACCTACCAGAAATAGTTATGCATCTTCCAAAAAGTGGAACTGGGTTGGTTATACAAGGTCTGGAGATACCTAAGAGGAGAAAAAGTACCGTGACATTTTCTAGAAAAACATGATTTTCTCTCAAATTTTCAGCTATTTTTCTCTATTTTTTTCGTTTTTGTCCATATGTGACATGTTTTCGATCAATAATACTTAGTTGGTCAAGCATTGGAGAAAAGGTCACACCTGTTGTTGTTATTTATGATGTTATCAATACCACAATAACAACAGATGTGACCTAATTAGACCTTTTTCACACCTCATAAAATTTGAACTTTTTTTGTGCCGCCTGGATTACTGTACAATAGGCTTGGTCTGAGCCGCAAATGAGAAACTGCCTTTTTTGATAAAAGTATGAATTTTTACCGTAATATTTATAATTCAATTTGAAAAAAACGATGATTTTCTGTTAAATTTTTGAAATTTTCAGCTAATTTGCACCGTTTTTTGGATGTCATACACAGCTAAAAATGTCAACATAAACCACTGACCGTAATTCTTCAGCTTCTTTCTGAATATTCTGAAACGTTCGATATCCCAAGTTGGATTTACTGATGTGTTTGGTCACCGCATCAATCAACGATTCGCTTTCCCCCTCTTTCTCCTCTCGAAACATTCGAACATAGAATCGTTCGCCTAGACCCGAATCGCTGATTCCGATCCATCTCGATCCATCCGACGGCGGTTGCGACATGATCTCTTTGCGACGTCGAAACCGTCGCATCATTTCGATGTCGCACAACTCGCTGACACTGTTGCCTTGGGTGAATCTGTCTTCACTGTCAGCGGTTCCCGCATTTTTTTGGAGTATCTCGTCTTCTTCGATTGCTCGGTTGATTTTGTTTTCGAGCTCTTCGAGTGCTCGACGTTTTGCGGATGTTTTATGTTTATTTTCTTCGACCTCATCTCCGTGGATTGCCATTCTCATGTGCCAGTCTGACCATATCAAATTTATTCCAATATTTCTCAAAAATGTCTTTCAGCCCGAAATTTTCTGGTTTTTTCCGATTAAAAAAATTCAAGAACTGTTCGAATTAAAATCTCAACCTTACCAACAGGATGCGATCGATTACCATACTCATCATAAACATCTTCAATATCATCTATTCGCCTTTTCCTCCGTCCCAATGAATTTTCTTCTAACGCACTCATAACTGCATTCAACCGATTCTCGTCGAAATCATTTTCCGAAGGACCCCCCACAACTGCCAGTCCATTTTCGCCATCATCTGGGTAATGTAGTTCATCTTCGTCATCAAAACCGCCGTTTCCAATTACATTATAATCATCATCCATATTTCTAGAATTGTTCACTGCACATATTTCTCACTACACAACAGGTATTAGAAAGTTAGACGAACTCAACAAAAATAACAAAACAAAATTAAGGATTCTGAAAATTTATTTCTTCGAAAAATTTCTTCAAAATTCAAAAATACAAGGGAACCGGGGAAGTCGGGGACAATAAATATATTAAAAATAAAACGGGGAAATGAGAAGAAGAGATCTACCAAAGATGAAAATTTTCTACACGCCGAGTACCACAATTATTATAATAACAAGAATATTTAGGAAAAATTTGGAAGAATAAATTAGAAGAAAAAAGAATTTGGTACAGAAAAAAACGAACGAGAGTAAAATTGTGCTGTTTATTTAATCATTTTTGAGTGGGGGAAAAAGTTGAGAATGATGTCGGAAGATATACACAAATCAGAATCAAATCTTGCCTCTAGTGTTGGTTTTGTTGTGGTTGGTGGTTATTAAAACTACCACCGCGTGGGCCTCCACGTCCGGAACCACGTGGGCCGCCTCTTGGAACAAATCCACCTCGTCCTTGGAATCCACCACGACCACGGAAACCTCCGCCGAATCCTGGTCGCTCTTTCTGTTCGCTAATTGTGGCGAGACCGTCAAAGCCGAAAGCATCAAGTTTCAATGGGAGTCGGTAGATTCCTTGTTCCTGTAAAAAAAATGAAAATGGAATTAGTTAAAATGCGGATGAATATAAAAATTTTTTGAGAAATAGATACCCTCATTTTGCATATTGAAACAAAACTTGCAAAAAAGACATGTTTGTTATAGAAATTCAGATTCCAACGGTAGTCTTTCTGTGTTTCTAACTGTAACTTTCAGAACTTGTCGCTTTTCATCATGAACAATGATAGTTATGAAAATCTGTGTAAAGAAACGAGTAGGTCGCGAAATTGAAACTCAAAAAAATTCAAATTTTCTAACCCAATATTTAAAAAAAAACTGTGAACTTACATCTTTCGTGGCGGCATCAAAAACTTTTTGAGCAAATGCCGTCTTTCTCATTGTGATGAAAGCGAATGCAGTCTTGGATGTATCATTTGGAAAATCGAGAACTTTACGTGGAACATGAACATCATCAACATCACCATATTCTGAATTTTTAACGATTAATAAGAAAAATATACTGGCGCTTACGTTGGAACAATTGTCGAATTTCAATCTCCGCAGCTTCCGTGCGATCTGGGACGAATGTTCGGGCAATATTTCCAAGATAGATTTTTCTCTCGATGATCGATCCATTCTGACTTGTTGTGTTCTCTTGTGGTGGTTGAACAGCTAAAAAGTTAAGAGATTATATTCCATTCACTATTTTTCGCGAAAAAAAACATACTTGATTTCGCGGCTGGTGCGGCTTGTACTACTGGCTCCTGTGGAGTTGGTGTGTATTGAACAGAAACATTCTTATTCAAACCATTACCAACAAGATTTGCCCATGACATTGGCTTTGGTGGTTCTTGTGGAACTGGTTTTGGTGTTGGTTTAGGTGCCTCGACAACCTTCTCAACTTTCGGTGTTCGTTCTTTTTGTGGTGAAACAGTTGGTTCTTCGATTTTTTGTGGAGTTTTGTGCGTTCTTTGTGGTGGTGGTGGAGTGGCTTTGACAGGAGTGCTGATTGGCTTCTGTGGAGTCGTCTCAGGTGTTTGAGGTTTTCCATTTGAAATAGGGTGTCCATTGACTTTTGGCTGAAAAACAGAATTCATTGATTAATGTGAAAACAAAAACATACTTTAGTTTGGACAGCAGCTTGTTGCGGTTGTTGTTGTGGATAGTCAGAATCAGTGAAAAAATGTAAAACATCGCTTTCGACGTAGTATTTCTTCAAGCATTGTTGACCGAGAATGAAACTTTGCACAAACCGATCCTGATTGATCAATCCGACAACTTGAAGAAGAATTCCTTGGTGAAGAGTTGGTACACCACTGACAGATAAAATTTTGACCTTAATATTTGCTGGGAGCTTCTCTTCATAAAATTTCGCAATATCCTGCTGTCCGACTGCCGAGTTTTCTCTGAATTTAACAACCGATTCATGTCCGTAGAACTTCAGAATAGTGTTTCGCGACAACGACAAAGTCTTATAGAATTGAACAGAGAACGCCTGGGCGATAGCTGGAAAATGGAAAATATTTGTTTTTTTCTGTGCTATTTTTTCTTACAATCTGCTTCATCTTTGGAAATGAAGTCTGGGTTTGGCGATCTGCCAGAAACGTTTCCATTGACTACGTCGTTGATTGTCATATCTTTGAGAGGAGCGGTCAGCTGCATTTATTACACTTATTAATTACCTAGAAATAAAAAGTTAGTGAATAAAAAACCAGAGAAAAGGACAAAAACACAACTGAGGTGGTCAAAAAATCAATAATAAGGAATGAAACAGAGCATGAGTAAAGGGTAAACGTACCTTGGCAACGGCGTGTTTCTGATCTAAAGTGAGCCATTGAATGATAATTGAAAAAGTTTCAATAAAAATTATATATGAATTCATGTAATTATATGATTCATTCATGAACGTGAGAAAAAAAATTGATGAATTTGAAAATGGGAAACCAAAAATCACTCAGGAAGGGAAAAATCGATTCGACTAATATGAAAGGTAATTTACTTACTTACTTTACTTACATTCAATTTCATTTTTGCAATTTTATCTGAAAATCGCGTTTCTCAACGTATGACTCAATTTGCAAAATGATGACAATTCATATATGTTTGAAGATTGACGAAGAAAACGAAAGTAAAATTAATGACTTTGGGTTTAATACAGATTGTCAACAACTTGATCCCGTTTCAATCAAACATCAAAAACGCTTTCTCACAATAAAAACGCGGGAAAAAAATTCGAAATAATTTTTTTTGGCAAAGTTCCCTGCGATACGCAGGTTTGTTCTAGAAACGGGTCTCGCAACGAACAAAGCAGCAGCGGCAGTTTGAAATTTTCCTTTTTCCCCCTCAACTCTCTCACTGTCGCACACTATTTCGATAGACTATTTTTTACACGTTTTTCACGTTTTTTGGGCGGGACCAAGTCATTTTCAGTTTTCATTTGCTTCTAATCTATTCAGATTTTTTTTCTCGGAGAAATTTTTAATTGATTTCAGAAAAAATGTTGGGTGTTCTAACCTCGATTCTTCTGTTGGCTTTCCCATTGTTAGTAGAATCGTCGCAAGTAAGTCTAATTGTTCTCTGACAAAATAATAAGATTGATAATTTCAGAACTTATTGGTTGCTAAAAATTTCAACTCGCAATATGCTGTTCAAGACGTTCAGTATTCGATCCATTATACACTTTTCAATCTAGGAGACCAAGATGTTACGAATGTGAGTTTTGAACAAATCAAATCTACAGACTTTTGAGATTGTGGGTTTCAGGTTCAACTTGATGATAGAGAATCATTCCCAACAAACAAGTTCGAAATTCACAGTGGCAGCTTGAAAGTCCAAATCCATCGCATCCCAGCAAAAAGCAACGTCAGTCATGCGGTTGTAGTAAGTTGAAAACTTGCAAGTTCTTCATAAATATCAACTTTTAAGGTTACTCCTCGAATTCCTGGCGAAACCCAAGATCAACAAGCTATCGTCTCTTATCACGATGCGCAACGTAACGAAGTAGTTACAGCAAAATCAAGTTCACATGGAGTTTGTAAGTTCATTTAAATATCATGCAAATATGAATTTGTTCATTTATCAGATATGGTTTACAACTATAACTCATACAGTCGTGTATTTTCTTCGAAGTTTGAGCATTTCGCAATTTTCGCTGCTATCTGTGGACCGCTTACACTTCTGTCCTTCTTCTTCTACACCAAGTCAGCAGGTCGTTACAATGTCATAAATTCGAAAAAAGTGGAAGCTAAACGTTCATGAATGCCAAGTTAGGTTTTAATTTATTAGTTTCATAATTATATTATTCCAGAGAATAAATGTTTTATTTATATAATTTTTGATGGAAAGACACTTCATAAAGTACAGTATTTATTACAAGTATGTCAATTTGCGTCATTGATGCAAATTTCAAGAGGCGTCCGAAAAGGATTTGCATTTTTGACAGTCAATTTGATTGTTATTGTATCAGTTTTAGTTTATATTTTATTACGTTTTCATTTACTATTTCATTGATTTTCAGGTAACATGACAATGAAGCAGGATTTACTGCTTGTTCTCACGATAGAAGCCGTAGTTGCTGGTGTCGTACTCGGATTTGTGATCAGAACCTTCGAACCGAAGTTTGTCTTTATTTTCGGCGATTTTTTAATCAATAATTTCAGCGAGGACACGGTCAGCCTCATCGGATTTCCAGGAGAAATTTTCATGCAAATTGTCGAGATGATGATTCTACCTCTTATCATTTCATCAGTAATCTCAGCTTTGGCACAAGTTCGAGCTCGAGATGCTCGAAAAATTGGGATTGTTACCGTCATTTATTATATGATCACAACCTTCCTGTCAACGTTTGTAAGTTGATTTTTGCAACAAAAAAACGAGAGGAAAATTTGAAATGTAGACAGGAATAATTCTCGTTTCAATGATTCACCCAGGAGATCCCGCACTCAAAAGTTCACTTGGTGATGGAACACTCGAAGATACCGCACTTTCAACCATGGACACGTTTTTAGATCAAATAAGGTACACATTTCTAAACAGACAAAAATTGAACTTTGTTGTTGTTGCAGAAACATGTTTCCCGAAAATATCATCCAAGCCACTTTTCAACAAGTTCAAACTATTTATAAAAACGTCACCAACGCTACCGATGTGATCGGACAACGAAGAGATTTGACATATACCAATGAGATGAACGTGTTGGGGCTTATTGTGTTTTGCAGTGGATTTGGAATTATTTTGAATTTACTTGGAGATCAGGCAAGACTTATGATCAATTTCTTTATTGTTTTGGACGCGATTATTATGAAATGGATTAGTGCCCTTATGTGGTAAGTTTTTTTCTTCTCAAAACGTTTTGCCATTTCCGGACATTTCGAAACCGCATGAAATACATACCTGGTCTAACAGGGTACCAACATTTCTCAAAAATTTTGAAAAAACAAAAAAAATAGCGGAATATTTCAAAAAATTTGAGCGAAAATTAAAATTTTCGTGGCGTGACCTAAAAAATTTTGAAAAACGTCCCTGTGAATTTTCGACCAAAAAATGGTACGGTACTTTTTCCCTCTTATGTCAGTTAAGATGAAATATCATAAAAATGTTCAAGAATATTCAAGAAGTTATGTTTTTCCTCGCACTCTCAATAAATGTACATCCCAAGGGATGCGCCATACAGTAAGACGTTTCTTCCTCCTTTTCGTTAGAATTTCATGTGGAGCACAAAAACGGCTAACAAATACAAATCCGCGGGCCGGCTCTGAAATAAATTAAACTTTTGCAGGTGCTACCCAATTGGTATTCTCTCGCTAGTTTGTCGTAACATTGCTGCGATTCGAAACCTCACTGAAACTGCTCAATGTAATCTCCCCAAAACTCCCAATTTCCCCACAAAATCCCAATTATTATCATTACAGTACTCGCAATGTACGTGGTCACGGTTTCATGTGGTTTAATGATTCACTCACTTTTCACACTTCCAACATTATATTTCATCGTCACCAAAAAAAGTCCATTCGCATTTATGACCGGAATTTTGCAAGCATTGGCGACCGCATTTGGTACGGCGTCAAGTGGTGCCACACTACCGGCAACGTTTCGAGCACTGGAAGAAAATTTGAAGATCGATCGACGCGTCACTCGATTCGTTTTACCGCTTGGCGCAACAATTACCATGGATGGAACGGCTCTTTATGAAGCGGTCGCTGTTATATTTATTGCTCAGTTGAATCATGTCAATTTGACTATTTATGAACTCATCACAATCAGGTAGAGTGTTTCAGAACTACAGTAACCCCCCCACTTCTTCTGATATTCCAGTATAACGACAACTGTCGCATCTATTGGTTCGGGTTCGGTGCCGGCTGGTCTTGGCACAATCAAAATCGTCCTAGCTACAGTAGGCCTACCGGCCAAGGACCTTAGCCTCATCACAACAGTTGATTGGTTGTTGTGAGTTTATTTTTTTTTCGTCGAGGGCCTAGACCTTTTTGTTTATAGAGATCGAATTCGTACATCGGTTAATGTTCTTGGTGATTCGTTCGGTGCTGGAATTATTCATCATTTGACGAAAAGCTCCCTGCTGGAAGCGGACACTGATGAACTCATTCGACAGATTCGTGAAGATATTGGTGAGATCTGACATAGGTAGGCCCGAAAATTTCCGGGCCGGCCTGAGTTTTTTTCTTTGGGTGGTTTATAGAAGCCCAAACCAGCTGATATAGAAAATGTATTTTCTGAAAGTCGAAAATTGTGGAAGATTTTTTCTGAAATATTTTTTTTCACAAAAAATTCTGAAAAGTTCAGAAAAAAAATGTTTGAAGATTAGTACATGCCGCAGATAAAAATGGGCGGGGCTTATTTCACGCGAAAATTTGAAATATTTGTAAAATGAGGAAATTATCAATAAAAATCAAAATTTTCAGAAAAAAACCTGAAAGCAATCAATTTTTTTGGTCAAAAGTTAGTACCTCAAAAAAAAAATGTTTTTTTTCCGAAAAAAATCAAAAAATTCTTTCCGGGCCAAATTTGTCAAATTCAAAATTTTCAGATAATCTAAACAATCCGAACCCGGACCCTCTACCCCTCTCAAATACAAGTCCATATTCAACGATACAAAAACCGTCAGCGTCGCGTGGTGGTTCAAAATCGGCCCGAGCCTCATTCGCCGAACAGGCCGAAAAAGAAGGACTACTCTCAGGAGCGACAGAAATTGTATAGCACTTGTAATAAATTTATACACATCTGGTTGTCATGATACACGGAAACACACAAAACTGGATTAAAAAACGTGAGCAAGGTGATGCAAAATAAGGTGAAACTCAACAAAACTACAAATTGATACACGTATTCGATTAGAAAAACCCCTATGTCGAAGAAAACATTGGCACATACATTTCCTATTTCTTTTTCAAACTCGTCTTTTGAAACAATCGGGATGTGTTGGGTATCGTACTCGACAAATCTTTGATACATTTTTCGGATCGGAGCATGGGTAATGTTAAACGGGTGCTAATCGAGAAATTACCTTCTCCTGAGAAATAAAATCGATAAGTTTCTGAATATAAATTGAAAGAAAAACCAACCTATTTCAATTTTCGCCACACTTGGATCAATTCCACAAAAATTACTGAACTTGAAACCTTTTCCATAGGTCAGATCTTCAATAACGGATTTTAGCTCTGGCCACATCATGTCCATGATCATTCCACGAATAAGGTCGCCCATGAATAAACCCCAAGTGTCGGGAAACGCCCCTTTTTCCATCTCAATTCTAGTGTCCAGCAATTGAACAGCGGTTCTATGGGGAAAAAAAAAATTGAAAAATGTGTTACTTCGCTGAAAACTCACCTCAAATATCCATTATCAAACGACGGCCGCAATTCGGCTTGGATTGTCAAAACAAGCGAGACAAAGACCGACGTAACATTTCTGTCAGGATTGACGACTTGTAGATGAATTCGATCGGTTCTGAACAAAACATCGATTCGAATCAGGTGAATTAATCAAAAAAAAAAAAAAAACTCACTTGGTCAGAACAAGACTCTGATTGGTGGCCGCAATTGTTGGCCGACCTTTTGCGTTGACATTCAACTTGAAATAACATTGAGTGCATAGTGTTGATAGGAATTTTCGCGAATCGATAGGAATGATGGGACTGTTCATAGGGATTTCCTCATTCATCCATTCGAAATTCCAATCGAGCTGTAAATAAAATTGTGTTTCGCACGGTCCTCGTTCAGAATTTCGGATTTTTTCAAAAAATTTTTGCCGGAAACCGAAAAATCCGAAAATTAATTATAGAAAATTGGAAATTCGGAAAAAAACATTCAAATTTCGAAAAGCAGAAGTGACATTTTTCGCCAAAACAGATATTGCCAGTATGAAAAAAATAGAGAACGAGATTTTAAAAACGTGAAACGTGGCGTGACCTCGTACAGTAGCATTTTCTCTGTACACGTGGATTTTATTCATTTTATCATCATGGAAAATTATTTTTTTTCTCCTGTTCCTTCAACGAAAATGTACTGTATTAAGCCACGCCCATTTGGTTTCCTAGGCCATGTTGATGCTCTTTCAATAGTCTTAGATCGATGTGGAAAAGTAGGAAAATAGTGTTTAAAAAAATTTCGAAAAATCCGAAAAATCTTCCTGGTAAATATGTCAAAATAATTTTCTAGATCTTTTCTCTGAATTTCTCATCTTCAAAGTTTATTTCTTCTGGTTTGGGTCTAATCCAAAAAAATGTGCCTGATCTTGAAAAATTCGAAGCTATACAAAATTAAATTTCTCTCCTACCTGATCCAAAATCTCATTCAAAATCGCATCTTCCATCCACAATGTAACCACATCTCCACTTTTCATTTCCATATCGAGCACTTTTGTCGAGTTCAATGCGTCGTCAGATAATTTTCCCTGCAACAATTGACCAGCCACATCGTCTCCCATCAATTTCTGCCATTCAATTTGTGCTCGAACCATCATTTGATGTTCATCCGCTTCAATTGAGGTGACCCGATAGAATAGTGTGGTGTTTCTCGCCGACATGTGATTTTTAATATTTTCCGGTAAATACTCGTAGATTGGAAACTTTCGTTCCGAGTCGTGTTTCAGATCCGCGGTCGACGATTCGATCATCGAACAAACTGCACTTTCGAACAACGACGACATCATCGAACCCAACGCCGACATTCCTTTGTTGATCAGCCAACTGTCTCTCAAATGAAACGATACATCCGAGCCGAACAGTGCACATTTGATCAATTTCACTTTTTGCTGTTCTACATTGAAATGTAGATAGCCACGTGGCACAATCACATGCGAGTCGATGAAACTGTCAGAGAACGCTATCGGCCACAGAACATCGGAAATGTTGGTGTGAGAAACAACGTGTAACCTGGAATAACCCTTGTTTTTGCTTTGAGAACCAAGAAACTACTCATCAACCATTTTCAATGTCACAAAAAACGGTTCGGTTTTTAAATGTGTTATTTCGTTCCCATTAAATTTTCAAGGGCGAAAAAAAAACTTATTTTGAAACTGGTAAAATGAAAAATTCAAGTACCTCCCTTTTTGGAATCCAAATTTTTGAGGCCTGTTTTTTTTCGAAATCTTGAGAAATCCCTGTTGGAATTAGAGCTACTTTTGAATGCAAAAAAAAAAACAATTTTCCACCGATGAGTCATTCAGTGTTTCCCACAATTAGGCTGTGTTTTTCTTTTTTTCAAAAAACTTCAATTGGGTTGTTTTGACGAATGGGAGGATTACTGTAATTGTGGGTATTTTAATGTTTATGAAAAAAAAAGTTGGAAATTTGAAATTCAAAAACTTTCGCTTCTCAATACTTTTTGTCAGAGATTTGGGCTTAAAAATTTGGGCCTAAGAAAGTACCAAAATTTTGAGCTGAAAATGTCAAAAATTTGAAAACAAATCATACATGACATGTTTTGGTCGAAAATATAGGTCACGTCCCGAAAATTTGAAAATTATGATTTTTTTCTCAAAATTTTGACTTTTCAAGCTTTTTTTTAAAGTAAAAAAAATGAAAAAAAAATAAAGAAAAAAGCTGAAAATGTCTTTTTTTTTTCACAGTGACCGAATATTTTAAAGGAAACTTTGATACCCTCTTGAATTAGGTATGTTTGGGCCTTATTAGAAATTGGGTCTTTATTTTTTTTTGTGCCTTGGAAAGCCCAGAAAATCACTGATCATTTTTATCGATTTTTTATTCCACACAGATTTCAGAAAAAAAAACTCACTTATCAAAGAAAACACGCACAACATCCCGTCGAAATTGCACAGATATATTTCGATACGACACAGTGTTGAAGAGTTTCAAATGAGCCAACCGTCCAAATGTGGGCGTTTCCTTTGTCTTGAGGATGATCTGAAATTTTGTTTTGTTTTTAATGAAATACATATAAATCTACACTTTTCTTTGTTATCGCATAAAGATGCAAATCTTTCTCATCCTTTCTCCGATTATTATTATTATTATTATCGTTTTCAAAAGAGGTGAACATGTCAAAAATGGATGGGTTTAATACGATAAAAAGGGCATTATTTTGGAGGGGGGAGATTGGTTGATTCAATTACAGAAGATTATCTCATTCCTGTTGACAAAAAAAAGTCTCTAATTTGATAGTGGGCGATTTGAAACGCGAGAAAACCAGGCAGTCATTTTTCGTACCAACCGTTTGGTGCCTGATCGACCTTGATATGTCTCATATGAATAATTACAGGGTTAAAAGATCTGATTTCGAAAATTTATTTATGTGTGTATGTCTTGTTGTTGTTGTTGTTGTTAGGCAGGAGATATAGACAGGCAGAAAAAAAGGCCCAAAAATCCGGCCTAAAAATCAGGGGTGGGGCTTTTTTCGTTTTTCGGTCTGTCAAAAAAAAGCCGGCCTAATAGGAGAAAACACCATGACATTTTTAATAGAAATTTTTGAGAAATTTCGCACTTTACGGCCTAGTAAATATCCAACACCTTTTTTCTGCCTTTTTCCACAAATCTATTGTTATCCGCACAAAAATTGAGGGAGGTGGAAAGCGAAAGTAGGTCGGTCACCAATGTTTCGAAACAACATAGACAGACACATGGTATTTGTCAAAAAAGGCAAGGTGAGTGTTTGTGTCAATGACCTCAATTTCAAGTAGAAAAAATGTTGAAATTTTTGGAAGAGAGAGAAAATTTGATGTAATCCAGTTAGTGTTTCAGAAAAAAAAATCTTCAAGCTGTTATTTTTTTCGAATTACAGTCGTGTAGACCAGAAATGAGAGCATGACCCGATATTTTTTTTGTAGAAAAAATTGCCCGAATTTTACTCTAGTTTTTAATTCTAGACAAAAAAAAACTATCAACTCACCTCAGCAACTCTGGTATCCTCCAAAAACTTCGACGCAACATGTCTCAACGCCTGCGTAACAGCCTCATCTCCCAACGATGCTCCGAAATCGCTCGCGTCGATGGCACAAATGAGAAATCTACAACGAAAAAAATCCACATTTTATCATTGAAAAAGACAAAAACTTACAAAAAACCAGCGAATCGCATCATATACAAAATGTGAGCGAGCCTAAACCATTCGCTGGTGAGTGGGTGGAGAGACCGGCTGCTGTAAAAACGGAACAATAACAAAAATCACAAGATTGTGCAAAATGAAAAATGTATAAGGAAAAGACGAGAGAGAGAGAGAGAGAGACAGAGAGAAAGGGGAAGAATGAGTCATAAAACTGTCTCAAAGGTGTCAAAAGAAGTTCGTTCGCCCTTCACCCCTTTTGTTCTTCTCCCTTCCCATGTGTCGGTCAGAAAAAAAAAGCGTAAACATAATTTACAACTTTTAGCGAGTCACAGGAGGGAATAAACCGCCAAGCGGTAAACATTTTCTTATTTTCCGAAAAAAAACGTGCGATGTTTTTTGAAAAATCACTTGAGACGCCGAAAAAAAAACAGGTTCTTGTGCCGAAATACCCCCAAAAATAGTAAGAAAGATAATTAGATCATAATTAGACCATTTTTTGGCAATTGCCAACAAATTGGCGAAAGTGAATGGGGAGGTTTGGGTTTCCATTTCACTTTTCTCATCGAAATTGAAAATCGAATAAAATTGTAGGAAGAGAGAAAGAAGAGGAACATCTGTACGATATGATCTTATGATGAAATCTCGAACTTTTTCTAAGGGGAAAGGTGAGCGACTGGGAGATTCTTACGGGGTTATTCAGTTGGAAACAAAAATGTTAAAATAACACAAAAAACCTATTCAGATGATGTTGAAAAATGACGAGGAATTACAGTAGCTGGCCTAATTTTCAAAATGCACACAACGCTTGTAAATCAAGAAAAATGTCTCATCGTGCCGAGACACAAACAATTCAAATAGGGATGCGTCTTTCAAAAGATAGGCTGAGATAATTAAAAAACAGTAATGCGAAAGACGAATTTTTTGGAACAAAAATTCGGAAATTTATGAAGATAATTATAAATATTTGGAACAAAGACAATCACAAGTCAAAAGTTTTCTAGCCGAAAAAAATACAGATTCTATTTTGAGAAAAACTAATCTCAAAAAAAAATGAGCAGAAAAGGATAAACTATAGAAAAAAAAAGAAGACGCTAAAAGGCAAATAATAAAGGAATGAATACCGGAAGAGAGGTGACAACTTTTGCACAAGCTCCGCCCATTTCTCATCTTTGGGACATCTGCCTCACTTTGTCTAACCCACGCGGCATGATAATGAAGAGAGAGTGACAGAGAAATGAGTCATTCTCTTCATTATCACGCCGCGTGGGTTAGACAAAGTGAGGATGGCGTCCCGAAAATGGGCTCATCTCTCGGAGCACACTCGCGGTGAGACCAGAAATTTACGCTTCACATACCTATTAGAAAAGAGGAAAAAATACTATTTTTTTGCCATGAAAATTTCAAGTTTTCCTTTTTCAGTTCCACCGCCGGCATTCACAGGGACAAAAAATAGCCCCAATTTTTCCGATAAATTTTGTTCTCGCCACGAAACATTTTTCTACAGTAATTTTCCTCGCAGAAATTTCCTATGCTTTTGAAAAAACTGACTCGGCTCGAACAAAATTGTTAAAAATAGTACACTATTCGACCAGCGGAAAACAAAACTTGTGACATAATAGAAAAAAAACTGGTGTTAGATACTTTTAGAACAAAAAGAGATACTATCAACAAAAAAAAGAGAAGTCTATATTGATTTTTGTTACTTACAAAGTCGTTTACTTTTTCTAGCTCATTTCAGGAGCCTGGGCTCGAAAATCGCCAACTAATTTGAAACTTTTCGGAATCTATGATCTTGCCAAAGAGAACCTTATCTTCTATTACATAAATCATGGAAAAACCCATCTATCATTATGGTCGAAAAAATCTGCAGCCTACGGCACTATTTTATCGCACAGAAGATTTTTTTTCAGCAAAGCTTCATCACAACGGTTCCACGAAAGAGGAGACAAAAAAAAACAATTTATATGATGTATAACATTCAGAAATAAATAAAGGAAGTGGTTTGGCGAAGGGGGGCAAAAAGAAAAAAGAAGGACAAGGCAAAGGGTCGAGGAGGATGAAATCAGACGGAGGAGGCGGGGCATCGCCCGCGCGAGATGCAAGAGACAGCGATAGTAAGACGGACGACGACGGACAACGGGAGATAGCGGAGAAGAACTAGAACTTCATCTCCTGCTTATCATTTTAGGCTTTTGCCATCTTCATCACCCCCGTCCTATTGATTGTTGTTCTTTCTTTCAGATATCCATGAATTCATTATCATGGATATTAATTGCCTTCGTTCTGGATGTGAAGGCAATTCAGAATCCTGTCGAGAGATTTCATCCACTTCTAAGTGCACCGAGAAATCAACCAGGTGTCAGAGTCAGAATTTTGCCGAGAGGTTTAGCCTATCTCAATCATGTGAGTTTTTCCCCCCCACTGTTCAACTTTTACTGTGGCTTTATTGAGAACAAGAAAACCTTATGCCATACCTCGACCAAAACCGTGGAAATCCTTATTTTCAGAGTGTCCCTCGTGATTTTTCCACACAAAACTTCTTGAAAAATTTTGTGCTCTGAAATTGTGCCGCGTGGAATTCCACGTTTTTGCTAAGGAGCAGTTATTTTTCAATAAGAATACCAACATTTTAACTGTAAAAATATTGGAAAATATTGTGAACGCCAAGAAAAAAACCATCGAGCCAGCTTGCGTAACACAGTGTGTATTTCACTACCAATGTCCAAGACATTATTGGCAATGACTAACTAAACTTGAACGGAACAGAAGTATGTATGGACCACAATAAAAAAGGGGCGGCCAAAAGATGTGTGCAAGTGTGTGCAAGAGAAAAATAGACTCTGACCTAATTTCTGTGCGGCTATTTTCAATCAATATTGATGGTGAAATATGGCTTGGGCGGAACCGGAAATTTCCGGATATCGGAAAAAATTTTGTGGGACTTTTTTCAGCGAGAATTTTTCCAAAAAAAATGTTTTTCGGATATTTTTCTGGTGGGATCATTTCCGAAGCTTTACGGGAATTTTTGTCTAGGAGGGTATAATTTGACAATTTAAACTGAATACCAGAAAAATCCAAAAAATTCTATTCTTATCAAAAAATTCTGACAAAAATGCCCAACTTTTGATGGTTTTGGGTGTGTGCCCAAAAGTTCTGAAAGTTTCGGGTTTTCTGAAAAATAATGATCAAATTTTTTTCTGAAAAACAATGATCACAAAGTACCAGATTTTTTCCAGAAAATTTTCTGATTTACAAAAAGAAACCGGGCCCCGATATTTTGGCTGCATATTATTTTCATGTTGAAGGATCACGATCACAACACCTAACATCATAGAGAAAATTGTAATAAACTACTCACGTGACAATAACATTGTTACACAACATCGTTATTATGTGATAAACCATGCCGATATATCTGCAGTAACATTCATCATCTCGATATTTACATTTGCAGCTTGCTGCCAACCTGTTATCAGATCAATTGCCTCGTCTCATAATACCAGATGTCGAACATATTCTACCCAACAATCAGGGAAATATTTACATTTCCCGAATACGATTGTCTCGTTTCCGACGAGCCGAATCGCATCAATTGAATGCGACGGCACCGAATAAAATCTCGTGGAGTATGAGCAATTTGGATATTGGGCTGATTGGCGATTTGAGTGGCATGGTGAATATTGTTGTGCCTTTGAATCTCACAGGACAAGTGGAAATTCTCGCACAAGGTCTGACATTTCATCTAGAATCCTCGGTAAATTTATGAAAATGCTGATTTTGAGAAATGAATGATATTTAGATTGAGAAGGGTGCTAACGGGTCAGCAAAGGTCACGTCACTTTCGTGTCAGGCAACAATTCGTGATGTACAAGTGACGAATCACAACGGTGGCCTGTTTGGTTTAGCGGTTTCGGTTTTCAAGGTACTTATAATTTCACAGGATTTTTAGAAGGAAATCGATGAGAGTTATCATTGGAGCGCATTTGCTCTCTCTCTCTCTAACTTTGGAATTTGAGAATTTTCCAAAAGGTCATTCAACCGTGTGACAGACATCTCACGGGAAGCGAGGTGCTATATTTTGTGTGTGCTCTATATCTGTGTTTCCAATGGAAAAAGAAAGCTCTCACCTGATAGTTTCTCTGTTTCTCTGACTCTCTCGTTAGGAAATCTCTCATCGATTTCATTTTGTGTGAAAAATCGTGCGGCCGAAAAAAAACCAAAGTTCATTTTCAGCAAGGTGTATCCGACAATGTTCGACACATGCTTCAGGGAATAATTTGCAAAAAAGTGAGAAAGTATATCGACGAAGATGCGAATGAGAAGTTAGCCGAAGCGCAGACAGCTAGTCGTTTAGGTGACGCTCTTGAAACTAACGCGCTGAAAATGATCAGCGTCGGAGGGGAAAATGACAAAATACACCCGTTTGATGTTGCCAGTATATTCGAACCGTCATTGGCGTCAAAGTTTTTTATTGACTTCAGGTAACTACGGTGAAATTGACAAAAATTAACTAGAAAAAAACAGGTTGAAAGAGCATCCAGTTTGCGCTGACAACAAAGTTGAACTAGCCTCATGGGGTGAGATTTCATATATGGGTCAAGGTGATACGCCATTTGGCCCGGTTGATTCTTCATGGCCTACTAAATCGGCTTTTCATCCACACATCGATACTAGCCCTAAAGATTCAATGATCGAGCTGATTGTATCCGACTTTTTACCAAATTCATTACTCTATCATGCTTACAAGCAACGATTCATCAAAGCGCTCCTCACACCGAAGACCAAAGGAGTTGCATCGTTTTTGCGAACCACATGTGAGGGCGAATTTTGCATTTCTGATTTGGCTCCACAACTCGCCGAGTTGTATCCAAACTCGACGGTTGAGCTAGCCATGACTGCGACGAGAGCTCCGGCAGTGTTGTTCAGCGAAAAGAATGGTGGAACTATCTCAATCTCAATGGGTGGACTGGTTGTTGTTTTCGCTGTGAGCCAAAATCAGCGACGACAAGTTATTGCGGTGGATCTTGACGTGGTGGCCGATGCCAAACTTTCACTGCAGGGACATAATGTTAGCGGTTCGGTGGAGTTGCGGAAATTTGATTTGCACAAAAGAGCGGGAACTGTGGACATAACTGATTCGGAAATCGCAGATATTGCTTTGCTCGTAAGCCAGTTGGCAGAAAATCTATTGAATGGGTTATTGGTTAACGGTTTGCCGATTCCGTTGCCACATGTTCTACGAATCAGGGAGAGTCAAATCAACGTGATGAGTAGGAGAATGCATATTCAAGTTGATGTTGATGTAAGTTTACTAGGATAGGTATATAAAGCATGGTGAACTTTTTTTTTAGATTGATGAACGGCGACTATCAAAGCTTGCTTCTCAAACGTTTTTCCGCACTCCACAATTTCAAGACTTGAATCAAAGTCAGTTAAATAAAAATAAATTCCTTTCCCAAAACTTCCAGTTTCAGATCCTTTCCGAAGACAAGTTCGACCTTCGACAAACGTCTCAATCCGCCAGAAAATTCAACAATTCAATTTCAACAACTGGTCTCCGGACTCAGCATAACTCAATAAGAATGCCAACTTCTAGTCCATAGTTTTCACGGGTATTTCGCACAATAAACCTTTCTGACCTCTTATGTTGTTTTGTTTATCAATGGGCTAGTTGCGTAAACGTATCTTTATGGTAAAAAACTCACCTTTGTGCATACCGCGCGGCTGTTGATAAGGAAGAGCACAAAGAGTCGGCCGAAAAAAAAGAAATATTCAAAAATTCCGCCACCGTGGAAGAGAAATCCAAATATTTCAAAAGTTCGGCCATTTATTTATTTCAATTTTTTTTGCAAAAAAAAACAAATTTTCAGGGAAAATGTCAAGAATCTTTACATTACAACAAGCTGAGGAGTGTTTAAAAAATGAGCGGTATGAAGACGCGCTCGGTATATACTTCCTATGCCTGATCAAAATCGAAAAGTCAAGGAGAAACGCGTACGAGACATTGTTCCGAAAATCATTAGATGGTTGGATATATTGCGATGCTCTAAACTCTTTAAAGTTGTATGAAATGCTTCCGCAAATTGAGGAATTGTTCGAAAATCCGACAAAAATTGTCATCTCAATTCTGCGCGGTATGTATTCTTTACAAAACTTGACTCTTCTTCCAAATATGCTTGACCTATGCAAGAAATCCTTGAGATCATGTGTTGATGAGGAAAGTGCATCTTGTCTTCGATTAATGAAAACTAACCTATCTTCATTGGCATTCTCTCAATGGCATATGAAAATGATCAACGATGGAAACCGGAACAGAGCCTTCGAGTACGCTATTTCTCAAACGCCTTCAAGGGTAACTTATGATATCGGAACTGGTACTGGATTATTGGCCGTGATCGCAGCTCGAACTGCTTCCCAAAAAGTTATCGCCATTGAAGAAAACTCGCAATTATGCAAAATCGCAGAAAACGTGATTTCAAAAAATACAAACTCTGGAAAAATCAAGATTCTGAATTGCAACTCAACCGCATTTCAACCAACTGACAAGGCAGATCTGATAGTTTCGGAAATTCTAGATTGTTGTATATTTGGGGAAAACATCGTCTCCACATTTCTAGATGCTCATCAAAAATTTGCCAAACCGTCTACAATATTCATTCCTAGCCGGGTAGCTGAAATTTTGTAAAAAATAAAATAATTTTTTATTTTTAGGCGAAATTATATGTTCGACTATTCTATAGCGAAAAAATCCACAAACTTCACGTTCAAAATCAATATCGTTCAACGTATGTGAGAACTTCGAAAGAGGACAAGCAAGAAGATCCTTACTGGTGTTGTCAGAAAACAGATTATCCCGATTTTCTCGATTTATCTGAACCTGTTGAATTGATCAACGTAAATTTTCAATCATACGAAAATCTGTCTACCCTCGAAAAAATGTTCTCTACAAATCAATGTTTTATGATAAACCCCTCAACAAGTGGAGTCGCTCATGGAGTTGCAGTAAATTTTGTGTAGGTAGAGAAGTTTTTTGATATTGAAATATTCGGAAGAAAAACATTTCAGCGCTGATCTGTTGCCAAATGAAACGTGTCAAATCGACTCATCTCACGAAAATTCTTGTTGGGATCTTGGAATTTTTCCGTTTTCCGAGCCGCTGAATATTGCCAAAGGTAGTTGAATTTTTTATTTTGCGAAAAAAAAAACTTTAATTTCGAAAAAATCGTAACCGCGACATTTCAAAACCGCAAAAAATATCGATTATCAATAAATGTGTGTACCGACATCTCACGGGATGCCCCATACAGTAAGGCAAAACCCCGTTTCTTCGCGTTTTTCTTCGCAATTTCATGCGGTTTCGAAATGAAGCGTTTTCAATTTTTTTAAATTTTGAAAGTTTTACTAAACATGAAAATAAAACATAAATTTTTTTGAGCTTGAAAAAGTTTTTCTAGGTCAGGTAGACCACAAAAAAATGTTGCAAATCCCATTTTTCTTGAAAAATAAAGCAGAAACCTTACTTTTTAAAGGTCACGCCACAAAATTAAAAAAAAAACCATTTCAGACATTCCCGTTAGGCTCAACTGGACGTTGCTCAAAAACAGACTAGACATATGGGTCGAGCCAACCGCGTCAAATTATAAAGTTCGAGGAGACACATTGAGATCGTATCCAGATCAGGTGCCAGCAGGAGATCAAGTCTTGGACTTGTCATCCGGATCTTTTTCGGAAAATCGAGAATACGAGGAGAACCAGCTACCGTACACATCAATATTCACACGGCTCTATAATTCTGATGGTAGTTTTGACACTGACGCATTTTTACGATTAGAAGGAGCGTTACAATGTCTCAAAAATATTGAGAAAATCATTCCGAGGAGGGTCAAAGTTGTTGGAAAATTGTTCAAATGTGATCGAATACATCGAGAATCGAGGTCATTGCCAGAAATGCACTGTGATGTTGATTTGGATTTGAATGATTTTAACTTGAAAGAATTTCGTGATATTGATTGGGCGGTTCAGTCATGTTCTGAAGAATTTGAAGTCTTCGAGTTTGATCTAGATCTCGCCAAAATTTCAAGAAAACAGTATTCGAATATTGTGAAAAAGTACCAGGTGAAGGAAATTTTCTCATTTTTTTCAACAAAAATATTATCACAGATCAACTGTTTTGATCATATCGATGCTGTTGATGGTGTAATCTATGAATTCGAGTCAGATGGGATTTGTAACCAGGTGAAATCAGCGTTCCTTTTCGAGACCCGACGGCCTAACAACTCAAAGTTTGGCTTAATTTTCGATTTTCAAGAAGGGCAAATGTTGATATCAGAGAATAACATTTATAGAGCACAATAAACCCGTTTGAGAAGAGCACCAAAACAGAAAAACACATGAAAAATCAACAATCCTAACCACAATTTTGGCCAGATTTGATAGAAATGTTGTCAATTGCAATCGATTTCATCTCATCGGCCGAGTTGTAGAACAAAACAAAAACTTTCTCGGTGGTGTTGACTTTGATTCGTGCACTGACACGATTCCACGAACGAGCCGCAATTGTCTGCGTCTGACACTTGCGCAGGTTTTGAACACATATTCGAACGTCGATAATGTGCGATGGGAAAATGTCGATTGACATGGAGATTGGGCCGGTTAGGCTGGTCTTGTGAAGTAGGCCAGAGTAGGATTTTGGGCGAAGACGGGAGATTCCGTAGCGGTTTTCTGGAAGAAATTTTTGTTGTGTTTTTCATTTTTCAACAAAAAAATATCGGAAGTTTTGGCTACAGTACTTTTTCGGAAATTTTTTGCCGATTTTATTTCGAAAAATCGGCAAGTTCTGCCAAGAATTACAAAAATCTTTATTGCGTACTTTTGTGGCTACAGTACCCAACAATCAGTTAATTTCGGCGGGATTTCAAAATTTCAAAAACTGGAACTCTTTTGAGCATGATTTTGTCCATATTTTTGATGTTCAATTTTCTCAATCTATTTTTTCTTTTTTGAAAATCTGCACAAACCCAAAAAATCATATTCAAAAATTTTTGATTCTGAAAATTCCCATAGTTTGCCTCATCCCAAAACACCAGTTTCCTGGAACCGGAAAATCCAGTTAGGTTACTGTAGTTTTTCTCCCACTGTTTTTTCTCAAGTAGGCTTATAAGCAATTTCTGCCGTTATACTAATTGGATTGATTTTCAGCCTAGACATGAAGAGAGAGGGAGAGAGACGCAGAGAAAATGTGGGAACCCTAGAATAGAGAGAGAGACGCAGAGAAAAATAGTGACCCACCATCTCCTTTTTTCATCGCCACACTAATATTGTTGAAATGTCGGCTCAACATTCTCAAATCGGCCCAATCACAATCGGTATCCTTTTCGAATGAGCACGTCGATTCGGAGCACGTCTCAGTTTTCTTCACAACATCCACCCCCTCGGATTCTGGTTCTTCGATCTTCGGAGGTTCTCGTCGAACCATCACTTCGTCATCATGAATCTTATTATCGACAACACCGACCTCTTTCGGACCATCGACACGTTGTTGCGGCGATCGTCGCACCTGACACACGCACTTCTTCATCAGCGGATTCTCTTTTTGTCGCAGACAACGTGCCGACGATTCGGCGGCGTCGAGCGCTCGACACTTTTGACGACAATACGCGAGACCGGCACGACCGACGCACATTCGCGCCGTGTTCGCCGCGGTGGTGATGGATTTGGTGGCGGATTCGCCGGAGATTTGCGCAATGTGTGCGCATTGTTTGAAGGTGATCGTCAAATCGTCGATGAGAACCGTCTCGTCGGTTGTCAGATTTGAGAATTTGAAAAGAATCTGGAAATGTTGGGTTTCTGGGATGATCTCGTTGATAAGCGCTCCGTTTGTTGAGTGCACTGGAGCGCACATGATCGCGTCGTTCTCTCTGGAAATTTTGTTTTTTTTTTAATGTTGGAATCGAAGAGAGTTTTCTGTCGAGAGAGACACAAAGATGTCACACACAAAGTATAACAGCTATCCAGTGTGATGTCGGTCACACAGTTGAATGACCTCTCGGAAAATTCTGAGTTTGAGGACTTACTTGAAACAGAGTTCAACCAAAACTCCGGGTGATCTCCAAACTCGGGCGGTCAGATTAACCGAAGATTTTGCGCACAACCCATCGCACGTCGAAAGAACTCCACCGCCGACACCTTTTCCCACAAGATAATCCCCCTTGGGTGAGGCGCTCGACAAAACTTGTCCACCATTTGGCGTGGCGCCAAACCACTCAAAATCCCGAGACAGCTGCCAACCGCAAGGGATGAACGAAGCCGCAGTATTGCATGGTTTGCCGCATACCTGCCCTTGCGTTGTTATGGGTGTCAACGTGGAGTGTTGTTGGATCATTTGTTGATGGAATGGTTGCTGGGCCAATTGTGGATTGGTACAGGCGAGTGGGTTGAGATGGCATGTGCAGATAAATGAGCGAATACCGAAGAAGGAGAGAAGTGTGCCGGTTTGACGAGCACGACATTCGGCGCGTGTTTTGAGAGGGTGTAGTTTTGTGCAACGAGCGTCGCAATTTGTGTCGAAACCTTCGCGTTGTGCACATATATCTTCGTCGATTTCTGGAAGATTTAAAATATATTTTAGGAGAACAAAATATTTCAAAAATCCGAAATTCTGAGCCTGTAAAAATACAGTACTCCAGAATAGATTTTCGGGCGAGCTTAAATGTTTTGCCAGGCCCAGAATGTCCGAATGTTCTCGGGCCGGTCTGAAAATGAAAGGTACGGCTCGAAAATCTTGAGGTCTGAGAAAACGAAAGTTGATAAATAAATTCTGAGTTTCGGAGGTGCTTAAAAACAAGAAAGTCCAGGATTTTTGACCGCGGAATTTGTGAATTCTCGGGTCGGGAAAAAGTACAGTACACCTTTGACAAAAATCTATAATTTTCGACGTTCTCGGGCCGGCCCGAAACCTGTGATTCATCAAGATTCCACAAATTTTTCAGTTTCCAACAAAAAATCGTCTCTCACTTCTCAAAACCCGCTTTTTTCGATTAAAATCCGCTTGCATAATCAGCCAGTTCAAATTAACATCATATCTCTTTCTTTCTTTCATTTTTTCCACCTTTTTCAAATTACATAAGCTTGAAACAGGAACCTCAACGCTTAGGCTATTTCAAAGGATTATCCGTGAGATTATAAAATCATCGCACGCTGACCTAGAGGATTGTATTGAACCCGAGTGTGAAGAATATGCCTGGCGCCTAGAAGCAATTTGAATTGTGTCGCCGGGTCGTAAAATGATATGACTTGCATGCAAATCAAGTAATTTTTGAGAGGTGAGAGTGAAGAGAAATGGTCTTCTGGCCAAACAAAAAAAAAGAAAAAAAATTGCGCGGTCACCGGAATTACACCCTTCACCTAAAAAATGGAAGCTCGGCACACAACCACTGCGCCATGCACTCATTCTTCTGTTGGGAACATGATAGCCAAAATATTCCCCTTGGAAAATTAGCAAATTTCAAAACCACACACATTCTTCCGGTTCCGAAACAACATCGCTATATAATTAGCACTCACACGCACTTTCTCCCCCTCCCGAAAAAGCCAAAAATCCTACCTCTAAAACATGCGGTTTGTCCGCGCACAAACAAAAACAGTGGCGCAAAAATCAACAACTTTTCAATTTTCATGCCAATAAATATAGACAACAATACAAGTGGTGTGGTGAAAACAGAAGAAACAAGTGTGGGATATTGTTGGACGCGCGGAAAGCGCGCGGCAAAACCAGACTCCGCCCACTTTTTGACCTCAATTTGTCGTTTGTGTGAAGCAAGCAGCAACGCGCAAAAAAAAAAAAATAGTGAAAAGAGAGGTGAAAGGTGTGACATTGAGGTTATCTCGGAAAAAGCAAAAAGAAAAAACGGGTAAAACAATTTTTTTTGAACCGTTGAAGATCCGGGAACATTTTTTTTCGAAAAAATTCATTGCGAAAAGCCTGAGATATAACAAAACAAGAGGAAAAAACAAAATATCCTAATGATGACTTTTAATGGTTAAAGGTTGTCGCTCGTCATCTTCGTAGTCGTCCGGATCAGCCCAGTTTTGACAAATGTTACGCATTGAAATAGTCAAATAGCTGAAATCATACATTTTTCAATGGAATTGAGAACGTGAGAGTCAGCAGCCGCCATAGCTCAGTCGGTTAGAGCGTGGGTCTAATAAGCCCAAGGTCGCAGGTTCGACCCCTGCTGGCGGCAAACTTTTTTTTTTTTTTTTTTTGGATATTTTGCTACAAAGTTCATTGCCTCGCGCGCGCTAATGAGGCACATCGATAGGGTCAGGGTTTTCACTAGACCTTATCTGTTTTCTTGGATGAAGAAGAACAAGTTGTTGAATTGAAACTGGTAGACGAGATGTTGAGATAGCATTAGTTTCAAATTGAACCACTTTCACTCATTTTCCGGAAGCTATTTTGGTTTTTGAAACTTCTCACCTTGCTGGAATATCGCCTAAATTCAAGGCCATTTGTTCCATAACAAAAAGACCGTCAGGACCAAGAGTTCGGAAGAATTGCTCGTCAGATATTTGCGATTTGATCGGCGCTGTAGACAGGTAATTTTGAACAACTCTCTGAGCTTTTGTTGATGAGCACAATGAGTATACCCATTTCATCGAGTTGATTGTTGAGACAATGGCAACGAACAGAAGCCAAAACCACAGGAAAATGAACAGTTTTTCGTAGTAAATGTTGAGTGTGAGGACACAAAGTACAGTATCCATCTGGAAAATCAAAATTATTTTCCGAAAAAAATTTAAAAAAAATGGTTTCTGGGCTAGTTCTCATATTCTCGGGCCATGATTTTTCAGGAGAAGTCACTTTTTCCAAGTTCCGGGCCGGCTCAAAAATTTTCTCAGATTTTTTTTGGTGTTCAAAATTTAGATTTTCGGACCGAAAATATTTCACCATTTTTGAAAAAAAAAGGAATTTCTCAAGTTTCGGGCCGGCCCGAAAATTTTTCAGAATCATTTTGTTCTGAGAATTAGGCTTCCTCACAAAATTCTGGGCCTAAATTTTCGGGACAAAAATTTTTTCATAATTTTTGAAAAAAATGAATTTCTCAAGTTTCGGGCCGGCCCAAAAAAAATTCAGATTTTTTTTGTGTTGAAAATTTAGCTTTATCACAAAATTCTGGGCCTAAGTTTTTTGGCCGAAAATTTTCTTATCTTTTTCAAAAAAAAAAACAACTTTTCATGGGCCGGAAATTTCGGAATTTCGGGAATTTCCAGTTTCAGTTCCACCCAAGCCTGATCGGGGTACTGTAGTTCTGATACCTGAACACTGGCCGGTCGTCGACGGTTGAAATCGCAATGTACAACTCGCGGAAAATGACCGGTCACTTGCCAATCGTCGCCCTTCACCAAATCGGTCAACAAAGATGGACCCCAAAATGAATAGAGAGGCGAGTCGAGCAACGAATTCAGAATGTAGAATTGGACCCATGCGTTGATAAATTGGAAGACTGTGCAGAGCGTGTAGAAGAGGGCCATATCTTTGCTGCGCTTCTTTCGGGCTAGACGCAAGCCATCCCAAATGTAGACAGATGGTCGACCTTCGAAAGCGGCTAGTCTGCCTGGAAATTTCGAAAATTTCAAATTTTCAAAAAATTTTGGCCTAACTTTTTTGGATGCATTTTTTTCTGCCAAAAATGTTAGTGAAACGTTTGAAATATTTTCAGACCGGCCCGAAACTTAAAAAATTGACTTTTTTTCGAGAATTATGAACAATTTTTGGCCCAAAAATTTTGACCCGGAATTTTGTGGGAAAGCCAAATGTGTAACAAAAAAAAATTCCGAAAAATTTTTGAGATCGGCTTTTTTCTGATACCAAAGGGTCCGGCCCGAAACTTGAAAAATTGACTTTTTTTCAAATATTCCAATGAAAATTTCCAGCTCTTCTCGAGCTCGAAAAATGAGTCCGGCCCGGATTTTCTGAACTTTTTTGTGTCAAAACTACAGTACTTTTTCTCGACTTTACCACGAAATTTTTCCAAAATTTTTCCTCAAAACTAACATTTAAAAGTGTCATCTCTATTCTTAATCGTCGACCAAAATCCATCCACATACTTGACCGCTCCAGCAAGATCATACCCACTATGAGCCAACATTGACTTCCATATAAATCTCGGAATATAAAACAAAAAAGCTTGGAGTGCCAACACATATGGAACCCATTGATAATATTGAATTGTTACTTTTCTTCTACAATTTGTTTGTTTTTTAGGTACTTGAAAAAGATCGCCAACCTCTCCTGATCGTCAAATGCCAATTGCTCATCGAGCGGAACAAAATATGTTCCGTGCACAAAACAATATTGATTCACAAAATCAACCCAGGGTTTTGTGAATTGGGCAGGCGTCCAACATGTTATTGGATCACCCATGAAATGTGTTGAGAGAAGGAGAGCACTTGACACTGCTAAGATGCATACTGTTATTCGTGAATTTAATCGATCGGCCTGGAAGAAAAATTGAAATTTTTGCTTTTTCCATATTTCTGGAAATTCAAAAAACTTTCAACTTCGAAGTTAATACATCTATGCACTGATCACGTTAGGTTGGGAAATTTGAATTTATAGAAATTTTGAAACGTATATTTTCCGGGTTTCTAAAAAAATTGAATTTTCGCGGCAAAACTCGAATATAAAAAACAGGAAATTTTGTGTGAGGAAATCTAGATTTTTCCGTAATTTTGCCGCGAAAATTCAAAAATTCAAATTTTTCATAAAACACGGAAAATCTACGCTTCAAAATTTTTATAAAATTAGATTCCTCTACCAAAAGTGATAAGTTGACGTGTGAACTTCAAAGTTGAATTTTTTTGTTGGATTTCTAAAAATCTAGAGTTTTCACACAAAATTGTTAAACGCAATGTTTCCTGTTTTTTTATCATTGAGTGATTTTGCCGCGAAAATTCAAAAATTCAAATTTTCCTAAAACCCGGAAAATCTACGTTTCAAAAATTCTATAAATCTAGATTTTTTGACGCAAATATATTTGTTCAGCTTATTTTCTTTCTGATGTGATTTTTTCGAGAAAATTGAAATTTTAAAGTTTTCGTGGTAAAGTTCAAAAATTTCAACTTTTTTCAAAATTAGTTCTAGATTTCTTCACACTAAATTGTTGAATGATGAGGTAATTTTGCCGCCAAAACATAAAAATTCAAATTTCCCTAAAACCCGGAAAATCTACGTTTCAAAAGTTCTATCAATAAATTTCCTGACACAAAACTTTTAGTATGTGTTCGGAAAGCAGAAAAACAAAAAATCCAACTTTTTCAAAAATGTTATTTTCAAGTTTCTAAAAATCTAGATTTCTTAGCACAAAACTGTTGATGTAGAGGTAATTTTGCCGCCAAAACTCAAAAATTCAAATTTTTCCTAAAACCCGGAAAATCTACGTTTCAAAACTTCTATAACCCTGTATTTTTCCGACTAAAAATTAATTAGAAAATGTTATTCTCGTAATTCGCCGCCCTTACCAAATCTCCTTTCGGTTGCACAAAAACTTTGGAGATGAGCGCGTTGACCGAATTGATGGCGCCAACTTGACTCGCCATATTTGGTGTATTACCCTAAAAATCATTTTTTTTTCGAGCAAAAAAATTAGGAGAAAAAATCAGGTGAAAAATGAAGTGTATTTGTGTGTGTGTGTGTGAACAAGAACAATGTTTGTAAAAGAAGAATAAGATGCTCAGGGGGGAGCAAATTCGCAACCAACAAACTAATTGTATAAGTGCGCGCACTTGTACGCAATCGAGAACAATCAACTTTTTTGTAATTTGAGACTGAGATGGGTTCTTTGCGCCGTTAACTCTTCATGTATGCTCTATTGTACAGTAGAGCATACATGACCCTTCTACACTCTGGAAAAAATATTTCTCTTTTTTTTTCAAATTTTTCTGGCTTAAAAGTACCTCCCTTTCGAACAAAGTAAGGCCTGAAAAAAACGGAGTGGGCCTTAAATTTTTCTACAAAAAATATTTTAAACTTGACCTAAGACCTCAAAGTAATGAAAACAAAAAACCGAAAAAAGGGATGAACCACATAACGCCTAAAAGCATCGTCGTCAAAACAAAATAATTGAATCTAAAAATCATAACTTTTTATATGTATGTATTTTCTCATCTTGGAATGAGCCAAAAAATAAGAAGGAAAAAGAAGAGTCACAAAACTTTTGTGTTTAATTTTTGTATTACAAATGCGCGGATTATTGTTGTGTGTATGTTTTGGGGCAAAAGACAAATATTTTATAAACTTACAATTATAATGCACTTTTTGGCATGGGAGACGGGGAAGAAGACAAGGAAAAGACATGAAGATTTTTGCTGAAAAATTTTGAATTCGAGTTTGACTGCACCGTGAGAATTTTTGAGGATCTTAACCGAGAAACAAAAAACGCCCCCAAAAGGAGAATTTCTGTGCCTATCTTGTAACGTCGAAACTAGCCTCGTATCTCAAACCTGGATGGAGTTATGCGTTCCCAACGAGACCCTTTTTTTTAGGTCATAACTTCTTTTGGTGAGTTATCGCGAAAAATATAGGAAAACATTTTCGTTGAAAAATGTGGTTCGACGGCGCAGCCGTGAAAGTGTGCGACTAGTAGTCCGGAGGCTATAGGTTCGGTTCTCCCTGCTGGCGAAAAATTTTTTTTTTGTTTTGTTTTTTTTTTCAAGAGTCCATTTTGGATCCCTTACCTAGTTCAAAAACTCAGTTTTCAACTCGCCGTTTCTTTGTTAATAAATTCTTTTTTTTACATTCTTATCAGTTTTGTTTGTGTCGCTTTGAAACTTGAATATTTGATCTCACGATAAAAAAATTTACATTTATCAGTATTAAAAAAATTTTCATTTTTTCACAATATGTTTTATTTTTTCAAAAAAAAAAGGAGATCCTTGTAACAAAAAACTCGGGCGGTCCGAAAAAATATCACAATTGATAAGATCCTTTTTTGTTAGGTGTAGAAAGAGTTGTTATCATGTCATTTTCTTTTATATGATTATATTTGGCTTTGATGTTGAATTTTATGTTTTTCCAGAAAAAAAAAATGCGCGATATTCTCGAAATTTCGAGTTACGATACTCAATTGCTCATTTTTTATGTGAATGGTCAGCGAGTTGAGGAGCGAGAGGTTGATCCGAAAATGACACTTGCCACTTATTTGAGGGACAAATGTGAGTTTTGGAAAATTGAAAAACTTGAAAATTTGAAAATATTTTGACACGAAAGTTTGACGAAAAAAAAATGTTGGAAAATTTATCAACTTTAAAATTTTGGCGCGAGAATTAGAGAAAATCGAAAATTCAGAAAAAAGCAAGTTTTAGAAGTTCAGAACTTTTCAAATCCGAACTTCACCTAAAAAATGTTTTGAAAAAAAAAATGATTTTTTCGAATTCCACAATTTTGGCGGTAGGCCTTCGAAAACTATGTTTTCCAAACTTTTTTAAAAATTTCCAGTTTTGGCGTCAAAAAATGAAAAAATAAAAAATCTGGAATTTTGTTTTTTTTTTCGCCAAAAATCAAAAAATTTTCAGAAATTCTGAAAATAACCGAAAAATTTACTCAAAAACGTGAACATTTTTTGATTTTCAAATTTTGGCGCCAAAAAAAAGTTCCCATCTCAATTTTGAAGTTCGACAACTCGATAATTTCGGAGAGAGTACGAGACGCAGAGTTTTCTTAATTCTCCGAAAATAAAAAAAACTAAAACTCCAAAAAAATGCAGTTTTTTCAGTAAAATTAACCGGCACGAAAATCGGTTGTAACGAAGGAGGATGTGGAGCATGTACAGTAATGATATCACACGTGGAAAACGGCGAAATTCGTCATTTTTCCGCCAATGCATGTTTGATGCCAATTTGTGCAATTTTCGGAAAAGCCGTCACAACTGTCGAAGGAATCGGAAGTGTGGCCAACGGACGGCTGCATCCAATTCAGGAAAGATTGGCACAGTGAGTGAACCTGGCTAGAAAAAAAAACGTGTAACATAATTCGGTTGATAACACCGTCTTATCATAATTAATAGAGAGCACAGTTTTTGAGACCACGTGGGCACAAATTCTTTTTTGAAAAAAAAAATTTCACCCAGGCGAGGCTTCGAACCCTCGACCTCTCGATTTATAGCAAAACACGTAACCTGCCGAACTACCATGCCACATTTTCAGCGAGCAAAAATTCCTCTCAAATACCCGCGAGAAAAAAATAGTTTCCTGACAAAATGTGACTGCCATGTGACATTTTCTCTACGTCTCTCTATCTCTCATCCCACTGGAACGGTTTTTTATCAGTTAGTTGATGACATAATTGATTTTCTCCCTCGTTTATCAATCAATCAGACCACCGTGTACTCTATTCATAATACGACCGAGTTCGTTGGCACAACCATTAGCCGATTATCGACACAAAAAAAAGAGACGAACACGTTGTTCTCGTTGAGGGGGGGGAGGGGGGGGAGAGAGAGTGAGAGACGCATAGAAAACACAGCTGGGGCTCATCACACCCCAAGGTACCGCAAAAAGGGGCGTGGCCTATTGTTTCATATAAGCTACCTATGTATATTACTTCTCTATATATTATTTTTTTGGGTTTTTCCAATTTTTTGTGATATATTTTTTTGCAGTTTTTTGAGATTCTAGAATCCTGGACCGAGATGTTTAGTTTTTCGGCTTGTCCTCGTAACTTCTTTTTTATGTGAATGTAAATTTTTTCTCTCCTATAAAGAGCTTGGAGTTTTACCGAGAAGCCTAGGAAAAAATCCTTATTTTGAGATCCCCCCTCAATAATTTTACCGTATTTGAAGTTCTCTTTCTTTTTTTCAACATAAAATTTTACGGCCTTTTATGACGTATGTCAAAAGAGACGCAGAGAAATAAGATTTTTGCAGTTCGGGGTCACGTTTTTTGTTTAAAAAAAAGTTTTTTATTACTGACGTGACCTTTTTTTTAGTTCATTTCCCGAAAAATGTCAGTTTTGAGATATTTTCCTCGTTCAAAAAAAAGAACGTGAAAATAATACAAACGTGACCTTTCGAACTGCAAATTTCGTATTTTTCTCTGTGTCTCTTTTAATTGGCAACATTCATCATAGCTGGTAGGCCGTGAAAATAAGACTAAGCCTTTACCCCTCCCTTTAAAGACAACTTGCAGAGCACACGGCTCACAATGCGGTTTCTGCACTCCTGGGTTCGTGATGGCCATGTACTCGCTTCTCCGAAACACCCCAACCCCAACAATCAAGCAAATCAACGAGTCGCTTCAAGGCAATCTCTGTCGATGCACAGGCTATCGACCGATTCTCGAAGCGTTCTACAGTTTCGCTGTTGGCGAACAGACTGGCCTCGTCACCGCGCCACCTGAGATCAATGGCAATGTCGCTGATGCATGTGGGATGGGAGCAAATTGTTGCAAAGTTACGCCGGGAAAAAAGCAAAAACTTCAACTCAGCGATCTGTCGCAGTGCGCCGCCTATGATAGTCAGCAGGAGCTGATTTTCCCGCCAGAGTTGAAATTGCACAACTTCGAAAAAATGTCATTTGCTTATGATCATTGTCATACAAAGTGGTATCAACCTACAAACTATCAGTGAGTTGAAAAAAAAATGGAAAACATGAGCCAAGTTTTTCAGAGACCTGCTAACCTTGAAAAGAACCCTCCCACACGCCAGACTGATATCCGGCAACTCTGAACTTGCTATCGAACTTAAATTCCGATTCATCGATCTTCCCGTCGTCATCAATCCTCGTCAAATCGCCGAGTTGCATCAAAAACAAGTGCTCAGCGATGGTGTTTATATGGGAACCGGTATGAGTTTGACAGATATGGATCGATACATGATTCAAGTTTGCGAAACGATGGACAAGGAGAGGACAAAGATTTGTCAAAAAGTGCACGAAATGTTACACTGGTTCGCTGGTATACATGTGCGAAATGTGGCAAGTGTCGCCGGCAACATTGCCACCGCTTCGCCGATTTCAGATCTTAATCCAATTTGGATGGCTGCAAATGCCAAGGTGATTAGAGCGGCTTAGCCAGCGGCTTAGCGAAAAAAAACTTGATTTTTTTCAGATTGTTCTCGATTCAGACGCTCGTGGCGAACTCATCCTTCCAATCGATGAGAAATTCTTCCTGGGCTATCGAAAAACGGTGATTCAACCCGATCAAATTCTCAAAGCCATCATCGTCCCGTTCACCCCATCTCGATCCTACTTCGAAGCCTATAAACAAGCGCAACGTCGTGAAGATGATATCGCAATCGTGACCGGAGCGTTCTACGTCGAGCTGGATGAGCAGAACACTGTCAAAGTCATTCGAATCTCCTATGGTGGAATGGCACCGGTGACTAAGTTGGCGTTGAAGACAATGAACCAATTGACGGGGTTCACATGGTCCAAGGAGTTGTTGAACACTGCGTTGTCATCGCTGACCGATGAGATGAAACTTCCATCGAATGTTCCTGGTGGAATGGCGCAGTATCGTTTGACCTTGGCACGATCGTTCTTCTTCAAGTTTTACCTCAAAGTCTCCGAAGAGTTGGGTTTGTCAGAGAAGGTGGAGACAAAAATCGGCGAAACTGTTCCGGAAGGTCTTATCGCGACACAAGTATATCAAGAGGTTCGAGAAGGTCAACGAGAAAACGACCCGGTTGGTCGACCCATCAAACATGCGTCTGGAGATCGACATACAACTGGTGAAGCAATCTATCTAGATGATATCAAAGTAGCCGATTGTGTTCATTTGGCCTTCGTCATGTCACCAATCGCCTGTGGAACACTGAACAACATCGATTACACGGCGGCGCTCGAAATCGACGGAGTTCTTGGCTATATTGATTCGAACGATGTGATGAATGGTGCCCGCCTCGGTCATCACAACGACACTCCGATATTTGTCGCCGACAAGATAAGCTATCACGGCCAACCTTGCGCCGCAATCTATGCCACAGATCATGAGATCGCTAGGAAAGCGGCCAGTTTGGTGAAACTTGACTACACCAGAGAGACGCCGATTGTTAGTGTGCAACAGGCGTTGGAGGCGAATAGCTTTGTCGCACCACACTTTAAAATTCATTCATCGTTACTTGAAAGTGATCAGGTGAAAAAGGCGGATTGGTCAAAGTATCAAAGAGTGACAGAGGGGTCGATCGAGATGGGCGGTCAGGAGCATTTCTATCTTGAAACACAACAATGCATAGTTTATCCCGATGAGAATGATGAGCTTGAGGTTATCATTTCAAATCAAGGAGTTAATGATGTTCATGTGAGTTTAGATAGGAGACGCAGAGATTTTCGATGAAGCACGGCCTTCAAAAGAGACGCAGAGAAATCAGTATTTTCCAGTTCAGGGTCACGTTCACGTTTTTGAAAAAGAAAACGCGAAGAAAAAACAAAAATAAATTTCTTGTGTGTAGTTTCTCGTCACTTTGATTGTTCGAAATACAGTAGTGTGACGCACAAATGCACAAATCAAAAAAGTTTGGAGTCTAGGAACAACAATTTTTTAAAATATTTTTATAAATTATTTTTATAAACGTGAAAAATATTGGCTTCACATTAGAGAATGTGTTTTTTTACAGATCGAATTGGCAAAATGCCTATCCATCCCCCAACACAAAATCGTTGTCAAAGTGAAACGTATCGGCGGCGGGTTTGGCGGCAAAGAGAGCACCGGTGCGATCATCGCCGTTCCGGCAGCGATTGTTGCGCGAAAAATCGGACGACCCGCCAAGATCAAGCTGGAGAGATTCGACGATATGGCAATGATGGGCACTCGTCATCCGTTCCGTCTGGATTATCGTGTTGCGATTGATGAGAACGGCAAATTTTTGGATCTGGAGATGACTTGTAATGCGAATTGTGGACATACTGTCGACTTGTCGATGGGTGTTATGCGTGAGTTGTGTTGAGATAAAAAAAATGCACAAAAAAAGAAAAAATATTTTTTTTGTAGAACGAGCCATGGTTCATGCTGACAATGTCTACAAATTTGCCAACGCCGACATTTACGGGAAGATGTGTCGAACAAATCTGGCGTCAAACACAGCGTTCCGCGGTTTCGGCGGTCCGCAAGGTATGTTCGGCACCGAGACAATGGTCAAACATATTGCCGAAAAATACGATCTCAATCACGATCATATTCGCGAAATCAATTTCTACGATGAAGGAGAGTGCACGCCATTCGGCATGCATTTACGACAATGTAATGTGCGACGAACGTGGGAAGAATGCCGGACAAACAGCGAATATGACGCGAGAAAAGAGGCCGTTGACCGGTTCAACAGATCGAACAAGTATCGGAAAAGAGGAATATTTTTGACACCGACGAAATTTGGTATTGGATTCGGGTTGAAACAATTGAATCAAGCTGGAGCGTTGGTTATGATCTACACCGATGGAACTGTTTTGTTGTCTCATGGTGGAATGGAAATGGGTCAAGGGTTGCACACCAAAATGTTACAGGTGATTTTCAAAATTCAAAAACTTATCCAAAAATTCATTCCTGTTCCAGGTAGCTGCTCGATGTCTCGAAATCCCTATTGAAAAAGTGCACATCAACCACACATCAACCGACAAGGTGAGCGGTCAAATTAACAAACTCCACTCTACATCCTTTTTCCCCCTCCTCCCAGGTGCCAAACGCGTCAGCAACAGCAGCATCGGTCGGAAGTGACATGAATGGTCTTGCCGTTCAGAACGCCTGCGAACAATTGATGCAACGACTCGAACCGTTCAAAAAAGCCAAACCCGATGGGCAGTGGGAAGATTGGGTGCGAATGGCGTATGTGGATCGCGTCTCGTTGTCGGCCAGCGGGTTTGGAATGTTAGTTTTTAATCTGTTTGAGGCGAAAAAGTGCCGAATCATATGATATGTGTGTAAGTGGTTGACTTCCGATTGGTTGTGATGATGTATAGCGAGAAGAGCAAAGAGCAACCTTGGAAAAATGATAATTATATATTTTTAAATAGTCTAGGCTAAGCCAACCGATCTTCCAAAAAGAAAACGCAAAAAAAAACAAAAATAAATTTTATGTGTGTAGTTTCTCGTCACTTTAGTTGTTGGCGCACAAATGCACAAACCAAAAAAGTTTGGAGTCTAGCAAACAGAAAAAATAAAAAATGAAACACCTTTGGCTAGAACAAGAGAATTTTAAAAATATCAGTATTTTCTGAATTTCAGAATTCATCACGAACCAGTCGATTTTTTCAATGGCAAAGGTGCTGAACTTTTCGGCTACTGTGTTTACGGAACAGCTTGCTGCGAGGTCGAAATCGATTGCCTCACCGGTGATCATCATCTTCTTCGCACCGACATTGTCATGGATATCGGCGAGTCGTTGAACCCGGCCATCGACATTGGCCAAATCGAAGGAGCCTTCATCCAAGGTTACGGCCTCTTCACAATGGAAGAGATCAAAATTCGACCGGATGGCACACGTCTCACACGCGGACCTGGCGGCTACAAAATCCCGTCGGCCGACGACGCGCCACGCCATTTCAACGTCTCACTTCTCGCCGGAAGTTCGAACAAAATGGCGATTTTCTCGTCGAAAGCCGTCGGTGAACCACCCCTATTTTTGGGAAGTTGCGCGTTGTTCGCGATTCGTGAAGCGTGTCGCGCGTATCGCATTCAAGAACTGGGCGACTCCACTTATTTTGTGTTCAATTCGCCCGCCACACCTGAACGTATTCGAATGGCGTGTAACGATTCTCTCCTAACTGGAGAGTATCAACAATCTGACTGGACTCTTAATGTATAATAATGTTTTTATTTGTAAATATAAATCAAAAAGTTTGTGTATTTGAATATTTAAAATGGTCTTCGGATTACCAACTTTTTCTGAATGTCTAACAAATTGCCGATAACATCATATAAAATTTGCCAGGCTTCAATGATCTCTGGGTTACATTGCGCGCCGAAACAACGATTAAGAACCGCTTCAACACCCGGTATCATGTTCTGAAAACTTTTTTTGAGTTTTGAGGATTGGCGGGAAGACCTAACTGTTATGTGGTACTTGTTGATATTCCATTTGACATGACTTCGCGCGATTCTAGCCATGAAGAATGTCAATTTTTCCATGTCATCCATAACTTCGACAATTTCCTGAAACGCGGAATATTTACAGCGTCACACATTGGGAAAAATATCGTGTGTAAGTTCAACAGGTTACGCGTTTGAATAGAAATCAAGAGGTTAGTAGTTCGACTCCCCTTGTCGCCAATTTTTTTTTTCATTTTTTTGGCATTTTACCTTTAAACCACACATATACACCGAAACATGATTAGCCAACTCGTTCGACGCCATCAATGCCGAATCTTGCAAAATGCGAAATTGTGGCCAAATATTTTTATAATGCGGATGTTCGCTGAAATACGTGGCGAACAACACCAACCCATTTCGTTTTCCCGACTCGAAAATCACCGGAAATGTCTCCTTGTAAATTGTTTTCTGTTTTTCGGTCAATCTGGCCATCTCGTTTCTCATCTTCTCCTTGGCTTCAGGATTATCCAAATCTGAAACAAGTTCTGAAATTTTGCGTGGAATTTTGAAGCGGTGTGCATTGCTCACCGAACGTAGGAGATTGGATTGCTGGTGGTGATGAGACAGAAAATGCTGAAAATTCAAAAATTTTTGAAAAAAGTGGAAAAATTTGACTTACGACAAGACGATGGCATTAGCAGAGATGATGTGAAATGAGAAAAATACACTAACTCGACAAGCCTTTTAAATGGAAATGTGAGATGGCGGAAATTCGAATTACAAGATTTTCAATATTTCATTTTCAAAAAAAAATAATAATAATAAAATAAACCCGAAGGTGTTGCAAAAAACCCGAAAAATACAAGAAAACCAAAACAAAAAAAATCACATTTTTTACCAAAGTGTCTCATTTGTCATGACAAGTTCAATGTTGTCAGTGTCGACAATGTCACCGCCGCCCGTTGTCGTGTCCGGTGTCGGTTTCAGCTCGTCTTGAAGATTACACAAATCTGTGGTGCAACAGCAAATTGTGATGTCAATGTCGGAACGTTGTTTGCATTTGTCGTCGAGCTGCAACGTTTGAGAGTGAGAGAGACGCAGAGAAAAATGTGATTTACAAAAAAAATGAGGTCACGTTTTTATTCAATATTTATAGGTTTTTTTTGGAAATTCCGGTCAGGATCGCTGCTGGAAAACTCTCTGCGTCTCGTACTCTCTCAAAAATAATGGGTGTCTGATTTTTTAAAAAGTGCAAAAAAAGGCTCTCAAAAGTTCTGGTCCAAAATATTTTCCAAACATGTTATAAAACTTTTTCGGGCCGGTTGGGGTTTTTGAAAATCGGGAGCCTAAGCCTAAGCCTCGACCTGGTTTTCAAAAACTGACTGAGGCTTAACTTTTTTCGACCCTCTCGGCGAATGGTTTTTTTCAAACCGAAATCCTAAAGTCACCCAAGGTTGTGGTCTTGACTGTTTTTGTTGTTTTTTTCTCAGCCCTGCCCTTACGTGTCAAAAAAAATTCCCACACCATGTGAAACCAACACGTCACACACAACCACTATCTATTTGTTTTTCCTATGACATAATAATATGATAACAATTTTTGTTTTACGATTTTCTGTTTTTTTTGGTGGGCTCTAGAGAGGGGGTTCAAAAATCGTTCACCTTACAAATATCAAGCAGCTTCGGATCGGTTCCCATTGTTTGACAACTGGCCGTGGCTTCGGTCAGATTCGAATCATATGATTCGAAACAATATTCCATGTTCTCATCGCATAGATTTACGACGAAACTTGACATTGGAACACCGTTGACAACGCCACGACTTCCTGTGGAAAACAAGAAAAAAATTAGGCTGGGCTTTGAGAGGGAGCGAGACGCAGAGAAAAATAGCAAATATTGAAATGGACCTTCTGAATCGGATCAGATCCGATAAAATCGGGTCTGAATCGGAGCCTAAGCCTAAGCCTTAAAAATGTGTCTGAATCGGACCAGGTCCGTTTTTTTCAAAACTTTTTTGTTGAAATTTTATCGATTTTAGTCTGATTCAGCTTTGTTTTTTTTCGGGCCCGATTCAGAATCCACCGAGAAAAATCGATTTTTTTTTGCCACACAAAACTTGGATAAGATCCCGTTTCTCTAAATCTCTCCCTCTCTCTTTTGTGTGCAATTTTTCTGAGAAACTTTTTTTCCATCCAAGAACAGGTGAAAGGTTTCAGCTGTTTTTCATGAGAAAAAGGATTACTGTACTTTTTCCTATTTTTGACAAAAAATCTCAAGTTTTGTTGACCGGTCACTCACCTTCATAACACTTTAACGCATCAATCTCAACACTTAACACCAACAAAACCCCGCCAAAAATCGTCAAAATCATAACTTCTGAAAAAAACCAAAATAACAACAAAAAAGGCCCGAAAAATAGGAGGAAAAATAAGCGAGAGCGTTTTGTTGATTTTTGAATGGGTGAGAAGTATAATAGATGGATGGATGTTTACAATAAAGATAAGACGAGACAGTGAGAGACGTAGAGAAGAAGACGGTCTGTGCACAGGAGACACACAAAAAATGGGTGTGTGAGTGTGTGTGAGTGTCGCGCGAGACCTCCTCCTAACGTCGAGAATGAAAGGGGCGCAAAAAACGGACACTTGTACAGTTTTGACCGAATTAAGTAGGGGGCTCGAAAAAAAAGGGGTATGATAAGAAACGATGGGAAATGTGTATAGTTTCAGGTGATAAGTGAGTGTTATAAATCATGAGAACACTTTTGTACGAATTTTTCGGGTTGGGGAAAGTGTCGAGAGTCAGAGAGACGCAGAGAAACATGTGATATACAAAAAAAAATGAGGTCACGTTTTTAATTAACGTTTGTAAATTTTATTTTCGTGGGAAAACTCAGGTCTGCGTGAGTTTTTGGCCTTTTTCGTTTTCTTTTCAATAAATGTGTGTACCGACATTTCACGGGATGCGGCATACAGTAAGACAAGTCAACGTTTCTTCCTGTTTTTCGTTGGAATTTAACGCAGTTTCGAAATGTCGCGGAGTCGAAAACTCTGCGTCTAGTACTCTCTCGAACATTATAGGTGTTCCATTTCAAAAGTGTTAAAATATGTTTCATTGATTCCAGGTTTTGAGAGTGAGAGAGACGCAGAGAAAAATGGGATTTACAAAAAAAATGAGGTCAAACCCGAAATTCTGGGCCCCTAAAAAGCCCGAGCCTCAGTTTGAGCCTCAAAAAATTTTAATCTACCGCAAAAAAATTGTGAGTCCATCTACTCGCAAACTTTTCGAGCTCAGACACAGTTTTTTTTTTTGAAAAACACAAAAATCACTGTTTTTCTTTTTCCTCCAAAACCATTTAGTCATGCTCCTTTAAAACCAAACCATGGCACCTACCGTACCCCTCATCCTCAAAATGACTCAAGTGCTAATATCCTTTGTTTCCCCCGAATCTCCATGACAACAACTTTGCAATTATAACGAGAATGATATGGAATGCCAAACAGAAGCCTTTTTTTCCTATTTTCTTCATTCGATATTTTGGACTGACACAAAATGCGTCATCTTTGTTTAATTATTTACTTTCAAACATTTTTAGATTATCAACAGGTAGAAGAAAATTGAAATAAGTTGAGCATGCAGAAATTTTTGAAGCGGAAAAAAAAATGTAAAGGCATGGTTTTTCAGCTACTCGTGTTTGGCAAAACCCGTGAAATGTCTGAACACACCTTAGACCACCCAAATGTTGTCTCAAATATAAATTTCTGAAAAATTTGCGAAACGTAAAAAAAGTTGGCGTCGAAATAAAAAAAATTCAAATTATAAATCTCGTCACGAACACACAAAAATTCAAAATCGTGACGAGACCACGTGCGCTGTTCCATTTGACCCTAACTCTTTTCACGTCTATAATAGAAAAAAACAACAAAAAAAAACATTGCCTAGGTGAGGAATCGAACTCTTGACCTCTAGATTTATAACAAAACACGTAACCTGTTAAACTACCAGGCGACATTTTGTTGGGTGCAAAATTCCTTTCAAATATTCCATGAAAAATTGTTTTTTTCGTGTTGTCTCCCCCTTTAACTCTCTCTCTCTCTGTCTGCACTCTCTCTCTCTCTCTCTCTCTATCTCCCCCATTTTGCAGAAATGGGAACCGGCGTTTCATCAGCTGCCAACCAACCCGTCTATCTAACCCGCTCAACAATGCTCATCACTCACACACCATATCGTCGTTCCACAAGCTCTGCGCCAAACTGTCAACTTCGTCGTCACTCCACCTCAACCACTGCCACAACTTCGATATCCGCCCAACTTCAGATGCCACTTCAATTCTATCCAAACAATGTCTATCACTCCAACGCCACTAATCATCAACCTCGCGCTCCGTCGGCTCCACCGCAAGATATACCTCCAAGCTACTCTTCAATCTACCCAAATCTTTCATGATGAAATTTCAAAAAAAAAATTAATAAAACGTTTTATTTCGAAAAAGAAGAGGTGGTTAATGTTTAATACAAATATTCACAAAATTCAGGAACTGTTGGACATTCCCGTTTTATACTTTACAAATCTGTAAGGCTCAAAATTTCCGGTGAAACAAAAAGAAAAAACAATAAATAAAAAAAATGGAGTTATTGGCGGTTGACAAGTGATTCGTGTGTTAATTTTTCCATATCATTGAATAAAACAGCAGTTCCACCACCAGCTGTTGGAATAATATCGCCCTGCAAAAAACCAAAAATCAATAATTGGGTGCGCCACTTTTTTGCAGGTGAGTTTTCTAGACAAGACAAAATCACAAAGGGTGCAACAAAAAAAAAAGAAGATAGCAAGCAAACCTATTCGACGAGCCTTTCAACCACCAAACCATCTTCTTGACAATCGCTCCACGTTTGACTATTTAATAGTGCATTCTAAAAAACATGCAAGTTAGTAGCAAACCTATTATGAAGTGTCTAAAAGCCGAAAACTAGAAAAAATCGTGTCCAATTGCGAAGAAAAAAGTACCAAAGGCATTCAAAGGAACATCGCAAAATCGCAAAGTTTTGAAAAAAAAAAATTGTCTAAATCACTAGAACCTCCTCGTTCTCTGCACTATTTATTTTTTTGCAGTGCGAAGTTGTTGTGTCCCTTTGAAAGGATACGGTGTTTTTTTGTTCGTTTGCAATTGGACACACATTTTCTCTTTTTTTTTTGCAAAAGAAAGTTTTTTGTTCTTGGACATCGCATTACACAATAGGCTCCAGGACGTTTCAAAACCGCGACATTTCGAAACCGCATGAAATTCTAACGAAAAGGTGGAAGAAACGGTTGTTTGTTTGACTGTATGGCATATCCCGTTGGATGTCGGTCCATACATTTTTTTTTATCAAAAATAAATGGTCAAGCATTGGAGAAAAGGTCACACACCTGTTGTTGTTGTTGTTTATGATGTTATCAATACTACAATAACAACAGATGTGACCTAATTAGACCTTTTTCACACCTCATAAAATTTGAACACTCTTTGTGCCGCCTGGATTACTGTACAACAGGGTTGGTCGGAGCCGGAAAATTTTCCGAAGAGTCAAGGGGCCCGGAGCCACAAAATGTGTTTTCTTTTCAAGCTCAAGTCTAACCAAAAATTCCAAAAAAAAAAATAGAAAATTGTTAGTAATAGCGTTCTCGTGCAAAAATCATCCATTCAAAACAAAAACAAAGAATTCTCACCTTTACAATATTTGTGCTAATATTTCCGTCCTCATCAACTTCTTGATGCGTCAATCGATACTCTGCCGATTTGTTCAACTGATGCAATTCGGGCCTGGTTGTTCGAATCGCATTCGTCGGTGTTCGACTGGCCAACACATTTCCCGTCGGTACACGATGCATCGGTTGATGATCCAACAGTCTCGACGCCGATTTCGATCTTCGCTGATATTTCGGATTCAGGTATCCTTGACCTCCAGCGCCAGCAGCTGACGGTGTCAATCCAGACGATGATGTCGATGTTGTCTCGTTTTTCTTGCGAAACACTTGTCGACCAGGTGTGACGTATGGCGGTGGAGGCGTTGCCATCGGTGCCGACGCTTCCGACATCATCATCATGTTTTCTTGGTCGAATTTTGAGCGAAGTGACGCGACCGACGGTGACGGATTCTCAATGATTCCCTGAACGCGTTTCATCGCCTTCTTTTGCGACTGTATCACTTTTCGGTCCTCGAATTTTTGCTCGCGAAGTCGTTCCATTGCCATTTTGTTCTCCTCTTCTTCGAGTTCGCAACTGACAATTCGCTGCTTCAGAGATTGATTTTCACGCTGGAAAAAAATGTTTAAAAATGTGGAATTTTCGAATTTTAACTGTCAGGAACTTTTGAGCTGACAAAAAATCAAAATCGTGAAATATTTCAATTTCAAAGTTTTATATGAATTCTAGCAAAAATCTTGAATTTTTCAAGTGTATTTCCGAGGTCTGGTCTCATTTCCGGCCTGGCCAAATCTCACCCACATTCTTTTTTCATTAATTTCTCCTCTCTTTCTCTATCCACTCTATGCTCTCTCATTTTTCCATACCCTTTAGTTTTCTCTGCTTCTCTCACCCTCTCCCTCTCTAATGAGGAAAACGCTGCTCTGCCGAACGAATAACAATAACATATACCTTTTCGCACATCATAAAAAATTGATTTTTTTCGCGTAGCTTGGGTTACTGTACAGGAAAAAAGAAAACATTTTTCTTCAAAATATTAGTATTTTTGGCCGTTCATAATGTCAGAAATATTTTCTCAAAATTTTTACAGTGACAAAATTTTTTGAGGTATCTAAAAAAGGTGTCACTATAAAAAATGGAGCAGACTAGAGTCTAGTCTCTCTCTGTCTCTCATACAACTCGACAAACCTTGTACTTTGAGCAGAGTCCACGATATTTAGTGATCTCTTGATCTTTTTCTCCCAGGGTGTCTCTGAGCCGATCAACTTCCATTCTCAAATGATCCGCCTCCATCATATATTGACGGGCGAAGGAGAGCAATTTCGATGTGGCTGGAAAAAATTTGCAGAGTATTTTGATATGGTCAAAGTGTAGCGCCTACTGTTTTCTCCATCAGTTATATTTGACAGTTGGATGACATAGTTTCGAATGGCTTCGATACCCGATTCATCGTTATAATTCTTCAAACTGAGAGGTGGAGCGTTCGGCGTCTCACTTCTGATCAAACTTTCGGCTGAACTTTCGTCAAGCTCAACATTCCACTGGGTATAAAAGGAATGGGGAACACGATCGGTTTGAATTCTTTCCGCTTGAATTTTCACCTCGATTTTTTGCGATTCTTCCGCGAACGCAAGCGCACTAATATTTTCATTATAGTCATCGGGTTTTGGGTTGACACAAATGACCATTCGAATTTTCCCATTTCCCTCCAAATAGTTTTTGAACAAATGTGTCAGTTTGGATTGTCGATAGGGTACTTGTTCGGGGAACGTTTGAACCGTTTTCTGATTTCGTCGCAGTACATCGATACATTGTCGCAGAACCATCAAACTTTGATTAATACTATTCGCCTCGGCGAGCCGATCTCCAACATTTTGAGTCCGTTTGGCTCTCTCACTTCCGGCCAAATCTACGAGGCATAGTTGGGACACAACAATTTGAGACGGGTCTTTGACCGGTGTCACCGTTTGCGAATCATACGATCTTGGCGCCATGACGAGTTTGATCGTGAAAACCGAGTGGGATCGCGACGAGTCTTTATTCAACAGTGTTGAACTGACACGCCGTCTCTCTTCACCAATACAAAACACTTCTAAAGCCTCTTCACTTGATGAAACTTCGACATCTTTTGCACCATCTACATAGACTTGTTGATTTCGATCGTGTCGAAGCTCTCGTTTTGTCAATGCTCCGTTTTTTGCCGTTTCGAGGAGATCGTAACAATAATTATTATAAATTTCAACGTAGCTGACGAAAACGGCGCATACGTAGTCTTCATTATATCCTCCTAGCTGAAATTTTACAAGGGTTGAAGAGGAATATCCAAGTAAAAAGTTTAAGACGTTTTTTCACCAATCGATACAGCACGTTTTTTTATGGGTTCCCAAATTTTAAGATTTCAAAATTTTCAGATGCGGAACATGGGAAAATCGGCTCCGCGAAATATTTTTTTCCCTTAATTTTCTTCGCTGTTTTTTCTATAAATGTGTGTACCGACATCTCGCTGGTTTCAAAGGCAGTCATGTTGTGTTCAAAAAAGAGAGCACACAAAATATACTGATTGCCTTCCGAAACCCGCAAGATGTCGGCACACACACTTATTGAAAAATAGCAAAAAACATATTTTTTGGGGAAAAACTAGGAAGTTTTAAAAAAATTTTATATGGTTTCGAAATGTTGCGGAACCGGAAAACAGGCCCTGTTTTTTTCCGACTTTCCGCATTCGAAAATCTTACTAAAACTCAGTTTCGTAAAATAAAAAAACGTGCTGAATTAAAGGTTCAAAAATTGGCAAGAAAAAAACTATACCTTCATATCTTCATGAAACCGATCAGCCATTTCTCTGGAAGTGTGAAGTTGATCGTCTTCGAGTTGTCGTCGTTTAATATGAGAATCTAATGTGCCTCTGATATCGAAGCTGTTCAATGCGACCGGATAAAATATGCATTTCTCTAATCGGTTAGTTATACTATTGAAAATTACGTCCAATGTTCTTGGCAATATTCCAGTTTCGTGTTCTGTTGGTTTTCCGGTCATTGTATAAGTTTTGCCACTTCCAGTTACACCATATGTAAACAATAAAGAATTTTGACCACGAAGAAGATTGATTATCAAATCAACCGAGGTTCTTTCAAAAACTGTCGATTGACCATCATCTTCGTTGAACACTCTTCCGAAGCTGAACAACTTTTCTACCTGAAAAAAATTAATTTTTTGATTTTTTGTTATCAATATTGATACAATTAAGATAAAACTCACATGTTGAGATGCTTCTCGACGATAAGCTGGTGGCGGTAAAACTGTCTGAACCATAGTTTCGTCAACGGCTATCAAACTGGGTGTGTTGCCGGAATATGGGCACAAACGGCAAACTACTTCAATCGAGTCGATATCTTCAAGAGACTTCTTTCTACGAACGTGGTCTCTTGGTGGAGTCATACCTCGTTTTCTTGACGACATTCTATAAGAAATGAGAACAGTTTTAAAAAAAATTAACGTTGAAAAAAATTAAAAAATAAAAATCCACGACAAATTCAAAGCTCCCGGCGTCCTCCTCGTGTGGATTTACGCGCGCGTTGTGAGACCCGCGCGCATTCTTTTTTTGTTTTCCTTTGTTCTGCTTGTCTGCGTCTCTTCAGAGAGTGTTGAACTTTCCATTATTTATTTATTTATTTTTTATTGTTTTTCAAATTTTCGAGTAAAAAACTTGAAGAATTGCTTTTTCTAATGCACACAAAAAGTATATTTATAAATTTGGAACAGAAACGTTTTGTAGTTGACCTAATCAAAAATTCATAGATTTGTTCTCTCCGGGGTCAGTGGTTTTTTGTTGTTCTAAAAAGAAATTTTTCTAAAAAGCTAGAAATTGTACCTGCATTGATTTTTGAAAATCCTACCAAACTCTCGCAATTCTGCGTCTCCTATCTCTCACTCACTAATTTATGCAAACCATTAGATGTCACTCACCCGCCCCGCGCGCTCGCTGTTTGACATTTCCTGTGTTTTTTGAAATGTTTCTTCAATTGTTTTGTTAAATTTTCTTCCGGTTTCACATATTTTAATTAATAAATCTTTCCGTGATCCGTTGGAACATCTGGTTTTTTTCTGACATATGCATTTACGCGTATTTTTGTTGGTGTCCACCCGCCTACTATACTACTTTTTGTTCTCCTCCTTCATGACATATACCACTTATCTCTTATTTTTCAACATCTTTGTAAATAGTTAGTTACGCAAACGATTGCCTAATATTGATTTTCACGCAAAATTAGAAACAGTATACGGTTTCTAATTGTAAAACGGCATCATTTTTCCATTCCCATCAAACCTCCCATTTTCTCGAATAACAATTAGCCCTCTGCTTCGTCTTTTCTCTAACCATCTTATTTACCCATACTCACTCATTCTCAACCCCAAAACACCTGCCTGCTAAACCCATCGAATTATGCGCGCAAAATTTCGCATATTTTTATTTCAATGTGTAGAAAGGCGTGGTTATTGTTGTTGTTCTGTTTGTATAGTTACAAATGTCTTCCTCTTCTCACTTTTTTTGTTAGAAATGCTTTTTTTTCTGTAATAATCCTCCTTTTCAAGATAAACATCTAGGCGTGACTTTGATGATCCATTCTCTTATCAATTTCATTTTTTTTATTTTTATACACATGCGTTTTTCAATATTTACATTTCTTATCGTTTAGAACAAAACAAACTTTTGAAAAAGAACAAAAAAATCATTTTTTTTGTTGTTTTACAGCAAATGACAAATAGTTGACAACAGGATGTTTCGAAGTGATAGTAGTAATTCTTACATGCAGTTGAAAAAGGAGCAATGGGCCAAAGAGAAAGGTTAGTTTTTTTTTGATAAAATCTGCATAAAAATAGTAATTGTTATCTCATTGTTAATCAACTGGATATAAAAAGGTCAGGCGGTGATAAACTTGTTGAGATGAGATTTTTATGACATGGAATATTTTGAGAAAAAATCCGCATTTTACTACCAAAATTGATTGCAAATAGCCGTACAAGGGAGAGGGGCGGAGCCTATTTTTGGCTTGCAGACACTGCACACATTTTTTGGCCACGCCCCTTCCTGATGGTGTGGTAGACTTGGTCCGGTCGGGCAAAGAATTTTCCAAAAATTTTGTGCTTTCAGATATAAATTGAACAGTTCTAGAAAAGCAAAAGTGTAGAAATAGTTCCCACAACTTGATTTTTTTTTTCGCGGCTCTGAAAAACTGGCCTTCAAAATTTCTTAGGGTCACTAACTTTTAGCTTAAAAAATTGCATGTTTTCAGTTTTTTTTCAGATTTTTTTCCCGAAAATTTCATTTTTTTATAGAAAAATTCATCATTTCACAAATATTTCAAATTTTAACGTGAAATAAGCCCCGCCCATTTTTGTCTGCGGCATGTACTAACTTTTAAACATTTTTTCAGAATTTTTTGGAAGGTCACTAACTTTCCAGAAAGAGAAGTGCGCCCTATCATGATGTATGTTCGTTACCTAGAATATTTCTACTGAAAATTTTTCCTGTCAAAAAACTTCTAAACCCTTTTTCGATTTCTTACATCATTTTTTTTTTCAGCCGAACAAGAAAACACAACAGAATGGTTTCCATTTGGCTCGAATCTTCGACCCGGCGGTGGTTCACCTCTCCGCAAATTCTACCCAAAAGAACCGATAACCTCATCACATGAACCGACTGCGCAAAAAGCGGCAACACTTGAAAATTTCACTGATAACCCGCCAAACAGTGAGGTAAGAAAAAGAAGAAAAAAAATGACGACCCCTAGAATAAATTTTGATAAGAAAATTTTTTTTTGTTGCTCTGGTTGCTATTTCGATTAACATCTGTATGACAGATGTATTTTACGATTAGACACGTTTTTGTTCGGCTTTTTTTGAGAGAAAAAGACAAAAAGTTTTATTGACATTTCCGTTGGATACTATTTTTTTCTGTTTTTCAAAATTTTCGTGACCTTTTTCCCAGCAACAGAAAAAACAAAACAATGCGAATTTTCCCACACATTTTTCTTACGCCACAACGCAATTTAATCGCATTTCACTTTATGATATTTCTCGCCCACAGGGTTGCGTAAACTGAAATTTAATCGGATTATTTTTTCCTTGACTCGCCATTTTTTCCAAGCCATCGATTGATCTTTTTTTCAACATTTAAATATGTTGTTGAGGTTTTGTTTTTCAACAAAAAAATAATACTATGAGTATAAATATTTGCATACCCATTTTAGAGAGTTGTTTATTTAGAGCATTTTTCAGCTCATCGACATGACACTTCCATACAATAACGATGAAGATGGTGGAAATCAAGATGGCCAGCAGTCGCATCAACCTTCTTCCTATCCACCACCACAATTTCTGATCCCTGCCTATTTTCCACCTCATTTCAACGCTCAAAACTCGTCTCAGTTTGTTATTCCGCCACAATTTCATGCGGTTCCATCGCATGCTATTCCGATTAGTACTATTGTCAGTTTTCTAAATTTCTGCAACAAAAAACATCTATTTTTGCAGAATATTGATCCAAATCAAATCTGCCCGGCCGAACTTCAAGCAATGTGGGGAATGACGGGTCCAAATGGAAGTGAGTTTGTTTTGTGTCTATTTATCAAAAATACCTATTTCGTGGCGAGACCAACAAACAACAAAAACGTCAAAATTTAAAGGTTTTAGTTTTTGTGACGTGACCTATAAACTTATTTTTCACTTTTCAGGGTAAGTATTTGCCAAATATTTTTGTGTAGAAGTGTCTAATTCTCTTCTGGAATATCGATTGGATAGAAAATGGAAAATTTTTTAAAACTTTGAAAATTTCGAATTTTCCGAGATTTTTTTCGTGAAATACGTATACATGTCACAAAACGTGAAAAAGTACTGTTACATTTTTGATAATTGCCTCTGGCTCTCATCACGAAAAATGAAAAACTAGCATGCTCCTTTAAACTTGGACGGATTTTGCCACCTTCTCCCGTTTTTTGATGCACAGTGACATTATTTTTCTCTGTTTTTTTTTGAATGACAAAATTGTTAAAAATTATTGGTACCTTCTCGTGACAGATGTGAAAGTACGGTAGTTTTCGAATGTAGAAAACTTTTTCCCTGAAAATTCTGATTTTCGTCAAAATGTGAACATGTCCAAAATTTTTTCAATTTTTTTTCCACGTGTTCAATAAAAAATATACATGTTTTTCAAAAAAAAAAAAAAAAAATTATAACACATGGAGTTTTATAGGGTTTTGATTCAACAAAAAGAGCCACCTGTCTTTCATATCTCACATCATTTTTGCAGTTCGTTACGGGATTCCAATCCCATCTTCATTTGTTCATCAAACAATGGCATCGTCCGTCTCGTCAAGTGAATCTGGAGTCAGTGGGCTGACTTCGAAACGCGACGAAAATCAGAATGAAAAAACCACTCATCGTGACAACGATTTCGATGAAATCGAGGAGGAAGAAGAGGAAAAAGTGTCGAGAAAAAGTACGGGATATTCAACGAATTATGAAGAGCAGATTGCGGAGAAATTGAGATATGATCAGGAGAAGCTGGAGCGCGAAAAATTAGAGCTTGAGCATATTGAACGACAACGACGCGAGATTGAAGCTCGAAGAGAATTAGAAGAAATCAAAAGAAAAGAGGCTGAAGAACAAAGAATTTCTGAAGAAAGACGAAGAAGTCGACAATTTGAACAAGCCATGGAACAAGCTAAACGAGAAGCTGAACTGATGAAAAAAGCAAAATTATTCAAACATGTTTTAAAGGGCGCTGAAGAGACTGGAGAACTCGATCAAGTTGAGAAAAAACTTCTTGGGGTCGACACAATGACTGGAAAACGATTGCTCAAAGAAGTGTCCGAAGTGGAACGGCACAAACGCCAAGATGAGCAGGAGATTCGCAAAAATGCTCCGCCAAAGAAAAATGATGAACTGCCCAGATCGAGATCTATGTCTAATGTGGGTTTTTGTTTTGGTTTTATTGATTTTTTCTTTTTTTTTTATTCTTCTGCTTGTGTTATGTGAATGTGTTAAGGCCTCTTCATCACCATTATCAAGAAATGGATTCGGACGGAGATCTGTGAGAACAACGAGTAGAGAAAAAAAGGAGCAAGAACAGAGGTAACTTTTTTGATGTTGTTGGCTGTTTTTTTCTTCTTTTTTTTGTATTTAGAAGTCACTTTTATTATGGGACTATTCAGATCTTTTCTCCACGTGGAGAAAAGCGGAGAAAACCTATCCAGAAACTGGTGGAGAAATTCATATCTGCTCAAATTGGCAAAATTTTTTCTTGAAATTTGTTGGTATATTTCAGATGTTGCTAAATATAGGTTTTGGTACAACTTTTATCGTATGGGACTATTCTATTAATTTCTCCACCTAGAATTTCTTCGCTTTTCTCCACGTGGAGAAAAGCGGAGAAATAGTTCTGGATAGCCGCATTACACTCGGAAATTTCGAAATTCCCTTCACCCAAAATTTTTTCATCAAAAACGAGAAAAAGTTCGGGCGGAGAAGCTATTTCCTACGCAAATCATACACATTACAACTATTAACAACTCAAAACAAAAGAATTTTCCTACAAATGTGTGAAAAAAAAATGAAAAATACTTCAAAATTAGCGAGTTTGAGCAAAAAACCAGAAAACGGACAAAAAAAAAACAAAAAAAAAAACCAATTGGTTACCGACAGTAGTTGATTACTAGCGAGCTTTGCCTGTCTCAAGCATTGGAGAAAAGGTCACACACCTGTTGTTGTTGTTGTTTATGATGTTATTAACACTACAATAACAACAGATGTGACCTAATTAGACCTTTACACCTTATGAAATTTGAACTTTGTTTGTGCCGCCTGGATTACTGTACAACAGGCTTGGTCGGAGCCGGAAATTTTTCGAAGAGCCGAAACTCACTTTTAAAAAAATGAAAAACTGTTTTTCTTGATAAAAGTATGAATTTTTACCGTAATTTTCAATTTATTAATTCAATTTGAAAAAACCTATGATTTTCTGTAAAATTTTTGAAATTACGGTGACAAAAATATTTTCTCAAAATTTTCAAAACGACAAAATTTTAAGGATTTTTTTGGTACCCTGTTAGGTCAGGTATGCTAGACTATTGAGGTTTCCGGGCTGCAAACTTTGTGGCTCACAAAAAAAATTGAGCAAAAAAAAAAAGGAAGAGCTGTTTCGAAATTCTTTGAAATTTCACAATGTTTTTCCCCATCTTATTATTATTATTTTTTTGCTTTTGAAAAAAAATTCCGTTTCAAACTGCATACTTTAGTATGCACATAATTTTTGTTTGAGTGACATGAATATGGCATTTTTCACCCATCTGTAGTGGTTTTCGTAGTAGTACCTTCGCCTTGGTTTCTTTTTCTTTTATGTTAGAAAAAAGACCCAATCCAATTTGTCAAAATCGCCGCCAAACCTCAAAATATAAATGTGTTTACGAGATTCTCATTTATAACAATAAAAATTACGAAGACCACACCAATCCTCTCACACCAATTTGTCTGCGTCTCTTCAATGTCTCGCTCTCTCGTGCGCGCTCACCAGCATAAATTAGGGCCCGAGGAGCCATTTCTTTTCGCCGTCCACTTTTTCTAAAATTTAGTAGTAATAGTAGGTTATTTTTCAGAACTCTCGGCGAACATTCTAGCGGTTTTCAACGTCCCACTTCATCTGTTCAGAATATAGAAGTTGAGGAGAAAAGAGGAACAATGGTGAGTTTTTGACGAATTTGGTATTTGAAACCAAAACTAGATCATCACAAATATTTGATTTCCATCTACAAGTGGGTCGGTCTAGTTTTGTTTATTTGCATATTCAAAGTCTTTTTTAACATTCCTTACTTTATGTTGAATTTATGAGGAAAAATCATTTTTTTTTTTGCAACTCAATCGTACAGTCCGTTATTTTCACTTTTATGTACTAAATATCAATTGAGATGTATTTAATTGACGCGAGAAATTTTACTACAGTAATACATCACCTAAAGACACCCTGGCAGTTGAAAATAAATTTCTCATTGCTTATTATAGACTTGAAAAAGTTGGCGTCAAAATAGAACACGTGGATTTATTACATTTTATAATGGGAAATTATCATTTTTTGTTTTTTCTCATGTTCCTTCAATGAAAATGTACTGTATTTAGCCCCGCCTATTTGGTTTCCTAGGCCATCTTAGTTTTCTTCTGGTCTAATTTTTCAACTCTGTAATACCAAAATCTCGATATTGAAAAGACGTTCAAAAAACCAAGAAGGTTGAAAAAAAAAAACAATTTTTATCGTGAGTTACTGTACCCGCACACCATACTTGGGATAGCCTGGCCAAATGACCACATGGGGTATAACTTTGGAGCAAAAAAAGAGCAAGAAAGAAAGAAAAACTAAGAAAAAAGTGAAGAATGAATGAATGAATGAGCACACAGGAAGAAGACACATAGATTGTTGACTCCGCCCCTTTTTATAACCGACGCCGCTTGTAAAAAGGGGCGGAGTCTACAGACAATGCGTCTCCCTGTGCTCAATTCATTCTTCGTTGTTCACTTTTACTGTTTTCTTCACTTTCTGTTCTTTTTTTTTTGATAGAGAGTGGACCTACTAGGGGGATTTAACTTTGAGCTCTTGGCCACAATCATCTCAAGTAAAAAATGCATTTCTGAAGGTTTTTTTGGATTTTGTTTTTGAAAAGTCCGATTCTTATTGAGAAATTCCAATTTTCACATTTCAGCTTGAAACAAGCCCCGCCCATTTTTGTCTGCGGCATGTAGGATCACTAACTTTCGAACATTTTTTCCTAAAATTTTCACAATTTTTGGGAAGGTTTGAAGTCCTCATTTTTGAGATTTTGATAAACACGAGGTCTTAAGGTTTTTACACTTTCCCCACTGCCTAAAGTACTCTACTCTTATCGCCTTAAGACGATTGTTTCAGGCGCCAGTAACATCGACAACAACATCACCAGTCAGCAAAAGAAATAGCGACGAATTGACGGTAAGTTGGGTTTTTTGTTCTTGTTTTCGTGAAACTACAGTACTCTTCCTATTTTCTGACAATCTTAAAACTCCAAAAATAGAAGATTTTTGATGAAAATCGCCGAAAAACAAACAATTCTTAAAGGCGCAGCTGTTCAAAGTTTCTTGCGTCTTGTTGCGATTATGAAAAAATTAGGGTTGCAAATCGGGTGAAAACGGGTGACACGGCACCATTTGACGAAATACACGTTCGTACACGCACCCGTTTGTACACGCACCCGTTCTTACACGCACCCGTCATACACGCACCCGTCGTACACGCACCCGTTCGTACACGCACCCGTTCATACACGCACCCGTTTTTACACGCACCCGTCGTACACGCGCATGGAAAAAAGAAGGAAAACGGGTGTTTTTCATACACGGCGCGTGTATGGCCTATACACGTTACAGTGTAGCGTGTACGAACGGGTGTCTCAAAAAAAAGAGCGTGTACGAACGGGTGTCACCAAAAAAAGCGCGTGTACGAACGGGTGTCTCAGAAAAAGCGCGTGTATAAACGGGTGTGGAGGCGAGTAGACAGGCAGGTGCCGTGTCACACGCGCACCCGATTTGCAATCCTAGAAAAAAATAGATTTTTTGTTGTTTTTTTTTGCAGTTAAACTATTAGACAAGGTAAATAAATTGGTATTTAAAGTAATATGATACCATGTACGACAATTATTTTTATGATTGTTTGTTTTATACTTTGAGCAAACATTTTTTTTCTCTCGTCTTTTCCGGTTTTTTCTTCTTCGGACGACAATGATAATAATGTTAATTTATATTAGGAGGTCGCGCCTAGCCAACGATTCTGTTATCGTTTTCCGATAGCAGAATTTTTTCTATCGAAATAGCAAAAAAAGTATAATTTATCACTTTTCTCTACGTCTCATTTTTGTCGTCGTGGCAGCTGTGTGTTCTGGGCCAGAACGAGAAAAAATAACGTTTTTTTAGTAGTATTCGCCAGCCAGATGTCCGAGTTTTTCCTGTTGCGAAACACACCGAACAAAAAAATAGTTTTGTTATCTTTATGTGTTTTTTCTTCAACTTCTGGTGTCTCTGAATAGTTTCGATGATAACCCCACACTTTATGACGTTTGAGAAGGCTTTTTTTTGATAGCAGTTTTTGTGCAAAAACTAAAAAATGTTGGGCGTTTTTGAAAAATGTTTGTTACCGCCGAATGGTCTTGCAACGAACATGTGTGTTTTTGTACTTCTCGCGGAATCGAATTTTGTTTTTTTTTTTTAGAAATTAAACTAAATTTTTCGACACGCGTTCTTCTTATTGGTTTTTTATGAATACCAAATAAAAAATCGATAGTCAAAATCAATGTTTAAAAAAAAAACTCCCAGAAATCTAAAATCTTGTAAAGTGGGCGTTTCCTTGATGACAGCTGTTATTTTCTTCAAAAACTGCCGACAGTTTTTTTTTGTCTTTCGCGCTTTTTTTGTTGTGCGCGTAGCGTAGTTCACATTAATGTGTATTACTAATTTTCACATGTTCCCATTTTTGACCACAAACTGGAATGAATCATCATCGGCCTTTTGTGATATTTCTTTTCCCTACCAAAAAAAACTTCTGCAAACTTGTTTTCGTCTTTCTTTTCTCCCATTCTTTTCTTCTTCTCCTTCTTCTTCACACCCTTCTCATATCGTAAATAATATTTTTGCAGCAAAGTGCGTTGTTTGGACAAATTCCGACACGGTTGAGTACTCGACGACATAATAAAACGATGCGTGCACCAATGCAGATTCAATCACCACAAGCTGGCTATAGCTTCCGAAGAGGTCGACTTGACACGGAAACTGATGACGAGGAAGAGGCTAAAGCCACTGGAAGTGTTTCGCCAGACTTTGAAATCAATCACAAGTAAGATTTATTTATTTAGGTTAAAAAAAACTTTGAAAAATCGTTTTTTTTCAGCGACACGCATATTCCTAGTGAAAACACCCATCCAAGCCCAGACTGCGAGTTGAAAGATTTCAAGGTTTGTCGTTAATCTTTTCTTCCTTCCAAAACCACTAATATTCTTGCAGTTCCGCACACGTAGCGCGTTAGGCTCGCCATCGAGTTATCTGAATGGTGGAGGCTCGCTCATGAGCTCGCGATGCGCATCACCTGCCGGTGGAAATAGTCGATTCTTGCAACGATTGGAAGAGAAGGGAGCACTTCGTCGAGAAGAAGATTGCCTTTCTCCAAGTGCTCGACGTCTCGCTGAAGAGACACTGCGCAGAAGTCCGTCGATTTCATCGTTGAGTCAAAGTTTTCAAAATTTGTCGAATTTGAGAGGTTCGATGATGAATTTGGCGTCGAATGGAGAGCATTCACCGAATTTGAGCAAACTTCACAGCATGGTTAGTTGTTTTGAACGCACCGCATTTTTTTGTTCTGGAAATGAGAGAACAGCTGACAAATTTTTGGTATTTTTAGAACTCTCCATCGTGTCAATCTCTTCGAGTTCGCATGCAAAAAACATCGGACCGCCAAGTGGCGGTTCTTGATCGACTCAATCGTCTTCGAGACTCACTCAACGCTGGCAAATCTCTCTCAACAACACCGATCACCACCAACCGTCTCGGTGCAAGTCCATCAAAATTGCCACCATTTTCAACGCCAAAAAAACAACAACAAAATAAATAAAAACGCATTTCCTCTACACTCCTCATTTCTTTTTTTCTTTTTTTTGGCAGTTACTCAATGAAACGGGCCAGCCCCCGTTTTAGATTTTCTTTCGCTTCCCTTGTACACTGTTTCATTCTCCCCTTTCCCTTGTGAATAGGCTTTATTTGATTTGTTTTGACACTTCTTCTACTATCATCATGAGTACATTACGGATTTTTCTATGATTTTTGAACACAGATAAAATGGTTGTTTTTTTGTTGCAAGGTTTCAGAATTTTTTCTTGAAAAGCAGTTTTTGCAGTTAGAATATATTATGAATTTTGTGAATTTAGAAAAAATGTGCTTTTCAGAAGTTTTCATGGCTAAATGGCATTCGAGAGATGGATTCAATTTTTACAAGGTAAGTTTTCTTTTTTAAAGGAATGTTCAGACAGTAGTTTTTGAGATAGTAAGAGGTTTTAGAGAACAAAAAATGGCGTCGAAATTGAATTTTTTCGAAAAATACACGTGAAATGGCGGGTTTTTATTTTTCGAGCAAAATTTTTTACGCCTATAATTTAGAAAAAGGCAGGGCTACACGTGGGATTCTCAATTAAAAAAGAAAATATTACAATTTTTATAAACGTGACATGGTTTAGTACAGTATATTTTATTTAAAGGGAGGCTCAAAAACGGAGAATTGGCAAAAAACAATAGGAAAAAAAGAATCAAACCAAACGAGACCAGAAAGAAAAAACAATGTTAGAAAACTGAGCAAAAGGTGAAGAGTGAATGAATGAACGAACACCGCGCGGTACACAAGAGACCGTAAACCCCGCCCCTTTTTGCACACGGTGCAGGTGCAAAAAAGGGGCGGAGTCGACGGTCACTTGTGTACCGCGCGGTGCTCATTTATTCATTCGTTATTCACCTTTTGCTCAGTTTTCTAATACTTTTTTCTTGTTTTTTGTCTCGTTTTTGCACTCATCACAACTTTTAGCTTTTTTTGTCCATAATTATCCAAAGTATGTCTTCTAGTTTTCTCAAAAATACGAGAACAACTTTTTTCACTATCTTCGTTTGTTTATTTTTTTTGCATTTACACTAGTCATTTTTCCAGCTGTTCAACATATCTTCATGCAGTGAAACATTTATCGAATTCCTCGTTTTTATCCATGTCTATCTTCTCGCTGCCTGGCTCGCCGTTCGCGAGTTAATCTTCGATCTTTTCAACTCCGATCAAAAGTTTCTTCAAGAAATTCGCGAGTTTCACAAAAAATCAAATGTTGCATTAGTCACCGGAGCGGATGGAACAATTGGAACAGAAGTGAGTCAAAGATTACTGTATTTTATTTACCATTAGAAAAATGTTGCAGATTGTAAAACTGCTGTTGGAAAACGGTTATCAAGTGATTGGACTTGTTCAAAAAGTGGGGATCAGGCTGGACAACGTGAGGTATTATGAGGTCGATTTTTCGAGTTTGGAAAATGTGCGGGAAGTTGTCAAAACTATTGGGGACAAGGAAATCGATTTGGCCATATTTACAGCCGGGGTTATGTTCGCGACAAACAAGGTAAGTTATTCTTCACGGGTCCTAAACTAACTACGAACGACTTTGAAAAGAGATATATGCTTCCTGATAGAGTTTTTCATGTTGATCAAAATCTCGTAGCTAACTTTTGCAAAGCTCCACGCAGAAAGCTAAAAATCATATTTTTGTGATCCCAATTTTTTCAAAGTTTTACACTTATAAAAATCAACTAGTGGATCTGTTAAAAAATTTAATTCTCTTCACGATGATATTATTGAAATTTCAAAAAAAATTTTAAAATGTATATTTTTTGAAAAAAAGACATGAAAAATCAGAAAAAAAACCAAAGTTTTCACGTTTTTCATGCAATTTTTTTCATTTTTCACGTTTTTTTTGATCTACTTTTTTTTATAAAGTTTCGGGCTCATTTTTTCAAAGTTACACCTAGAGGTTCGAAATTTTCAAGTGCTCCTATCGTTCTCGGCATACCTCTCATCACTAAAATAATACAAATTGAACAAGATTTTTCAAGTTTTGTGCTCAAACTTTGAGCTTAATTTTCAGCTTTCTGACTGGAGCTTTGCAAAAGTTAGCCACGAGATCTTGATCAGCGTAAAAAACTATCTAAGGTTCCCGTTTCATAATAGACCTCATCAACTGAAATTCACAATTTGATCAATTTGGTGTCGCAAGCATTTGTTTTCGATCTTCTCTCCCGTCGAATCTGTCGCAGTATATTCCTCTCATCGGCCACATCTCGTATAGCCCTTCACACAAACCCGCCGGACCTAAAAGCCCACATTGGCCCCTATCAAGCCTACAGCACATCGAAACTCCATCTCGCCAGATATGTCGAACAACTCGGACATGAGAAACATCGCGCTGTGTCATGTCATCCGGGTACTGTACCCGGTAAACTCTATCGACACTCGAATATTGTTGTCAAATCATTGAGCAAACTATTGCTACCGTACGTGATGCGATCACCACGACGCGCCGCGATTCTTGTACTCGCCACACTGATGAAAGATGATTTTCGAGCCGGGAAATATTATGAAGATACAAAAGTTGTTGAGCTAAACGCGCGATTTGATGTGATGACTAAAGTGCGTGAAATTTTTATATGAAAAAAAAAAATGTTGAGATCTAGTAACATAATAACAACACAAATATCTAGAGTGTGGTTAACAGTATTCGTAGTTGGTCGTATTTCCGAGATAGGGATAAACGTCGGGAGCTCGTTGTGCCATTGGGTCGAATGAGAACATGTCGCAAACCTGAAATTTTTCGCACTTGGAAAAATATCATTTTCAGGCCTGAGATTTGGCTCCGCGTTTTTTCTTGAAAAAAGTATTTTTTTGCTGTGCCGACATGTCGCGACATCTCACGGGTTTCGAGAGACAGTCTGTTTTCTCTTTACAGCGCATCTTTAAATGTGTCATTCTCTGGTTTTTTATTTTGTGTGAAAAATTACTATGAAAAATAGCTGAAACTAGGAAAAAAAAAGTTTAGGGTACTGTAGTTTTCGAAAATTTTGATTTCTAGATTTTTGGGGATTTTCAAAAACTACAGTACCCCAAAAAATTAGAAATAAAATATTTTTGGACAAAAAAATCCGGAAAATTTTCAGAAACTACAGTACCCCAAAAAATCTAGAAATCAAAATTTTCGAAAACTACAGTACCCCAAAAACTTAGGAAAAGACACATTTAAAGATGAGCTGTAAAGAGAAAACTGACTGTCTCTCGAAACCCGTGAGATGTCGCGACATCTTTTTCGAGAAAAAACTGTGAAATTTGTTAAAAATTTCGAAGTGTCCGAGATTTGAACCATTTCGGGCTACAATCTCATCTCTGATCACATGTTGAAAACATACCTCATTCGCCGATTTTCCATACATCTTCATCAGCGACTCAAGTTGCACCTCAAACGACACTTGTGGAGGTTGTGGCGGCGCTGCCATCGTTCGCCGACCGTTGTTGAAAACTTCGGCAACGTTGGCAGCGGTCGGAGTTGTTGGCGGCGGCGCGACTGTTTCGCGACACGCAACAACGGCGACGCGTAGCGGTGTGAATTTGATTTTCGACGATTGATTGACGTCGCCAAAGTGTGAGACGTTGGTGACGACGGCTCGAACTCGCTTCACTTCGTCGCCGATTTTATATTTGTTGATCATTTCGGATATTGTCATTAGATCGTATCGTGCTGTCAGAATGTAGTCGATCTGTTGAGAAAAAACAATGAAATTTGAACCTTTGAACCCTTACGGCACTCCGCTCTGCCACTTTGCGTTAAACAAGAGGCAAAGCGGAGTGTCGTACAAACCGCATGTGAGAGACGAGAAAAAAAAAGGGGAGAATCATAGTTTTTAAATATTTTCGTGGCGTGACCTAATCATTTTTTTTTTTTTTGAAAAATGTCCCAGTAGCTAGGAGATTAAAGCCCGAAGGCCCAAAAAAATCGGGCCGGGCTTTTTTTGTTTTTCGGCCCGTCCAAAAAAAAAGCCGGCTCAGGCCCACTTTTTAACGTCAGTTTCTCAAAGTCGGGAATTTGATTTGTTTTTTTTTGAAAATGTTTTAGATTTAAGGCCCGGCCGGCCCAAGAGATCCCAAATGTCCCAAACAGGCTTGGGCGGAACCGGGACCGGAAATTTCCGACTATCATCGGAACGTTTTCCGAAATATTTTTACGGAACTTTTTTCAGTCGGAGCTTTTTCCGAAAATTTTTCAAAAAATCGGAAAAAACCAAAAAAGTAAATAATTATTCCCTATTCTGACAAAATTTTCATATTTTTCATGATTTTGAATGTGAGTCTGAAAAGTTGCGAAATTTCCAGTTTTCGAAAAAAATGTCGGAACCATTTTGTTCAGAATAATTTTTCTCGGAATTAAACTTTGGTTCCGCCTAAGCCTGACCCAAAGGTCCCAAACTTCCTAAATTTTGAAAATTCCACCAACCTTAGCCGATTCGGCAATATCGGCCATATATTCAAGTATACTCTTAGTTTGCAATTTTTTCAACTCGATCGGTTCCAAATGTATAATCTCATTGGCCATCGTCTGATACGAAATGCAAATACTTCCACTCAAAATGTAGGTCAACCTGACAACCATGCAACACGTATGCGGCAACAACATGTTCACCACCTGATTCGTGTCCAAAAACCCGTGCATCAAATAATCGTCCCAAATTGTTTTGGCGTTCGATTTTTGCTCTTGGAATATTTGCAACACTTCCAAAATTCCTCGCCAAACAGAGAATTTGAGCGGCTGTGCGTCGACTTCGAATTTGAGATGAGCGCAGAGCATATTTTTGAAGGTGATGTGTTTCTCGTCGCTTTTTATGGTATTGTTGCCGCTTGTGTTGGTGAGAAAATCGTCGCAATCTTCGCATTGCATTTTGTTTTCGAGAAGATCGAAATCGGTGATCATTATGGGACGTTTTACTTCAGCGTTCACTGTGTAGTATTGACAACAAAGCTTTTTGAAAGCGGTCCAAGACAGCGCTGAAAATCAAACTCTTTTTGGTTGACAAAAAAAATTAGGCTCTATGTTTTTTGAGAGTATTTTGGTTGGGAAGTTTTCTCGAAAAATTTTGATCGGAAAATTTTATTTTCGACAAAAAATTTGAAAATTTTGATCGGAAAGTTTTCTCGAAAAAAATTTATCGGAAAATTGGGTTTCAAAAATTGACCTTGCAAAATTTTTGAACAAAAATTTTGGTCAGTGGTTTTTCCCCAAAAATATTACCCTGAAAATTTTTCTCGAAAAAATAGGGTGTAACTTTTTCTGAAATCCTTGAAAAAAAAATTGTCGGGGTTTTTTCCTGAAAATTTTACCCGGGAAAATGTTCTCGAAAAAATTTGGGTGAACTTTTTCTGCAAAAAAATTAAGTCAGGATTTTTTTTTCAAAAATTGCGCATTTTTTTCTCTCAAAATTTCACTTGGAAAATTTTTCTCCAAAAAAACTGGGTTGAAAAAATTTCGGCATTTTTTTTTGAAAAAAAAAAATTAGGCTGATCTTGTTTGGAAAATAATTTGGACTAGATTTTTTTTTCCCAAAAAACATCAATCAAAATGTTAACTAGGCTCGAAAGTGTTTTTCTCCAAAAAGTTTTGGTTGAAAAAATCTCCGAAATTTTTCTCCCCAACAAAAAATTTGGTCAAAAAAAAAAACTCACGCGAATCGTTCCAATGCAGCACCAGCCCGTCAACCGTACACGTTCCGTACAGCCAAAAACACGTGGCCGTATACGACGACATCATTCGTTGAACCTGACAATCTTGATTGCGTCGCGTTGCGATTGTGAACGGTAGGCTCAACGTTCGCACGTAGAAATAGCCGCCGGTCGGCGAGAAGGTTTTGGCACGTGTGTAGAAGTAGAAGAGAGGGCGTTTGCCGATTTGACCGGCTCGCGTGTCGTTCAAATTGTCCTGGAAAAATCGCAAGTTTTCCACAAAACCCATCTCGAACCCTTCGGAAGTTTCGAAACCGAAATTATTTTCCGAAAACAAATATTCGTCCGAAAAAAAGTTGCAAAAATGGTCAGAAATTCCGGAATTTCGCAAATTTCCGGTTTCGGTTCTGCCTAAGCCTACAGTACTCTTGAAACTGGGACGCGGTAAGACCCAAATTTTTGAATTTTGGGCAAAATTCAAGATTCTTCCGGCCCAGAAAATTGTTTCTACAGTACCCTGAAAATTGTAGCTCACAGGGAGAGAAAATAGAGATTCGGAAACTTTTCAGACCGGCCCGAAAACTTGGAATTTTTGTTCCCGAAAACTCTAGGGTACTGTAAGACAGGTTCTCAAACTAACCATACCTGTCCTAAGAAGGTAAAAGGTACCGTGACATTTTTTTGATCGAAAATTCAGTGATATTTTCTAGAAAAATTTATAGGTCACGCCACGAAAATTCAAAACCTATGATCTTCTCTCAAATTTTCAGACAAAATTTTTGAAAAATTTTGGTACCCTTTTAGGCAAGGTGTGAAACTAACCCTCTGTCTCGTTGTGCACAACAAATGCGGATATTGCGCGTGCCACGCATGAATCTTCTCGCTATAACTCGGCTGCAAACACACCGACTCTTTACTGTTCACATCGGATTTTTTGTGCGCCGTGTTGCCGCCACCCGACGCGTTTGCCGTCGCATTGTTGCGCTTCACACCCGACGTCGGTTTCATTGCCAATAGGGCGGCTGAGGGGAATTGGCCGGGTGAGTAGGCGGGTTTTTGACCGACGCGCACTTTTTTGATCTCGTCTTGAATGGCGATGGCGACGTCGTCGCCGACGATTTGAACGTCGAATTGTTTGAAGATTAGAGTCTGCGGAAAAAGAAGAATATGTCGGTAGGCATCCTGAGCCAAACATGGATTTTTAAAATAGAAAATTTTCAGAAAAATCTTGTTTTTTTCATGACAAAAATAGGTGGAAACGAAAGAGAATAGTCGATTTAGTGGGTTATAGTTGAAAAGTACTGAAAAATATTTTTCCAGATTCAAAAATCGGACATTTCGAAACCGCATGAAATTCCAACAAAGAGGAGGAAGAAACGTTTGTTTGTCTCACTGTATGGCGCATCCCGTGAGATGTCGGTACACACATTTATTGAAAAGGTGAGGAGATGCCTGGTTTCCAAATGTATTGTTTTGAAAAGTCCCGGAGCCAAAAAAATCGGGGCAGGTCCGTATTTCAACTCTCCGGGCCGAGCGTTTAGTTGAGCCTAGAATAATCGGCCCGAGCCGCCTTTTCTTTACTTAATGGCCTAAGAGGTTGTCAAAATTTTGACTGTTTTGACATTTTCAGCGGTATATTTTTACAGTGCCGAAATTTCTCAAAAACTCGAAAAAAAATCAAAAATTCTGAAATTTTCAAAAACTCGAATTCATAGTTTTTGAGTCCTTACATCAAGATTTGGGAGAATTTCCGAATTTTTCATTTTTTTTTTTTGACATATTTTCATCAAAAACTACACGGAAACTATTTTTTCTTAACTTTTTCCAATTTCATGTGGTTTCGAAATGTCCGGGAGCCGTGATTTTGACCATCAAAAAATGTCGAGCACTCAAAAAAAAAACAGACCGGGCTCGGTCACATTTTCAAAGTTTGGGAGATTGCTCAAACTTTTTTGTCACTCTGACATGAGAAAAGTGTTTTTGTCAAGAAAAAATGTCAAAAATTTGAAAAAATGCTCACCCTAGACAATGTTGTGCAGCTGAAACTGAAAAGATTATTGGTGACCAATATACTACTCGTTGAGGGTTCTATGGAAAGCATGGCATCGTTCAAAACTTGCTCATATGAAACTAGAATTTGATGCATCATACGGTTCAACGTGTCCGATTGAACCATGAAATATCCCTGCGAATTACACTCGTATCGAAATCCCTGGAAAATTGCACCTCTTTTTTTATTCTATCCAGAAAAAATTTGAGAAAGAATGGTGAAAAACTAGCTTAGCTCCGCCCACACGAACGAGAGATAGGGCGCGCTTCGTAACCAGTTAGATGTCGGTACACGCGATACCATATAACCGGCGCTTTTTGTTTGTTTGCCCCGCTCCAAATCTACCTGTAATCTGGCGGCTAAAATACCCAAAATATAAAGTGAACTCGTATAATGTCGTTGCACATTGTGATAGTCCTCATCCTGCACTTTGCTCATCTCATTCATCCGATCCTTCTGTATAATTCGCAACTGTGTGTGCATCGACGCGGCATGATGACGGCACATTTGACGGTACGCTTCCAAACAAGGTTGAAGTTGTCGTTCGCAGAATGCTGCGAGTTTCGCCTCGAAGTTTGCGTTGGGAATGTCGAGTTGAGAGTAGAGACCGTGCATTAGGTGGAGTGTGTCGTTGAAAAGGCGGTGGAATTGTGGCCATATTTTGGCGGCTTCTTGATGCAGTTTGGGATCGCGCACCGGTCGACACTGTAAGGGAACTTGAAAATAGGCCAAAAATTTGACCGTTTTTGCAGCGAGGGCCAATAACTTTTTTAAAAAAATTTCGGAAAATTTTTAGGAAAAAATGTTCAGAAGTTAGTGACAAAAATGGGCGGGGCTTATTTCACGCTAAAGTTTGAAATATTTGTGAAATGAGGAGTTTCTCAAAAAAAAACTTAAAATTTTCAGAAAAATCCTGAAAACATGCTATTTTTCGGTTAAAATTTAGTGCCCCGAAAAATATTTGAATTTTCTAAAAATTGATTTTCAAGATTTTCAGAAATAAACTTGCTCCGCCCATTTTTGAATGCGGCTTAATTTTTTGCTGAAAAAATCCAAAATTTAAAAATATCTCAAATTCTGAAAATTAACAAGCTCCGCCCATTTTTGTATGCGGCATCTAGGAATTCTAAAACTCCAAGTTTTTCGAAAATTTTCTGTTAAAAAAACCGGGAATTTTTGAATTCAAAAAAAAACGGACCCGCTCTTTAAACGTCAAATTTAAAGGAACATTGTAGTTTTCGTAACAAGACCCAGACACATCAACCAGATCTTGTGCCGTTTTCATACCTGACACTCTCTAGAAATGAAAAAGTACCGTGACATTGTCTGGGTCTCGTCACGAAAATAGTAAAACTATTGTCAAACCAACCAGATCATCCAACGAGAAAATGATCTACCGTCTGAATCTCTCAGTTTGACATGATCTTTCAACGACTTTTTGTGGTAGATCACTTTTCTCGTTGGATGATCTGACCGGATTGACAATACCATGTTCCTTTAATTTTTTTTGTGTTTTTTTGCAAGTAAATTTTTCGATGAAAAAACGGTGTGTTCCTTTAAATAGGTACTGTGTTGTGTGTGTTTTTTTTGAGTTTGGGCGCATTTTTTTCTTTTTTTTTGATTTTGGGCAAAAATTTTTGGACTGGTTTTTTTCAAAAATTCAAAATTTCAAAAAAACTCACATGATTGACAAGCTCAACGAGTAAATGATTAAGACTTTGCGACGATTCAGTCTCGATTTCAAACGGAACACGAGCCAAAACATTCAAAATCGACCATGACAAAACGACCCACTCCTCCTCAAACTGATCCTGATCGATGTCTTTTGTCAAATCTGAGAAAACTAGAAATGATTGTTCCAATAGATAGAGATAGATGTTTTCAACTGATAAGGTTACCCCCTTTTTTTTCTGATATAGGTATATTTTTTTGCTGTTAAAAAAAAGCTAATTTTTTTTTCTGACATGGGTATAATTTACAATCCCAGTCAGCCCTAAAAACCGCGCGCGCGGGGTCATCTTTTATGACCGTTTTGTTGTTGTTATCGATGATAAGAAAAACTCACAGTCGATTCGTTTTTCGATAATTTGAGTCAGTTGTTTGAGCAAGATACGAGCATTGTTGTCCAATGTGTTTTCGGAAGATGTTGAAGGTTCAGAGGAGAGATTTGAGAGCTGTAATGAAAAAGAGCATTGAATAGTGTGTATTTGAGTAGCTCTAAAATGTAGCAATTTTCGTGACATTTTCTCTAAATTTCTCATTTTCAAATCATATTTCTTCGGTTTAGAATATTTTCACAAAACTGTGTCTGAAAAAAAGGTCTTTTTTATCAGACATTTCGAAACCGCATGAAATTCCAACAAAAATAGTAAGCCTTACTGTATAGCGCATCCCGTGGGATGACGGTACACAAGTTTTTTGAGAGGGAAATGAAATAATTTTTCTTTGACACTCTTCGATATTTTTATGCGGTTTCGAAATGTCGCGTTTTCGAAATGTCGAAATTTTGAAGTTCCAAATGTCGCGGTTTCGAAATGTCGCAAAAAACGAGCCGATTTTTCAAATTTGAAAAAAATTAAATTCTCAAAATTTTGTGAAGAAAAAATGTTTTTTTGTCAAACAAGGAATAACCCATTTTTTTTTACAAAATTCTATTTCGAGCATTTCTTGAGAGAGTACGAGACGCAGAGTTTGTCAAATATCAAAAATGAAAAAAGTCGAGTTTTCGGGGCCGGCCCAAAAATGAAAAAAATTCTGAAAAACTTAACCCGGGGCTGGAAATTTTTCAGAAAGTCGAGCCATAAAAATATGTCATAAAATGGCTAGACAATTTTGGTTGGTTTTCAGAACGGTCTGGTTTTTCTGAAATTTTCAGGGTATTCTGCAAATATTTCTCAATTTTTAGAAAAAACCGGGCTGACCTGAAAATCAACCGAATTTTCTTGAAAATTCAAAAAACCTACCAAATCAAAAACGTTTCGTTGTAGTTGATCAAGTGAAAAACTTGAATTTGTACTTGTCATGGCATCGAAAAATGAAAAATCCTAAAAAACAAAATATCGATTGTTCCACGTGTCATTTTCAGATCAAAAATAGTGAAGTTCGCTCTACTGATGAACCCCAAAAAACCAAAATAAAACAATTTTCAAAAGTCATAGCAACAGGTGTCATGTCATGAAAACAATCCAGTTTTGCCATTTTCTATCTAACAGGCAAAAAATATGTATGTAAAAGGAGAAGAAGATAAAAAATTATCGATTCAAACAAATACTTTTTATCAGACACAACTAAACCGTTTGGACTACTGTATTTTTCCAAAATTTTCTATTTTTGTTTTTTGAGTGAGGTCAGGGTCTTTCTTGTTCCAAAAACACCAAAAATCAGAAAAAAAGAGAAGAAAAAAATTGAAAAAATAAGTTTTACTTTTTTTCTCATTTTAATCGACAGTACATTGATGATATGGGGTCATGAGGAGAGAGAGAGGAGACGCAGAGAAAAATGAGAAAAGAAATAGGATATGGCTATTTATTGTTGTGATGGGGAAGAAGAATGCTACACGTGACGGGGGGATGATGATTATAATACTGATGTAATCTTTTGGTGGAAGGAGTACTGTAGATGTCTGTGTCTCTCAGTTTTAATCACTGTTTTTCGAAGAACCTCCCTTTACAATTGAGTTTAGCTAGGTCGTTTTAAAAAAAAATTGGTGAGAAATTTCTGAAAAAAAAAACCGTAATTATTTAAAGGAACACAGCTTCTAAAAAATGAGAGATTTAGAAAAATTGCCTCTCTTAACCTCTCATTTTCACATAGTTTCTCGTCTTTTGTCAACCCTACGACACTCCGCTTTGCCACTTGTTTAACAACGCGTTAAACAAGAGGCAAAGCGGAGTGTCGTAAACACTGTCTGTGAAAGACAACACAAAAAGAAGAGATCGCGAGAGAAAAAATAGCTTGTAAACATATTTGTGGGCGGAGCCTATTCGAATTTTTTGCGCTGCTTGCACATTTTTGTGGGCGGAGTCTAACTATATGCGGCATTTTTGTAACATTGCAAAAAAAGATCAAAAATCAGCAGGAACAGATAGACGAAACATTGTTCTTCTTCTCTTTTTCTCTCTCTCTCTCCCATAAAAGTCGCCTATCTCAAATTTTTCTCAAAAAATGTTGTTTACATGTTGAACTTGGAAAAATCACCCGACGCGTACTGATAAACTTCATAACTATAACAATAATAATAACAGAAAACAAACAAAAAAACAACAGACTTTGGACACCCAAAAAACTTTAACTTCAATAATCTTTTTCGTCGTCGGCGATTTGTAATTGTTGTTGAAACTGTTCCATTTGAGCCTTCTTCTTGTTTGACCCCTTCTCTTTTCCACTAAAATTATATGATTTTTCAAACAAAAAAAAAGTTGAGGCTAAAAAAACGTACACAAATTTGCTGGCAGTTTTCTCGCGAAGTTGCTCAACAGTTTCCTCTTCTTTCGCCCATTCGAGCACCAATCTTCTACCGTATCTGGAAGAAAAATGATATTTTTTTAGTTCGAAAAATTTCTTGTTGTGAAAACTCACAAATGTGTTGAATGCACAAGAGCTTCGAACGCGCGTTTCGCTTCATCGGCCGAAATGAAATCAACGAATCCGAATCCACGATGTTGATTTTTGAGACCGGCCTGGAAAATGAAAAATGTTAAAAAAAAACCCCCGCGAGAGAGACGCAGAGAAAACTATCAGTTTAGAGCGGTCTTCTCACATAGGAAACGTAGACATTATAAGTATAGCGCCTCCCTTCCCGTGTGATGTCGGTCACTCGATTGAATGACTTCTTGGAAAAGTCTATAAATTTAGATAGAGGGAGCAAATGCGCTCCAATGATAATCATGTTTTTTGTGCACTCTTTCAATTTGAAAGGAGAAAAGGGAGTTGGTTGAAACATGTATTTTGTAGTTCTCTCGGAGTGTATTTTTCTCTGCGTCTCTCTCAATTTCAAAAATTTCAAAATGGCTTACCTTTCTAGGGATTCGAATCATTTTGACAGCTCCAAAAGTTTCGAAAAGACTCTCAATTTCCTTGATATTGGCCTCGAATGGAATATTTCTCACGAGCAACTTTGTGCTCTCACCCTGCTCTTTGTTCTGCACATCTTTTCGTTTCAGCGCGCCTTTGTCAACATTCTAAAAAAACCCCCATATGATTGGCCTAAAGATAATAGAACACCTCACCTCTCTATGCGAAATCTTCAACTCCAAACAATGCCCATCCAACAGCTCTCCTTGCATCTCTTTCAACGCCGTTTTGGCATCGTGAGCCGTGTAGAATTGCACAAAACCGAATCCCATCGATAGGTTTTTCGACGGTTCGGCTGGATTGAGTTTTTTCGAGATTTGAGCCGATTTGATTTTGTCGCCGTAGCGTCGTTTGAACATGTTTTCCAGCGCCCAGTCGGTTGTGTCGAATGCCAGATTTTTGACGAACAATGTGCTGCCGGACTCGATGATTTTGTCATCATTTTCGGCGTTTTTCTCTGTGCTATCCTTTGAACTACTTTCCGCTTTGATTTCTTCTTCTTCTTCTTGTTCCTAAAAAAATATGTTTTGAACTTGCAATTTTTAGGTCTTACATTATAGGGGAGGTCATACGGCTAAAAACATGGAAATTTCGTGAAAAAAAAAGTTTGACAAGAAAAAATAAGGTAAAACATGAAGTTTTGTATTTCTTTCGGACAAGATTTTCCGTTTTTCCCGACTCCCTGGTCCCTTTTTCATTCAGCCCTCCCTTCCTTTTCACACATACTTCCTGTTGTCTTCATCTAGGTCACCATATTTTTTTATTGATTGCTCATAACAAGGTATGCCATACTTTTTCGATAACATCAAAAGGTGTGAAATCTAATGAGCCATATGGTGACCTAGAAAAGGCTACAGCTCGGCTACTAGTACGTCTAAAGAAAAGAAAAATACTTATGTCTATTGTTTGGACTTTGAAGCGTATATTTCCCGGGTTTTCGGAAAATCGTTATTTTACGGGATACTTCGGCGAAAAACGTGAAAATCCCTAATTGTGGGAACGAGGTCAAAGTCAAAAAGCTCAGAAAACAAAGCACAAAAAAGTTTTTTGCCCAGGCTATCCCAAGTATGAAGGCCAGAGCCTTTCTTTCCGAAAAAATTGAAATATCGAAAAACTACCTCTTCATCATCTATAACTTCATCGCTTTTTTCCAATTCTTGTTTGTGTTTCTTTTTCAGCTCTCGTTTCTCCTCATAGGTCAACTTTATTTTCTTCTTCTTCTTCTCCTCCTCTTCCTCATCTTCATTTGTCTTCACCTCACTCTCAACCGCATCAAACGGTGCCCATTCCAAATACAACGGCTGTGATCGAAAACGCGAATAGGCGAGCGCTTTGAACGCCTTCTTCGCGTCCACCGTGTTGCCCATAATGATCAACGCGCTGACTCCGCCCTCCGGTGGCATAAGCACACTCTTCACATCGCCATACTTTTCGAACATTCTTTGCAACTCTTCGACTTGTACACCGGCCGGCAAATTCTTCGTCAACATCACCGTATCGCTGCGTTTTTCGGCCGGTTTTGAGAACGCGTCCAATTTGACGCCGTTCGCGATGAAAAAGTCGCGCGTCTCGCGAACTAGTCGTGTTTCGGCCAGGGCCAGACGGACACCGGCACTTTCGCCACCTTCGGATGTGAGCAGGTCGGATTTTGAAACGTTGAGACGAGCGGCTAGTGTGTCGGCGATTGCGTTGGGACCCAGGAAGAGCGCGTTCCAAGAGTGAGTCTATAAATTATCGCGTTTTTTGTGGTGAATTTTTGTGGACTCTGACAAACTGAAAAACACCCGGATTTTTTGAATTTTTTTGTAGGTTTTCCGTCAGAGAAACTCTCGCACAATTTTCTAGATCAGACACAGTTTTGTGGGCGTGGCCTAAACCGGAGAAAAATAATTTGAAAATGAGAAATTCAGAGAAAAGGTCACGAAGTAAATAAATTTTGACGTTTTCTATTTTTCGAGCTTTTCAAATTTTTCGAAATTTAGAAAAAATTGGATTTTTCAAAATGTTTCGTTTTCTGGACAAAGATGGAAAAATGCATAGGTCTCGCAACGAAAACTAGGGAAATTTTTCACCAAGTTTTGAGGGTTATTTTTGGCCTTATTTCCATGAAAAAATTCCTACCTTTCCAGCATTTGCCTTAGTTTTCTCTTCTTTCTCATCTTTAAATGACTTCTTTTTCTTCTCCTTCTTTTTCGCCTCTTCTCCCTCTTCATCACCCTCTTCTTTCACCTTCTCCGCCTCAGTTTCACGTTTTTCTTCACCCGGAATGATGTGCATCATGCGACCCTACAAAAAACAACACTGGTTGATTTTTCTAAATATCCCCAACCTTGAAGACAAATCCATCAAGAGCAGAATATGCGGCCACCGCCGCTTCCGGAAATACAAACTCAACAATGGCGAAACCCTTGCATCTGCCATCACTTTTCGATAAAATAACCTGAATTTCGGAAATTTCTCCATATTTTTTGAAGATGTATTGTAAATCATCCTCCTTTGTGACGTATGGCAAGTTTCGAAGGAATAATCGACCAGTTTCAAGAATTTTCTCACGAATTTGTTCTTCCTCTTTCTGACGGTCCACCAATTCTTGACCGTATTGCTCGTGTTTTGGGTCTGGTACAACTTCCGGTTCTTCAACCTAAATCAAAATTTATGTGAGTGAAATTCTTTTTTCAAAAACTAACCTTCTCGATACTAATTTTAAAACCTCCTAAAAACTCATCATTTTTCGATAGTGCTCTTCTAACATCAGGTGGTCTGTTGAAACTGACTAATCCTAGCGCAAAATCGTCATTTCTAACAATTTTCATGGCTTTGACACGAATTGGATTTAACCACTCTTTGATGTTTTTGCCTTTGACACTGGATGGAAGTCCGGAAAAAACTAGGCTTAGAGATGTGTCCCCGTCAATGCCGTCCATCAATTCTTTCATTAATTTAGCTTCTTCTTCGGATTTCACCTTGATTGTTGTGTCAATTTCTGGTTTTTCAACTGCAACACCTTTTGCTTCAAGAAATTGTTCGAATTTTTCGTCGCGTTTCACTTTTTTGGCAGGATTCGAAGTTTCTTCCTCTTTCGTCTCTTTTTCTTCTTCAGGATGAGCTCTTTTGTAAGCACTGGAATCTTTTGCATATTTACTCCATGCTCTTGGTTTGTTAGCATCTCCGAAAGGCCTACATTCTTCGACCTAGAAACACATCTTTTCTTGGAAGGAAAACTCGTCGTAATTCAAAATACCTGCAATTTACGTGTTCCAAAAAATTTCTGATTCAAATTGCTGATCGCTTTTTGAGCAGCACTTTCTTCTGAGTATCCAACAAACGCAAATCCACGAAATTTCCCATCTTTTGTATATTTTAACGAGGCATCCGTCAACGAGCCGAATTTTTCAAAACATTTACGAACTTCTGCTTCTGTGCAATTTGTCGGCAGATTTTTTACAATCAGCCGCGTCGTCATTGAGAAGAACTGAAAGCTTTTTAGGTGTTTTTTCGAAAAAAAATGAAAAAAAAATCTGGGATGCGCCAAGGTTAGAGAGCGTGTAGAAAAAGGAAAGGGAAAAGAAACACACAACATGTGTCAGTCTTGCAAGTCTTGACGTGTTTGCAATAGAGCACGAATGCAGATTGAGAATTTTCACGTGAATTTTTGTCAAACATTTTTACGTGAACTGACGGAAAAATGGAAAAATGCACAAATTCTAATTTTTACGAAAAAAAAACCTTGAAATTTAGATACTTCAAATTTTTACTTTTCGGTTATGGAAACTGGAAAAAAGGGCTTTTAGTCGCGTGACATCATTAATTTTAAAGACCAACGAAACCTTCAGAAATCACGTTTTGTTCCAATGTGAACTCACTGATCTTTTTTCTCGTTCACTCTTTGTTATTAGCATGGAAAACAGGAAAAAGTTCAGATTGAGAAAATTGAGAAAAAAGTGATAAAGATAGGCGAGAAGATAATCGCCAAGCAAATCACTTTTATTTTAACGCTATAACAATAATAACAATAATCCCAAAATGCCGTTTCTAATTTATCTAATTTATTTTCTTTCTGATTTACCTTCGAGTTTTCAGAAAGGTTAGTTAGCCTCACGATGCGATATATAGCTAGATACAGTTTTTAGCCGCGTATCTGCGTGAACGTCCGCGCGGTCTAGGTCTACTTCAAATTCCTACCGGGATTTCTGATGAGCGTTCCGGTCCACTTTTCCCGGGACTTTTTATTGCTGGTAACAAAGTCAACGAGAAACCTCAAACTATTCCGGATGTCAGTTTGCCTGGTCAACCAGCTGTTTTCACTGGAAGGTTTCGCTTGTTATACTTATTTAGGTGTGAACATCAATTTTGTAGGTCGGCTTTCAACCCGTTCACACAAGCTGTGTCTGCTGTTTATACTGAAGATATTTCTGATGCTTGGGGAGCGGGTTACGCTGTCAATGTGAGTTTCTTGGGCGGTATCGACTTTTCGGAACTCAAAAAACCAAAAATATTTGAAAGAAAAAACAAAACAATGTTTTGTCGTGGGTTACTGTACCTGCACACACACACAAACGGTGTTTGCGGACGCCAATTTTCCTGAGAACGAATTCAAAAAAAGTTTTTTCTTTTTTTTCGACCTTACAAATTAATTTTTTCGTATTTTGAGTTTCACACATCGAAAGTTGAAAAAACGAGAAATTTATTTCTGAGGGATGAGGTGTCTTCAACAGAAATGTCTAATTTTTCATGATTTTTTAAAAAACTTTTTTCTGGAAAGTTTCGAAAATTCCGGGTGTTTTTAAGTAATGAAAAAATATTTCTATTTTTAGTATTTAGTTTAAGAAGCTGTGAAACTATAAATTTTCAATTTTTTTTGGCTTGAAACGAAAAAAAATAAAAATCATGGTTGCGTTTTTCCAATTTACCGAAAAATTTTCAGAAAAGTTTCAAAAATAAATTCGGAAATTTCCGGTTTCGATTCCACCCTAACCTGACTTAGTATAACTATGAGTTCACACCAAAAATCACGAGTCCGGGCTCAAATTTTCGAGCCATTTTTTTTGAGGCTGTATGTTTTTTTCACAAAATTACTGTAGTTTTTCTATCACAGAGAGCCTGATCCGGCTCGGTTGTCTCCAAAAAGGCCGAGGAATTTGGATATTTTTCAGAAAATGTTCTTTAGTTTTTTCGAGGAAAAAATAAAAGAAAAAAATCGCAGGGTGTCAACGGTCTCGGCCTAAACGTCCGCAAAAACTACGACGCCTATGCCGATCTTCCACTGAACAACAACGATGGAATGTATCAACCATTCATCAGTGCCGCAATGGCTGGCGGCGAATACGATTTATCAAAGATTATCGAAGTATCAGGCAGTTTGAATCTACCCCTTCCAGGTGTCAATGAGATGTTTGATCTGGATGGAAGATACATGACAAAGTGTAGGGGCGCATAGAAAATTGAGAGAAAAAATATGATTTTTTTCAGCGGGTGGTAGAGCTATTGGCAACGGGGCCATCGAATTTCCGCTAACACTTAGTGATCCAAACGAAAGAGCTCCCTATACTTTCAAATATGTCATGTGGGCTGCTGATCGTCACATGCATTATGGACACGTTGTTCCGAATGTCAATCTATTTGTTGTCGGAAAAGACAAGATTATGGAACGGCTGTCACAAAATAGATTGAACCCAACTATGATTGGTTGAAACAGTCGGAGACGTCCGTCGAACATCAGAGTGATAAAACAAAACTTGCTTTTGAGCTTTAATAAACAAACTTTCACATGGTTTTCCAGGAAATTTTCAAAAATAACGAGCACAGACTTCTTTTTAGACTTCTAGCGATAGAAACACGACCTTCCAGAAGGGAATCGATGAGATTATCATTGGAGCGCATTTGCTCTCTCTAAACTTAAAGGTCATTCAGCCGTGTAACCGACATTCGCACGGGATACGTAAAGCGCTATACTTGTGTGTGGTTTTTGTCTGCGTTTCCTATGGAAAAAAGGCCGCTCTCAATTCAATTTTCTCTGTTTCTCTGTGTCTCTCTTGAGGTGGACAACTCTCATCGATTCCATTTTTATTCTTGTCTGAAAGGTCGTGGGAAGAGATACTGTATTTTTAAGGCCTGGATTTTGGGCGGGCTTTTTTAAACCTTTGAAAAAGCCTGGCCCGTGTGAGCGAGCTTCCCCAAAGTTCAGAGGTTTTATTGAAAAAAATCTGAAATTTTGATTTTTTTTCTTGACAAGATTTTTCTTCTACTAATTTTCAGAATTTTTGTGATAAAAATTGGTTGAAAAAGTGAACACAATTTTAGACCTAAAAGTTTATTTTTTGTAGATCACACGCGCCAATTTTCAAATTTCCCTATCACTTGGCAGGTTTTGAAATATCGTGTTTTTTCTACGCTTTTTTCGGGTTCTTTAATTTTACCAGGGGTGAGGTTGTGGCCCGGAGTTTACTAAAACTCCGAACATTTTTGAAGTCTGTTTCCGAAGGCCCGCCTTCTTAGGCCTTTTATAAAAAAGCCCGACCGACCCAAGAAAGCCTTAGCCTCACCCCTGATTTTGACACAATTTCAGAGTCGGATAAGCCAATTCCCAAAGTGTGGTTCTCTCTAAGAAACTTGTTTCAACTCGAGACAGAACAACCTGGATGATTTCGATAAAACTGTGAGTTTGAATTTTTTCTCCAAATTTTGAAATATATTTTTGTGGTGCTAGGTCACGTCTATTATAATAGAACAAGTAGACTAGGTAATACGCGCTCTACTGACAATGTGAGGAACTTTTATTAAAATCACATCTTTTTCAAAACCACATTCATGTCGGTGTCAGAAACTACAGTAATCATGTGGAGTTTTTAGCATCGATATTTCTGAAAAGTTCTATATCTAGGTCAGTTGACTCACCTCTCTATCATTTTGTCTTCACACCTCATCTCGAAATTAATATAATTCAGAAAATAAAGTTTAATAAATGGCAAAAATAAGCATCAAATGTTGAGGAGGCGTACCATCGCCAAGAAAGAAGCACGTTTTTGAACATCATTCACTTTCCTTTCCCCCCTATTCAAACGAGATTTCGATCAAAATTTTTGTTCATAAAAACAAAAAAAAACATTAAAGAAGATATGAGATCACTGTTCTTTTCTCGACATTCAATCTTACACCGCCCACTCAGATATATTCATCCAATCATAGTTGGGTTCAATCTATTTTGCATTAGTCGTTCCATAATTTTGTCTTTTCCGACAACAAATAGATTGACATTCGGAACAACGTGTCCATAATGCATGTGACGATCTGGTGCGAAGAGCACATACTTCAACGTGTACGGAGCTCGTTCATTCGGATCAGTTAGTGTTAGCGGAAATTCGAGCACCGTGTTGACAAATCCTCTCGCCTGTGCTGCAATAAAATCTCTTACTTTTGATCAATTTTTCGTGATAAATGGAATCGATGAGAGTTTTCCTTTAGAAGAGACTCAGAGAAACAGAGCAAAATGAATTGAGAGCGGCCTTTTTCCATAGGAAACGCAGACAAAAACCACACGCAAGTTAAGCGCCTTGCGTATCCCGTCTGATGTCGGTTACACGGCTGAATGACCTCTCGGAAAATTCTCAAAGTCCATGAATTTAGAGATAGCAAATACGCTCCAATGATAATCATTTTTGAGCACTCTCTCACTCTCATCGATTCCCTTCTAAGGCCCGTTTTGAAGTACAGTGCCAAAAATTGACTAACTTTTCGACAAAAATCTTCCATCCAGGTCAAATACCTCGTTGACACCGGGAATTGGAAGATTCAAACTTCCCGAAATCTCGTAGATCTTCGACAAATCGTACTCTCCGCCAACCATGGCTGTATTGATAAACGGTTGATACATTCCATCGTTCATGTTTAAAGGAACATCAGCATAGGCATCGAAATTTTTGCGAACATTCAACCCCAATGTGTTAGCAGCCTAGAAGAAACATTTTCTGAAAACTGTATGTATCTGAAGTCGATAATTTTACATTGACCGCGTAACCGGCTCCCCAACCATCGGACAAATCTTCAGTATAAACAGCGGACAAGGCTTGTGTAAACGGGTTGAATGCCGATCTACAAAAATATTTCGCCCATGACCCGAAAAAATTTGAACATACTTTCCAGTGAAAATTGAAGTTTGACCCGGTAGACTGACATCGGGAACAGTTTGCGGTTTCTCTCCCTCTTTCTTACCAGCAATATAGAGGCCCGGGAAAAATGGGCCTGAACGTAGATCTGACACACCGGTGGGAATTTGTAGAAGGCCTAGACCGCGCGGACGTTCACGCAGATAGGCGGCTGGAAAATGTTCAGGTTTGTTTCAGGCCGGCCCGAAAAAATACTAAAAAACAGTGAATTTTTTCTCCGTAAGCTCTAAATATTTCAGAATATTTTCGTGGAACAAACCTTTTTGTAAACTACTTGGCAGAATTGAAAAAATACACATAATATAAATTGAAAACGACATAGATGTGATACTTTGAAATACTCATTAGCAACTTGTTCATCCGTTTTCCTTTTCATCCTCACCTCGTTTTTTTGTCGAGACAATCACCGAAAGTAAAACCTGTTATTTTCAAAATGTATTTTTCTAAAATTTTCCCCATTTTTTGTGCTCTTCTTCAAAACTTCTAGCCTTGGCGAAAATCTCAAAAAATTTAATAGTTTGAAGCTTCGAAACATGTTTCCTGTGGGAGGCGTTTATGGATAACCTGATTACTTCAAATCACAGAAATCACAACTTTTTGTCGAGAAAAAAAAAAGAATTTTGCGATAAACTCCGCCGCAATTCTGTCGCGGATTCATGTTTCCCTAGAAATATACACAAAACATGTGTCCTCTTATCAGTTCATCAGATCAAAGATGACCTTTTTTATGGTGCGAAAAGTTTGTAAACATATGTTAGGGCAATAAGAGAACACCTGCCACAGTCTTTTATGACGTTCTCTGAAGGAGACGCAGAGAAATCAGATTTTTAATTACTCACGTGACCTATTTATTGAGTTTATTTCCCGAAAAATGTCAGTTTTAAGATATAGGGAGCCGCAATTTTTGCAATTTCGATTTAAGGACTGTTCGCCTCTAAAAAAGATGAAAAAACGAAGAATTGTGTATTTCACAGAATAAAGACACTTTCGAAAGGTTTTTTGACTAATTTTGCGAAAATGGTTCGAGCCTGGGGTTTCACAACTTTATCCCAGATTTTGAAAAAAAGAAACCAAGTTTTGCGAGAATGGTTCGAGCGTAGAGTTTCCCAATTTTATCACAGACTTTGAGAAAATAAACCAAGAAATGGTTTTAAAAAAACAACGAGAGTAGGGAGATCATTTTTCCGGAGAATTGAGTTCTGTTTTCACAGCGTCCTGACTAAAAAAAGCAATCGTTTCTGTCGAGGTCATGAGAGCTTTGTTTGATGTTAAAACAATTTTCAGATCAAAAGTTTTTGAATATTCAAAGATCGCCACTAAACGAATACAAAAAAACTATTTTATTGGAAAAAAACCAATTTGAAAAACAGTATGCTCGAGAAGCGCTCCATTAATGACGACATATGAGGGTAGAATCCATTCAGAGAAATGTTGAATCAATGACGGAAGATATCCCAGTAGAGCCTACACTTCATTTCGTTGTCCAACCTGAAAGTACCACTATTTGACATTGTTTTGACATTGTTGCAAAATTGTCGGATCGCCAAATTTGTATGAAAGAGTGAATGGCCACGTTTTAATCATCATAAAAAGATTCGCGTGAACCATCTTTTTGTTTTTGCAAAATTGTCGGATCGCCAAATTTGTATGAACAAGTGAGTGGTCACGTATTTATTTTATTTTTTCGGAAAACGTGAATTCTTTTTTTGCGAAAATTGGCGATCCGACAATTTTGCAAAAAAAATCAGAAAGTCAATAATTCATATTGATAATCTTGGGTTCGTTTTTTTTGCCCTATTAAGATATAACAGACGTGCCCGGAGTTTCCGGGCCCGCTTTTGCTAATACTTTTCTCTAGAGTATCGAATAGTTCTCAAAAATTCAAAATAACAGTTTCTGGCCGCTCAAAAAACTATCCGTTCTTAAACAAACATAACTCACTTCATAGAACTTCAGAACTTTCCGACTGAAACTTGAAACATCCAAACGCGAGCAAGATGTTGATAGTTTTACGAAAGCACCAAACTTCTGATTCTTCTCCAAACCCAGTTTTTGTACCAAAAAAATGGGATAGTGATATGTCCCGTGCGTGCTACGCGGAACGATATAGGAATTTATTAGTGGATGTCTGACCACTGGGATAAACACAACGATACACTAGAGAGATTTTAAGACAATTTATTAAATAATAGGTAAAACAATTAAGAGCCGGTCGAGGAATCGACCTAAGCTTCAAAGTAACAACAAAAACGGATTGGATTTCGAGTAGAAACCTCTCCTCAAAAAACACAAAATTAAACTGAGCAATTGCACACCGATTGCGCCAAACAACAACCTCAAACGCGTCAGCCTTGAAAACGTTGGCGCATTTGTTGCGCATTGTAACTTCCCCCTCTTTTGAAGTGCAGCGTCTCGATGCAGAAAATTGACCCATAACAACATAACAATAACATACTTGGATAACGTTGAATAATAATAATAAGCAATAATAATAATTTTGGCACATCACATGTTCAATTTCGATTTCATTCGCTCCAAGATCATCTCATCATACTTCTTCGTTGTGCACTTATTATGTTCTACTTTGAAAAGTTGGTACTTTTCCCATTGACATTTCAACCGATCTTCTTTCTCCTCCATTGTCATCCGCTGAACACGTTTTGCTTCTTCTTTGCCATTTTCACCAACTTTCTCGCCACTTTCTTCTTGTTCATCTGCTGCTCTTCTTTTTTCAATACGCTCACATTTTCCACTTTCCAATTTCTCGCCAACGACACTGCCATCTCTGGAAAAACATGACTGTTTGTTTGATACTTCCAAAATTCCCTCATTTTTTACAATATTTTCATGCGCTGCGCCACTCATACTCTTGTCTACTCTTTCCTCTGTTTCCAAATTTATCACATCTAACCCATTTGCTTTCCAATCATTCTTCCAACCCAAAAAAATGCCGAAATCATCAAACTTGTCAACACCAAGAATCAAAATATTAGTCGGATTTTGAACAATATGGAATCTCACAACTGACGATACATTTCGAATTTTCACTTCGATGTTTACAATTTCTAACACGCTCATTGGTTTTCTTCTACAGTCATAAATGTTGATCATCATCGGCTTCTGTCTCTTCAAAATATATTTATCCCAATCTCCGGCTTTCGTTTTCAAGTTATCGAATGTTCTGGTGGACATTACGCAAATATCTGCACCACTATCCATCAAAATCTCTGCCGAAACACCCAAAATTTCACATTTCTCTCTCATTTCTTGGCCATTGATCGTCTTGATCTCCGCTCTATCCGAACTTTTATTTTCACATTTCGCCGCAATGTGTCCTTCATTTCCACATATAAAACATTTTCTGGTTTCTACATATTTTCTCGAAGTGCCATGTTCTGATGATGGTTTACTGCCAGATTTCTCTTTACTTTCCGACTTGTACTTATATTTTTCCAAATCGTACTCGTATTGCAGCGCCGCTGCTTTCAACTTTTCATACTGCGCTCCATCTCTTTGATCATTTTTCTTAACCGCCAATAATCCAGCCAATGTTGGATTTCGTTTTGCAGCTTGGAGGAGTTTTGCCGTTTTGATCATATCAACTTCTTCTTTCGACGAGTTGAATGCTTCTTTGGCCAAAACATCCACTATTACCAAAAAACTTTGCAAAGATTGATCTTGTTTGATTCTTAAATCTTGCCATTTTTCCACGGCTCTTCCTTTCTGACTCGTTCTCGATGCATTCATTACTTTTCTGAACCGATCAGCAATTTCTCTCCATGACATAGATTCTTCAATGTCAATGCTTTCGAACAACTTCTTGGCTTCACCTCTCAAAAATCTTGCTTTCATTACTGCAGCCATTTCAGCACTACTTTCCAAATTTAGTTTATACTTCATTTCAAACAGCACGAGAAAATCTTCAATATTTTCCTGCGGTTTTCCCCAAAATATTTCTGGATCTGGCATGCTCGAAACTTTCATGAATTTCGCAACATTGAGAAGTTCTTGTTTCACACTTCCATTATCACTTTTTCCTTTTCCATCATCTCGCAATCTTTCCAACTCAGATTCATTTGACATGTCCGATTTCTTTGACATTTTGCTCATTTTTTCAGTTTTCCTATCTTCTTTCAATTCTTCTTGCTTCTGATTTTTCATCCAATGTTCAACCTTCTTTTGACTTTCTTTTACACTATCACTGTCGCTGCGCGCTTTCTCGAAAACTTTCAAAACCCCAGACTCACCATTTTCTCTTCTCTGAATATCCAACTGTTTTGCGTCCTTTTTCTCTTCCAGCTCATCCGACACACGACAATTTTTGTTCGCCTTCAATTTTCCCACATTTGACAGCTGAAAACTTGGGCTTGGCGATGGATTTCTTGTACGAGTCTCACCTTTTGCCGCTCTCAACGCATCAATTTCCTTCTGCTTTTCCTCCAGTTGCTCGACCAACTTTCTGATCTTTTCTTCACTCTGCAACATAAAAAGTTGATGATCTTCTACGCAAGAAGCAATATAATTATCTAAACTTTTTCCTAAAGTTTCTTCTAAATTGATAACACGCGCGCCTGCTTCCATAATTGCAGCTACGTCATTTGCCTCTGTATGGTTACTTCTACGCAAAAATCTCAGTGTACGCGCCTCTTCATCCGTTGGCAACTGCGCGTTCTTCGCAAGAACTGTCTCACGCAACTCTTCTGCCAATTTCTCACTCATCTCAATCAACGGCGTCGTAATCTCACTAGCTTGCTCTTCTGTCAACTCATACTTTTGAACGGCTTCTGCTTTCACACTCTCTACTGCTACTCTCCACTTTTCCGCTTTTTCATTGAATGCATGCTCAATTGAATGTACCTCTCTTCTTGCCGCATCAATTCTCGATCTATTTGAATCATCACTGTGTTCACTCATCTTCCAATCCAATATGTCCTTTTTTCTCGGCTTCTGCAAAAATGATGTTGAATCAAAGTCAGCTCCTCAGTCTAATACAATGCTAGTATTCGACCACTAGGAGATAACCAAGATATGCCAGAAGACGATTGTTTTGTTCGGCCCCCAAGTGATATGTCCCGTGCGTGCTACGCGGAACGATATAGGAATTTATTAGTGGATGTCTGACCACTGGGATAAACACAACGATACACTAGAGAGATTTTAAGACAATTTATTAAATAATAGGTAAAACAATTAAGAGCCGGTCGAGGAATCGACCTAAGCTTCTAAGTAACAACAAAAACGGATTGGATTTCGAGTAGAAACCTCTCCTCAAAAAACACAAAATTAAACTGAGCAATTGCACACCGATTGCGCCAAACAACAACCTCAAACGCGTCAGCCTTGAAAACGTTGGCGCATTTGTTGCGCATTGTAACTGGATTCGTTCATCATAATAATCCTCAATCACATCTGGAATAAATTACAGTTAGATTATGGTTATTTCATTCGAAAAAGTTCTGAAATAATGTGTAAAAACTCACTTTTACTCAACGACCATCTTTGTCAGCAAATTTCGACTGAATGATCGTTGTTTTTTCAAGAAATAACACATGTGTCATGACGTCATCACGTTCACGTTTTATTTATAAAGGTTCTTTATTCCACCACAATGTTCTGTTTCACTGTTGACGATGACGCCATGACACGTATGTACGTGATGACGTCATGACACATGTGTTATTTCTTGAAAAAACAACGATCATTCAGTCGAAATTTGCTGACAAAGATGGTCGTTGAGTAAAAGTGAGTTTTTACACATTATTTCAGAACTTTTTCGAATGAAATAACCATAATCTAACTGTAATTTATTCCAGATGTGATTGAGGATTATTATGATGAACGAATCCCATTTTTTTGGTACAAAAACTGGGTTTGGAGAAGAATCAGAAGTTTGGTGCTTTCGTAAAACTATCAACATCTTGCTCGCGTTTGGATGTTTCAAGTTTCAGTCGGAAAGTTCTGAAGTTCTATGAAGTGAGTTATGTTTGTTTAAGAACGGATAGTTTTTTGAGCGGCCAGAAACTGTTATTTTGAATTTTTGAGAACTATTCGATACTCTAGAGAAAAGTATTAGCAAAAGCGGGCCCGGAAACTCCGGGCACGTCTGTTATATCTTAATAGGGCAAAAAAAACGAACCCAAGATTATCAATATGAATTATTGACTTTCTGATTTTTTTTGCAAAATTGTCGGATCGCCAATTTTCGCAAAAAAAGAATTCACGTTTTCCGAAAAAATAAAATAAATACGTGACCACTCACTTGTTCATACAAATTTGGCGATCCGACAATTTTGCAAAAACAAAAAGATGGTTCACGCGAATCTTTTTATGATGATTAAAACGTGGCCATTCACTCTTTCATACAAATTTGGCGATCCGACAATTTTGCAACAATGTCAAAACAATGTCAAATAGTGGTACTTTCAGGTTGGACAACGAAATGAAGTGTAGGCTCTACTGGGATATCTTCCGTCATTGATTCAACATTTCTCTGAATGGATTCTACCCTCATATGTCGTCATTAATGGAGCGCTTCTCGAGCATACTGTTTTTCAAATTGGTTTTTTTCCAATAAAATAGTTTTTTTGTATTCGTTTAGTGGCGATCTTTGAATATTCAAAAACTTTTGATCTGAAAATTGTTTTAACATCAAACAAAGCTCTCATGACCTCGACAGAAACGATTGCTTTTTTTAGTCAGGACGCTGTGAAAACAGAACTCAATTCTCCGGAAAAATGATCTCCCTACTCTCGTTGTTTTTTTAAAACCATTTCTTGGTTTATTTTCTCAAAGTCTGTGATAAAATTGGGAAACTCTACGCTCGAACCATTCTCGCAAAACTTGGTTTCTTTTTTTCAAAATCTGGGATAAAGTTGTGAAACCCCAGGCTCGAACCATTTTCGCAAAATTAGTCAAAAAACCTTTCGAAAGTGTCTTTATTCTGTGAAATACACAATTCTTCGTTTTTTCATCTTTTTTAGAGGCGAACAGTCCTTAAATCGAAATTGCAAAAATTGCGGCTCCCTATATTTTTCTTGTTAAAAAAAGAAAGGACGTGAAAATAATAGAAACATGACCTTTCCAACTGCAAATTTCTTGTTTTTCTCTGGGTCTCTTTCGTTTGGCAAATTTCTTCATGGCTGGTAGGCCGTGAAAACAAGAGACGTGAACAATATTCGCTGACAAAATTATGTTTTAACATGCGCTGCGCCGCGTCGCGTGCGGTTTATAAGAGACGGCAGAGAAAAAAGACACGCGACGCGTGTGAAAACATAATTTTGTCAGCGAATTTTTGCCATTTTTCTCAATTTGATAATATTTTTTGTTATTCAACAAAAACACATGGTTTTCTGAAATTTATGTCAAAAAATGTGTCTTCGAACATTTCGAAAAATGAAGATGCCAATCAGAACGTATCGTTTATTAAAGGCAATCAAAAATATATACAATTCTAGAAGACTTATTCACTTAATCATCCAATCATAGTTGGGTTCAATCTATTTTGTGACAGCCGTTCCATAATTTTGTCTTTTCCGACAACAAATAGATTGACATTCGGAATAACGTGTCCATAATGCATGTGTCGATCTGGTGCAAACATCACATACTTCAAAGTGTACGGAGCCATTAGTGTTTTCACAAAGAGACACAGAACACTTGTATGTACCACACACTCTAGCTGTCTGGACGCTGACCTCGGGCACGACCGCCAATGTTTTTTTCTTGAATTTCTCAAAAACTAACATATGGTTCGATCTAGAATAAACTGGATGTTGTAGCCAGATATTTTTTGAATACGCTGATATATTTTTTGTCTTCAAAATATCAGTAAAACCTTTTTAATTTAGACCTGAATGCCAAAAAAGGAACATTTTCAAGGGAAAGTGCGATTTTCCCCGTTTTTTCTTGATGCGTGGCGAGAAAATCTTTAAAAAAACACGAAATTGACGATTTACGGTGGACTAGTTTTTTCTAGGCCACGTTCGCTCTGCCGTCCCGTGAAGAACTTCGAAAAAGTTGAAAATCCCCTGCTTATCATAACATCAAAAAGTTTGGTAAACATCTATGTTCACCTTTTGACAACCTATCTTGAATCCCACACGAATATCACAATTTGTTTTATCTTTATTATTTTAATAGCATCATCATTATTATTATTATCATACATACATCCGCCCACTCATGTATAATCATCCAATCATAGTTGGGTTCAATCTATTTTGTGACAGCCGTTCCATAATTTTGTCTTTTCCGACAACAAATAGATTGACATTCGGAACAACGTGTCCATAATGCATGTGACGATCCGGTGCCCACATGACGTATTTCAACGTGTAGGGGGCTCGTTCATTCGGATCGGTGAGAGTTAGCGGAAACTCGAGAACCGAGTTGAATATACCATTGGCTCGACTTTTTGCCATTAGCCTTGCATCCAGGTCAAATACCTCGTTGACACCGGGAATTGGAACGTTCAAACTTCCCGCCGTCTCGTAGATCTTTGACAAATCGTACTCTCCGCCAACCATGAATGTATTGATGAACGGTTGATACATTCCGTCGTTCATGTTTAAAGGAACATCGGCATAGGCGTCGAAGTTTTTGCGAACGTTTAAACCCAATGTGTTGGCACCCTAGAGAAACATTGGTCGTTGGAAAAGTGAGAATAGAAAAATCGGGCAGGGAATTTTCAAACTTGAAAAAAATGAGCCTAGAAAGTTTTGACTTAAAAATCGGAAAAAAAATATTTTACCGAAAGTGTGTAACTCGAAAATCAGGCCGGAAATTGTCTGAATTAAAAAAATGAACCCAAAAGTTTATGACTCAAAAATCGGGCCGGGAACTTTCAGAGTGAAAATTTGGGCCCGGAATGTTTTGCCAAAAAACCGTGGTTTTTTTAACTCGAAAATCGGACCAAAAATTTACAAACCGAAATAATTCCGTTTTTCAATTTTTAAAATGAGCGCTGTAACCAAAGCCTACCAAGAAAAATGGGCAAAAACTCACATTGACCGCATACCCCAATCCCCAACCATCAGCCAAATCTTCTGTGTAAACAGCTGACACAGCCTGTGTGAACGGGTTGAAAGCCGACCTGTCAAAACATCTCATCTTCCCCAAAGTTCAATCAAAAATACCATACTTTCCAGTGAAAATTGACGGTTGACCAGGTAGACTAACATCGGGAACAGTTTGCGGTTTCTCTCCCTCTTTCTTACCAGCAATATAGAGGCCCGGGAAAAAGGGTCCTGAACGAATATCGGAGACTCCTGTGGGTATCTGAAGTAGGCCTAGGCCTCGGGGCCTATCGCGAAGATAGGCGGCCTTTTGAAAACTAGACGGTACAATGAGGAGGATGAGAAAAAGCATGGGAAGAAAGGTGAAAAGGTGTTTTGGATGAACCTGAAACTTTTCAACAGACACCGCCCTTTGTATTATCAATATGTGGAAAGCGACCGGTTCATCTCGAGCTTGTTCAACTGATTCGAGAACAATTTGAATAGAAGTTTCTTGATAACACATACATTTCAGATAGAAATAGTTTCACATGTGAACTCGAACAAGTTGTTTCGATGAGTTCATAGTGTTTAGCCCGTTTAGCGCAAAAGCTCTTATCATACAAATCTTTATATTATCCACGACCCTTTAGAACAACAGAAAATTGCAAGTCGCGCCAGACGCGGGGAAGAAAAGATAAAAGGCTAGAGAACGAGAGGTCGTGGCGAGATATTTTGATAAACGCTGTGGCGCCAAATTTCATAAAGGCAGAGTACGAGTATTCGTCGCGATAAAATCTTCATAAAGTTTGGCGCCACAGCGTTTATCAAAATATCTCGCCGCGACCTCTCGTTCTCTAGCCTTTTATCTTTTCTTCCCCGCGTCTGGCTCGACTTGCAAAAAAAAGGGTCGTGTATCATACAAATCACATCATCTTATCATACAAATCACATCAATCACATCAAATCACTTAATCTCATCATACAAATCACATCACGTTGTTCACCGTAAAAACAAAAAGGATAATGAAACAAAGACAAATTTTGATTTTTTTGTTGGAAAAAAAAACTACCCACTTTTTGTTGTCACTCACATCAAACTTTCAAAAAAAAAAAAAAATCAATTCTTGATCCCTAGAGGTGGTCGGACATCAGACAATAGATCAAATTCGCGCTGGTTGATCTGACTGGATTGATAGTATCGACAAGTTTGGTATTTTAATTATTTGCTATTTTTCAGATTTCAAATTCGATGCTCAATGTCTAGCTGAAAACCTATTAAAAAGACAAGGTGAGTCCTCCATCTTCTTTATCATTATTTTATTATTATTCACATTGTTTTACTATCCTTCTATCTTCTCTGCGTCTCTTTTCTGTCTAAAGACGCTGCTCGGAAATATAGTCTTACTCCTCTTTGGGAAGGTTTGTCATATGTTTACAACTTGTTTAGTTTGCTAATCAATAAAACGCGCCCCACTGCACAAAGATTTATTATTCACCTTGTTTTGTTATCCCTCTCTGTTTCTCTGCGTCTCTTTTCTGTTGAAAGACGCTGCTCGGAAATATAGTCTTACTCCTTTTTGGGAAGGTTTGTCATATGTTTACAACTTGTTTAGTTTGCTAATCAATAAAACGCGCCCCACTGCACAAAGATTTATTATTCACCTTGTTTTGTTATCCCTCTCTGTTTCTCTGCGTCTCTTTTCTGTTGAAAGACGCTGCTCGGAAATATAGTCTTACTCCTTTTTGGGAAGGTTTGTCATATGTTTACAACTTGTTTAGTTTGCTAATCAATAAAACGCGCCCCACTGCACAAAGATTTATTATTCACCTTGTTTTGTTATCCCTCTCTGTTTCTCTGCGTCTCTTTTCTGTTGAAAGACGCTGCTCGGAAATATAGTCTTACTCCTCTTTGGGAAGGTTTGTCATATGTTTACAACTTGTTTAGTTTGCTAATCGATAAAACGCGCCCCACTGCACAAATATTTATTATTCACCTTGTTTTGTTATCCCTCTCTGTTTCTCTGCGTCTCTTTTCTGTTGAAAGACGCTACTCGGGCTTTGTTTTTTGTTGTTGATTGTTCTTACGTTCATCTTCCCATATTGATATTGCATTTTTTTATTTGGTGCACCTTTCCGGTGATCATTTTTGTTCTTTATTTTCTATTAGTAATACAATTTTTCTTTTCTTCTTAAATGACCCGGCGACTCTTCTAGAGTATTCGGTTATTTTGAAAGTATTCGCCATTTTAAGACATATGTGAGTGAAGAAACAGTCTAAAACAACGTATAGCAAAAACTACAGCACAAAAAAGAGCAGAAAATAAATCATAGAGTTGGATTAATCGCGCAAACGCGCTCTACTGCTTCATTAGAATTTGAAATTTTGATCCAACTTTATTTTTATTTATTGTTCTTTTTTGTCGTCTAACTTTTGTTTCTTATGTTTTTGAACAGTGTTTTAACTCGTATATGTCTTAAAATGATGAATACTTTCAATTTAAACGAATACTCTCGATGAGTCGCCGGGTCATTTAAGTTTATTTGGATAACTTTTCTTTTCTCTACAGTTTTCACGATTATTTTTGATTATTTTCTTAGATTTTTTTATATATTGCATTTTTTATTGGTGTCCCCTTTCCAGTGTTTTTTTGTCTCCTTTTTATTTTTCTACATTTCTAGAGAAATATTATTGGTATTTTTAGAATTTTTTTTCTTGAATTCTACACACAAACGGTGTTTGCGGCCGCCAATCTTCCTGAGAACCAATTCAAAAACAGTTTTTTTCTTTTTTTTTGACCTTACAAAGTACTTTTTTCAATTTTTCAATTTCACACATCGAAAGTTGAAGTCTTCAATATTGAGATTTTGATGAACACGAGAAATTGATTTCTGAGTGACCGGGTGTCTTTAATGAAATAGCGTTTATTGTTGAGAGATTTAGAGATGTTTTTTTTTCAATTTTTTTGCTGAGTTGGGTCAACCATACCTGTCATAAAAGGTACTGTGAAATTTTTTGAGACAAAAATTCAGGTCAACTCAAAAACTGGCCCCGCCCCGATTTTTTGACTGTGCTTGTGAAAATTTTTGCGAAAAATAAAGTTTAGTGAAAAATTCAAAAATATATATTTGTCACACTTTTGAAAAGTCTTTTTTCTGGGTATTTTTGCTGCTGAAATTCCAATCTACAGTAACCGCGTGGTAGAATGGCTAAAATTAGACAAAGTACAGTAACCGTGGAAAAAGAGAGCCTTCAAAATCAACAAGTTTATTTTTTTGCACAAGTTCAAACCTTCATTATCATTTTCTCTGAATTATTTCGACATTCTCATCATCAACTTCTTGTTGGAAACAAGTATTCAAGAATACTTTTCGCAACGCTTTGAACCCCGAATCAGTTCTCTCGAAGAATCCAGCTTGCTCGTTCTGAGGTGGTGGGGAAGAGAGTTCGATGATGGGGACAGGTTCAACGGGTTCTTCTTCCTCCTCTTCCTCTTCAACTTCTCCAGCCGCTGATTTTCGTGAAGATGTTGCTGTCGAGACTGATGAAATGACTGATGTGACAGATTTCGAACTGGCTGTTGATGTTGTGATTGATGTCGGTGGTGGTGGTGGTGGTAAAAGTATTCGATAGATCGACACCGTCGATTTTGTCGACACAACATCATTTCGATGAATTCTCGCCTCCTGAAATCGATCCCACATCGGATGGTTCTCGTGCATAATCATCTGGATAAATTCCAAAATCGCGCCGCGACTATAAACCTTTCCCGCCGGGTTGGAACCGCGAGCCAGATCGACGACGGCGCCTATTGCGCGATAACCGCACGAGAAATCGTCGCCTTGTTGCTCGTAGCTCTGATCGACGCCGATTTCGAGAACACCGTCGGCGAAGTGATGAGAGTAGAGGCAGCGAAGATAGTCGATGAGTTCGGCGGAGATGATTGGCGAGCCGGTTGAGTTGTTCCATAGTTGGAGACTGTCGTAGAGCATTATTAGTTTGTCCGAAGGTTTGTAGCTGGAAACAGTTCTTGACTTTTTTTGGCAAGGTGTTATGATTAGTTTTCTGCTGATTTTTTTCCGAAATCACAAGTCGCCTGCTGCGAGCCAGCGCATCTTATATAGTATTTCGTGTACCGACATCTCACTGGTTCCCAGGTGCGCCATAACTTTCGTTTGGGTGGGCGGAGCGCATCAGTTTTTTCCCCGTTTTTCTCCAACTTTTTCTGGTGTAATGTGTTTTTTTTTTTGGATTATTGAATGAACTTTTCATTAGAAATAGTCATATTATAGACAGAAGAGATTGAGAGATTTTATATAAAAGTTTTGAAACGGGAAAAATTTTCAAAATTTTTTTTTGAAATTTCTGATTTTTTCTCATTTTTATCGCAAGACTAAATTTTTCGTGCAAATAATTTGACCAACATTTAAATTTCAGAAACTACAGTAACCCAAAATGCTTACCGAATTTCATTTTGGCCCTTTTCCTGGGCCTCAAAACTACAGTAATCAAAGAGTTTCCAGACAAAACATTTTTTTCAAGGACAAATATTTTTTTGTTTCCTAGCTTTTTCGCAAAACTAACAAGACCTATTTTCCAACTTCAAAACTACAGTAACCCAAAAATTTTCTGAGTTTATTTTGGCCCTTTTCCTGGGCCTCAAAACTACAGTAACCAAGCAGTTTTCGGGCCGAAACTTTTTTTTCAAAATTTTTTTGAAATTTTTTTGCCGATTTTTTCCCAAACTTTTCGTGCAATTTAATTTGACCTATTTTCAAATTTCATAACTACACTAACCCAAAAATTTTCAGAATTTTGTTTCGACTTTTTTCTTGGGCCTCAAAACTACAGTAACCAAACAGTTTTCGGGCCAAAAAACTTTTCAACAACTCACTGCGACAAAATATAATGACTTCTGGCCCGATCGAAAAGTATCTGCATCGCCTCATTTTTGCCCGAAATGTGTTTTTTGACACTTTCCGGATCGCACATCAAAAACTGAATCGCCAAAAATCCATCGATCCGCTTCGGACAACTCAATTGCAATTTATCGCAAAACGAATTCATCACATCGTCCTGCAGCTGTTCGCCAAAAACCAACTACAAGGTTACTGTATTTTCCCGAATCAACACGAGACTACTGTACCTTTTCGACCTTTTTCACAGCAAAATGGTCATTTTCGGTGGAAGAGTCGGAAGAAGAAGAAGAAGAAGAAATTGATTCTCTTACAATTTGATCATTTTTGATTTTAATTTTCATATTTCCAATTTATCGAAAAATGACCAGATTTGGTCGATTCTCGCCAACAAGATTTTGATTTCTAGGCCACGTGAAAAAATGGCCAAATTTTGAGATAAAAGAGAAGCCAGGCGTGGGATTTGGTCATTTTTGACTACTGTTAGAATGGTATGCGGTTGCCTCGGAAAAAAAGGAGGCAAAACGTCGACTAAATCGCTTGATGATCTCAAAAGAGATATTGTTATTGTGGGTTATTTCGGCAGAGGAGTACTGTAGCCATATGATATTTTTCATGACAGGACGATCATGAGATTCCATTGGAAACACTTCTCAATCGCTACTCGACATCGGCAACAGCGGTGAGGCTTGTGGGGTTACTGTAGTTTGAAGACTCTAAGAGAGAGGTCATGGATTACTGTAGTTTGATAGGACAAAATTTGGACAAGTTTTTGTGAAGTATCTTGGGTTACTGTAGTTTTGAAAATTCAAAAATTTCGCTCGAAAATTCTTCTCCTTGAAAAAAATATTTAGGTCCGCCAAACAATTTGGTTACTGTAGTTTTGAGACCCAGGAAAATGCAAAAATAAAATTCTCGAAAATGTTGGGTTACTGTAGTTTTGGAAGACAAAAAATGAAGTTTTTACGAAAAATTTTAAAAACCCCGGGCCGGCTCGAAAATTGGCCAAAAAAATGTTTTCAAAAAAAACATTTCCACCCGAAAACTGTTAGCTTACTGTAGTTTTGACACCCAAAAAAGGCCAAAATAAAATTCTGAAAAAATCGGGCCGGCCCGAAAACTAACGTTCTGGGTTACTGTAGTTTGAAAGTTCAAGTGAACTTGTGCAAAATATAAAATGTGAGAAAACCCGGGCCGGCTCGAAAATCGCCAAAAAAAGGCCAGAAAAAATTTGTCCAAAAATCATTTTTTCTCCAGGGAATATCTGAAGCTGAAGGTGCAAATCGGCTCCAACGCGACGGTCCAAACGCACTGACACCACCCAAACAAACACCACAATGGGTCAAATTGTGTAGCAGCGTTTTTGGCGGTTTCAACTTTTTGCTCTGGTGTGCCGCGATCGCGTCGGGTGTCGGCTACTACATGGACGTGCACACTTCCACCGAAGAGGTTCAGAAAGACAATCTGTACATGGCGATTATCCTGTCGTCGGTTGTCTCGGTCACCGGGTTGTTTGACTTTTATCAGGATCGAAAATCGGGCAGTCTGATGGACTCGTTTGCCAACATGATTCCGCCCAAAACCCTTGTCGTACGTGATGGACAAACCAAGGAGATTGAGGTGAAGGATTTGGTGGTGGGAGATTTGGTGCGGTTTCGAGGTGGTGATCGGGTGCCGGCCGATTTGCGTGTCACACTGGCTCGCGGTTTGAAGGTTGACAATTCGTCGTTGACGGGAGAATCGGAACCGCAGACGAGAAACACCAAGTTTACCAGCAAGAATCCGTTGGAGACGAAGAATTTGTGTTTGTTTAGGTGAGCAGATGGCCTAGAAATCCAAAAATTTTGAAATTTGGAATACTAGGCCACCTTTTAGAACTTCTAGGGCAATGGCCTGGAAACCCAAAAATTTTGAAAATTGGATTTCTAGGCCAGATTATCTAACATTTGGGATGATGGCCTAGAAACCTGAAAACTTTGAAAATTGAATTTTTAGGCCATATTTTAGAACTTTTAGAGTAATGGCCTAAACATCCAAAAACTGTAAAAATTGGAGTTCTAGGCCACATTCTCTAACATTTGGGGTAATGGCCTAGAAACCCAAAAAATGTGAAAATTGGAAAAAAAAATCCAGCGAATTTTTTTCTGGAAAAAAATTCTGATTTTTTTCCTCGCTACATATTTTTTTTGGCTTCAAATTTTTTGATTTTTTTGAACTTTTGGATTTTTTCAGGCAATTTACTCTTTTGAGAAGATTGAGGTGATGGCCTAGAAAACCAAACATTTTGAAATTTGTTTTCCTAGGCCACCCTCTCGAACTTATAGGGTGTCAGGCGTTTTTCCCCAAAAATTTCGGGCCAAAGAATTTTGACATTTTTCCATGCTTGGAATTTTTGCCGTTTTTCAGACCCCTCAAAAAATGTGACACTAAAAAACTTTAAATTTTCCGATCCAAAAAATTTTGACATTTTTATAAAAATTTTTTGGTCTGAAATTTTTGGAAAAGTTTGCTGTTTCAAAATTACAATATTTTTGAAAGTTTACTCCAAAAATTGGTCCTCGTTAGTTTCAGAATTTCAAAAATTTCCAACAACATAAAAAGGTGCAAAACCGCGTCGCGGACACGCGTCGCGTCGCAAATGAAATAAAATATTTTGCAGTACAAGTGTGTTGGAAGGATCTGGTGAAGGAATAGTGATTTTGACGGGTGATCGAACAGTCGTCGGCCGAATTGCCGCACTAACCACTCAGGTCGACTCGGGGCCCACTCCACTTGCCAAGGAAATTTCGCATTTTATCAAGATTATCTCGGTTGTTGCGTTCACTGTGGGCATTGCGTTCTTTTGTCTGGCGCTTGTCTACGAATACCCGACGATCAAGGCGATTGTTTTTTTCATGGGCATTGTTGTGGCAAATGTGCCGGAAGGAATTGTGCCAACGGTCACTGTTGCGTTGACGCTAACAGCTGTCAAGATGCGCAAAAAGTTTTGCTTGGTGAAAAAGTTGCAGGCGGTCGAAACGCTCGGATCGACGTCGACGATTTGTTCGGACAAGACGGGCACGTTGACCCAAAATCGCATGACTGTCACACATTTGTGGTTTGACGGCGAGATTCGCGACGCTGAAACGTTGCCGCCCAACGATCATTTTCGCGGAGAGAAGCGCTATTTGAAATTGAGCTCGTATGAGAAGTTGATGCGATGCGCCACACTTTGCAGTCGATCGCACTTTCGCGTGCCCGAGTTTAATGTGCCGTTGGCGAAACGTGTTGTGAATGGCGATGCGTCGGAGGTGGCCATTATGCGCTATTGTGAAATGATTTTGGGCGATGGCAAGGTTGACGACTATCGCAAACAGTTTCCCAAACTTTCGGAGATTCCTTTCAACTCGACGAACAAGTATCAGGTTTGGTTTGAATATTTTTTTTGTGATTTTTCGGCTCTGGGAGGTTTCGAAACCGCATGAAATTCCAAGGAAAATGAGCAAGAAATGTTTTTCTTACTGTATGGCGTATCCAGTGGGATGTCGGTACACACATTTGTTGAAAACGACAAGAAAATTTCCGGTTTCGAAACGTCCCGGAGCCCTTCTAGAACATGTATGATTTGTATCTGAAAAAAATGAGGCTTGAAAAAAATGAGGCTTAAACGGACCAGGAGAAAATTGGAAAATCTTTTTTCAGGCCTAGATTTTTTGACATGATTTTCCGAGAAGTTATGAAATTTCTTGTGGCCGGAAATTTTTCGGAGCCTAAAAATTTTCTGAAAAACTGAAATGTCTTTCTGACATTTTTTTGAGCCCTAGAAATTCTGAGATTTTTTTTTTCGATTACTGAAAATTTTGCCATGGCCTAGATTTTTTGACATTATTTTCAGAGAAGTTATGAAATTTTTTGGGGCACAAAATCGGACCAGAAACTTTTTCTCCTGAGATTCGCCTATACTTTTTGGCCTGGAAGTTCTGAATTTTTCCAGGTTTTTTCGGGCCTGAATTTTCTTTTTTTTTATAGGTATCCCTTCATCCATTGGAAAAGCAAAACTTGCTTGTCATGAAAGGTGCGCCCGAAAAAATTCTGAAAATCTGCACAACATATTTGCACAATGGCGAGACGAAGCCGATCACCAAGAAATTTGAAAAAGAATTTGTCAAAGCCTACGAAACGTTGGGATCGTACGGTGAACGTGTGCTCGGCTTTTGCGATTTGGAGCTCAACCCCGCCAAATATCCACTCGGCTACCAGTTTGACACGGAAAATGTCAATTTTCCACTGAACAAGTTGCGCTTTTTGGGTCTCGTCGCGATGATTGATCCGCCACGTCCCGGAGTGCCGGAAGCGGTGAGAGTGTGCCAAAATGCCGGAATTCGTGTCGTTATGGTGACGGGCGATCATCCCATCACCGCCAAAGCCATTGCCACACAGGTGTGTTTATTTGAACTAGATTTTTGCGTTGGGAAAAATGTGTCCTGGTGGCGCAACAGGTTGGGCGTTTTGTTGGTGCGCGAGAGGTCGAGAGTTCGACTCCACATGGTGGCAATTTTTTTTTTTTTTTCGAATTATTTTTTTTAGGTGCACATTGTTGAAGAGGGCGACGATGTGACTCAAATTATCGACAATGATCCCAAATACAACACGGCCAACGATGAACACTTTGGACGTGGTCGACTGAAGAAGACGAGTGCGATCGTTGTACACGGCGAACAGTTGGCGACAATGTCGCCAAAAACGCTCAAAACCATTGTCACCAACTACCAACAAATTGTGTTTGCACGCACGTCGCCCGCTCAAAAACTGCAAATTGTCGAAGCGTTCCAAGAGGCGGGCAATGTTGTCGGTGTGACGGGCGACGGTGTCAACGACGCTCCGGCGTTACGCAAAGCCGACATTGGAATTGCGATGGGAATTGCGGGAACGGATGTGTCGAAACAGGCGGCCGACATGATTTTACTCAACGACAACTTTGCCTCGATTGTCACTGGTGTTGAGGAGGGACGTTTGATTTTTGACAATTTGAAAAAGTCGATCGCCTACACACTGACTAGTAACATTCCCGAAATTACACCATTTATGTCGTATGTTCTACTCGGTCTACCTCTGCCAATGTCGATTGTTGCCATTTTGATGATTGATTTGGGAACTGATCTGGTTAGTTTTTTTTTGAAAAGTTTTCTGAGAGCTCCGGGACGACTTCAGATGACTGTAAATGTTTTTCGGGCCATCGGGCCAGATTTTATCGGACCCGAAAATGAATTGGGCCTCAGTCAAAAATCGAACCCGACCTGTTTAAAAAAATATAATTAGACCACAAAATCGGACCAGGCGAATGTTTTTCTGAAACTGAGCCAAATAAAAAAGCTCAGAGACAATTCGAAACCGCATGAAATTCTCATGACAATATCCAAGAAATGTTTTTTTTTGGATTATCTTTTCACTAAATGTGTGTACCGACATCTCACGGGATGCGCCATACAGTCTCGTTGAAAACTATGGTTTTGAAACGTCTCGGAGCCGAAATTTTTTAATTTTTGCGGTATTTTTTTTGAAACATATTTTCTCCGACATAGAATTTTGTCTCGATTTTTAAAGGTTTGACAGTAAAAATTTAGGCCAAGATTTTCCAAAAATAAAAAAATGTTTTTTTGGAAATTGGAAATTATGACAGTATTTTTTAACCGACATTAAAAATTGATATTCTTCGTGGGCTTGGAATTCCTGAAATTTTGTTTTGTCCTCTGAAAATTTTGTCAGTTATCTTAAGGCTTAGATTTTCTGATACCGTGTCTTGAAATTTTCAATTTTTCTGGCTTCAGAATTTTTGGCATTTTTTCTGATCCTTCAAAATTTTTTATTCATCGGGCCCGAAAAATCTGACATTTTTTTCGAATTGCAAATTTTTAGGGCATTTTTGAAATTGTGTAACCAGTTCATCCTGAAAACCGTGAAAAATCTGGCGTTTTTCCAAAAAATGAAAAATCCTGGCCAAAAAAATTTCATCAAAAAAAATAGGGCCAAAAAATTGGGGCAGGGTTTTTCTGTGCGGCTGTTTGCAATCATTTTTTTTTCTGTCTAGTGGCCAGCAATTTCGTATGCCTATGAAGTACCGGAAAGTGATATTATGCAACGCGCGCCTCGTAATCCGAAACACGACAATTTGGTGAACAAGAGACTGGTCATGTTTTCCTACATGCAAATTGGAGCCATCCAAGCATGTGCCGGATTTACCACCTATTTTGGTATGCGGACAATTTTTTTTCTAGATTTTTCTAAAATGTTTTTTTTTTCTCCAGTTTTGATGATGTCGAATGGTTGGTTCCCGCAAAGATTGTTGGGAATTGCTGAACAATGGGAAAATAAATATGTGGAAGATTTGGAAGACAGTTATGGACAACAATGGAGTTATGACGCGCGAAAATCGTTGGAAGCTTGTTGCTACGGAACCTTCTTCTTCACCATTGTCGTCACTCAGTGGGCTGATTTGTTGGCGTCGAAGACGAGAAAGAACTCGCTTGTTATGCAAGGATTGGAGAATCAGGTGTTGAACAGCTCGATGATTTTCACCGTATTCCTATCGACGTTTGTTCTCAACACGCCATATGTTAACGAGGTTTTGGGAGTTCAAGGATTTCGACTTGAAATTGGATTCCTTGCACTGCCCTACGCATTGATGATTGTGTTTTATGATGAGTGGAGAAAGTTTTGTGTTCGCAAATGGCCGAGTGGATATATCTACAAGGAGACTTACTACTAGAGCTAGCTAAAGTCTGATGAAAATTTGCAAAATAACTTTGTTTTGAAAATTGAAAATTGCCGCTTTTGACAATAGAGCGCGTATGCTCTGTTGTGCAAATGTGTCAGTCTTCAGCGCTTGACGACTTTGTTGTTTGCTGGCGCATTTTTTTATTTTTCAGTGTTTTTTCGAAACAATGTTTTTTCCCACCAACCCTAAAGGTGTGAAGAAGGTGGGACAGTGTCAAATGCATCTGTTGATTGTTTATATGAGTGTTCAGCATCTTTCACCCTCTGGGAATGTCATCAAAACACGCCCCTTGTGTGTAAAAAGTCTCATTCCTAATTTGCCAAAAATATTTCATATCGTTCGGTTGTGTATATCTTTCTAAATTGTGCTCTCCTCTATCTCAGTTTTATATTTTTAGTATGAGTTTATTCGGGTCTACAACAAATACTGCAAAGCCAGGAGCTTTCACATTCGGAGCTGCAACGCCTACAGCACCAGCTACTAGCACACCATCACTATTCGGAGCGACAACGTAAGCTTTCTAAAACTATTCAGGATCTAATTGAGATTTGTTGCAGAACTCCTTCAAAACCTCTGTTCGGGTCGACAACACAAGCAGCCAGTACTCCATCGTTGTTCGGCGCTACCACGACATCTGCGTCAGGTGCGACAGGAGGAGGACTTTTTGGAGGTACTACAACTACAGCAGCATCTAATACTGGAACGAGCTCGCTGTTCTCAAAACGTAGAGTCTTGATAAGCATGTGAACTAACTTTCAACTAATCATATTAGCAGGTCCGGCTACTACTTCACTTTTTGGATCGACAAACACAACAACCACTCCTGCCGCCGGTGGAAGTTTGTTTGGTGGATGTAAGTTTGCATGTTTGCATGACTTTAAAAAAAATGTAAAAATCCAGTTTGATCTTCCAAATTTAATTTTTCTTTTGATCTAGTCCGTTCGTTCTCTAGTTTGATTATTTCTTCTTCTCCATATTTCTAGTTAGATCGTGTTGTTTCTCTGTTGTACTCATTTCCTCGAAAAGTTCGCTGAAAAAGGTGTGACTCAAGTTGTTCGAATGGCTGATCGACGATTATTGCGACGTCCCGCGATGTCAAACATCGACCATCATGTTTTGGCACAAGCTCAGCAGGCGCCATCACGTCCTACCGCGTCAGTCGCGCCGTTGAATACAGCGGAAGTCGAAGATTCCGTTCACGTTGTCACAGCACCTACACCTCGGCCATCACCACAAAATCCGATTCGACACCTGCCAACGCCTGTTTCGATACCGATACCGACGCCGGCTCCACCGGTTTTTGTGCGCGCGCAACCGAGCTCGTCGCGTCCACTAAGAACATCGCCACGACGAAGAGCCGAAGAACCACTCGACGAAGGACCACGAGCTCCGAAAATACGAGTAACCACCCCGCCACAATCTACACGTCTTGATGTAACAGTCCAACCGTCATCACCGCCACCGCAACGACCCAGATCTCCACTTCCTCCGCCATTACCGCCAATCTTGAGTCACCCACATAATAATCTTGTTCCTTCTCCATCGTCGCTAGATGGTTTTGTCGGATTCCGAAGGTTGAATAATTCATCGAGTAGCATCGTCACTACACCTCCATTACCATTCACATCATCTCAGTCGATTCAACAACAACAACAATTATCCAAACACCCCGCTCTTTTTGCTACCACTTCAAACTCCTGCAATTCAGCGGGAGGTTAGTTGGCTAAATCTGTTGCTGTGGAAAATATTATTGTTGCATGACAAGAAAAAAACCAAAAACAAAATTACACTTGCTCTAAAACTATATATCTGTGGTTTTCAGCAACCTTCGGATCGTCTACAACACCGGGAACTTCGCTGTTTTCAAGTACAAAACCAGCTGGAGGTGGACTTTTTGGAAGTACTACACAACAACAACAACAAACACAACAGATATCCAATCCACAACAAAATGCTCTACAAGTAAGTGAATTATCCGAAAATTTCAAAAAAAATTATCATTTTCAGAATTTTCATCCATTAGTTAAAGCGGTTGGAAATCCTCAACTACTAGGAAATGATGATGATAGAGTGATTGCACATTTAAATCAAGTCATAGCATCACTCGGAGTTGGAAAATTGCCGTATAAAGATGGAAACCAACTTCAGTTTTTGAATGCTGAAGGAAATGCTTTTGAAAAGTTTGTGGTGAGTTTTTTTTCCAAAAAAAAATATTAAAAAAAAAACATGTTTTCAGGGAATTGGTTACAATAAAATTTCGGGTCGAACCGATGATGAAGGAGTTGTATCGCTTGTATTGAAAGTTGGAATTGAACAGTGAGTAATTTCCGAAAAAATGAAAATGATACAATTTCTCAATTCAGACTCAGCTCGGATGAGAAAAAGCTCAAGGTGCTTGAAGTGATAACAAATATTCTTGGAAATCAACAAAATTTGAAAGTTGAATACGCGCCCGGAACTCAATTACGACCATTGTCAGAAGCAGCCACCGAAATTAGCATTATCGTCAAAGAAGGCGGATTCGTCGTTGGAGCATGTAAACTTGCTCAAGTTTTGAATGACGTCAATCGATTGACACAGCTCGAAACACAGTTGGGAGTCGATAAGACGAAGGTTTTGCCGAAAGTCGGCTTATCGAAAGCGCAAAAAGAGGCGTATCTAGCAACACCGCCGACGGGTATTGATGAGAAACTATGGCGTCAAGCGGTTGCCGCAAACCCGGCGCCGAGTAAAATGTTGCCTGTTGTTGTCAGAGGTTGGGAAGCATTGAGAGAACGACAAAGGTCGCAAATTGCTGAGCGAAAAGTGTTTCAAGATGCGTTGGAATCTTTGGCTGATCGTGTTGAGAAAATCGAGGTAATTTTTGTTCCTTTGAAAAACCTAACAGGGTACCAAAAAATCCTTAAAGTTTTGTCACTTCGAAAATCTTGAGAATTTATCAAAAAAGCAGTTTTCATTTTTTTTAAAGTGAGTTTTGGCTCTTCGGAAAATTTCCGGCTCCGACCAAGTCTGTTGTACAGTAATCCAGGAGGCACAAAGAAGGCTCAACTTTTATGAGGTGTGCAAAAGGTCTAATTAGGTCACATCTGTTGTTATTCTAGTATTGATAACATCATAAACAACAACAACAGGTGTGACCTTTTCTCCAATGCTTGACCAACTAAGTATTATTGATCGAAAACATGTCACATATGGACAAAAACGAAAAAAATAGAGAAAAATAGCTGAAAATTTGAGAGAAAATCAAATTTTTCTAAAAAATGTCACTGTGAGTTACTTATTATGGAAGAAGAAAAAATTGGCGTCGAAATAGAAAATAAATTTAAAAAAAAATGGTAATTTCACGTGAATTTCTATAAGAAATTTGAAAAAAATGTTCAATTTCGACGCCATTATTTTTACCTCTATAATACACTAACCATGATCAATACTTTCTAGTAATTCCTATTTTTTTCAGATTAACCACGCACGCGCTCAAGTTGAAATGGAAGCAGTTCGATGCAGACATAAACAAGTCTCATACCGACTTTTACGTGTTTTATTAGCGCAATGGATAACGCAGCGGTATTCGAAACAAATTGATACGGATGAAGATAAAATTGAAGCTCGATGTGACACGCTACTCGCTAAACTCAATCATCACAATCAACTACAGGTATTTATCTGAAATATCTGAAAATGATCTGAAAATGTGAAAATAGAATTCAACAAAACGTTTTGCAGGCTTGGATTCAAACATTCTACAACGTTCTCGAATCTAAAAGTGATCAATTGCGAGCAGGTGCTGAAAAAGCATACGATATGCCCATCGAGGATCAGCAACGTGCGCGAACATTTTTGACCGAAATTCTGTACATTGGCGAACGATTAGTGCAGACGAATCAGATACAAATGGAAGATTTGGAGGCGATTCGGCGAACGTTAGAAGGAGAATAAGAATGTATGTTGTTATGCGATTATTTTGACCCTATATTTTTGTTGTTATTTAATATTTTAACACTGCTCACTCCTTTCATATATTTCCCCTCTATTTATGTTTTATGTCTCTATTTTTTTTCTACTGTTCCATAAAAATGATCTCTTTCAACACGTTGACGAAAAAAACTCGTTTTTCTCGAGTGACATATCTAACATTGATTTTATGCGTTTTTTTTTCTTATTACAATTATGTAGGCATGGTGTCTGAAAATGAAGAAGAGAAACGAAGAGAAAAATCGGAATTGGCGAGATTGGCTGCGATTCGAGAAAGGATTGAGCGACAAAAAGAACGTGATCGGATAGTCAAAGAAAGTATTGCAAATGTTGATAAAAAGGCGAAGAATCGCATTGTTTTTGATGATTCTGAAGATGATGAAGAAGACGAAAAGGAGACAGAGGTTCGTTAAAACTGTTTATTCTTTATTTTTTTTTTCAAAAATTCCCGTGACACTATTTTTGACCCGGTCACGCCATGAAATATTAAAAAAAAATTATTCTGTGAAAAAAATTTAACCCCAAAAACGTGAACTTTTTATTTTTGTCGGTGAAGATTTTAGTTTCTCAAAATGCTCACTGAATAGTTTTAAAAGCAGGACGTTGATCAGCGTGTCCGATTTTGTCTGCACAGAAAATATCGCCAAAAAGTCGAGTTGGGGACAAGTTGAACCTCCCTTGTTAGCGCCATTCGAATCAGCGTAATTTTCTGTTGAACAAGGATAAAATATGAAATTACCCGTAAAGTACGTGATCTGTGACTTGAAATTACGTGAAAAGTCAGTATTTTTAAACTTGAATAACTCATCTCGTTTTGAAGATAGGCTGAATTGCTTGGCACCATTCGAATCAGCGTAATTTTCTTAACAAGAGTAACAATTGCATTTTCTTTCTTAAAAAATTGAGAAAGAAATTACAACAAAAAAAAGTGCGAAAGTTTAAAAAAAAAATTGGTTTTTTTCCCCCTGAAAACCTCCTATCATGAATTTCCAGAAGACCAGCTCTTCAAAAACTAAAAAACCATCATCCTCGTCGAGCAAGCCAAAACTTTTCGATAGTGAAGATGAAGATGATAAAGAGGAGGCCGAGCCGGAAATCAGTATCAAAAACCGACACAGTGGAGCGAAAGGAGAACAGTTGATGAAGCTCGAGACGAGATTCAACAGTGATCCACGTTTCAAACTAGACGACAAGTTTGTGGAAAGTGACGATTCGGGCGGTGAACAAAACGTGGATCAGGAGAAGATTGAGTCAAAACAAGAGAAGGAGAAAAATCGAGAACTGCTATCGAAAATTCTGGGAAAAGCGGTGACCGAAGTGAAAAAGCCTGAAAATAGTGCATTGATGGCGAGACCGTTCACAAGATTTGATCCCGGAAATCCGGAACATGTTGAATGGATGAAGGCGTTTGAAGAATCGAAACGACCGAAAAACGAGAAAAAAGAAAAAGCGGAAAAAAAGAAAACCGAAGAGAATGATGATGATGAGGAAAAATCTGAAAAAGGAGAAAGTAGTGATGAAGATGATGACAGTGATGAAGACGATGAAAATTTCGTCAAACCAGAATTATTTTATCAATATGATAATCAGTTTTCGAGTGAGCTCAAAAAAGACAAAAGTGAACGAGATAATGGATCTTTCTCATTTTTGGCCATGATGGGAAGAAAACACGAAGAAACTGAGGAATTGGACGAAGAAAAAGAGGAGGAGGATGAGGAAGAGGAGTTCAATTATGAAGAAAAAGAAGAAGAGGTATGTTTTCAAAAATTGAATTCAGAAAAAAAGTGGATCATGAAATTTTCAGAAAATTGAAAATCCTGTCACAAAAACCACACCGGTTGTGCTCAACACCAATGTGACGATCTCCAAGTTTTTCGTCGACTCAACAGATGAACACATTCGAAGTATGGCGATGAATTTCCGTCGAACTCAGGATGTGCAAAAAGTTATCGATAGATGGACACCGCATAGAGATGCGATCTTCAAAATCTGGAAAAGGAATCGAAAAGTTGCGATGAATATTGAAAAGGGAAAGTTTACTGATATAATGGGCGGAGGAGGAGGTGGTAAACGAAAACGGAAACATGAGTAGTGCTCAAATGTTTGTTTATTGTTATATCTTGATGTTTTTCTCGTTGTTGTTATGGTTATGAAAATTTTTTACGTTTTTTGCGTAGTTTTGAGATAGGCTCTAACGGTTTTTTTGAACCGAGTGATATATTTCAGCTTGTAAAAATTTGTCTTTCAAACATTTTTCAGGTTTCGGTGAAGTTGAGGGAAGAGCGAGACGGAACGGGAAGGTTAGTTTATTTTTCTTTATCTGAGTTTTTCTGAAAATGAAAAACTGAAAAATGGAATTTTGAAATGTCTTACAGAAAAAAACCTGAAAGTTTTATTCTTGAAATTTTTTACGAGTTGGAAAAAGAAAAAAGGCATCCCTGTCACAAGAGGTAGTGACATTTCTTCAAAAATGTACTCTGGTCTTGTACCGAAAACTGAAAAACTAACACGCTCCTTTAAATTTAGCCGAATTTTGGCACTTTTTCCGGTTTTTTTGGTCGACATTCACTGACAAAAAATGTTCCTATTCTTTTACAGGGACAAAATGATAGAAAAAATTGTGACTCCTTGTGACAGGTATGGAAAAATGTCAAAAACTCATTTAAAAACTATATAATCGGGTCAAAAATCATGAAAATAAGAACCCGAGATCGATTTTTCTGAATTGTTCAAAAATTGGGCTATTTCCGAAAAATATAAAAAGAAGAAGAACAAAAAAAACGAGACAAGAAAAAAGAAAACAATATAGTGAAACTAAGAAAAAGACAAGAATGAATGAATGAATGGTTGAGCACAGGGAGACACATTGGCTGTCGACTCCGCCCCTTTTTACAAGCGGCGTGGGTTGTAAAAGTGGGCGGAGTCGACAGTCAATGTGTGCCTTCCTGTGTGCTCATTCATTTATTCATTCTTCACTTTTTTTTCAGTTTTCTAATATAGTTGTTTTTTTTTTCTTGTCGCGTTCGTTCTGACTTTTTTTTCTTCTTGTTCCACCTCTCCCATTAGTCAAAAGTTATACCCCATGTGGTTATTTGGCCAGACTATCCCAAGTATGGTTTTCTCCAAAACTCTTTCATCGCATTTTTTTCAAAAACATAGAATTTCTCAACATTTTCTATTTAAAAAATTGATCCAGAAACTTTTTCCTCTTTCCATTCTTTTTGAACGGCAAGGAGAGGGGGTACTAACCCAGAAGGCCGTCTGGACATCTATCTGATGTATGTTTCGGGCCCGATACAGAAAACTACTGAAAAATTCGTACAGGGCCGTTTCACTATCTGTCATTTAATAATTTGCTACAAAAAATCGTAAAAATACGATTTATCAGGACAAAAATATCACATTTCCCCGTTACATGGGTTGATTAACAAATTTAACGATAGGAGCGGGCATTCCACATGCATACATTGTGTTTGCTGTTATTGCAACAAGATTTTCACACGCTACATCATCATAGTAACTTGATCGGCCGTGTGTTCCACCACCATACACTTTTTGAACTGCCATTTGAACGCAATTTTGAATTGAACTGAAAATGGTTCAGAAATTTTATTTTTCGTTTTTTTTTTAAATCATACTTCAAGTTGTTTGGGTTTCCGGTGGCCCAATAGTCCATCATTATGTTGTTACTAACGTATTTGTCACCCCACAAGAACGCGTATCTGGGCTGAAAAAAAGCCAAAGCTCGGCCAAGGCGTGGAATTCTACGGAGCACAATTTCAAAATACAAAATTTTCGCAGTTATTTAGAGAGCACAACATTTTTCAAACTTTTCTTTCTGAAAAATCACAGAGGACATTCTGAAAACATGGGAAACCTTATTTTCAGAACGTGTCCCGTGATTTTTCAGACAGAAAAGTTTGAAAAGTTTTGTACTTTCTGAATTACTGTAAAAATTCTGTATTTTGAAATTGTGCCCCGTGGAATACCACGTTTTCGCCGAGGTATGTCGAGCTATAAGTGTGATATATAAACTTACACTCGAACAGCTTGCGACAGAACTGCTTAGTGTGCCAATACAGTTACTATTTCGCACCATTCCGATCCACATTCGAATTTCGTCGGCGTCAGTGTTGGCAAGAATCGATGCAGCGCTAGACTCGATAAACGCGCTTTCTTCTATTGACTCGATTCCTGTCAGTCTAGAGCCCATCTGATAGCATAGACTCTGAGCTGTACCTTGAGATTGGTCAGAGACTGGATTTGAAAATACCTGTCAGAAAAAGCTCAAAATATACCTCTTAAAAGGGAAACAAAAAACTAACTCTTATACAGTACAACCCTCGGGGTCTTTGAAAAGCTTGCCATCCGGCTGGACAATTTCGTTCGACAAAATTTGTCAAGTTTTGAGGTAGAACAATACTTTTTTGAAATTCGGCAGTGCTCGTAACTTGGATTATTGGAAAAAGTAAAATGTATAGCATTGTTCATTCAGAAATGATACACAGTGCAAGGGGAATTTATACGTTGCAAAAATTTGAATTAGCATCACAAAAGATGTTTGTTTTTTTTTCCAGAAAATGTCGTTTGTGGATTCAATTTTGATGGCTGCAAAGAAAAATGCGGAATATTACAATATATTGGGATGTGACAGAAATTCGACGGTGAATATTTAGAAACAAGAAAAAGAAATGAATGGAAAAGATATTTCAGGCCGAACAGATTCATTCAGAGTACAAGGCAAGAGTGAGAGGATGCCATCCGGATAAAGTCGCGGAATTTGATAATGATGAATTGGTTCAGAAGGCAAATGTGGATTTCGCCAAACTGCAGGTTAGTTTTTTTGTCATGTTAGGAAAATTAGGGTGACATGAGAATAGTGTCCCTAGCAGGAGAAGAGATAGCAGGTCAAACTTGGTGAATTTTTTTTTTTCTGAAATTTACTGTAAAACTTTTCGAGAAGTTGGCTGGAAATGTCAAAAATTTAAAGAAAAATCCTAATTTTCAAATTCTCGTGGCGTGGTCTTTGTTTTTCTCAAAAAAAAATGACGTCGAATTTTCTGCAAAAAAAATGTCACGGTACTTGTTTTCTCTCCTAAGTCTGGTATGTGAGGCGCGGTTCGGCTAGGCCGGGCTACGGCAGTTCAATTTTTCTGAAAAAAATAATTTCTAAAGAGTTACCGGAATATTTGTGGGTCGTTTTTTTTTTTTGGAAAGTTTGATTTTAGATCTGAAATTATCATATTGAACCATTTTTTTCTATAATATTCGCCATTTTTTTTCTATATTACTCTAATTTTTATTACGGAAAGTTTTATAAAAATGGTAAAAATCGGATAGTTTTTCAGTTTTCGTAATGAGACCTAGAGATATTTCCCATAAAATGTTATTTTCAACTTTATCTTGAAAAATGTCAAAGTAAATTTTTTGTGAGAGGCATGATTCATCGAAAACAATACAAAACATTTCGATTTACAATAAGCTTTATTTTTTTTTTCAAAAATGTTAAACAGAAAAGCTGACAATTGGCGCAGGCATTCCACATACATACATTGCCGAAGAATATATGGCACTTGCTTCACGAACGTCGCACGAAATGTCATCATAAAGACTAGCCAGAGTTGAAGAAGCAGTAATCATTTGAGCACATTGCTGACCATTACTGTAAAAAGCGTGTTTCAAATTTTTTGGCGGTAATAATCTCACTATGAATTTTGATTATCTGGTTGTCCTGCGGTGAAAAGAATCTGAGTATTTCCGGTGACATACGAGTCTCCCCAGAAAAATGCGTAGTATGGCTGTAAAATGATTGGAAGGTTGAGAAATCAACGAGATGAGTTACATTTTGGCATGGTATTGAGAGGGTGCCGTTAGTGATACATTTAACGTTTCGAAACAGTCCTATCCATGTTCTTCCGTCGCCCGTGTTAGAATGTCCTAGAAAATCAGGAAGAAAACAAATTTGGGAAAACTTTTGACAACTCACTCATAATGTAGTTGCGCTCGCTGATCGTTTCAATGCCCGCTATTCTTGCGCCAATATCATTGCACAATGATTGAGCGTGTGTTTCGGTATACGGATCATAAGGCGCGGAGAACACCTTTAAACAATATAGCCCTTTTTGACGTTGGAACGATGCCCAGTCACTGGGACATTTTCGCTCGACATTTACACTCAAATTTCCTTGAGTAACGATTGGAGTAGGGAAATTGAAACAGCTTGCAGGGCTTGCAAAAATTGTGAATATTAGGAAAAACCACATTTTTGTTGTTGTAGAAAATGTGAATATTTTGCAAAACTTTATATTCAAAAAAAAGTCGAATTGATTAACATATTCTCAGGCGAATATCAAATGAAGTACTGTAGTTTTTTTTTTTTTTTGAAAAATAGTTGCAAAGTATAACATTTTTACAGGAAGCCTACTCGAAACTGTCAAACTCATCAACCAGAAAATTGTACGACTCCTGGCTCGATTCGGCGATTCCTGGATCATTTGAGGAGTTTGTGAGAAGTTCGGACACGATTCAAATGGTATGTGTTGTGGCCAAAATTTCTCCAAAAAGTTCACTGTGACTGACGAAAAAAATTCCAAGATTTTCAAGTAAAAAAAATAGTTTTTGTGGCGTGACCTATACTGTTTTTGTTGAAAAATGTTGGTCCGATCCGGCTTGGGTGGAACCGACCCTTCGGAAATTTCTCAACCTAAGGGGAAAAAAATAGTCTCGACATTTTTTGCGACCTTTTTTTTCTGAAAACCCGGAAATTTCTGAACTTTTCAGCCAAACGTCCAAAATCATGAGAAATTAGACATTTAATTGTGGACAAGAGCTCAACGTTAAATCCCTCTAGTAGATCCACTCGCCATCAAAAAAAAAGAAGAACAAAAAGAAAAAAAAAGAGAAAAACAAAAGAAAACGATATTAGAAAACTGAGCAAAAAGTGAAGAGTGAATAAATGAATAAATGAGCACCGCGCAGTATACAGAGAGCCCGTTGACCCCGCCCACTTTTTGTGTGCGGTGTAGGTGCGAAAAGTGGGCGGGGTCTCTCTGTATACTGCGCGGTGTTCATTCATTCATTCATTCTTTATCTTTTGCTCAATTTCCCAATATTGTTTTTTTTTCTTTCTTGTCTCGTTTTCTTCTGATGTTTTTCTTGTTACATTTCGCTAAAAATGCCAAATTTTCAAGTGAGAAAAATAATTTTCCTGGCGTGACCTATACTTTTTTTTTCTTTGAAAAATTTTACGTTACTATTTTTCGGAGTGTCCCGGCCCGGTTTTTTTTCAAATTTCTATTTAGCTAGGCCAATTTTTCAAAACCGGATTTCTTCAAACAAAAAACAATCAATAAACTTTCAGTCCACACATTGGGCGCAACCAAAACAACAACAGATGATAACAATCGAACGAAAAAGCAATGAAATTGAAGTGGACGGTGCGAGATGGAAGGATGGGCGGAGATATCAATCAGAAGCCGCGTCCAAGTTCAGAAACTATCAATTGTGAAATTATGAACATTTTTGGAGAATTTTGAAGTTTTAGACCGTGTAGAAATGCTTTCAAACAACTGATAGATGTATTTATGTACAATAAAACATTCCATTTTTTTGTTCTTTCTTTTTTTGAAAATTCAGCGGTTTTCTGACCGTTTTTTATACCTCTATTTTTCTCTGAAATCCACCCCAACATTGAATTTTTTGCAGGTTTTTCGTCAGTGTTTTGTAGACGTATGAACGGTGAGTTTTTCTAATTTGAAGATTCAAAACATGAGAATTTTGCAGCCTACTCATTTGACGGACTCATTGTCGCTGCTCTATTGTTCATTTGCACGTGTGCCTATTTGAAACGTATTCCGCGTATCAGCAGTTGGTTGTTGTCGGAGAAGAAGGGATTCTTTGGCATTTTTTATAAGGTGGGTGTTGTTTTTTTGAAAATAAAAAATTTGTCCAAAAAAAAAGGCTCAAAAATGTTTTGTCTCGGTGAAATTATACCTGTCACAAGAGCTAAAATGTAACTTTCATAATTGTGCGTGGGTCTCGTCAAGAAAACTGAAAACTTATCATGATCCTTGAAATTTTGACGTATTTTGGCGTTTTTTTTTCCAGTTTTTCGATGGTTCTTCATAGTGATAAAAATAATTTCTTGATTTTTTCGCAGCGACAAGTTTTTCGAGAATTTTCTGTACCTTTTTTGTGACAGAAATCCAGGTTTTCTCGAGAATATTGAATTTTTTCTATCGTCATGTTTATGCATCTGAAATTACGATTCTTTTCTGTGTTTTCGCGGCCCGAAACGATCCAAAACTTGTTGCTTCTTACGCGTGGCCTAGAAATCACTATACCTAGGCCATAAATTTTTTCTTTTTTTACTCGCAGAAAAATTGTTTTTTTTTTAAATTTCTACATGGAAATCCCTATTTTCCGCAGTGATTTTTCACACATTTTCAATCTTACTCCGTTGAATTTCACGTTTTGGCCAAAATATGATTCTAGGCTGCATACCTGTCACAAGAGGTAGAGAAGTACCGTGAAAATATTTCAAAAATTTTTTCCCTAAAATTTCACATTGACATTTTTATATTAATTATCTTTTTTTCAAGTTTAGACGTACTTTGGCTCATCTTTCTATTTTCAAAAATATTGTTTTTGACTTTTTTCATAGTCAAAAAATTTTTTGAGAATTTTTGGCACCCTCAAAAATCCGATTTTTTTATAGGCTGCTGTAATTGGTGTTCGTCTCCACTCAGCCGTTGCTCTCACCTGTTTCGCATCCGCATTCTACGTTCTTTTCGTCCGCTAAAAAATCATCATGGTTCAACACAAATTGAAGAAAAAGATCACCCTTCCAAAAGGTGTCAAACCAAAACAAAAGAAAGTCCAGAAAGAAGGACCCAAAAAGGGTAAATTCTTGCATATCGCTCCGAAAAAAGCGCACGTTATCGAAGCGGTGAGTGGTTTTTTTTCATTTTCTATGATATATATAAGTTGGCAAGTTTCCAGGAGAAAATCGCTGCTCATGTCACTAAAGTGATCAACGAGAAAAACGAGGAAATGGTCAAAGGACGTGCTGATACGGCTGTTGGTAAAAACAAGAAATAAGGTTTTTTTTTCTTTTCTCTGGGAATTTCTTGGTTTGTTATTTTTATAAAATGTTAACGAAAGTTGCTGCAAAACTGGTGAAATATGACCACCCGCGTCGTCTATTTGTTTTTTATTTGACCAATGTCACATTGAGGAAAAAAAAGAGGAAAGTGTACTTAATTCGCTCTTTTTTTCTTTATTTCTATTGACATGATCTATGACTTATTGATCTTGCTCTTTTGCTTTTGCAGACGTTTTTTTTTTGTTGATAAAATACCCAATGGTTCCGCACATTTTTCTAGATTAGACACAGTTTTGTGGGCGTGGCCTAAACTGACCAAAAATTTCTGAGAAAAAAATCATGTACCTATTCGTGACAAGTGAAAAAAGAGAAAAAATTGAATTTTTCTCAAAAAAAAGTTGAAAAAAAATATTGTTTGTTCGAGTTGTGGCGAGACCAACCCGCGAAAATCTATGCGCCTTTAAAATTTGCATTGGATTTTTCTAGAAAAAAATTAAATTTTATCAAATGGGGCGCTTTTTTTATTGCCACGAATAGGTCAATAAAAAATTAGAAACTTCAAGTTTTTTTTTGCGAAAAGTCACAGTGTGTATTTTCAAATCTCAATGTTTTCGCACATTTCTCTAGATCAGACACAGTTTTGTGGGCGTGGCCTAAACTGACAAAAAAACTTCAGGAGAAAGTCACCAAAATTTTTCTGCATTTTAGAGACCTCAAAAAGTTCCAATTTTTCTGCGCCTCGGAGTTCGACATTGTCAATAGAGCGCGATTAGATTTCCAAAAATACTAATGTTCCTTTAACTTGTCAGGACTGTAGAACTTTCCCCATTTATGACATTTTTTTTGTCTTGGATTGAAGATCAAGTTCGTATCATTTCGTTCAACATTGTGTCCTAATCAACACGCCATAACCGCGTGTCATCGTCTCTCACATTTCAACACTATTTCGTCTGATCATTCTAGATACAAAGTTTTTTGATGTATCTAGATTTTGATTTCTTTGGGTCATGTGATATTGTTGATCACATGGCTTATTATTGTGCGGTGGAGCGAGTTTTGCAAATTTGAAATTTTGAAAACCTTTTCTCTAATTCTCTCATTTTCAAATGATATTTCTTCGGTTCAGGCCACACCCACAAAACTGTGTCTAATCTAGCAAAATGTGCGAAAGCATTGAGATTCGAAATTTTTTGAAGTTTCAGAGGCTCCAAACTTTTTTCAATGAAATTTCAAACAATTTCCTGATCTCTTCTCTAAACCTCTTGCCTCTGCACGCTATTTCGTCGTGTTTTGCAAATCAAGCCGCCCACCCAGGTCCGTTTTTTGATTGTTCAAATAGAAAATTTTTGGTAGTGTGTCTATATATCAAATAATCGTGCACACATCAGATCTTTTTCGGGAATCGCGCAGTGTTTTTTTGGTTGCCGCGTTCGTCTCTTTTTGTTGTTTTCAGTGTTTCATTCTGTTTTGTGGGCGGAGTTTGTATAAAAGTACTGTATTTTTCAGCCCCGTTTTTTTTGGGTACAAGAATTTTCTGATTCTCTATCTCTACTATCAATCATTTTTTTTCTTTGTGTAGTCTCTAGTCAGTACGTGACCATAAGTTTGCCAAATGGCGCACTGCATGTTAGCCCCAATGAGAAGATGACGAGAGATAACACATGAGAGGAGACGCAGACATCTAGAGCAGGCAAATACGCTCTATTGCGATGAGAATGTCTTTTTTATTTTAATGTTTTTTTTCCAATTTGATTAAAAACGTGAACTGAAAATGAAAATGTCATTCTCTGCTCTCTGCGCTAATGAGAATGTCTGCGTCTCCATCTCTCAATATTTGCTTGTTCCAAAAACTGAAGTTGACTATCTACAGTAACCCGAGGTTATCAATCATGCATGATATTTACGGTTGTATTATCCAAAATCGAATCGGTAAAACGCGCTCTATTGATAACAACATCATTACTCGGTTCAGAGGAGATTTTCAGAAATTTTTGATATAGTCTAGAAATGTACCTCTCAAAATATCAGAAATTCTTGTTCTCGAAATATTTTTTCTGAAATTTCAATAGCACCGATTGAATTTGGCCAAAAAAACGCGGGGTCTTTAAAAAAAAATTTCATACGAGAAGATGCAAAAAAATCTAGTAAATTTTGGTGACCTGAATTCCAGAAAAAAACCTAATAACAAACAATTTTCGTGAAATTTATTCGGAAATAACCAGAAAAAAATTTGTTGGAAATTTTCCTCAGAGAAATCAGAAAGCCCGGATGTTTTGAATTTGAAAAATCAGAAAAGTTCCGAAACTAAAAGTAGAAAAAGCCCTACACCAAGTACATAAGCATTAGGTGTTCTCGGAATTTTCTTGAAGAAAATTGAGCGAAAATGATAGTAGATCAAAATCTGTAAACCTCCCTCATAACAATCCCTTGCTAGACACAAAAACGTGTACCCAAAAAGTGTTCAGTGGTAGCGCCGCCACAAGAAGTGACAAAAACCACAACGTCACACAAACCGCGCATTTGAACTTTGTCTTCTATGTAGATACACCAGCAAAAAAGAAGAAGAGATTATTAATTTATTAGATTTTTCTCAACATAACGAGCGATCATCTCCAAACGTGATCATCACATGTAGTCACTGTTGATAGTGATCGTTGTTATTTCGAAGCGACGATTTGCGCGTGGGTTAACACCAACTGAACACACTCAATTTTTGTTTTGTTGAAGTCGTCGCGCAACTAGATCGTACTTTGATAAGACTATACCTGGCCTAACATAAGAGTAGAAAAAGTACCGTGACATTTTCTAGAAAAATATGATTTTCTCTCAAATTTTCAGCTATTTTTTTCGTTTTTGTCCTTATGTGACATTTTTTTGATCAAAAGGTCACACCTGTTGTTGTTATTTATGATGTTATCAATACTACAATAACAACAGATGTGACCTAATTAGACCTTTTTCACACCTCATAAAATTTGAACACTCTTTGTGCCGCCTGGATTACTGTACAACAGGCTTGGTCGGAGCCGCAAATTTTCCGAAGAGCCTAAATTCACTTTGTAAAAAAATTAAGAACTGCTTTTCTTGATAAAAGTATGAATTTCTACTGTAATTTTCAATGTATTAATACAATTTCAAAAAAAAAACTGAATTTCTGTAAAATTTTTGAAATTTTCACCTAATTTGCTCCGTTTTTTTGGTTGCCACAAAATTTTAAGGATTTTTTTGGTACCCTGTTAGGTCAGGTATGGATAAGACTGAAAATGCGCTCTATTGATAAACATGTAGACAGTACTTCTCACCTATATTTTTCGTATTGCAAACAACTAACGGGCCAAGCCACGTGGTATCTTTTGCATGTGCCACATGCAGAAAAAAAATAAACAGAAACAATGAAAAAAAAGTGTCCACGTAGTTTTGCAAAAGAGGGGGGAAAAAGGGGCGTGACCGGAACATTCCAATGAAAAAAATTTTACGTGGACATTTTTTTTTTTTTGTTTTTTTGCATGTGTGTAGAATTTTTTCTTTTTGAGGCTTAGGCTTAAGCCTTCCTTGGCTGAATTTTTTTGTTGTGCACTTTGAAGACCTCATTTTGCGGTCAGATGTTCAAAAAAATTATTGTGGGTTCGAAATTTGAAAAATTGCAGAATTTTTCGGGTTTTCTGAAAATAATTCGGCCCGAAAATAAAAATAGTTTTTTAAACAAACCCTTTCACTTTTCTTTGTAAGTTTGTCAAAACTACAGTACCCCTCAAATCGAAAAAACACACTTGTTGAGAAGATAGTCTGGCCAATCATAATGATCAGGGCGGACTAGAAAAACAAAAATGTTGCGATTTTCATTTCTCGAAAAATAAATGAAAAGTTTCGGGTCACGTTTTCATTTTTTTCCTCTAAAAATTTCAAGTTCCCATATCTCTATTTCTCTCAAAATTTCGCCAATTTCCAAGTTCTACAAAATAAGACGAAAGTTGTGATTTATAGTCGGAAAGCAAACACGTGATCATCTTTTGCGAATCGATCAAAAGTTGGATATTTTTGCGAGAACAACGTGGTGTTTTTCGTGGCCATGTGTATGATCAGTGTTCAGTTTTTGTAAGGCTATCTATAGGTAAAAAATCGTGATTTTCTGGCGAAAAATGGATCCAAAATTTACCATAAACTCATTGCAAACAATGAGCAGGTTTGGCCCCGCCCACTTTGTATTTTCTCTGCGTCTCGTACTATTTCGAAAGGTTTTCTTGGATCTGAATTAGAGTTTTTCTAGGTAAAAAAATCCGAAAAAAATTGTTTCGGGGCTGAAAAGTTTTTCAAGGCTTAAGCCTCTTTGAGGCTTAGGATTAGGTCTCTCTTGAAAGATTTTTCTATTTGATAAAAAATACCTCATTTTTTGAGGCTCAGGCTTTTTTGTAGGCTTAAGCCCCCCCCCCCCCTTTATAAAGTTCAAAAATTCCAAGAAAAATGTTACAAAACTGATAGAATATTTGAAAATTCCAAAATCCCCCCCCCCCCCCCCCCCCCAATTTTGTTGTGTTTCCATCCCCGCTCTCTGTCAACTTTGCCCTTTGTCTCCTATTTTCCCTCCATCATCATCGTTCTAGTCCGATGCAACCGGCCGTCGCGTTAGTTTTTGCACTTTTTCTGTACTACGTGTTTTTCTTCTCCTCAACGCCGCACACATACACAAAAATTGTGAATTGATTTCCAAGAATTTTCGAATTTTGAGAAAAAAACAAGAGCTTGAACCGCAAGAGTTCTGCCGGTCTCACAAAGTTTTTCCCGATTTCAGAAAAATCTTAAAGTTTTTCAAAAAAAAATCCTATAAAAATATTGTAGACCGAGAATCTGAGGTCGACAAGACGAATAAAATATTTTCTGGTCCGCAAAAAATCGGCCCGGTCCGGATTTTCCCAAAAAAAAAAAACGACCCGCAAATTTTTTGCTAAACATTTCCCGACTCCGCCCACCCAACAACAACAACCCGACCAACCAAATGTTTTTGTTGCAAAACACTCACATCTATTTTTACTCGTTTTGCCAAACCAAAAAGTGCACACCTTTGTGCACTTTGCCAAAGATTACTGTACATGTTTTTTGGTCGATCTCGCCCCTTCTTCATTCATTTTTGCACTTTTTGTTTTTCGGTTTTCCTCCAATTTTTCGCCTTCTTCTTCTTCTTCTTCTTTTTCTCTTTTTCTGAACAACCAAATAACAAATTCCCATTTTTTTGTTGCGCTGCTGCATTCATCAACAGAACTCTGTGCGGGGAGGCGGAGCTTACCTGTCTTTTCTTCTTCCCCCCTTCTTCTTATTTTATTCAAAAAATGAAAAATGAAAAAAAAAACCATCTTTTTCTCTGACTCTCCGCACTCTCTAATCTCCATTTTCTGCTCATTTTCTTCATTATTATTACTTCTTTTTTTTGTGCGAAAAAATGTGCGGCAAATCCGCGGTATTGTACTCGTGTTTGAACAAATGTGTCAATAGTTGGATTTTTGTTTCATTCCTTTTTTTGTCGTTCATACTAAACACATATTTGGCGCTTTTCAAATCGTTGTTTGAGAGAAAAAAAAAACAAAAAAAAAAACGAACACCGTAACACATGTTCAAAGGAACATGGTGTTTTCTGCCCTCCGGGTCTCGCCGCGCTCTGAAAAGTTTTGTGTTTTTTAGCCAAAAAATTTATTTTTTTTTCCGTGAAGCGTGTTAATTTCAATCAATAAGTATTTATATCATTGTTTTAACGCTGTTTTCCTCGTGATCACGCCTATCATCATCATCATCAACATCATCATCTTCTTCCATCATCAAGAATAAAGTTCGCACCACAAATATTGTTGTGATAAGGACACGTTGTATGCGTTGTATGACTGTCTAATCACTCCAACTCTCTTCTCATGCATTCTTTTTCTTCGATTTTTGCGTATTTTTCATGTTTTACTGATCTTCTTCTTTTTTCGTGCCATAGTCACCATGGTGATTTATCTGCTTTGCCAGACGTCTGATATTTATGTTTTTGGCTTTCTCTTCGGTTGATTGTAGCTCTTTTTCTTAGAACAAAAAAAAATAACGAGAAAACAAAAAAAAAATAATCTGTGGGCGCGGCATGGGGAATTGAACCTGTGACGATGCAAAACATCGCTACACTATAGCTCATAGCTTTACCATTACACCACGCTGTTGTTTTTTCTGCTAATGTTTCAATATCTCTCATAATCTTCACGTTTTCAGCTTAATTTTCCATGACAACACGAGAAATGCTCGTGGACCCAATAATGGAGCAATTTCTACCAAAATACGAGCAAATCGAAGACTATAAATATGATGTTCAAATCGGAATGACACATTTTGACACATCACCATCGACATCGAATTGCGACGCGGCTCTCGCGGCTGCGGCCGCGTCGTCGCGACTCATTTGCGACGTTTGCGGCGATGTCGCGTTCGGAAAACATTACGGCATCAACGCGTGTAATGGTTGTAAAGGGTTTTTTCGTCGATCCGTCTGGTCGCGACGACAATATTCGTGTCGATTTGGCGGCGATTGTCCGGTGGTGAAGGAGCATCGAAATGTGTGCAGATCGTGTCGATTGAAAAAGTGTTTTGAAGTCGGAATGAATCCAGATTGTGAGTTGCGCTCTATTGCACTATGATGTGCGCGCGCGCGCGAAATTTTGAACTATCTCGATCTTTGGAAGATCATGTACGTAACATTTTCTCTCACACCTTTATCAACAGCAAAAAATAGAACCTGATTTGTTTTCTTCCGTCGGAAAATACAAAAAAAATTGGGGGAAAAACTAGCAAAAAAATCAGAAAATCCCGGCCCGATTTATTTTCAAACAAAAAACGCTTTAAAATTTTGGAAAAAATTCTGGAGGCTTTGGCTTAGTAGGCTTAAAAATTTTGTTACCGAAATTTTTTTTGTCAAAAAAAATTGAAGTTGCTAATTTTAGCGCCAAAAAAATTCGAAATTCAAAATTTAGGCGCCAAAAAATGAAAAATTTGAAATTCAAAACTTTGGGGCCAAAAATGTGATATAAATTTCTCATTTTTTGAAATTTGAGTTTTGGCGCCAAAAACGTGAAATTTTTCAAAATTCAATTTATGGCGCCTAAAATTCGTTTTTCAGAAATCTCATTTTCAAAAATTTGATTTTGGCGCCAAAAATAGAAAAAAATCAAAATTTTGGCGCCAAAAATATTAAATAAAAATTATTATTTTTGAAGTTTGAATGTTGGCGCCGAAAACAAAAAATTCGAAATTCAAAAATTTGGCGCCAAAAACGAGAAATTTTTCAAAATCTATTTTTGGCGCCAAAAATGTTAGATAAACATTCTCATTTTCAAAATTTGAATTTTGGCGCCAAAAATTAGTTTTTCAAAAATCTCATTCTCAAATTTTGAATATTGACGGCAAAAGTTCAACAACCTAAATTTCAAAAGTTTCGGGCCGGCCCGGAACATTTACTTTTTTTCTGATATTTATTTCGTCCCAATTTTTTTTCAGATTGTGTTAGATTTTTTTTGAACAACCTCCTCGGCCAAAAAATCCAAATTGATTTTTAGTGGGATGCTACAAAACTAGACACATCTCTATTTGTTCAATTTTCGGCTCATAGAACTATTAGTTTTCGAAAATTGTGTATTTTTCCAGCTGTTCAAAACGAACGAGACCGTAACGCCAAAAATGGAATGAGCACACTGACAGCTCCAACATGCCTAAACTCAACAGCTCCGTATCCAACGTCAAAAGAGTTGTCGACGACAACAATTTTGTCAAACAACGGGCTAAAACGTAAACGAGTACGCGCCGAGTGTTGCGACATGTCGACGCAGACCGACGCAAAATTCGAACTTCACGACGACTACGACTACGAAGCTGCTGCGCTGGCCACCGCGTCAAAGACCATCAAAACCGAAGTGATCGCAATGACACCGCCGGCGTTGGATCTTCTACCCGTGCCCAATGACTACATGTCGATTCCGACACATTTATATCATGTCGAAAGTAATGTTTTCTATAATAATCCGATTGAAGTTGATCAGTCGATTAATGTCACCAAGGCGCCCATCAATTTGCCGTTCGAAGTTGTGTTTCGACGACCGTTGATGGTTTGTGCCAGATATCCGATGCGTTTCACCAATGAACGACAATTGACACCGAACGAATTGATCGATGGATGGCGGCGACATTTCACCTATTATTCTGATTGGTAAGCGGGGCTCTACTTTTCTCTGCGTCTCTATCTCTCTCATAGAATAATTGGTCAAGCATTGGAGAAAAGGTCACACCTGTTGTTGTTATTTATGATGTTATCAATACTACAATAACAACAGATGTGACCTAATTAGACCTTTTTCACACCTCATAAACATTTGAACACTCTTTGTGCCGCCTGGATTTCTGTACAACAGGCTTGGTCGGAGCCGCAAATTTTCTGAAATCAAGATTTTCACAGTGACAAAATTTTCAGGATTTTTTTGGTACCCTGTTAGGTCAGGTATGATTTTCAAGGTTCGAATTTTTGAAAATGAAAATTTTGAATTTTTGTCGCCAAAATTCAGGTTTTCAAAATGAACATTTTTTATTTTTGGCGGCAAAATTGAAATTTTTGAATCTCAAAATTTTGGAGCCAAAATTGAAAATTTGAAAATAAAATTTTTGAATCTCAAATTTTTGGCGCCAAATATGGAATTCTGATTTTGAAATTTCGAGATATTGGAGCCAGAGTTCAGATTTTGAAAATGAAAATTTTAAATCTTGAATTTTTGGCGCCATGATTCATATTTGCGAAACTTAAAATCTTGGCGCCAAAATTCGAATTTTTGAAAATAAGATTTTTGAATCTCAAGTTTCTGGCGCCAGATTTTCGAAATAACTTTTTTGAATTTTACCATTTTGCCGCCAAAATTTGAACTTTCAAATTGCAAGTTTTTGGAGTCAAAATTCAAATGTTTGAATCTCAAGTTTCTGGCGCCAGATGTTCGAAATAACTTTTTTGAATTTTACCTTTTTGCCGCCAAAATTTGAATTCTCAAATAACAAGTTTCACATTTTCAGGTGTCACGCAATGGAAGAATTTCAAGCGCTGTCAGAAGAAGATCAAATAATTCTGGCCAAGAAAAAGATCATCCTCCACGGCTGGTTCGTCCACGCCTACTACTCGTACAAAAACAACACGGACGGCATTTGTTTCGCAAACGGTGCGGCACATCTCGCCGACGGCTCAGGCCACGCCAACATCATCGAATTCTACAAAGATTGCATGCCGCGCTATCTGAACTACGTCATCGCACCGATGCGTCATTTCGGTATGGACGATCACGAGATGGTGCTCGTCAAATCGGTGTTGTTCTTCTCGAATGAAGCGGGATTGAGTGCCGCGGGTCGGGCGACAGTGTCGACGGCACGCGAAAAGTATCTCGCCGCATTGTACAGTTATGAGCGCAATGCGAAAGCCGCCACGTCAGCGCATGCCACGTTGCGAATCGCGAAATTTATGATCATGTTGTCGGCGGTTACTGTGAGTTTCGGCGTTGGGGCAAAAATGCTGTGGTGAAGAATTTCAAATTCTGAAATTTGATTTTTTCTTCGCCAAGTTTTTTGAAACTGGCGCCAAAAATTTTGAATTTCGGGTTTTTTTCGCGCGGAAAATTCTTATTTTGAATATTTGGCGCCAAAAATTCAACATTTCTATTTCTGGCGCCAAGTTTTTCAATTTTGAATTTGAAGTCAAAAAGTATTTTTTTATTTTCACAAAAAAAAACCAAATTTCACGTTTTTTTTTTCGCGTGAAAAATGTTCTAAAGATGTTTTTTTCAAATTTCGCGCCAAAAATGCAAAATTTCATTATTTCGCGCCAAAATTGTTCAGTGGTTGATTTTGGCGCCAAGTGTTCAAATTTTGAATTTGGATCCGAAAGTTTTATTTTGAAAATTTGCACAAAAATTTGTTGCGTGAAAAATTTTTGCCAAAAGTTTTCAATAATATTGAATTTTGAAATTTGGCGCCAGCATTTTTCAATTCCATTTTTTCGCGCCAAAATTTGAAATTTCGAATTTTGAAACTCGAAGTTTTTGGCGCTGAGTTTTTCAAGTTTGAATTTGGAGCCGAAAATTTTAAAAATTTTTCTCAAAATCTTTCAATGTTGAATTTTCGATTTTTTTCGCTAAAAAGGCGCCACAATTTTTCAAACTTCTGAAGCCAAAATTTTGGCGCCAAAATGTTCCGCAAAATTTGGCGCCAATATTTCTCAGTTTTTCAAAATTTCAATCTCACAACATTTTTCAAATTCCAGAGCCTGACACATTTGATGAACGAATGTGTACAAATGACGTCACTCTTCAACATAATCGATTTCGACGAACTGATTCAAGCCACTCATCAAACAACACCAGCCCAACAACGCTCACCACCACCAACTCCCGACAACTGATCTCATCCCTCCTACTTCTCTATTTCTCTATCTCTCTCTCTCTCTCACCCTCTATCTCATCATGTATATATATTGATACATATCCCTGTGATACCATCATATTTATAGAACGCCCGATTTTTTATCGATTTTTTGACCCAAACATTGGGTAGAAAAAAAACAAAAAAAAATTGCCGAGGTGAGGCATCGAACACTTGACCTCTCGATTTGTAGCAAAACACATAACCTATTGGACCACCACGCCACATTTTTAATATTTTCAATTTGTCTAGATGAGAATGTAACAAAAATCGGGCGTTCTTTGAATTCAACCTACCATCATCAACTTGTTCTCAAAGAGATTCGACTGTAAATATTTAATATCAATTGTACTTTTTTTGTGTTGTGCATGACAAAGTGTTTATAATTATAAATATTATTTCGATTTTTCGCCCCGTTCAACTTGTGATCGAACTTGTTGTGATCCGGGCGGTGTCGCACTGTTGTTGTTGTTGTTGAGTCGATGAGTCAGCGGGTTACTGTTGGATCGTTTTCCGAATCGTTTGTCGCGTTTTCGTAGAAGTCCGTTTAGCGAGTTGGGCTCGCCGCTTTTGTTGTGTGAGAGTAGGGAGCGGAACGGTTGACGACGTCGACTTGGCTGCAAAAATTGTGCACATTTTTTTGTGGCAAAAAATTTGAAACCTCTTTTTTGAAATTTGAAAAAAAATAATCAAATTAAAAAAAAAAAGTCTGAAAATTTAAAATTTCAAAAAAAAAAATCTTAAAATTCGAAAAAAAAAAAATCTTAAAATTCGAAAAAAAAAAACGTCTGAATATTTAAAACTTCAACAATTTTTTTTAACAAAATTTTTAACTTTTGAGAATTTCTCAAAATCTAGAAAAAAGTCGGAAAATTCTTAAAATTTCAACAGTTTTTCACAAAATTCGAAATTTCAAAAAAAAAAACTCTCAAAATTCAAAATTTCCACAATTTTTTTTACAAAATTCAAAAATTTCAGAAAAAAAATGCTCTAAATCAAAAAAAAGTATGAAATTTTAAAATTTTAAAGTTTTTTCACAAAATTCAAAATTTCGAAAAAAAAAACTCAATGTTCAAAATTTCAACAATTTTTTTACAAAATTTATAATTTTTGAGAATTTCTCTAAATCTAGAAAAAAGTCTGAGAATTTCAACATTTTTTCACAAAGTTCAAAATTTCAAAGAAAAAATCTCAAGATTCATAACTTCATTTATTCGGCGCCAAATCACAGTTTTGAATTTCACATTTTTGGCGCCAATTTCAAACACAAAGAAGTTAAGGTTTTCCCGAAAACTTTCTGAAATTCCAAACTCACAACATTTCCGCGCATCGTTTGTTCGCGAATCTTGCCAATATCCAAAACCAACGCTCGAAACTTTGGCCGATCTTTCGGCTGATGTCTGGTACAATGTTCAACAACACTAACAATCTCTCTGGGCGGTTGAAGTTTCAAATCGGCGTTGAATCGATGAGGCCGGTCACCTTCGGTAATCTCATGTGTCGCCTCTTTAATCGGTTTCGGATACAGTGGTTGATATTTGCAGTAGGTGAAGATCTCCCAAACCGTCACACCGAATGCCCAAACATCTGTCTTCTCGTTGAAGATGCCAAATTTGATCGTCTCCGGACTGAGCCATCGGATTGGCGCCTGTTTGAGATTGGTGACACGAATCTCTTCGGCGCGAACCGACAAACCAAAATCCGATATTTTGACAGTGTTCTTGCTGTCGAGCAGACAATTGCGAGCCGCCAAATCGCGATGTATCACTTTCAGCGATGTGAGATGCTCCATTCCGCGAGCAATGTCGTTGGCGAAACCGACGAGAACATCGTGTGTTGTGTTTCGATTTCGTCGAAGAAAATGCTGCAAAAATTCCGGGGAAAAATATTTTTGCGTCATTTTTTACACCAACTTTGGAATCGATGAGAGTTTTCCCTCGAGAGAGAGACACAGAGAAACAGAGCAAAATGAAATAACTGTGAAAACTATCAGGTGAGAGCGGTCTTTATCCATAGGAAACGCAGACAAAAACCACACACGAGTATAGCGCCTTGCGTATCCCGTGCGAATGTCGGTTACACGGTTGAATGACCTCTTGGAAAAATCCCAAATTCCATAAATTTAGAGAGAGCAAAAGTGCTCTAATGATAATTATTTTTGAGCACTCTCTCGCTCTCATCCCTTCCAGAAGGTCGTGCCACGGTCTGCCAAAAAATACAAACACAATGAAAAATTTTCATCGTGTACAAAAACAACACCTCACACTAGTAGAGGCGGAGGAAGTATGTACAACAGTGCCGCACACTTTTTTATCTTTAATTTCGATATTTTCTTGAGAAAAAATAGGTTTACCAAAGTATTAATGTGAAATTTTTTATGAAGAATCATTTGTGAGTGAACTCTTCATGCCATAAATACAAAATTATCAACAAAACTAAAAATCGAAAAATTTTAAATTTTGAATTACCGCTGAGATTAATTAAATTTTGGGTACTGTAGCCACAAAAGTGTGCAATGGCGATTTTTGTAATTTTTAGCAGACCGTGATTCGTATCCCTGCCTCTTACCCTAACCACACCACCAGCCGCCAATTCCATAACAGCCATCAGCGGCGAGATCAGCGTGCACTGCCCATAAAACTTGATGATACAATCATGATTGAAAAGTGACATGATTTTCGCCTCATGAAAAAACGACGTGATTTCGGCTCGACTGATTTTGCCCTTGATTTTTTTCACCGCACAATCTTTCGCCACACCCTCCAACACAACGCTTCCCTTCCACACTTCACCGAATGCACCGGCGCCGAGTCGTTCCAACAGTTTGACATCGTCGTGTTGAAGTATGAATTTGCTACGCGGAACAGCCTGCAAAAATTTGTATTTTTTGCGTACTAGACTCCAAACTTTTTCATTCTGTGCATTTGTTCGTCAAACTACTGTCGAACAACAGAAGTGACGCGAAAGCACACACCTTATTTTTGTTTTTTTTTGCGTTTTTCTTGTCGAAAAGATTTTGTTCCAGAAAAAACCTACCGTCAATCCACCGCACTTCAAACTCCAATAATCTAGCAGTGTATGAATATGATTGAATCTGAGAGACGGGTCCATTTCCAGCGGCATTTTGGGGCACACCCAATAACCGCCTTCATATTTGAACGCATTGTGATGTATTCGTCCGGCGAGGCGGTGTGAGAGGCAGAAAAATTCGTGGCCTTTTTGCGTCTCGCCACTTCGACGCACAAGATATGAATGATCCCACTGAAAATGTTAGTTTTCCACGCCACACGACCTTTCAGGCAAGAGTAAAAATGGAATCGACGAGAGTGGTCCCTCTCGAGGGAGACGCAGAGAAGCAGAGCAAAATAAATTCACAGTAAAAAACTCTCAGGTGAGAGCGGCCTTTTTCCATAGGAAACGCAGACAAAAACCACACACAAGTATAGCGCCTAAATTTTAGAGAGAGCAAATGCGCTCCAATGATACTCATTTTTTGAGAACTCTCTCACTTTCATCGATTCCCTTCTGGAAGGTCGTGATATATCAAAAAAGTTCTACTCACTTTTAAAAACTGAAAAACATGCGTACTCTGTATCAATCCATGATACCATGGAAAATGTCGTAGCGTATTCTGAATATAATCCAAATCCATATCAATCGTCTCGTCACCTCCGAGCGGCTCCATCATCTCCTTCATCGTACCGGTACTCGAGTCGTTCTTTCGCAACTCGATGTCAACTCGTTCCGACGCCGACCTCGCCTGATCATCGCTTCCCTCGAGCTTCTTTTCATTTTCCGAAGGCGCCGGAACTCGCGCATTTGTTCCACTCGTCTTTCCGGCCACTAAACTTCGACGCTTGCTCATTTCTTTTTTCTTTTGTTATATTTATGAAGTCTTAAAATTTTTAACCTGCAAAACAACCTGATTTGCCATCGATTTTTAAAGGGAATCACTCACAATCAAGTTGTCAAATCCATACAAAATAATGAGCGGCGAATAAATTTCACGTCTTATAAGCACTTCCAAGAGTTCACGTTGAGCTTTTTTTAGGTGACTTTCCAAAACAAGAACAAAAAAACTGTTTGTTTAGCGAAAATTCAATATTTTTGGTAATTTTACCATATTTTTATATGTTTTTCTCGCTTTTTTTCTCTTTTCCTGTCAATATCCACTAACACCTTCTCTGCCAATTGTGTAAGGTCGTAAAAGGCCATAAAACATACTGTTCTCCTGACCAATCCTCCTATTACTCTCTCAAAACATTATTTTTGCTGTAAACACAGTTTTTTTCCATTTTCAAAAAAACAAAAAGAAAAATAAAATTTCAAATTCCCGCACACACAATTATTTGTGTGCATACACCGCGCGAATTCCGTTTCTTTTTTTTTCGCAACAAAAAGTAAGTTATTCATATACGTAACATAGTAGCTATTTCACAAAATACATACATACACTGGAAAGAAACAAAAAAAGGACAAAAAGTATATAAAAACTGAATCATTCACAAGAAGTGTGCGGGGAACGGGAAAACTGGGAAGGTGGACCTGACTTCAAAAAACACGGAAACAAAAAAAAGTGAAGTGATCATCATCAAAATTGAACAAGAAGAAAAATACCCGAGGTAAAACATCGAAAAGTGACTAGAAATGAGGGAGAGAAAGTGAGAGAGATGAGAGAAGCAACATCACAGTCTGACGATAGGAGAGCTCGTCGGATCTTGAGTAGATCGGCCACTCTGAAAATATCAATTTTTTGAGAATCGTGGAGAACTAAGAAAACTCTGACCTCGTCTTCGATGTTGATAGCAATATAGGGTGGCGGGGATGTTCGATTCGGTCGACTATCTTCTTCCTGAAACCAAAAAGAGGCTTGGTTGATATCTCAATATTTTCTCCTTATAATGCGGCGTCCAAAATCAAGAAAAATCGCGTCCAATTTCGAAAAAAAAACAAACACAGTAACATTTGTGTGCCTCATTTAAAGGCACACAATGTTTTTCATTGAAAAATTTACTTGTAGCACAACCTGCACATCTAACTCACCATTTTTCCCATTCTAGAACATTCTTTTCGAAAAAATATTGAGTTAGATGTGCAGGTTAGATGTGCTACAAGCAAATTTTTTAATGAAAAACGTTGTGTTCCTTTAAATGATTACTGTGTTTTTTTTCGAAACTGGACGCGATTTTTCTTTTTTTTTTTTGTTTTTTTCATGATTTTGGACGCCGCATAAGGACTTGCAATAACTGAAATAGAGAGAGACGCAAAGAAAAATACATTCCGAGAGAACTACAACATGTTCTCACAAATGTAGTACTCTATTGTTACATTTTGGATTTATGCATTAGAGTCATTGAATCTCTGTACCGACAACACACGCGTCTCTCACACTGCCACCTTTTGTGTGTGTGGTGGCCACGCCCACACTGCGTCTCGCTCTACTTCAATGATTGCCAATTCTCTTTTGCTTGATACGACGTGTAAGCTTACCGGATATTCAATATTCGAAAAATCGATATGTCCCGAATAATTGATCGCCGACACTTCGACACGTGGCACCGATTTGTACTGTTTCGGCGTGTCGCTCTCGTTGATACTTCGCGACGGAATAGATCCTTGATTTCGAAGGATTTGAAAAAGGCTCGGGTTTTGACCGCGTATCGCCGGCGTTCGATGCGGTAGAGACGTTGCGGCGGCGTTCGATAATGCGACAGCCGGCGTCGACGTCATCGGACCCGCTAGTCTTCGATGATGATGATGATGATGATGGTGTGCAGAAGGCGGCGCAGATGTGCTCAACGAGGAGGAGGCCGACGTCGACGTCGACGACGAGAACAACGACTCGTGAACCGATATTTTACGACCACACGGTGTTTTTAACACGGTAAACGCTTCCGGTGGACACATGTGACTCATTGTGTAGGTCGTTTCATCGATTCGACGAGACATTCTGGAGAAAATCTCAGGTTTTTTTACTGCAGATTGAAATTTCAACAATCAAAATTTTCAGAACAGCCATTTTTGATATTTTGTAAGGTGCATTTCTAGATTTTGCAGACGCGTAGAATCAGATTCTGATGTCCAAAATTTTTGAAAACCTTTTCTGAACCGAGTAAAAATAACATTATCAATAGAGCCCATGTCTGCGTCTCTCACTTTTCCATTGTCTCTCTCAGTGTCGGTTTCCCTTTTTCTCTGTGCTCTCATAAACTTTGCAAATTTATTGTCGTTTTTTGAAATTTTTCAGGTCGCCAAGAATTTCTGAAAATTTTCGGGCCGGCCCGAGTTTTTGAACCGCTTCGAGATTTTTGTGGCCCCCAAAAATGTGTTGAAAATTTTCAAGCCGGCCCGAAGTACTCACTTTTTTAACGTAGAAAAAAACTGCAACATTTTCTATTGAAAAAAAAACGTGAAAAATAAATCGAAATGAAAAAAGATCAAAAACTAATGAAAAATGTTGCAAATTTTTTGGGAAAAAATGAGGTCACGCAGTTTTTTTTTGCGCAAAAAATATTTCGGAAGATTTAGGCTTAGAGTCCAATCACGACCTTTCAGGCAAGAGTAAAAATGGAATCGATGAGAGTTTTCCTCTGGAGGAAGACGCAGAGAAACAGAGCAAAATACATTCACAGTAAAAAACTCTCAGGTGAGAGCGGCCTTTTTCCATAGGAAACGCAGACAAAAACCACACACAAGTATAGCGCCTTGCGTATCCCGTGCGAATGTCGGTTACACGGTTGAATGACCTCTTGGAAAAAACTCAAATTCTATAAATTTAGAGAGAGCAAAAGCGCCCTAACGATAATTCCAGGGGCCGGCCCGAAACTCACCGTTTGTAAGCGTATAATACAATTGATATAAACATAATAAGCATGAGGACAAGAAATGTGACAGCCGGAATGGCCGACGAAGGAGACTGCTGTAATCAGAATTTCATTTTTTTTAACAAAATTCTAAAAATCAATTTTTTTCTCTTCTTTTTTCACTTTTTCAAACTCATACCCATAATGAAAAATCTCCAAATAAGGTGGTAGTTGCATTTTCTCCATTATTTTTGATGTTTTGAATTTTGACAAGTTTGATGTGTGGCTTGACCTTTAAAATTTGAGAATTTTCACTTTGAAAAGTTAGTCTTTCACTTCATGCCGTGCAAAATGTGTTATCTAGAAAAAACATGCAAAGACCCTTATTAGTTTTTGGTGAGGAAAAATGGTTAGAATTATTACTTTTGATGAGTTGGTGTCAGAAGAGGAGGAAGAAGAGGTAGCAGACAGTTTCAAAGCAATTCCAGTTTGTGTCAACATAATCAAACGTACATTTTGATTCGATCCTGAAACGGCGGCATAGAACTCTTGAACATATCGACGTTCACATCGTTCACCTTCCCAACCATGAGGGCAGCTGAAAAAAATAACTTCTAGGTCTCGTCGCGAAAAACAATTTTTCGTATTTTTCCCCAAAAAATATCAAAGTTACTCACTGACAAACGGGTATAACAACAGGACCATGTCCTTTCTGATAATACATTTCCAAACTACACGTCGCATTATTCTCGCAACGATTTGTGCATTTTTCCACCATCCATTGCTCCATTTTCTTCTTCATATCAGGACTTATTGATGATGGTGCAATTGTGCTCGCTTTCAGGTTGTACTTGACTTCTTCCGACTCTTCTTCGTCGTCTTCACCTTCGAATACATCCTCAACCAACTCATATTCATCATCAATATCACTGCCGGCTGCAAGAATAAATCAGTTCGTAGAGTATTTGACAGGGTTGGCTCGAAAAATGGCGCATCCCGTGGGATGTCGGCACACTTTTATTAAATAACCAGCAATAAAAATTATTTCTTACAGACACTTCATCGCCGAAATTCACTTGACAAAGTCCGGCCAGACCGGGTCGGGGTTTTTCGATAGGGCCGAAAATAAGATACAAACTTGACCCGTGTTTCGTTTTGCGGGCCGGAATCATACCTGGCCTAAGAAGAGAAAAAAGTACCGTGACATTTTCAAGAAAAATGCATAGGTCACGTCACTAAATAATAAAAACTATGTTTTTCTCTCAAATTTTGAGCTATTTTTTCTGTTTTTCCCAGACTTGAAAATGAGAGGAGAAAAAGTACCGTGACATTTTTCTCGTCGAAAACTCACAGTGACATTTTCTAGAAAAATATGATTTTTTTCTCAAATTTTCAGCTATTTTTTTCGTTTTTGTCCTTATGTGACATTTTTTGATCAAAAAAAATTGGTCAAGCATTGGAGAAAAGGTCACACCTGTTGTTGTTATTTATGATGTTATCAATACTAGAATAACAACAGATGTGACCTAATTAGACCTTTTTCACACCACATAAACATTTGAACTTTGTTTGTGCCGCCTGGATTACTGTACAATAGGCTTGGTCGGAGCCGGAAATTATTCGAAGAGCCAAAACTCACTTAAAAAAATGAAAAACTTCTTTTCTTGATAAAAGTATGAATTTTTACCGTAATTTTCAATTTTTTAAATTTAACTTTAAAAAAAACTATGATTTTCTGTAAAATTTTTGAAATTTTCAGCTTATTTGCCCTGACAAAAATACTTTCTCAGGATTTTTAAAGTGACAAAACTTTAAGGATTTTTTTGGTACCCTGTTAGGATGGACATTTTGTAAAACTCACTTAATTGATTGATGAGTTTCGAATCTTCTTCTTCTTTTCCAACAATTTTCAGCGTAGTAGTTTCAATTTTTTCATCCTCATTAACCTCATTTGTCGCCTCAAAACTTGGAACATCACCTCCTTCTAACGGCTCGGCTGATCGTTCCTGTCGAAACCATTTAGGCAAACAAGATTCTGGAAAAATCCACATTTTTCGGCGGAAAAAAATCTGAAAAATACCGAAAATTCCAAGAATTCTCTCAGGAACACTAGGCGCACGCATTTCTAGGTTGTAAGGACTGAACTAAGCACCTGGTGAAAGTACAAAAAAACGCACCTGCACCTTTTGTTTTTTGAACCAAAAAACGTGGAATATACATTTTTTTTTCTGGTCGGGAAGGAAGGAATGATAAACAAAATATTATAATATTTTGCGTGGTGGTACTTGAGATAATTTTATGACCCGTCGGGTGCCAAAACTTTTTTTACAACTATAAATAATTGAGGCAAAAGAGGAAAACTGTCTCTTGGGCGAAATAGTGTGGGTTTTTGAGAGAGTACAGCGTTTTTTTTTCAGATTTGCACAAAGAGCACATTCTCTCAGCCCATTAAACTACACATGTTTTTGTGTGATTTATTTCAAAACAAAAATCTTACCTGTTTGTTGTGGAAGAAAAAGAAGAACTATCGAAAAAATGACTAGCAATGAGGTGTGATTGATGATGAGCATGTTGGCTGAAAAAAATCATGTTCTAGATTTTTTTGTTTTTTTTTTTTTGAAATTGTCTCACCTCAGCAACATGCGAAGTCCTCTTTGTTGATTTCTCTGCAAAACGAAAAAGTCATTAACAATAATAATAATTGTTATAAAGTGAAATCTGGGAAAAACTATCGTAGGGGAAGCAAAAAGTAACATAACTATGAATATATGAATTTTTTATTAGGCTTGTTGTAAAATTAAGGTCATTGTTTGTTTGCTCAATATTGCAAGGCAACGAAAATCGTCGGCGATTTTTTAGATTTTAAATTTACTGTCAAAACCACCGGATCAAAATTGGAAAAAAAAAGATCAAAAAATATTTTTGTGAGTTTCAAATTTTTCATTAATTTGTGAGAGAGAATTGTGTAGCCTGGAAGCCCTATATTTTGCCCCCCCTCAGAAGGCCCGGCCTGATAGGAACATGAAATCAGAGCCAGGCGTGGATGGAACCGAACCTTCGGAAGTTTCGAAGCCGAAATTTTTTTTTCGGAAAAAAATGGCCTCGACATTTTTCGGAAAAAAAGTTGCGTTTTTCAGATTTACCGAAAATGTTTCGAAAATGAATTTGGAAAAGTTTCGAAATTTCAAAAATGGTTAGAAATTCCGGAATTTCGGAAATTTCCGGTTCGGTTCCGCCTAAGTCTGTTCAGGACGATTTAATTTTTGAACTACAGTACCGAAATTCAAAATAATTCTTGTCAGATTTCTAAATTTTAACTTCGACCTGTTCATCTTAGAAGTTACTTCCTGTAGATTATACCTAGCACATGGAAAATATCTGTCACAAGATGTGAAAAAGTACCGTGACATTTTTTGAACAAAATATCACAGTGCTATTTTTTGATAAACGTGCCTGGGTCTTGTCAGGAAGCTTGAAAAACTAACATGATCCTTTGAAATTAGTCTGATTTAGGTAGTTTTTTCTGGTTACTGTTTTTTGGTCGACATTCACAGAGACACACTTTTGAAAATTATTGGTATTTTCACAAAATTTTTAAACATTTTCTGGTACTTCCATGTGACAGATATGACAATGAGGTACCAAAAAATAATTTAAAAATTTTCACTGAGTTTGTAGAGTTTAAAAAAATAGCTAAAATACTATGAATTAGGTAGAATACTGTAGTCATATTTTTCAAAATATGGTACTTGTTACCCTATGTGCCAGGTATACTGTAGATAGTTTTTTCTCAGTCACAAGAGTTTAATATTAATTTACCCTCTCAACTCAAGAAATTGAGAAATATCGAGAAAACTAGAAAATGAGTCAGTCAGGTAAAAGCTCTTTTCTCGAAAAAAAAGAAGAGTTGCGCGCGAGACAAGAAATAACAAAACAAAAAAAATTGTGTTTGCGGGAATATGAGATGGCACTACTATGTAACTGAACAAATAAAAATCATCCTCAAGCATCGAGCGAACGAAAATGTAACGGGCCACTGATTCGTGGGAACCTGCGATTTTTTTTGAGTTTTTTTTTCGAAAAAAAAAGAAGTGTGTTTTACCTATCATAAAAATGTAGATTGAATTACTCACAAAATGAATATCTGCCAAACAGATTCTAATAAAACAAAAGCAGGTGTTTGCATATGGTCTAAATTTGTTGGGCGCGCCAGCAAAGTTTTGTTCATCGCCTGGGAGTTTTTTTTTTCTTCGAAAAAGAGCACACTTACTCAAAGCAGCTGTTGTTTAGCGCATATCTCATTAAATTTTTATTAATAGCTCTTAATATTTTTATTTATTTACTGATTCAGATATGACCTTCTGATTTTTTTGAATATAAAATTGCGCCGACACACGAAAAGGCGAAAATGATTTGATTTTCTCAAACAATAACGATCCAGTGGTCAAGCATCATTGATTAGTTACCTACATTTCGAAAAACGACTCACCTTTCAATCGTATTCTATCGCGAAATGACTTTCCTTGAAACAAAATACAAAAAAAAAAGAAATCAAATTCCATTCTCCGTGAGAAGTACACACAGCGCATTTCACCTCTTCCCTGCGGGACCTACACAAAAAGTTGCGAGTCTGAAATTATTATTTTTGTTGTTTTTTTTTATTTTCCATAAATACAATTGAAAAACACTTGAAAACTGGAAATTAAACTTGCTATAAAAAACAACTGTCAGGGAACCATGTCAAGTCAAAATTATGAAAAACATTCTTCTCTTCTGCATCGTTTCAACAACATCTTCAGTTTTGATGAAATCTAACATTGAGAAATACACCCAACAGTTTGCTCCAAAAACAATAATTGAAGGAGATCATATGTTAGTTGTCACTAGTACTTCAACGCTTTAAATCAATATATTTTCAGCTCTCGACAATATCCAAAATTCTTGATTGAAGTAACAATGTCTTTTAGTGTTGATCAAAACACAATCAGGTTTATTGAAGCGGTGATTGAGAAAAATTTCAATGGAGAGATTGGCGATATTGCTGGTTTGTCACGGATTTGTGATGTAGGTTTTGATTTTTATCCGAGTATTTGAAAGGAAATTCTCACATTTCAAAATGTGGCCTGGTAGTTCAACAGGTTAGGTGTTTTGTTATAAATTGAGAGGCCGAGGGTTCGATGCCTCACCTAAGCAGAATTTTTTTGTTTTTTTTTTTGGAATTCATGTTTAATCTGAAGATTTTCAGACACTTCACAAATACCTGGGCGGTTTCTGGACGGGCAACATCTTCGAGAACCCCTACATCTCTGCCAACACTGCCTATCGTCGTTCCCCCGCCTACATTTATTTCGATGTTAATGGACTCGGCATCACTTTAATGAAACAACGATTACTTTCATGAATTTTTTGTTGTTTTTCTCGAAAAGAAAACCTTTGGTCACATTTCAATAATTGATGCATTGTCAACTAATAATGGCAGAGTGAAGAAAAAAGAAAAAACACTCAAGAACCGGAAAATGTACAAGAGTATAAAATAGTCTGCCCGACGAATTTGGAACTGAACCGTGAATATGTTGCCAACAGTTATTGTTTTTAGTCTCCTAGTTTTGTCGGTTGCTTCGGTTGACACTAAAATTGAGAAATATGCCAAAAAGTTCTCACCGAAAACGATTCTTAATGGAGATCATGTGTGAGTTTTTGGAAACCGGGCCGAAATCCAAAATATGTTTTTTTTTTCTGAGAATTGTTTTCCCAAAGTTTCCGGGGGTTTTTTTAATAAACTTGAACCCTATAAACTCTCTGCCCGAAATTTTTGTGGTGAAACTATTTCGTCCAAAAATAATTTTTCAAAATCGGGTCACGTGAACCAGACCAGGCCCGATCGTAGCTCGCAAACCCGGTTTCAACGGGAACAGACCCAGAATTTTCCATTTTTTGTCGAATCCCACATTTTCTCAAACTCCAAAACTTGTTCCAGTTCTCGAAAATACCCAAAATATCTGATGGAAGTGACCCTTTCATTTGGTATGACCGAGGAGACAACACTTTTCATCGAATCGGTCATCGAAACTCATTTCAGTGGTAATCTTCATGATATCGACGGGATGAGGGCTATTGGAGATGTGAGTCTGAACCGAAAAAAACGGACATTTCGAAACCTCGTAAAACTATTATGAAAAAATCGCAGAAAATCCAAAACAAAAGGTTCTCCTCGCTCTTGTAATAATGTGTGTACCGACATCTCACGGGATGCGCTATACAGTAACCCACACAAACTTTTCTTCCTATTATTCGTTTGAAAAATCTTGTGGTTTCGAAATTTCGCGATTTTGAAAAGTCGCGGTCTCACCAGGAAGAGCTGGGTTACGGTGCTTTTTTCCCCTAGTTTTTTCAGTGAGAAAAAAAAATTTCAGGTTTAAAAAAATTTCAGATTGTCAAAAATTCAAAATTTTCTAAAATCAAAAATTTTCAGGTTTTCTAAACTACAAAATTTCAGGATTTCAAAATTTCCAAAACATTCAGGTTCACAAAAATTCAAAACTTTCAGGTTTCAAAAAATCCAAAATTTTCAGGTTTTCAGAAATTAGAAAATTTTCAGATTTTCAAAAACCCAAAGTTTTCAGGTTTTCTGAAATTAGAAAATTTCCAGGTTTTAAAAATCCAAAATTTTCAGATCTTCAAAAATCCAAATTTTTCAGGTTTTCAAAAATACAAAAAAAAACTCCTAACTTCCAGACAGTCCAAGACTATTTGGGTGGTTATTGGTCTGTGACAATTCTCGAAGACCCCTACATCTTCTACAACACCGCAGTTCGTCGATCATCTTCGTTTGTTGTTTTTGATGTCAACGGGTTTGGCATCGTTGTTTTGAAAGAAGCATGAAGTTTTATCCAATAAAAATATGTACATCAAAATCTTTTTTTGTTTTCATTTTCTTGTCAATTGGCAGCTCGTTCTTTGGCGTATTGTTTATCCAAGTATGCTCGAGCAATCTTCATTGCTTCCAGTTGAAAAAATGGGTCTTCAAAAAAAAAACATTTTCCCCAAAAAATCTCTGAACTCACGCTCGGTTTCTTGAAAATTGCTCGAAATTTCCTCATTTTCACCGGCTACACGGAAAGAGCCACTAACATGAACATCATCGCTGGGTTTGCTGTTTGTGTAGAATGAAGCACAGTTAGCTGAAAATATATTTTCGAAAAAATTCTTGGAAATTTTCTGTATTTTCCAAGATCGACGAAATATTTTTTGTAAATAGGAGATTTAGAGAAGCCTCCACAAAAACTAGTCGATTTCTCAGAAAAATCGGGCCGATCCGAAACTTTTCAGATTCTCAGACCTGAGTCAAAATTTTAGGAATTTTCTGGATTTCTTGAAAACTGGAGCAAAAATGGACCTATTCATGACAATTAAAAAAAGATAAAAATTTGATGAAAAAATAAAAATGCCAATGCGCACCGAGGAAAAAAATTATATTTTTTTCTCAAAAAAAGTCACGAAAAATGATGATTTATGCGAATTTTGGGTAGATCAAACAGAGAAAATCGAAAAATTCAAGGCATTTTGCAAGACGCAGAGATTTTCTCGGTTTGATCTACCCAAAATTCGCATAAATCATCATTTTTCGTGACTTTATTTTGAGAAAAAAATATAATTTTTGGCATTTTTATTTTTTTATCAAATTTTTTTCTTGGCATTTTTATTTTTTTATCAAATTTTTTTCTTTTTTTAATTGTCATGAATAGGTCCATAAAGGTCTCAAAAAAACGTGAAATGTTTTTTTTTTTTTTGAAATTTTTCCGGATGGGCCCGAAATTTTCAGGCGTACAGTTCTCAGACCTGGCCCAAAGTTTCAGAACTTGAAAAAAAAAAGAAAAATTTTCAGACCGGCCCGAAAATTTTCAGAATTTTCTAAAGGTCTCAAAAAACGTGAAATGTTTTTTTTTCGAAATTTTCCGGATGGGCCCGAAATTTTCAGGCTAACAATTTTCAGACCTGTCCCGAAATTTCCAAACTTGAAAAAAAGAAAAATTTTCAGACCGGACCAGGTTTCTAAAAGTATTTTTTTGTCAAATTTTTTTTTCGCCGAAAAAAAATTTCAAAAACAGAAAAAAAAAGTAAATTTCCAGACCGGCCCGACAATTTTCTAAAAATCTCAAGAAACGTCAGAAGATTTTCGGGCGCCCGAAGCTTTCAGAATCCCAGTTCTTGGAAATGGCCCAAAATTTTGAACTTTTCTGCAAAAAAAAATTTCCAGACCGGCCCGAAAATTTCAGGATTTCTAAAAATTTCAGATCAATTTTTTTCAACTTTTCCAAAATTTTCGACCCTCAACAAAAAAACCCACCAAATGTGAAAACGAAAACAGCAACCAACAGCAAAAACTCCAAAAATCTCGCCATTTCAACAAACAAAAATGTGTCAAAACAGATGGGCGTATGTTAAATGAAGCACTTTTCAACTACTCAATTATAAATCTCGTCGCTCTTCCGATAAAAGTGACATCTTCTTCTTTCTCCTCCTCCTTCTCTCAACAAAATTTCCCTAACTCCTCCTCTTCCTCTTCCCGCCAAAAACTAGTTGATTTAAATAATAATAATAATAACAATTCAATGAATTTGAAAAAAAAACCGTAAACTTGTATGTGTGATTGGCAGAAGGAAAAAAGTGAAAATATAAAGCTTTCGGAAAAAAATCTGCGGCGCTTGAACATAACAAAATTATCACAGACAAAAAGTACACGCTACTCTTGGTGGAAAGGAATTACTAGGCTAAAAAGTGGCTAACAAGGAAAAAAAAACAATTAAATCTAGGGGTCAGATTTTTGCTTGAACAATTGTTCTAATTGAATTCGTTCGAAATCCGCGTCACCGCCACGTCGTTGAACTGTATTTTGGCTCTGCAACGAAAAAGTTTGTTTTTTTGATCTATAGAAAACTAGTTATTATTACCGCCAGGAGGAGAGAAAAATGGAAAATTACTACGAATTACGCTTGATTGATTGCATGCGTAATGTAAATCGGCTATTAGCATAATTTGCCATCGGGCATTTAGTAGGCACGCATGCCAAAATGGCTAGTTGAGACCGATTTTTACGCCCCCGATAAAAGTGGGGCCAGGTCGGACTTCTGGCCTAGACAGTTTCTGGAACCGGGGCCAGGCCCTAGAATAATTTCCCCTCTCTCGATCGCCAAATTTGGCAATCGAGAGACACAGAGAAAAAAAAAAGAAATTTGCAATTCGAAAGGTCACGTTTATAAATATTGTATTGTTTTTTTTAAGAAGAAAAATTATCAGAACAATTTTTTTGAGAAATTTCAACAAAACCTTGTTTTCCGCCAAGAGTTTCGACTTTTAGTTGCGTTTTTTTCGAAAAAAAATTCAGAACAAGTCTCGTCAAAAAAAGGTTCCGAAAACGGTCGGAAACTTACGGTCTCGGTTCCGCTTAAGTCTGCTCGAAACGGCAAATAGTGAAGAAAATCATAGTTTTTAAATTTCCGTCGCGTGACCTATACATTTTTCTAGGAAATGTCACTGTTAATTTTTGACAAAAACAATGTCACGGTACTTATTCCCCTCTTAGGCCAGGTATGTCAGCTGAAATTTCCACCAAAAAAAAAAAACGGACCTGGTTCGATTTTGTGGTCCGATTCAGCAAAAATCCAGAGAAAACGGATCGGGTCCGATTCAGACACATGTTTAATGTCTGGGTACGATTTAGGTTTGTTCGTTTTTCGGGTCCGATAAAATCGGACCTGGTCCGAATCAGAATCCACCGCTCGAAACGTACAAATTTTTGTCAGAATCAAAAAATGTGTTCAATTTTGTTGTATTTTGGAAGAAGCTGTGAAATGATAGAAAACATCAAAATTCCCAATCCTATTTTCTATCACCACTCACCACATCTTCTTCACTCAACACCAAACTCGCCGAGCTTCCAACTCCATTATTCGTTTCTTGACTGCCACCCGGTGCTCCACCTCGAATCGTCTCATTCATATGCATTCCGCGCATCAGCTCACTTCTGCAAAAAACTCTATTTTTTCTCATTTTTGGTATAGAACCACGTTTAAAACACACTGCATATAAAAACGGTTATGCAACCAAAAATAGTCGGGTAAAAAGTGAAAAAACAAAATCATGCACAATATCAATGCTCAGAAAATCATGAATTATCATTTTTTTTCTGTTCAACTTTCTCACCGGCTCATTCTACGGTACTTTGACTGCGTACGATACGTCGATCGTACTAAATTCGGGCTGCTGAAAACACCAAGACAACTTAAAATCTACCAAAAAGAAGAAATTAGGAGTGCAGAACGACCTAAACCTGGCGAGCAAAAAAAAATAACCTGGTACTGTCGAATCGCATCAAATCAGCACGCGACGGCGATTCGCTGCTTCGATCTTCGAGTAGATTCTCTTTGCTATCATATCGAGATTGTGTACTGTCAGCATCGGAAGCCTCTTGTTCCAGATCATTCACATTATCGTCAAACCTAGAAACTCAAGGGAAGAACTCAAAATATATGTTATGATAATTAGTTTGAAGCTAATTTCAATGTTTTTTGTCATACCTGACTGAAGGCGCAGCTGATACAGAGATCGGAACACTTCCATCAATCAAAGGGCTTGTTATTTCGGTCGATGAAAAGTGTGAAAAATGTTGGTCACTTCGGTCACCTTCGGTTTCAGCTGCAAAACATTACATTTTTTGAATGTCTAAAAATCCAAAAACTCCAAAAACTAGGACATCACGCAGAAATAGAGGTTTTAAATACAAAAAATGTTACTTTTCGAAGAAAAAAGTACCAGGCGAAAATTTGAAGGCCTGGTCCGTGATTTTCCGCGCCAACTTTAAGTCGCAAAATAATTTTCAAATTTCTGAGTTAGAAAATAAATTTTCAAAAACCATTTTCAAGTTCTCAGCATTTCTATTTTTCGGTGAAAATGGAATTTCAGTACAATATTTACTGTATACATAATAAAAGAGCGCATTAGCCACTCGGGAAAGTTAGTGATCATATCAAAAATTGTCAAAATTTGACAAAAAAAGCTCAAAAGAAAAAAGCATCATAAATGAATGATTGTGGCCAAAATCTCGAATTTAAACCCCCTAGTAGGTCACCTTCTATTAAAAAACAGAAAGAAAAAACGATCAAAGGCGAGAGAAAAAAGAAGGAAAATAATATTGTAAACCAAATAAGAAAAAGTGAAGAATGAATGAATTAATGAGCACAGAGAGGCACAATGGCTGTCGACTCCGCCCCTTTTTACAAGCGGCCTGGGTTGTAAAAGTGGGCGGAGTCGACAGTCAATGTGTGCCTTCCTGTGTGCTCATTCATTCATTCATTCTTCACTTCTTTCTCAGTTTTCTAATATAGTTGTTTTTCTTTCTTGTCGCGCTTGTTATGACTTTTTTTTCTTTCTCCCCTCTCCCATTAGTCAAAAGTTATACTCCATGTGGTGATACAGGAGAACGAATTGAAATTCTTTTTGCTCTTTTCATGCGTCGTTTGAGCTGATTAAATTTTTTTTTTCAAAAGTTAGTGACCTCTGAAAATTTTCCAATACTCTGAAAAAAAATTCCAAAATTTAACGAAAGAGTGAGTGAAAATGAGAGAATTATAGACTTGTAGATCAACATATCCCGGAGCGATAGGAACAAGATTTTTTTCTGGAGCCGGGCTTTTTTAGGCTCGGCCCGCGTGTGAACAAGCTTACAGTGGTCCCAGAAACATACCTGACCTAAGAGGGGAAAAAGTATCGTGACATTTTTTTGATCATAAATTCACATTGACACTTCCAAAAAATAAAAAAATAGAGGTCACGCCACGAAAATTTAAAAACTATGTTTTTCTCTCAAATTTTGAGCAATTTTATGCTATTTTTTCTGTTATTTGATCGTTATTTACAATAGCAAAAATATTTGTCCGAGATTTTCACAGGGACAAAATTTTGGCACCCTCTTAGTCCAGGTATGCCCAGAAGTTAGGGGTCAAACCTAAACTCACTCAAATCCATTCCCGACAAGTTTTCCATCAACCATTTCTGATCAATACTCAACTCTTGCGCATTCTGCACCACCGTACTTCTTCTGCGCTGCTCTGCGTTCGCCGAACCGAGAAGCGGCGCGCGTTCTCGTTCCGACAAAATGACCGCTTCGGCGGCCTCTTCCGCCTCCTCCGCCTCTTCATCCTCTTCGCGCAACGTCAACGCTCGTCGTTTGTCGATGCGAAGACCGGGCGGCGTTGTGCCGAATCCTTTCAGCGTTTCGATGAGCAGCCGGACGATTGTCCAATCGCCGAGCGGTAATTTCATCGCTTCTTTGAGATCGGACAAAGGGCATGTGGCAAGAACCAGTCCGCTGAGATTCAGCGAGTAGAACTTGTCAACAATGTTATCGAGTCGAGCGGCTGGCACGTCTAGTCGTTTCAGCAGCTTTACGACGGAGTCTAGCTTCATTTCAACCAACGGCTTATCAATTGTCATCCATGGAAGTTCGTCCTAAAAGGAACATTTGAAAAAAAAAATTGTTTGTTGTTTTTGAAAAATCACTTGTCCCAAATTTTTGGGAATTTTCTGCATTTCTCAAAAATTGAAAATTTCACGATTTTCTAAAGGTCTCAAGAAACGTAAAAAAATTTTTTTTTTTTTTTGAAAATTTCCGGATGGACCCGAAATGTTCAAACTACAGGTGCTCAAGCCTGGCCAAAAATTTTGAAATTTGGAAAATTTCCAGACCGGCCCGAAATTTCCGATTTTCTGAAAGTGAAACTTTTTCAAAACTTTTGACCCAGTTATGATTTTTATGATCAAATAGACAAAAAAAAATCGAGATTTTCTCAAACATAAAAAGGCCCGACTTGGGCAGTTTTGTGGGTGTGGCCTAAACCTCAGAAATATATTTTGAAAATGAGAAATTTTTCACAATTTTGGAGGCCAAAAATTTTCCGAAGTTTTTCACGGTGAAATTTTTTGTAACGTTAGAAAAATAAGACATTTTTATCATAAAAATCTTATTTTCACTGGAAAAATTCATATTTTTCGTTTTTTTTTCACAGTGACAAAAATTTTGAGAAATTTTGGTACCCTTTTAGACCAGGCCCGGTTAGTAGATCAAATTTTTTGTTTTTTTTCTTTTTCTCGGAAATATTTTTTTTCAAAGTTGGATCTTTTTGACTAACCGTGAAGAGCAATTTCGCGTTAGCCGGCACAATCATTCCCGAACCAGCTTCAATATCCAGAATGCCTTTACTTCTTTCTCGAATCAATTTACGAAGATATGGATCGAGATTACTTGTGCACGGCACAAACTTCTTCACATGTCCCACTGTCAATCGTTCCGAGCTGGCAACACTGTGCGAGCCGAGATAGTAGTCGAAATTGTCGAGATTTCTGTCCATGATCAGCAGATCGTCGTTGATCGGAATATGATCTCTGAATTGATAGTAGACTTCGGACAACAGCGTTTGATTGTCGTGAATTTCGAGCGCTCGATCGATCAGCCAACACATTCGACTCGGCCATTGTTCCAACAACGAAACCCAATGTCCTAGCGACAACCAGGAGAAGTCGATTTCGAACGCTCGCATCAGGCGGCCGGTTAACGTGACGGCGCTGAGAATGCGACGCATTGCGCGCGGATTCATGTTCGAGAAGTAGTCTTCGCCGAAAAAGTGTTCGGCGAGTCCTTTGCTCATCATGTTGCCGGGAAGGGCGGACTTTTTGCGCGATTGTCGTCCGTCGGCGTCGCGCAACGACAAGTGTGAACCGTAGAATGTGTCTTGTCGTTTGATGCGATCCTTCCAGTCGGCCATCGATTCGCGTTTTTCGCGCAGTTTCGATTGTAGTTGACGGAGGGCCGAGTTGTGCAAGAAGAACTGCATGTTGATGATGTTTTTCAGGTAGTCATGACCGGTCAATTCAGTTCCTGCAAAAAAAAGAGGTTTAAAGTGGCTTCGGGAAATTTCGAAACCGCATAGAATTCCAACGAGAAGAGACAGAAACTTTTGTTTGTCTTACTGTAAGTGTTTGTCTTACTGTAAGCATCCCGTGAGATGTCGGTACACATTTATTGGGCAAAAAAACAACATTTTTCGGATATTCTTGGATGTTTTCATAATAATTTCATGCTAGCTATCGCAGTTTCAAAAAGTCCCAGAGCCCTTTTTGTTTGTGTCCCATTTAGAAAACACCTTAGTGATCAGGCCCGGTTTTTATCGGACTTGACCCGAAAAATTTTGGCATTTTTTTTCTTCATTTATTGGACGTTATTGACATTAACAAAATTTTGAAGTGTTTCGAGAAGTTTCAGTACTTTTTTTAGACCAGATTTAACCAGAGACAAATTGAAAATATAAGTATCACAAAGAAAAATAGGCAAAAAATTTCGAAATACTGGAAAAAAATCATGGTTTTTTGAATTCTCATGGCGTGGCCTATATATTTTTCTTGAAAAATGTCATTATGAATTTTCGATCAAAAAATTTCACGGTACTTTTTTCTCCATTTAGGCCAGGTATGACCATGGCGGAAATTTCTATTATCTAAAATTGAATCGCTGCCACGCGGTTACTGTAGTTTAAAGTTTCACCAACGAAAATTTCCAGAACAAGACTTTCTAGTGGTTTGAGAGGAACATTTTTAGACTTTTCAAACGCCTAGAATCAGTTTCTGATATAAGAAATTCGAAATTTAGGTCTCGCCACGACAACTTGATATTTTGTTGCTATTTTCGATATTTTTTCGCTGTAAACAAAAATTTCACTCACCTGTCAGCGCCCCATTGACTTTATGACTTATCGCCGTCACAATAACATGCGGATCAACAGCAATAATCGTGATGAATGGCCGATGTTTTCTGGCCGAGAAGAGCAATTCCAATGAGTCAAGTGTTTGTACCATTCTCTCCTGCTCACAATTGTCCAACCCGTCGACAACAACGACAAGACGTGTATGACTGTGAGTGAACGAGTCGAGCGATCGAATCATGTCGGCAAGAATGTCGACTTCGGTTTGTAGTTTTTGCATGAGACCTTCGAATTGAATTTTGTGAACATTTCGCGCTGCCGCGTTTACTCGTTTACGTGGAATGTTACTCCAACAATATCTGCAAGAACAAAAAAAATGCGAGCTCAGTGCACATTTTTGTCTATGGCTCCGGGACATTTCGAAACCGCATGAAATTTTTGAAAAATTTCGCAGTTTTTTCACGAAAAAGTTTTTTCGTCGTGTTTCAATAAACATTGTCGCGACATCTCACGGGTTGTCAGTCTGTTACCTCTTCACAGCTCATCTTTAAATGTGTCAATCTCTGGTTTAAAAAATATTTTTTCTAGTTTCGACTATTTTATCCTGTTTTTGATGAATATTGAAACTTTGTGCAAAATAGCAGAAACCAGGGAAAAACCTGAGAATGACAAATTTAAAGATGAGCTGTAAAGAGGTAACAGACAGTCTTCCGAAACCCGTGAGATGTCGGCACAAACATTTATTGAAAAACGACGAAAAAAACTTTTTTGTGAAAAAAACTGCGAAATTTTTCCGAAAATTTCATGCGGTTTCGAAATGTCCGGTTTCGAAATGTCCGATTTCGATGTATCCGGTTTCAAAATGTCCGGTTTCGAAATGTCCCGGAGCCTTGTGAATTTGGCCTGAATAGAGAAATTCAGAGAAAAGATCAAGAAAAGTTTTCCCAAATTTTTGAGGCTTAAAACACTGTTTTCTTCTTCGGATAAAAAGACTCACCTAAACGCCAAAACAACCGGATAGGCGGCAAACATCAAAAATATCACAAACGAACAAATGCTCATGTAGAGCGAAACACTAGTGCCATCACGATCATCCGACATGAACCAAATTGTTAGGCAAATTTGCGACAAAATCAGTAGAAATAGTGCAACAACAATGAGTATGTAGTGAGGAATGCCACAATGTCGACGAACAGTTGTAGTGTGTCCGGCTGAAAAATCAACAATTTTGAGATTTCGAAAATTTCCGGAGGAAATCTTCTAGTTAGGAAAAAAGACCACACAAGAAGGCAAGCAGCTATGTATTACTCTACAGTACTCTATTTTTTCGGGCCGGCCTGGTTTTTTGATGAAAGAGGTCCAAAACTTAGAAAAATAAAGTACTGTAGTTTGAAAGCGTACCAACAACATCAAAAATGTCAAGTTTAACCTTCTGACGTGGCTACTTCTCGATAAGATGATTTTTTGACAAATGAAGTATAACCAAATCCAGTATCCATATATTCTGAACAATCATAGAGCTACAATATGAGGGAAAAAAACACTCGGGTGATTTCAACCGAAAAATTGTGAAGATACAAGAAAAAACTCACGATATGGTGGTTTCATCGAGCAAAACAGTCGAACTGGCAGCACGCCAAAATGCGTTTCGGCCGCTTCGAAAAGTGTCGAGACGATTTTCGCCAACGCCTGCTCGCCGCCAATCGATGAGAGTCGATGATATTCGGCGAAGAGAAAACTGACCGGCATGCTTGCGTTGTCTTCGGTGTTCATTGGCGCGTGACGGGTTATGACGTTGTAGATCAGTCGCGCACGGCAAGAGGCTCGCGCCAAGAAATTGGCCATCTACAAATGAATGGTATATTTTTTTGAGATTCAGCTTGAAATTTTTCGACAGAAAAAAATAGCCGGGAGACAGGATAAACTTTTAGTTGTGTTTTTGTAACCTAAATGTTTAATTTTTTTTTTTAGGAAAAAAACATAAATAATATCGGCCGCTTTTCGACTAACTTTTAAAAAACGATTTTCAGAAATTTAGGTGTTTTTTGGGGTCACTTTTAAACGAAAAAATTGGAATTTTTCAGGATTTTTCAGATTTTTTTTTTGTTGAAAACTTCAATTTTATTGAGAAATTCCTTATTTCACAAATAATTCAAATTTTAGCGCGAAAATATTTTGTCTGTGGCATGTAGGAAGAAATTTTCACAATCTTTGGCACGGTGACCGTAGAAATAGTAAAAAATTTTGTAGCCTAAATTTTTAACTTCTCTTTTTGGGGAGAAAATTAAAGAAATTTTTTCGAACGAGAATCTAAATACATTTTAAAGGAATATAGGAGTCTTAAATATTTTTCTCAAAATTTTTTGTTGAGAAATCAACCAACAAAAACCACAGTTCAGCCTGATTTTTGGACCCGAAGCTACTTTTTTTCACTAGAAATGTATTTTCCAAAAAATTAGAGATCTTGTAAAATATTTAAATATTGTCAATCCAGCCAGATCATCCAATGAGAAATTGATCTACCGTCTGAATCTCTCATTTTGACATGCTCTCTCATCAAGTTTTTGTAGTAGATCACTTTTCTCGTTGGATGATCTGACCGGATTGACAATATTATTACTTTCGAACTTTTGTCTCTTTGAACTTTACACATCTCACAAAAATCGGAGTGTTCAATATCAAGATTCCAATAATAATGAGAAAAATGTCTTCAAAACTCACATCCATCGACGCATACCATCCTCGTCGATCACCATAAGAAACAATAACAATTGTGACCATAATTCCAATGAAAAGAGTAAACGTTACGATCCACGTAACAAAATATGCGTATAACGAACGGGTTAGTGCAATGAGCATAGTTATTGTCAACGATATCCATCCCAACGCCACAAAAATGACTAGAAACAGTGAGAACGACAGGCTGAAAGAACTTGTTTCATGAAAACACAAAAAAAAATGAAAAAAACTTACACCAACGATGCTCTATCAAGCCAATCTCTTGAAAAACTGTACATGGCATCTTTCAACTTTCCCAAAAGAAACGACTTTCCCGATCCCCATTTTGCATATAACCCTATTGTCAGTGGAAGTGATAACGATGGTTCACAAACTGCAAACATTCAGATAAAACAATTCGAAATAAAAAAGGCTTACGAATATCAGCAAGAACATTGGCGTACACATCATAACCCAGAACATTGTCCAATTTTTCTTCTGCATCGATGGGACCAAAAATCAGTGTCAAAATAGGTTGCGGGTTTGCCAAGTCGATTGAGTATGGGGTTTGTCCGAGTTTGTTGGGTCGATAAAGTAGTCGAGAATCCGATGGGTTGGCTGGAAAGTGTTGAATTATTTCGGGTAAAACGGAGTTTTTCGAAAAAAGTTTGAACTTCTGAAGAGCAAAACCTGATTTTCAAAAATAACTAAAAACCGCTTAACTTGATAAATGTATGATTTTGGACCAGGTTTTCCGTGTTTTTGATCATGATGCGATGAGCTACGTAAAAAAAGCTGTACAATTTTACCAGGGGTGAGATTAAAGCGCGAGGGCCCGGCCCGAGAAAAAAACCGGGTCAGGCTTTTTCTTTTTCGGCCGGTCAAAAAAGCTCAGCACGCTCACCCCGACTTTGGAACGTCAGTGTCTGAGAGCCGGGGACAGATTTTTTTCAAAAAAAATGTTGAAAACTATTTCTATTTTCTTGGGCTTCTAGAAAAATATTATTTGTTAATTTAAGTACTAAAACTCCGGATATTTTCAGGCTCGTTCCCAGCCTGGCTTTTACTGGCCTTTAATAAAAAAGCTCGGCCGGCCCTATAGAGCCCAAATCTCACCCCTGAATTTGACCTTTTTTTTTCTTTAAAAAAATCGCAAAATTTTCCATTGATTTCTGATAATTTTTTTCATTTCTGGTTTTTATTTTTCACGGTTTTTTGAATGTGAAATTTTGAAATTTTTTTTTTGAAAAATTAGGTCAAATTGTACACTTTTGTATTATTTTTTCGTGAAAAAAAAACTAACCCAATAACGCCTGTGTCAACCTCCGACTCCTCGCCCTAACCGCCAAATGCAACGCATTGTCTCCACAATTATCCGTTGCCGATAGTTTCGCACCACTATTCAGCAGATATGTGCAAAGATGAACGTGTCGACATTTGGCGGCGCGAAGAAGCGCCGTCTCGCCATCCTTGTTTTTCAGCTCGAGATTCGGTTTTTTCTCGAGAATAATGTAGGCGATGTCGGTGAACGATTTGTCGATGGCGAGATGGAGAGCGGTACGACCTTCCGAGTCTTGCGAATCGACATCGGCGTGGTTTTCGAGCAACAGTCGAACGATGGCAGCGTTACCACTTCGAACAGCTGACAGCAGAATCCAATTACCGAATCTGCAAAAAATACAAATTTTGAAAAATAAAAATATTTCCTCGACATGCGAGAAGCTGATCGCCGCGAGACCCAAATATGTTTATAAACTGTTTCTTTTTGCCTAAATTTTTCCTCTTTTTTTGCAGGAAAACTCAATTTTTTCAGAAATTTCTAGAAAAAAAAACCAACTCACTTATCAACTTGGCTAACATATGCTTTTGCCAAAATCAACGATTCGCAAATATCCGAATACCCATCTCTGGCTGCCATTCCAAGAGCACTCAACCCGTTTGTATCAATAACGTTCACATTGGGATCTCGAGTCAACAGCAAATCAACGACGTGTCGGTAATTTCCACGCACTGCCAACATCAGAGCCGTACATGAGTACTGTAATTAATTATATCGCTTGAAATAATTGCAACGAAAAGAAGGAAAACGCGTTTGTTTGTCTTACTGTATGGGGACGTATCCCGTGGGATGTCGGTACAAACTTTTATTTCTAGGATCGGATATTCTTGGATTTTTTCATGATAATTTTATGCGGTTTCGAAATGTCGCGATTTCGGTAAGAAAAAAGGACAAGTGAAAAAAATCTTTTCCGTGACCTTCTTTCAAGAAAAACGTAAAGGTCACGTCACGAAAACTAAAAAAAACTATGATTTTTTTGGCGCCTAGTTACGTAAGCTTAAAGGAACATAGTGGTTTTGGAGGTTTTCTTCGTGCCTGCCCTAAAAGGGTACCAATATTTCCCGGAAAAAAAGGTATTAATAATATTATGATTATGATCTGAAATTGAAGACAACCGTACGATAATAAGCGAAAGAATGAAACAAAAAAACTCAGAATCAAAACGAAAAGGACAAAAAAAAACAATATTAGAAAACTGAGCAAAAGGTGAAAAATGAGTAAAAGAATGAGCACAGAAAGGCACAACGACTCCTTTTTTACGTGGGATAGTCTGGCCTAATGGGGGAGAGGGAGAAAGAAAAAAAAGTCAGAACAAGCGCGACAAGAAAGAAAAACAACTATATTAGAAAACTGAGAAAGAAGTGAAGAATGAATGAATGAATGAGCACACAGGAAGGCACACATTGACTGTCGACTCCGCCCACTTTTACAACCCACACCGCTTGTAAAAAGGGGCGGAGTCGACAGCCAATGCCTCTCTGTGCTCAATCATTCATCCATTCATTCTTCGTCTTTTTCTTTCTTTCTTGTCTCGTTTTTTTCTTTTTCGATAGAGGGTGGACCTACTAGAGGGGTTTAACTTTGAGCTCTTGTCCACAATTATCTCCAGTATGGGTGGTATGTCTTCCTGTGTGCTCATTCATTCATCCATTCTTCAGCCTTTTCTCAATTTTCCAAAATTTTTTCTTTCTTTCTTGTCTCGTTCACTTTGATTGTTTTTTTCTTTTTTGGTGGAGGGTGGTCTAACTTTGAGCTCTTGTCCACAATTATCCCAAGTATGGGCGGAGGTTTGGTATACCGCGCGTTTTTCATTCATTCACTCTTAATCTTTTTCTCAATTTTTTTGTACTTACACTCTTTATCGAATGGTACGGTTGTCTTCAATTTCAGATCACAAATCATATTGTCCTCTTTTCCATGCTTTCCGCCCATTTTTTTTTAAATGTTTTGTGTAACTTTCGATAGAAGGTGGACCTGCTAGGGGGTTTGAGCACGCGGTTTCTTACATAATTAATTGGTGCATTACCCACTCGGGAAAGTTAGTGACCATCCCTAACAAATTTTCAAAATTTGGAAAAAAAAGCTAGAAAGTAACAAGGACAACCTCTTGAATAAAAAAATAGATTTTTTAAATGAATAAAAAATAAATAGATTCCACGTGTCGACGTGATCGCGTGACACGTATCTCAATTTTAATCATTTCAGTTTTTCGATTTATTACAAAGTGAGGCTTGGACTCGACAATCTCTCCGTCTGCGTTTCTCCGAATTGAACAAGATAAGTTAATTTTCAAAATTCGGGTCTTCTTTTTTCTTGGAAAATTTGTCCAAAAATCGATTAAAATGTTGTGTCGAACACTTTTCGGAGCGAGTACCGTCTACCAGAGTCTGAGTCCGGCTTCATTTGGTCCTAGATCGAGTGGGGATGTTTACATCCTTTTGGAACAGGCGAGAAAGCAATGAAGAATTGTGTTGATAATAGGACTTGGCACTCATTTTTTATATTGATTGCGGAACCATTTTTTTCACCTATTTCAATTCCCCGGGTCAATTTTCTGTGGTCTGATAAGAAATTTGTTTTTTTTTTCCAGATTTGATCGATCTTGCTTCAATGACTACATCGAAAAATGTGATCTAGAAAAAAGTGGGAAAACCTTCTCACCATTCCAACCGCATCCAACTGCGCTCCGGCATTTAAGAGAAGCTGTACAACGGGTAAATGTCCTTTCCGTGCGGCCCATATTAACGCCGTACTACCAAACTTGTCGCACGAGTTCACTTGACAGTCGGCCGCAATTAGAACTTCGACAATTTCACTAAATCCACGACCCGATGCAATGATTAGTGGTGTCAGACTATCTTCTTCGCCAACAATATTTACATGTGCCTAGAAAGAGATTTGTGAGTTTAGGCGAATTTTTTTTCTGTTTTTTTTCGATGGAAAAATTCGAATTATTTTTCTGATCAAAAACCAAAGAAATATAAATGAAAAAAAAGAGAAATTCAGAGAAAAGGTCACGAAAATTAATTTGGCCTACCACGAAAAATTTTCTTAATTTTTTGGAGACCTAAACTTCAGCTGAATTGGAAATTTTTCAAATTTCACTTCTGATTTTTGAAATTTCACCTTATGTACCATGAGTTATGTTAACCGATTTTTTGGCGGCCTTTTTTGTCAAAAAAAAAGCTCTGAATAAAAAATTCACGAAGTTTATTTTTGAGAAAACAACTTTTTGACAGATGGATGGCGAAAGAGGGTACCAAAATTATCGAAAATTTTGTCACTGTGAAAAAAAATCAAAAACAATATTTTTGTCACTGTGAATGAGGAGAAAAACGGCAAAATGAGCCAAAATACGTCTAAATTTGAAGGAAAGGATACACTTTCTAGAAATGTCGATGTGAAATCATACCTGGCCCAAGTGGGGAAAAAGTACCGTGTCATTTTTGTCGCAAGAATTTTCACAGTGACATTTTTGAATTTGATTGTATTTTATTCATTTTTTAGCCATTTTTCCTGCCTTCGTGGCGATTTACAGTGTCAAAAATGTTTTTTTTTTCGTTTTGTACACGGTGTTGAAAATTTTTGAGATTTTTGGTACCCTCTTGGGCCAGGTATGTGTGAAATTGGGTCAAAAAACTTTTGAAATTTTTTCATGGTACTTTCCTGTGACAAGTATGTCCTAGGCTGATTTTTATGCGACGAAAGTCCAAATTTTCTTTCTAGCCTCAACTTTCAAATTTATTCAAAAAAAAAAAAGAATGAAAGCACTCACTTTATACTTCAATAACAATTCAACAATGTCTAATCGATTTTTATACGTGGCCCACATAAACGAACTCCAACCCATCAAATCGGGCTGATCAACCGTGGCCCCATTGTCAAGTAGAAACCGCGCAATTTCACAATGTCCCCCGTGCGCCGCGTTCAGCAGCGGGCTCCAACCCTCATTATCGGTCTCATCAATCGATTCCGGGTCCAATTCGATGAGTATCTTGGCCACGTTCACATTTCCTACTCTACTAGCTACGATGAGTAACGACTCGCCAGTCTGTGAACATGAACATGACAAAGATTCGGGTGTGTTTCTTCGACCTACCGCATTTCTAAAAGTCGACAATTCCGCACTGATTGGGCAATTTAAATCCGAAACTCCTTGCTCGACCTAGAACGAAAGGGTGTCAAATTTCGTTTAGACAAACATTGCCACACAACAACTTTTTGGCACGTTTTTTTTCTATCTACTTAACATTTTATGTTTTTGTTTGATCAAGCGGCTTATGAGGGTACTTTAAGATGGAAAGATAAGAGAAGAATTTGCTGCTCAAACTGAATAATTAACTAAATTTGTAAGAAATTCTGGGAAGGATGTTTTTTTGAGAATTTGAGAGGCTCGCTTAATTTTTCAAATTCAAAAAAGTGAAATTTTAGGTCAGAGAAGATAAAGGGCCGGACCGGGGCCTAGATTGGCCCAGATAAGGAGTCCAAAACCAAAAAAAAAATTTTTTTTTTATTTTTTTTTAAATACACGTGAAACACCGATTTTCGAAACATTTTTTTTCCTCTATAATTTTTTACTTTATGAGTTAGACATCAAGGTTTTTCTACAATTTTTTTTTGAAAAACGAACATAATTTTTTTCTGATTTTGAACGCCTCAAAAAAATTAGAAACATTTCAGAGAATTAAAACTGAAACAAGTTTTTCAAGTTTTCGTGGCAAGACCTAACGGTACTTTTCGGCTAGGCCAGATTCTCCTTCTTCAAAGTTGAAAAAAGTGAAAAATTTGCATAAATTATTTTGTAGAACTTTGAAATCAATATTTCATCTTTAAGACCAAGGGAAAAAAACAAACAAACCCACTCACCTTTTCAAATAGTTCGGCAATCTGTACACTGTTCATAGTAACCGGCAAGGCACTGGCGACAGCGAATGCACTCGTCGCCGCCTCCTGCCACGGTCTTCTCAGCTGCGAATGGCCCACCATAGGTCTTGCCGTCGCTGCACTCGCCGTCTTTTTTTCTCTGCCGCTCTCTCTAGTCTTTCCAGCTTCTTCCCTTCTTCTTCTCTCGGCCGTCTCTCATGAGCTTACCACTGCGATTTGAGCTGTGTATATCCAAAGGGCGAGTGATGAGAACAATTTTTCGCGAGTAGATTTGGAAAAAAAAGAAGAAGAGAAGACCACAACTCTTCCACACACACCAATATAATACACCCAGCTGTTTGGTGTATTTCTAAAATTTCACTTTTCTTTCATGTTTTTAATGGGTAGGTTAGATCGTGGGAAACATTGCGAACATGGTATTATATGGGCAAAAAAATGGCGAAAAAAAAATGAAAACATGTTACTGTAACAAAAAGTTCGCGGCAGTGACTTTTTGTGTGTGTTCGCTACGGGACCAGTGTGTCTCGCCGCAAATACACACAAAAAAAAACTACAGTAGTTTTTTTTTTTTTAATTTATTTTTCTTTTCAGTCTCCAATTTTTTTTGTTTCTAAATATAATAAGACAAATTCACAGGTCAATTTTCAGAACTTTCTCCCTATGGAACCTTTTCCGAAAAAAAAATTTCAGAGCTTTTTCTTGTCGGAACTTTTTCCGAATTTATTTTCAAAATTTTTCCGGAAATTTTTTTCCTAAAACTTTTCGGTAAATCGGAAAAACGCAACCATGATTTTTGTTTGTTTTTATTTTCAGCTCAAAAATCGAAACTTATATTCTGACAAAAATGTCTGATTTTTCATGATTTTTGGCGTTTGCGTGGCTCTGAAAGTTTCGGTTTTTATTCCGAAAAATTTAAGTTACGCTTATTCCTGATCCTAACCAAAAAAGGATTGGGCCAATTTTTTCTAAAAACTTTAAAGCCACATTTTGGCCGCCCGAAATCTCGGCCTGAAAAAAAAAACCCGGTCCGGTCAGATAAATTTTTCCCAAAAAATTATGCAAAAAGTCTGGGCCGATCAGAATTATAAAAAAAATTCCGGGCCGGCCCGGAAAAAAAATGTAAAAAAAAAGATGCTCGGTTTTTTTAACCTCAACTAGAGCCCGTCACGTTGTTTTTTCTTGATTTTTCAAAAAAATATTTCTCGAGATTTTTTGGGCTAGTTTCATAAAGTTGCTCATTTTTCTCAAATTTAAAAACCTAATTGTTTTTCTGAAAAAGACCCATTTTAATAACACGTTATTGATTCAAAAAAAAAAAAGAAAAATAATGGGAAAAATTTGACATCAAGCCTCTTAAAAAACAGAGAAAAAAAGAAATAAATTATCCTCCTCGTTGCCAAAATGGTGGAAAAATTTCATCAACAAAAAATGTCTAATTAATCCATCTAGAATCGATTTTGTGATTTTATTTTTCAAAGAGGTGAAATCATAACAAGAAGAAAAGAATGAGTATTACTACATCATTTTTTGTCTTCGTTTTTTGTTGAAAATAAGAAGGGCGCTGCTCGAACAAAAAAAAAATTGCCAGATTCAATTTCCAACAAAAAAGGATGAAGTGAGGCAAAAATCAATGATGCAAACATGACAAGAATTTGCATACGTACAGTTCAAAAATGTGTGTGGACCTGAAACCAGGAGAGAAGAATGAGAACAACATATGGAATGCGAAAAGAGGCGACCGATTTATTATTCGACGAGCAACACTGACCTTCTTCTCTGGTTGAATGATGTCGTTTTTTATTTTGCGAAAAAGAGAAGCAAATTTATTCGAATGTTTAATTAGTAAAAGCGAAAAAATTTGCAATCTAATTTTTGGTGAAAATGCACTGTGTAATTGTTCAGTAAAAATCTGAAGGTCTCACCACGAAAAATATTTGGCACTTTTTCTTTGAAGAACATTGTATTTCCCCACTAATTGGCAAAAAAATTGCCCACGTAAAACGCCCCTGACATGCTTGTTTGCAACTGCGGCACACCATTTTTTTTTTCATTGGAATGTTCCGGTCACGCCTCTTTTTTTTGCAAAAGTACGTGGACACTTTTTTCCATTGTTTTTTTGTTCATTTTTTTTTTGCATGTGACCAATGCCCAAAAGCATAAAGCTAAACTTGAAAGGAACAATAGAACAAAGTGTGCGAGTGTTTGCAAGAAAAAATAGGCTCCGCCCACATTTTTGTGCGGGTGTGTGCATTCATTTTTTTGGTAATTAAATTCACAATGAGAAAAAAACTTACCAAAACATTTTTTTGGATAATTAGACCAACATTTTCAGGAAATGTTCTCACTGTGATGATTAAAAAATTAGAAATGTCAAAAATAATTGTTTTTTGATGTCACGGAATTTTCCCAACAAAAAAAATTTGAACAAAAATTCCAGAAAATATATTAATTTTCAGAACAACTCGAAAAAACGTCATTTTTGTTGTACTCTCTTCAAGGGTGTCATAAAAATGAAAACTTCGTAAATTGAAATTGAGCGCATTAAAAATAATTAGATTTAAAACTTAAAGATCATCACAACATAAAGTATGCTGCTTCAAATGATAAAAAATGATGTCTTTGACAGAAAAAGGAGTGCAACAGTTATCAATAAAGAAAAGTGATAAGGGGCAAAACTAATAACCTTACATCAAGAGACGGTGTGAAAAGATTGACTGATTGGAAAAACCACTGAAAATAACCAATTTTTTTCAAAATAAATAATTTTATTTTTCAAAAACTTAAATTTAAAGGCACAAGACTCACTTAAAGTGAAACAAAAACAAATTCTATATATAATTACAACTCCTCTCCATTTCTGTCAATCTTCATGAGTTCAACATCGAATTTGAGAACGGCGTTGGCTGGAATCTTTGGTGGGGCTCCACGTTCACCGTAGCCGAGATGTGGTGGGATGGTGAGAATACGACGTTCACCAACGCACATGTTCAACAATCCTTGGTCCCATCCTTTGATCACCTGAAAATGTTTTCTGTGTTTCATACCCATACCTGGCCTAAGAGGAGAAAAAGTACCGCGAAATTTTTTTTGGTCAAAAACTCAGTGACATTTTCCCAGAAAAATTTATTTTTCTCAAATTTTTAGCTATTTTTCTCTATTTTTTCGTTTTTGTCCGTATGTGACATTTTTTGATCAAAAATAATTGGTCAAGCATTGGAGAAAAGGTCACACCTGTTGTTGTTATTTATGATGTTATCAATGCTACAATAACAACAGATGTGACCTAATTAGACCTTTTTCACACCTCATAAAATTTGGACTTTCTTTGTGCCTCCTGGATTACTGTACAACAGGCTTGGTCGGGGCCGGAAATTTTCCGAAGAGCCAAAATCACTTTTAAAAAACGAAAAACTGCTTTTCTTGATAAAAGTATGAATTTTTACCGTAATTTTTGAAATTTTCAGCCATTTTTCTTCGTTTTTTTTGAAGTGACAAAATTTTTTGGCTTTTTTAGGCCGGGTTTGCTGACGGTTTGTGAGTTTATCAATCATTTTCACTCAAAACCAAACAAAAAACCACTAACCATTCCTTGTCCAAGTGTGAAAGTGAATTCCTGATTTCTAGTTCTGCTCGAATCGAATTCGGTTCCATCGAGAAGTGTTCCAGTGTAGTGCATGTGCAATTGATCACCTTTTCTCGACTTTTGCTCACAATTTTCGGCACGTTTCTTGATTCCGATTTGAAGTTTGTCGGTTGCCGCAAAAGTGGCCACGGCCAAAAATGCGAGAACAAGTAGAGACAACGAATTCATCCTGGAAACAAACGTATGAATGATCGGGAATGAATCTTTCACGAAGTACGCAATAAAAAAACGTAAATTTATGTGCTGACGTGGCATAAAGCGGAGCTAACAACAAAACGACACCACGCCGTGGAAAGTTGTGGGGGGAATAAAAAACAAGAAACGCGCTAGTCACCTAACTCTTGACGCATTTGATGCTATGCTGTCGAGTACGATAAAAGGGTTTGTCAACGTGGAAGAGCTACAATTGGGAATAAAAACGTCAATGAGAAAAAAATACAGTTCATAGAATATCGAGATTTTTTAAAATTAGGGCTGGGCCTATAGCTGACCGAAAAAGAGAAAAAGTACCGTGACATTTTTTCCCCGAAAATTCACAATGAAATTTTTGAAGAAAAAATTATAGGTCACGCCTAGAAAATTGGAAAAAAAATAAGTGATGTTTTTTTTTTTATTTTCCACATTTTCAGCGATTTTTTTCTCGTCTTTTTGGTGATCATTCACAGTGACAAAACATTTTGATAATTTGGTAACCTTTCAGAACAGGTATACCTGGGGCGGGGTGTCGTTTGAGTAACCCATCGGGCCAATAACGACACCTCCGGGCCTGAGCCCAGAGACTTTTCTCACAAAGTTCAGAAAAAATGGAAAAAAAAACCGCGACCTTGATTCTCGGGCCAGCTCACACCTGGCGTAAAATGGGATTTTGTAAATTTCAGAAGTTTTTTTCACGGTGACATTTTGGGGAAAGTTTGAAAAATGAGACATTTTTATCCTAAATATCGTATTTTCAGAGGAAAAAGTTCATGTTTTCCGTTTTTTTCACAGTGACGAAAAAATTCAAAAAACTTTGTCACACTTTTACGTTAGGTATTGGCCAGCTTCTCAGACATGCGGGCTACAAAATCTCACAGTGGGTATTTTAGCTAACTAAAATTGAATACAAAACTGGATGACCACCACTGCCAATTTGTCGTATTGGAAACATTTTCACTGTCTTTGTCTTAAGAGCAAGTGGAACACCAAAATTTACGAAAATCCCGAAAATATTTCATGAAATGTATTTGTTAGGCCTGTATTTTGGCATGCCTATTTCAATTTCCAATAAATTTCCCACTTTTCAATATACGATTTTCTCGCGAGAAAGGTTTTAGTTCGAACTTGCCACTCTTCCTCATTTTCTCCCATCTCAAATTTAATCCTTAAAGTACTCAAAACTATTTTTTGTGGCACCGCCCATTTTCACTTTCCAAAATTGAGAAAGAAACTACGCGTTTAATACATGTTTTTTCTTACTTTGTGACATGAAACTGCTAGTCATCTCGCTATTACTTTGGGTAAAAGTGAAAGGTATCGAATTTAAGTGAGTATGTGACTTAATCGCAAAAATTTGTATAGAAAAATTTCAGAATTTTTGAAGATATTCTACAAGTTCGAAGTCAAAATGGTCTTTTCTTTCCGCTTTGTTCGAGCTCATTTGAGCAAAAATATGGAGAGCAAGCTTGTTCTCAGGTATCTTCCGTGTACTCTGGATACAATGTTAAACCGCTAGACCAATATACCTATTCCATCGGATGTACGGAAAACGTTTGTTTTTCATTTTTGTCCTCATTTTGTAAAGATGGAATCAAAATTCAATGTGCAGCAAGCTGTAAGACTTGAAAAATTGATGCCTAATTCCCAAGATTTTTAGTATGTGCAAGTGGAAGTTATCAAATTGGCAGTAACAAGTGTGTCACATATTCATCAAGTCTTGCTAACGACTTTTCTGAAGCTAAGACAAAATGCGATCTAATCACATCGTTAAAACTATCGGAAATCGAGACGCTGGCTGAATTACTACCCGAGACAGGTCATTTTTTCCCAATGTTTTTTGTTTGTTCAATACTTACTTTTTTCAAAATGACACGCCCTGTCACAATTCTGACTCACTAATGAAACACGAAAAAAACAATAGGCGAACTCGAAAAAAACATGAAAAGCTCAAATAATTGTGTAAAAGGGGTTTTTCTAGATACACCATTCTATACATCAGCTCTACGAAAAGGTTCAAAATGGGAATGGTCGAATGGCGAAACTGTTAACAATAATGGAATCTCGGGAGAGGGAAGATGTCTGGCGATTATTCGTGGAGCATTAACAGCTATTGATTGCGAACGTTCTGCCTATTATATTTGTGAACATGGGAGAGAGTGTGTGCAAAAAGGAATTTATCATGGAATCACAAACACAACTTCTACCGGGAAGAAATGCCTTAGATGGAATGACCCATCAATTTTGTTTAAAGATAATGATAATGTTGAAATTTTTGAAACTCATAACTACTGCAGATTCGTAAAGTTAAACACTTTTCTAGACAAACTTTGACAATCAAATGTTCTTTTAGTAATTCTACAAAACCCATGTGCTATACAACACCTACCTTAATCGAAAAATGTAATCTTCCAAACTGCCCAGAAAGCTTGAACGACGCGATACACAAACAACAAGGTTCGGATGAAAAAAGTCGAAAAAAAAAGAAAAAAAAATATTTTTTAACTTGTGCGCAGTGGAATTTTCGGAGTGTCGTTTGAACATTGTTTAGGGAGTCCTTAGAGATGTTACGGTCAAAAAGTGCAATAGTATTTTAAAGATTGCTCAAAACAATAACCTCCATTGGATTCAAAAGTTTAACTTTGTGCAAAAACGCAGTGTTTTCCTACCTTTTCAAAAAAAAATTGAGATCTCCACGAGACCCGAAAACTTTTGAACTAGTGCGCCTTGAGAATTTTCAAACTGTTCAACGATAAACTTCAGATTCAACATGCTCTTCAACCTCATTCTCATGTGACAACGAGAGCAAGTGCATCTCAGAAAAGTTCAAATGTGACTACGAAGTGGATTGCTCAGACGGTTCAGACGAGAAGAACTGCGAAGACTATCTGCAATCGTTCGAACTTGTCGGCGCTCATCGCCTCATCGACAACATCATCGAAGTGTGGACATTCATCCCACACGTTCAGGGATGCGCAAGAAAGTGTCGTGAAAGTCTATTAATGTGTGAAGCGTTCTCGTATGAACCAAAAGCACAAACATGCCTGCTCACCGATACATCAGCAACTCATTCAACGAATTTGGTTCAGAAAATTACATCGCTTTATTATCGCCGACGATTTTCATCAAGTAAGACATTTCAAAATGTTTTTTTCTTTTAAAATTCTTAATATTTTTAAAGAAGACGTGACCTTCGATACCGTTTCAAATATTCTTTACGCCACCAAATCTTCCAAACGAGGACATGTCTGTGATGAGAACTTTAGCCGTGAAAAACTCTCATCAATATGTCGAATTTTGGGATTTGGGTAAGTGCAAAATGAAAAATATTAAAAATTTATTAAAAAGCCTCAAATTTATCATATTAATTCACAGTACTCGTTTCATCTAAACTTTTAAAAATTATATTTTCCTCGTTTTTCTGTTCATTCTCTTTCTATCGACTCCAAAATTTCGCGCTGAAGTTGAAGTACACCAATCTTCTTCATCAAAATTTCCATATTTTTCCGAAGGTAGTCATCCTAAAAAAAACATTTTTTTATTTGAAAATGTTGATTTTCTCAAAAAATTTCAAAAATAAATACCTTCTGAGCAAAACGACAATCTGGCGGTGTGTGTGCAACGTGTGCAAACCTCAATTTCGATGGTTCAATCGTGTCGAGACCCGTGAAAAAGTTGACAACCACATTCGAGTTGTGAGCATTGTAGAATGTGAACTCGCCAATGAATTCTTCTTGACCTTTGAATTCCCGGGTGATTGCCATGTTGGGATGTCGCTGGAAATAATTAAAAATTCGAAAATGACCCATAAATCCACGTCAGAAAAATTTGAATATTTTGCACTGAACTTTATTTTTCGCAAAAATTTTCACAAGAATCGTGGATTTGAAAATTTCTCTAAATCTCTCAAAAATAAACGCTATTTCTTTAAAGACACCTGGTCACTCAGAAATAAATTTCTCGTGTTTATCAAAATCTCAATATTCAAGACTTCAACTTTCGATGTGTGAAATTCAAAAATCAAAAAAAGTACTGTAAGGTCGAAAAAACAAAAAAAAACTGTTTTTGAATTCGTTCTCACGAAGAAAGGTGTCCGCAAACACTGTTTTTACAGTAACCCACGGCAAAAAATGTTTTTGTTTTTTCTTTCAAACACTAGAGCCAGGCGAGTTTTTTAAAAACATTTTTGCGAACACAGACTCCAAACTTTTTTTGTTTGTGCATTTGTGCGTCACACTACTGTATTTCCAACAACTGAAGTGACGCGAAACTACACACATCAATTTTGTTTCTGTTTTTTTTTGGTTTTTTGAACTTCATTTATCGAAAGTTGAAGTTTTCAATATGACGATTTTTATGAACATGAAATAAAAAATCATTTCCGAGTGACAAGGTGTCTTTAAAAAACCACTTGCCCAATAAATAGTCTTATAGAGATTCGATTTATATTCCACTTGCACATCAATTCGATGAGTCGGCGCAATTGTCTGCGCCAACGGTGTCACAATCATCGAATCGTGAAGTTGATGATGATGATGACACGACGCAGCGGCAGCGGCGAATCGACGCCCTCCTCCAGACGACGCCGACGACGCGGCGGCGGCCGCCACTCGCCGACTCATCGACGCGTTCGCCGTCGTCGACGAGGTCGCCATCGATGATTTTCCCCATCTCGACTCCTCCTCGATCGACCTGGAATTTGTCGTGTCTACGCGAACCGAATTGCACGTCAACTGTCGCGTCGACGTGTCGACCGATACGGTAAAGCTAGAGACCTTTTAGAATAGCTGTGATATCGTCGTTCATCAAAATGTATCATTTATTTGATTAGAAATAGGCGAATAATGTGGCGATTTGTGGCAGTTTGTCACGTGTGGTTGTCACGTGAAAAAAATTCGGGAAAAATTTGGCGTTTTTTTTTTCAGATGCTCCGGTTGTCCTGAATCTTCTTGCAACACTGGTAAATGCATTAAAACGACACAACTTTGCGATGGGAATATTGATTGTCCCAATAGAGATGATGAAGCTGATTGTAAAGGTAGTTTGGACCTAAAAATCAAGCCTGAATACAATGTTTGGGCCTGAAAAAAATGATACCAAAAAATTTCAAGACCGTGATTTAGTTTTGCTGCTAACCCGGGCCCAAAAATTGAGCCCACATCTTTCAAAAGTTCAAAATGAGCCTTGAAAAAACCAGGCCGGCCCGAAACACGACCTTTCAGACAAGAGTAAAAATGGAATCGATGAGAGTTTTCCCTTCGAGGGAGGCACAGAGAAACAGAAAAACTATCAGGTGAGAGCGGCCTTTTTCCATAGGAAACGCAGACAAAAACCACACACAAGTATAGCGCCTTGCGTATCCAGTGCGAATGTCGGTTACACGGTTGAATGACCTCTTGGAAAAATCTCAAATTCCATAAATCTAGAGGGAGCAAAAGCGCTCTAACGATAATTATTTTTGGAGCACTCTCTCATTCTCATCGATTCCGTTCCAGAAGGTCCTGAAGCTTCGGCACAGCCTGAGAAAAGCAATTTTTGAAGAGTTTATACTTCATCTTTTGGTAGATGAAAATCGGGCCGATCATTTTTTGTTCGAGTTCTGGCCCGACAAAAATAAGACCAAAAATTTTCAAAAACTTGATTTGATTTTGCTGCTCACCCGGGCCCAAAAATTAAGCCCAAATTTTTTTTCACATCTTTCAAAAGTTCAAAATAAGCCTTATAAAATGCCAGGCCGGCCCGAAACAGCCTGAAACTTTTTTGCAGCTTCCTCTTTTCGCTTTGTCAACGGTAGCGACAATAGTGGATACGTAGAAGTGATGTTTCGCAGTAAATGGGAACCAATATGTGCTGACGATTTCACGAACATCGATGAAATTTGTGCGGCGATGCGACTTGGGTGATCTCTTCTCAACTTTCAAAAAAACCAAATTCTTTTAGAAACTCCGGAACGCTACGTTCATCCAGCATCACTCCATCATCAGCATGGAGCGTCGACTGTGGCGACACAGAATGTCAAATCACTCGCGTGTCGCAATGTTCGCGTCAAGCGCGACTTGCCTGTTCACCTGCGACGTTCACCGCAATCTCGTCGTGCGGTGTTCGTTACGTTGAGATTAATGCGAGAGATGCGGCGCGAGCGCGAGTCGCGCGCGTCGTCGGCGGTTTTGAGACGGTGGCCGGCGCGTTTCCGTGGCAGGCAGCGTTGCGCATCAAACGCAACGGAGAGCATCAGTGTGGTGCGTCGATTATCGATCGAACTCATTTGATAACAGCCGCGCATTGTTTTGAGTTAGTTTTTTTGGCTCCGCGACGTTTTGAAACCGCGACATTTCGAAACCGCGACATTTCGAAACCAGAAATTTCAAAACCAGGACATTTTAAAATCGCGACTTCTCGAAACCGCGACATTTTTTTCTCGTGCTCTCAATAAATGTGTGTACCGACATCTCACGGGATTCGCCATACAGTAAGACGCACAAACTTTCCTCCCACCTTTTCGTTGGAATTTCATGTGGTTTCGAAACGTCCCTGAGCCGTTTTTGTTAGAATTTCGAAGACTAGACTCTAGTTTTCGTACTTTTTCAGAGAAGACGAACGTTTTGGGTCATACCAAATAGTCACCGGCGACTGGGATAACAATCGAACTGACGGCACAGAACAAGTTTTCGATGTCACGCGCATCACACTCTATCCCACTTATAACGACATTTTTGCGCACGACATTGCGATCGTCGAAATCGCCGAACCCGGTATCGTGTTCGACGTGTATTCGCAACCAATTTGTTTGCCGACACGTGATTTTGTCTACACTCCAGGTCGACAATGTGTCGTCTCCGGATGGGGTAGTATGGGATTACGTGAGTTTTTTGGAAAGTTTCTCAAAATTGAGTTTCCGGGCCGGTCTGAAAACCCAGGCCTAGATTTATCTAGGCCCGATAATTTTGGATCCCTGGAATTTTGAAAAAAACACTTCAGACCAGAAAATTTTGACCTTTTTTCCGGTTCTGAAAATAGAGTACAGACTAGATAAAGAATCTAGTCAAAAAAATTTTGGGTCAAAAACCTAGCTCAGTTTTCCGGGCCGGTCTGAGAATCTCAGAAATAATATTGACCCGAAAAATTTTTCCAACTTTGAGATACCATTCTCATCAGACCTGTTTTAACTCAGTTTTGAAAGAAAACGTTTTTTTTTTCAAGTTTTCAAAAGTCTTCAAGATGTACAGTAACCCAGGCGGCACAAAAAACACTTAGATTTTATGAGGTGCGAAAAGGTCACCATATGTTATTGTTGTTGTAGTATAGATAACATCATCATACATAAATAACAACAGGTGTCACGTTTTCTTTTTCCCATTTTGAGGGGTGACCAGACTAGACACACTTTTGTCTTGGACAATGTTTTTTGGGCTAGGCTTCCGGACCGGTCTGAAAACCCAGGCCTAGATTTTTCTAGACCCAAAAATGTTGGGTATTTGATTTTTTTTGAAAATTCTGAAAATAGTCCGGCCTGGCCACCAAATTTTAGCCCAGATTTTTGGACTAGGCTTCCGGACCGGTCTGAAAACCCAGGGGTCCAGATATCTGAAAAATTTTGGGTCCAGATATCTGAAAAAATATGCCCCAAAAATTTCCAGGCTACGCTCAACGCCTCCAAGCCGCTCTCATTCCCATCATCGATCGTGCCGACTGTCTCAACTCCTCCGAAATCTATCATTCAATGTCACGCTCAGCCTTCTGCGCCGGCTACCTCGACGGCGGCGTCGACTCGTGTCAAGGCGATTCAGGCGGGCCGTTCGCGTGTCGTCGCGATGACGGCGTTTTCGTTTTGGCTGGTGTCATCAGCTGGGGCGATGGGTGTGCGCAAAAGAAGCAGCCCGGGATCTACACAATGGTGGCACCGTATCTGAGCTGGATAACACAGGTCATTCAACAAACAACATGAGATCTCTTTATTTATTTATTTATTTCTCCTCATTTTGTTTCGTCGCCTGAACTTGCCGATTAAGATATTGTGTGTGTAGTCGCGGAGTTCTTGTATATCCAGTCACCGGTCTCATCACACCTCCACCCTCTCTCATCTCCATATCCTTCATTTTCCTCTTCAAAATTGCCTTCTTCTCCTCAAGTATCTGTTTTAGTCTAGCCTCTCTTGCCGCAGTATCCTGTTTCGAATCCGGGTTGAACTGCAAAAAAAAGTTGACATTTTTTTTTTTTTGGAAAAAGTTACCACAGCCTTCTTGTTGACGACCAAACTACGAGCTCGTTTGTTGGTTCCGGTGGGTCGAGAATATTTCAACAAATATTCGAGACGATCTTTCGGGCTCAGCGAAAGTTCGAGCATTAGAATGACCTGCGCTTTTTGTCGTTTGTATTCTTGTTGCGTTTGAAAGATTGTCTCGTAGGTTCGGGTCATCATAGCGATTAGCATGTTGAACTGCATAACACTTACGAATAGCTCGAACATTATGAAAATTGCCTGCAAAAATTTTTGAGCCTTGGGAACTTATTTTCAGAGATAAATTCTGGAACATTTTTTTCTCGAAAATCTTTTTCAGAATTATGGACCCCTAGTTTTTCGGGCCAGAAAAAAAACCTGAATTTTCAGACCGGCCCGAGAAACTTGTCCAAACAGGTGGGCAAACAATTCAAGAACTTTTTTCTGTGTCAATATTTTTGAGCTACTCTCAGACCGGCCCGGATTAATTTCGAAAAATCTGGGTCCAAATTTTCTGATTTGAAGTTTCCCGAGACAACTTTTTTCTCTAAATTTTGGACGCAAAGTTTTCGGGCCTGAATTTTCAGACCGGCCCGAGAAACTGGTCTAAAAATGTGGGCAAACATTTCAAAAAAAATATTTTATGGGTCAAAATTTTCAGCCGAATTTTTTCTTTGTCAAATTATTTTTCTGGGTCAAATTTTTTTTGGTCTGAGACAACTTTTTTTCTTAATTTCAGAGACACAAATTTAGACCCAAATTTTTGGGGCCTAGAACAATCTAGGCCTGGGTTTTCAGACCGGCCCGGAATGATGAGTAGGTCTGATTTTCAGGGCTCTTTCATAGAAATACAAAAAAAGAGCCTGGCCCACATTTTCCTAGGTCAGACACAGTTTTGTGGGTGTGGCCTGAACCGAGAAAACATAATTTGAAAATGAGAAATTTAGAGAGGTCACGAGAATTATTCTGGAAATAAAATTTTCAAAATTTTTTGCACCCAAAATTTAGCTACAAAAAAATTGGGCCGATTTTCTGATTTTTTTTCTCATATTTTTCCTTCCCGTTCTCTCACCTTCCCAATCCAATTCATCGTGCTCGATGGGCACAGTGCCAAGTTCTTATACAACACAGTAAACTCGCCAATCGTCAAAATAAAAGTTCGGACGAACGCCTCAACCGGATTCTGAATAACATTGTCGAAAACTTCGGCGTTTTTGATAGTGACAGGTTCCATACTCCGCAACGTAGCCTCATACGCTAATCGCTCAGTCGCGCTCGTCGTCTCGGTATGATTTTTGATGAGATTCTTAATCATCGTCGCCTCTCGTTCGCAAGACAAAAAGATGAGCGAGAACGCTTGCGAAAATCCCATCAGAAAAATACCATAGATGAGGAGAAATCGGAAAATATCGGTGGCAATGATCGTGTAGACCATGAGAACGAACGGACCGACAAATCGAATCACCCGACAGTAGAACAAATAGTGGATTGTGGTGAAGATCAGCGCAACGGTGACCAGCGTATTCTCAACGGTCAGCAAGACCGGCGTAAGATCGCACGCAAGACGAACCGGAATCATCGCAAGAATCAGAAAATACGTCGTCTTATAGATAATCTTTGCCGGGAACGCGCCCAACACATCAAACCACTTCTTCCTTCCAGCCCGTCGAATGTCTCGAAAATCCAGCGTCATCTGAACAACAATTCCAAGAATCACCAAAACCTCAAAAATCAGGCGAATGTACGAATTGGTGAACGGCATGTCGGGATCGTTATAGTTGCGCAAGTGGCACTGCGTCAGTTTCGCCGACCATTGGACAACACCGTATGAGGTGTTGATGAGTGGAATGGTTGGCGCAGCGTTGCCAACTTTGTAGATTCCCGGAAACGGCTCCGAGTTGCGATTGATCCATCCTTCCGTGCTCATTTCTGTCGAATAGCCGTAGGGACGTAGGGAAACCGCTGTGACGAAGCAGATGTAATAGAGGGTGAAACTGACGAACGAGACAATCATGCTGAAATCAACAAAATGTGTTAACCTCAAAATTCTGCCCAGAAAAGGGTGAAAAACTGGCTTGAAAATTGTTGAAAACCGTTAGCTCCGCCCACTCAAACGAGAGAAATGGCGCGCAACGTAACCAGTGAGATGTCGGTACACAAGATATCATATAAGACGCCGTTCTTTCAAGTTGGTTTTGGTAAAAAACATTTAGAAACAGACTAGATTTTTTGAGGATAACAAAATGATTATCAGCAGAGTGAGGGAATCAGAATAGTGTGGATTAGAGCGACTTTGCTTCTTTTAAGTTTTTGTCTGTCTGTCTTCCTGTCTCTGTCTCTCTCTGTCTCTCTCTCTCACAGTGTGTATTTTTATAATCCTCAATGTTTTCGCACATTTTTTTTAGATCAGACAAAGTTATGTGGGTGTGGTCTGAACCGAAGAAATATAGTTTGAAAATGAGAGAATTAGAGAAAAGGTAGCGAAATTTATTTCTACCTATTTACCACAAAAATTTTCGAAGTTTTAGATACCTAACAATTTCGCGACTGAAATACACACTGTGTGTCTGTCTGTCTCTCTGTCTCTCTCGCGCTCTCTCGCTGTGTGTGTGTGTGTGTGTCTCTCTCTCTCTCTCTATGCCTGTCTCTCTGTCGTTTCCGCCCAAAAATTATCCAGATTTCACCCAAAACCAGAGAGATGTGAACCTCAATTTTTGGATTTCAGAAAAAAACAAACTTTTTCTTGGCAAACGCTTCCCATTTCGCTTCCAATACCGTATCCAATAATCCATCCAACAATTCCAAATGATCAATAGTTTGTCCATACACAACCAACGACAACGCCGACGCCTCATTCATCTCACCACTCGTCTCATTAATCGTATCAATCTTGGCGAGCGGATAAGCGGTCGACGACGCGTCACCATACGCCCAAACACTGTCACCTTCCAACTCGAGAATCTCGCGAAACATCTCCTTTTTCGCCAGTTTCGCCGCCAACGTCAACGGCGACAACGATTGTTTGTTGACGAGACGAAGACTCGCGCCACATTCGAGTGCGAGTTTGAACATTTCCATGTTTTCGTGGATGACGCACATGTGTAGAACGGTGTTGCCGTTGGTGTCTTGTGCGTTGGCGTTGGCTTTGAAGGCGAGGAGGAGACGGAAACAATCGGCCTGGTTGAGACAGACGGCGAAGGAGAGAGGATACTCGCCGAAATACATGTTGCTGAAATGAGACACATGTTGAAGTATGTTTGGCACGAAAATGTTGGATTGAAAATTGTGTTCCAGAAAACTTTTGGTTAGCAATGTTGGGAAGAAAACTGTGGCTCGAAATATTTCGAAGGAAAAGGTCTGGCCCGAAAAATGGTTTCAGAAAATATCGGGCCCGGAAAAAGTTGAGGAAATCTTTGAAGAAAATTTGGGATCCAAAGTTTTTCGAATAAAAATTTAGCGTGAAAATATTTGAAAAAAAATTTAGACGCGAGAAATGTTTGAAGTAAAAAGTTTTGTCCCGAAAATGTTTGGAGAAACTTCTGCTCGAAACTTTTCGAAATCAAATTTCTGGCCCGGAATACGTTTTCAGAAAATATTGGGCAAATTTCGGCCTCAAAAAAAATCTCAAAATTTTAAATTGAAAAATTGTGACCAGAAAAATTTTCTAGTATAAACTTTCGGCCCGAAAAACTTTGGCCAGTGATATTTTGAAATGAAAATCTGACCCGAAAATATCAGTTGAAAATTTCTGGTCCGAAAATCTTCGAATTCAACTTTTTCTCTGAAAATTTTGAAAAATATCTTTTTTGAATAAAAAACTTCTGGGCCGAAAAATTTTGAAAAAAAATTGTGACCCAGAAATTTCAGCCAGAAAATATATATAAAAAATTTTGGCTCGTAAAATTTTAAGTTTAAAATGTGACCCGAAAATTCCCAGAAAACTTTTGGTCTGAAAAATTTTTAAGAAAACTCTAGCTCAACAATATTCAAAGGAAAAACTAGGCTTTAAAAAATTTTGAAGAAAATTTGTCACAAAAAAAGCCAAAAAAATTTTTCTAGAAAAGTTCCCCGTCTCACCCAGTATAATTAGTTTTCTGCGAAAGTTCCACAAATTCATGTTCCAACGAATCAGTGCGCGAATCTTTTTGATCATCAGCACAAAAGAACGCGCCAAAACATCTCGCATTCACATCAGCTCCCATCTTCAAAAACTTGTAGGCGAGCACACAATCCTGATTGATAATCGCCTGATGCAACGGTGTCAAGCCATAAAAGTCCTCCGAAATGTGTATGTCGTTCAACAATTTCGGATAGGCTTCGAGAATCTTGAGCACAAGAACATTGTGAATTTCGGTGGCGTGAAGGAGACAACATCCGATGATCGTTTCGCCCATACTTCCGCGATCTTCGAGTTTCCACGCAATTTCTCGATACTTTGACTCGTTTCGGCCACCTTTTCCACCGCCGTCGAGCAGTTTTAGCGCTTTTTTGAGATCTCCAACATTTTCACCTTCTTGGTTGAAATCGTCCAAAACGTTCGGGCCACTTTTTCCTTTTCCTTTTTTACGCGAAAATGCGCCAAGCCTTTCGTTTCGTTCCTAGAAAAAATTGGCAATCAATTTTTGAGAGATGACGAGACGCAGAGAAAACTCCAAGGTTTGTTTTTCAAAAATATTTAAAGAAAAAAATTTCCAGGCTCATAATTTTGTGTGTGGCGTTGCCCGCACACATTTGTGTAATTCAGGATACTTTCTCTGCGTCTCTCTGCGTCTCTCTATCTATCTTTGTCTAGACATTTTTTCGAGTTGTGTGTGAGGAGAGATAGAGAGACGCAGAGAAAGAGAGAAAAATGCAAAGGAACATCTTCAAGGCCTAACAGTTTAGTTACTGAACTTGTTTTAAAAATTCGACCGAGGCTTAGGTGAAGGCTTAAAGACACCTTGTCACTCAGAAAAAAATTTCTCGTGTTCATCAAAATCTCAATATTCAAGACTTCAACTTTCGATGTGTGAAAATTTAAAAATCGAAAAAAGTAAATACTTTGTAAGGTTAAAGAAAATCAGTTTTTGAATTCGTTCTCAGGAGAAAGGCGTCCGCAAACACCGTTTGTGTGTGTGTGTGTGTGGGTACAGTAACCCACGACAATTTTTGTCCTTTTTCTCTCAAACACTAGATCAGCCAGGCGAGTTATTTTTTCACATTTTTGGGAACACAGACTCCAAACTTTTTTTGTTTGTGCATTTGTGCGTCTACTACTGTATTTCAAACAACTGAAGTGACGCGAAACTGCACACATTAACTTTGTTTTTGTTTTTTTTTTTTTGAAAGATTTTTGGTTTTTTGAGAAACATTTATCGAAAATTGAAATTTTCAAAATTAAGATTTTTATGAATTCTCTGGAAAATTTGAAACTCTGAAAAAACAGGGATAAATTCTCACTAACCTTATTCCTCAACTTGACCAACTCGGTAACCGTCACCAACTTTCCCTTTCCCTGATTATACATAAACTCTCTAACTTTAGTATCAATATACGCGTCGATAAACGAGTTGTCATTGGAAACCATCGCATACCGTAACCACGGAATCAACTCGCCTCCACCATGCATATCAACCAATCGATACATCTTCATGTCCTCTCTCAATCGACCCATCCCCACAAAATTGGTCGCCGCCTGCTCTGACGATGCTCCCGAGCCCATTTTCTGGAATTTTCTCGAAAAAATTCTAGTTTTCGCGTTATTATGGAAAAAAAAAACATCAAAAATGAGAGATTGTTTGTGTGAATAAGAAGAGGAAATTTGTATCAACTACGGTACTACAAAAAAATGGGGAAAATTATTTTTTGACATCTGCCAATTTCTATTTTTAACCAAAATATGTATACCATCATAAAAGTCTATTTCGAGCATTTCTTATCAAGGGTGTTCGTATAAAACAATGTTCAGAAGCTCAAATTTTCTCAAAATAAAAAGGAAAATGCATTTTATTCAAATTCTATTTTTCTTATTAGTTCCAGTTACTGTAGGTACAGTAGTAAATGTGGAATTTTATTTGAAGTGTAAATCGAAGCAAACTTGGTGGTATGCTTATGAAGTTTGGGAGTATGATAGTTGGTGAGTTTGGCTTGCCGCAAGGGTTCGAAATTTGAAAAAATATGAAAAAATGCAAAAAAAAACATGCTCGTGGTGAGAATTGAACCAACGACCTTGCGACTTGTATGAGCGCGCACTACCTGCTGAGCTAGCTGCCCGATGAGGAAGTCAAGAGATTTTTCAATTACTATTTCAGATGATTTCAGGACCTACAACGATATCGTAGTTGGCAAAAGCAATAAATTGACATGGGTGAACGGGGAAGCAATCTTGAGAACATCATTTGAATATGAGAAAGGTGACGGGTGGCGTGATGTAGGTTACAAAACAACGCCATTCAATTTTTTGAATTTCCGGATTTTCAGGAATTCTACGAATTTTTCTTCGAATTCACTCACAATTGTGGAAACTACACGCAAAAACATGTGAAATCGCGGATCGAGGAAAAAACGACTCGACTCTATCTCACCACAATCCCCATTGAAGCAGAGTAAAGCCAGGTTTTTTCGATGAAAACCCCAATTTTTCGTTTCAGCGAGTTCAACACAACCATTTCCACGTTTATGGATGTTTTTGGTGTTTGGAAGAAGCGGCCGAAAATGCCAAATTCGGAAACTAGTCCGTATCGGACAACGGAAAGCGATGAGAATGAATAATTTCTTTCGGTTTTCTCTGCGTCTCTCTCTCTCTCTCTCTTGCACGCAGCGCGACACGTCATTGCTATACATTGCAATGCATTGAAATGGGCGTGGCCAATGAACACACAAAACATAACTGTGTGCGTAACCCGTGGGCTGTCGGCGAAGAAAACAATCCGCGCTTTAGAGGTCATTGTTGTTCTCTCGGAGTATATTTTTCTCTGCGTCTCTCTCGATTTTCAAAACGCAAGAACGTTTTTTTTTCCGGTAAAAAAAAGTTTTCAGAAAATTTTAAAAAAAGTTTCCAGAAAATTAAATTTTTTTTCAAAAAACCGGGCCCGGTTTTTTTCAGGCCACAAAATCGGGTTGGGCCCAATTTTTAGGCTAGGCACATTTAAGTCACATTTTAAATGGCTAAAAAATGAAAATTAATTTTCGCGGCAAAAAATTTGACGTCAACATTTATTTTTTGGCGTTAAAGTTTGACGTCAAATTTTTTCCCCAAAAAGGTTACTGTAACTCGAATTTTTTCTCTCTCAAAAAAAACAAAAAATCCACGAAAAAGAATAAAAAGCAAGAAATCAATTGTGGAAACCCATTAAACATTCACATGAAAATAAGAAATAATATATTTTCTCCCAAGCCAAAAAAAGTAATCACCTGCCTTTTCGCCAGGTGCTTTATTGGATTTCAGTTTTCTTTCTCACACATAAGAAAATCGGAGAAAAATTGTAATTTTATTTATAAGTGACATGAGGAACCGTAGGAAACGCAGAAGATTTAAAAACTCAAAATATCGGATTTGGATTCGTGTCGTGGTGAGGCGCCGGCCGTTGAAGTTACTTCGACTGAAAAAATGTGAAATTCTTGGAGTTTGGGGGGGGGGCTAACAGGAAGCATACATTTTCAAGTTTTTCAAAATTTTTGGGACAAGGTACAGTACTTTTTTCTGAGCCCAAAATTCTTGGATCGAAATTCTGACATCATTTTTGTCCCAGTTTTCTAGGGTTTTTTTTCAGTCCGGCCCTAAATTTTCCTTTTTTTCACGTTCTGCTAGAAGTACAGTACTTTCCATGGCTAAAAAGTTGTTTTGGAACTTTTTTTCAACATGCTTGGGAGGAGGAAAAACTGAACATCTTCAAATTGAAAAAATTAGGGGCCCGAAAAAATCGGATCGAAAATTGTCAGGCCTTGTTTTTCTCTGACCTGTCACTATCTTGGGTTCAAGCCTAAGCCTCAGTCTAAGCCTCGGCATAATCCTCAAACCTGATAAACAAACTAACATGCTAAAATTTCTCAAAAATGCGACAATCACAACACCAAAAAAAACTATCATTATCATCATTACCCATCATCATATCATAATTGGATGGTGTAAATGAACCGGAATCGATTCGTCCGCCAATTCCACGACTCAATTCTGTCATGATAGAAGTATTGGATCAAGTTCTTTAATTTTATTCAAACAAAAAATAAGCAAAAAACAAGGTTTATTCAATAAACTCACCTTTTTGACCACCTTCGGCTAGCCATTTGTAGTATTTGCGAGTTTTTGAAATGACACCAAGAGCCCAAAAATGGCTCAACATGAGGATGACATCGAAAAAGTGCCAGATAAATGAGATAATGTCCGAATTGGTTCCAACTGCTTCTGAAAAAAAGAAATTTTTGGAAAATCCCCAAAAAAAGGGGGACATTTCGAAATTTTTTTCGCTGTTTTTCAATAAATGTATGTGCCGACATGTCGCGACATCTCACGGGTTTCGGGAGACAGTCGGTTTTCTCTTCACAGCTAATACTTATTGTCCAAATTTGAATGAGGCACACGCGCTCTATGGATAATCTGGTGTTTACTCGTTTCAGAAGAGATTTTCAGAGATTTCTTATATCAGAGAATGATTCTAGGTGTTTGAAAAGTCTTTCATAGTTTCAGCTATTTTGCATGGTAGTTTTTCACACAAAATTGTCCCGAAACCCGTGAGATGTCGCGACATGAAAATTTATTAAAAACAGCAGAAAAAACTGCTTCATGTTTTCAAAAATTTCATGCGCTTTCAAAATGTCCCGGATCCAAAAAACAGGCCTCACCGATAACTAGATCTTTGTAGAAAATATTGATGAAGAAAAAGTAGCCGCCCAAAAAGAGCAAATAGAAAATCGTGGAAACCACATACAAGTAGAATATCACAAGCATATGCGAGTTTTTCTTGAAGATTTGATAAATAGTAAAAATACACGTGGCAATGCCAATCAGAGCAATGTAGAGAGAAATTGGCGGAAGACGTAGAACGCCGATGAAAATGTTATAGAGCACAAAATAGCCGACGACGAGGCGAATTGCGATCTAGAAAATATGGAATGGAAGGGGTTACAAAAACCGTGGCCTAGTTTTTTCGCGAAAAGTGATATTAAATTCAGATTCTCCATGAAATTACGGTTCTTTTGACACCCCACATGACGGGGTTACTGTAGCGTTGAACGTTTTCGTGGCAAGACCTATTTTTCAGAAAAAATTTAGAACCGGGGCATGTTTATACTCGAAATTTGGAGGAGATTCCGAATTATTAATTGAAAATGGTAAATTTTCAGTTCAGTCTGGAACCACCTACCGAAACGTGTAGCCAACCAAAAAGACATCGATGATGTCGATCACTTATCGTGTCCATTTTATCATTCTTCCCAGAGATGGCTGAAATCCAAAAACTTGGATATTTCGAAGCAACAAATACTTACTAGAAACTTCGAGCAACATTTCGAGCAACAAAAAAAACACAATTTTATATTTTTAGGAGTTGGAGAGATGATTAATAGGGGAAATAAACAAGATGCAAGCAACAAAAATAAAGTCATAAATTAAATACAGCAGAAAAAACTTCTGGGAAAATGAATAAGCGAAAATAGGGGGCTGGAAATGATTTTAGAAAAAAGTGAGAAGAAGAAGAAGAAGAAGAAGAAGAAGAAGAAGAAGAAGAAGAAGAAGAAGAAGAAGAAGAAGAAGATCAAGGGATAATCTGTAGCGATTAGAAACCATAACAAGTCTAGCGAGTTTGAAAACCCATTTTTTGCAAATAAAAAACCTCGATCTTTCGAAAAAACGAAATTTCATTCTTTATTTTTTATCGTTTTTCAGAGGTCAAGCCTAAGACTAAATCGTTAATTTTCCATGGAGCATAGTCGAAAATTTTTCTGGCTATTTTTTAACGTCGAAACTAGCTGCGTACCTCAAATTTGAATTGAGTTATGCAATTTCGAAGACACCCTACTTTTGAGATTTTTTGGTCAATTTTTAAAATTCGGCAAGTTTGACTGCGCTGTAAAAATTTTTGAGAACCTTAATCAAGAATCAAAAAAACAAGACAACCAGGAGAATTTCTCTGGCTATTTTTTCACGTCGAAACCAGGTTCGTATCTTGATCCTGAATTGAGTTATGCGTTCCCTACGATACTCTACTTTTTGAGGTTTTTGGCTTTTTTTTTTGATTATGAGTTGTGCGCCCAATTCATTTTGCGATAGCTATATTTTGACAATTCAGAAATTTTTAAAAACTTTTTTTGTGCTAAAATAACCCAAAAAAATGCGCGGTCTGGAAGCCTAACAACAACAATGATAAAAATTAAGTTTTTCACAGTTTCAATTTTCAAAATTTGTCAAGTTTGACTACACCGTATAATTTTTTGAGAACCTCAATCAAAAATCGAAAAACAAGAAAACAAGGAGAATTTTTCTCGCTATCTTTTAACGTCGAAACCAGGTTCGTATCTTAATCCTGAATTGAGTTATGCGTTCCCAAAGACATCCTACTTTTTGAGCCTTCAAAACGGGTTTTTTTCTAAAACAAAAAACGAGGAAATTTTCCATTATGCCATCCAAAAAAAAAGCAAAAAAAAAGACAAAAAATCTATGTATGTTTCTTCATTAAAGAAAGGAGCAACAAGAGAAAAATGAGGTGCCTCAATGAATAATTCAAATGAGGCCGGATATACTCTCTATCCATCTATTTATTCTATTTTTGTGGGGTTTTTCGCGCGCCAATTAAACCGCCAAAAATGGGGCGAAAAAGGTCAGACAGCTATTCATCAACAACAAAAAAAACATACATGTTTTGAGAAAAACATCACGCTTTCTCATGGCTCCCCATAGGTCCACAAATAAATGTTTTGTTGATTTTCTGGTCTTCTAGTAAATTCCAATTAGTTCGGGAGCGGGGAAGTTTGAATTTTGACAACAAAAAGTGCAGATTTTCACAAAATCTCTAATAAGAACGAAAGAGAGAGAGAGAGAGAGAGAGAGAGAGAGAGAGAGAGAGAGACGCAGACTTTGCCACGTATTTCTCATCTTTCTCTGCGTCTCTTTTATTATTTTTGGCGACAAAATATTGTTTTTGATTAATGTTTTCTTGTTTTTTATTTAGAGACGTGTGAAAATCAGCTGTGAAGGTTTTTTGCTATTTAGATCAGACCAAGTTTTTGTGGCCAAAGAAATATGATTGAGAAATGAGAGACTCAGAGAAAAAACTTCAAAAAAGTTTTTGGATCGAAAATTTATACTGGAAGACGAAGAAAACAAAAAACAAAAAATTATTATAATTTTGTGTTTTAATTAGGTGAAAAAAATTTACGTCATTTTTTCTGAAAAAAAATTTTTTTTTTTTTGGTAAAAGCTAGCGAAGAAAGTTCATTCATTTCCTTTTTTCCGAGAAAAACCCCAAATATTGTTCTTCGCAAGGAGGGTGCAGAGAAAAGCGGATAACCCTATGAACTTTTATTCCTAAGCTATTTACTAGAAAAACAAGAATGTCGTAAAAGTTAATGGGATGTCATCAAGAGAGGCAAACAAAAAAAAACAAATTGGCCCCAAGTGGGAATTGAACTCGGATCGTGTGCGTGATGACAGAACAACTAACCGGTTATACTATCTTGACATGTTAACCAAGGAAAAGAATTGGGTTGAGTATTTCGTTGGAAAAAAAGGATGTTTTGCGATTGACAAAATAGTTGGCTAAAAATAAATTGAGACAGGAAAAAAAGTATATCTTCTCTCTAAATGAAACAGTTGTTGTTGAGCGAATGTTTGAGAAATCGCCTCGGGGTAGATTTCTTTTTTTTTCGTCTTTAAATTTTCGAAATAAATACACTGAAAACGTTTATAGCTGACTCAAATCCCACCGGATCAGTGTGTGTGTGTTTTTTTTTACTTCAGAGAGCAACTTATTTTCAAAAACATCCCTGGTTTTCTTTTTCCTTGTTTATCCTGGTTCGACCTTGAGGTCAATACAACACCTGACTCAAATAAAAATAGAGGTGAACTCTTATACTCGAAAATAATGAGTTTTTTAGCTCTAAAAATTTGATTTGCTTGGCAAAAAAAGGGAGAGAAAACATGAACAGCCCAATGTAATTATATTTTTTTTTGGCGGCTGAAAAATATTGTATTATATTCTTATTATTTCCTAGGAACATACATACATGCCAATTTTGTTGCGATGAAAACAAAAAACACAAAAAGATACTGTTTAAAAGGTACACACAGACTGCGCAACGTTGGGTCTTGTCGAGAAACAAAAAACTTTTTTTTTTCAATTTTTTTCCTGAACGAAATAGTATTAAAAATGAGAGAATTAAAGAAAAATGGAATTCTGAAAGATAGTAACTAGTGAAAAAGAAAATATCAAAAATGTGAAGCCTTTGCAAGTAGCACAACAACTTTTGACATGTTGTAAATATGATTCTTATTTTGGTCACGTATAATTTCTCAGATTTTTTTCACGTGAAAATTTGAAAAAAAAACTTGACCTTGAAAAGTAAAAAAGTTCCAGAAAACCTATTTCCAACTCGAACAGCTGTTTTTTCTCCCAAAAATAATGATTTTTGTCAACAAAATTTATCCAAATACACTGATACATTTCGGTATTTTCCGCAACAATTTGTCATTTCTTGCGCATAATCCACATGATTTGACGATGTCCAAATCTTTGTGAAACACGATTGTGTTGTTGAATTTGACGAGATGAAAAGAGACCAGATAGAATGCCACGTGGAATGACACATTATCCAAGTTCCAAGAAGCACAATTGCCAAATCCGCGGCGAAGCGAAGTTTTTGAATTCTGAAAAACAATCTTTATTCCCGCGCGTTGACACAAAGCGCGGCGTCTTATATGATATCTCATGTACCGACATCTCACTGGTTACGTTACGCGCCGTTTCTCTCGTTTAAGTGGGCGGAGCTACACAGTTTTTGAGTCAGAAAATACCTTTTCAACTCAAAATTTGTTTCGAGACCCTGCGCGAAGATTGGTGGAAGTATCAGGACGAGCAGGGACAGCGTGCCACCGCCAACAAGACTGACAAAAATGCCAAAACTTGGCACCGCGCCAGCAACAATGATAATCGTCCAAAACACCACTGAACGAACCAGAAATCGACCAATGCCAAATTCTAAAATTCGACAAGTGAGCATGTGCGCTCTAATGAGAAAGAAACCTTGTTTAACGCTGAAAAAATGCTCAGCGGCTTGGAGAAGTGGGTTGACAATGATGAGAATTGAGAAGAAAACATGAGCGGCGATGAGAATTGAAATAGAACTTCTCAACCAGTCTGTTTGAATTGAGGAGATTATCGAGTCGCCTAAACTGTTTCCATAGGTCAAGTAGCCTAGGATTGAGACAGGTGTATACACCAAAAATAAACCTGAAAACACAATTTTTTGATTTTCAAAAAATGGCGAGTTACCTAGATAACTAATCAGAAAAGTTTTTCGAAAATCACCCGGTGATTTCATGTCATGTATGATTGTTGGCAGACATGGATGACCACCATAGGCAAAGAGAATTGTAGCTATGCTACTTGAGAAGGAGGATGTGTCTAATGTTGGGTATTCTGCTGCCTGTGAGGAATAGTTGAGAGTTTTGAGAATTTTGCGCCTAATTTTTCGAGTCGGGTTTTTAGTCCGAAAACTTTTGGGTCAAATTGTTCACTTATATTTTTATGTCAGAATTTTCTTCAGAAATTCTTTGGAGCACAATTTTTCTCTGGAAAGTTTCAGACCAGAAGTTTTTCTTCCAGATTTTCGGGTCAGATAATTTTTAGGAACATGTTGAATTTTTGTCTGGAAACTTTCGGGCCAAAATTTTTCTGCGAATATTTTTGGGTCAAAATATTCACCTCATTAGGGTGAGATTTAGAAGAAAATTTCAGGCCAAAAATTTTTTTCAGAAATTTTTGGATCACAATTTTTTCTGAAAATTTTTCTTTTAAGTTTTTTGGGTCCAAATTTTTCTGCCCTCAAAACCAAAAATGTTATTTTGAAACTTTCTACCCTTTTTTCAGATATTTTTGGGTCAAATTTTTGATTTGAATATTTTTGTGCCAAAACATTCCAAAATTCTCGGGCCAGATTTTGTTCACATTTTCGGAACACTGAAATCACCTTCTGACACGTGTCAAAATCCTCAAAATACCCAAAAACAATCATAACAACCGCAACAATTGTTGAACCTGCGGCGACAATAGACACTTGCCTGAAACAAAAAATCCCATTTTTTCCTCAACTCAAACCGACCAGAAATGCATGGGACTTTTCAGCATGATACAAGGCCACAACACCAGTCCGACAACTGTCAACATCCAACAAATCGACGTGCTAAACACTTCTGCCAACGTTTTGGCGGCTAGCAGCGAGAAAACTGCGCCGCCCCCAAAAGTTGACACATTTATAATGATCCCCGTGAATGTGGCCATTTTCGGGCCGACTGATCTGGCAGCCATTTGCGGGTAGGGGTTTCGACAGTGCTCGTTGTACTCATCAGGCCATTGAGTCTTCATTATTTGCCAAATTTTGCCGAGTTGACATGCCGTGTAGAAAGTGATTAGGCACATTGCAACAAGGCATATTGCTCCGGGTATTAAACCTGGAAACTCAACTTATTTCGAAATTGCGAGAAAAAACAAAAAAGAATTGCGTGCGCCGGGATCGAACTCACGTGAGCAAAACAACCTCTCGATTAGAAAGCGCGGGCTTAACCTGCTGCGCTACACGAGCAGACATCAAGATGTGTGTGGACTACATTTATCAACAACCTCACCTAGCTTCAAAATCGCGTGTGGAAGCGCGACAAGACCCGAACCAGCAGTTTCGCCGAATGTAAAAATCACCGCAATCCACCAGGAATATCCCGATATTGTCGTCATTTAGGTATAATAAATATGAAACAGTGAAATTTATTCAACAGCGAAAAAAAAACAAAGTGTGAAAAAATGTTGTCATATGACATAGTTCTATCATCATATCATCTGCGAATCGATTTTTATAGCTATTTAGATTGCGCGGATCATGAATATTTCTTTAGCAAAGGAAAAAAAAAACAAACTTTTCTTGACCTATTTTTGTGCACTTTCAAGGAACATGAAAACACTCAAAAACCGGAATATTTTTTCAAACAAAAAAATATTTAAAGTTGAGAAAAAAGTACAGTAGTCAGTCATGTTGTTGTTATCAATTTGTTGCCTGGTTGGTGCAGTTTTTGGGATTGAGACAAAACTTGAAAAATATGCAAAATCATTGTCACCGGAAACGATAATTGAAAGAGATCATGTGTGAGTTTTTGGGAATTTTTCAAAAAAAGAAAAAAAAAGTTTTCTTCAAAGTTTTTCACCGCCCTGTCCGAAAAAAAGGGAAGAACGTGACTTGTCTCTGATTATGACAAAAAATTTGTTTTCGCCGAATTGTCTTTCAACCTGTTTTTTCTTGTCAGTTCTCGAAAATACCCAAAATTCCGGATGGAAGTGACGATGACGTTTGGAATGAATGAGGAGACGATTCGCTTCATCGAGGCTGTCATTGAGAATCATTTTAGCGGCAATATACGTGACTCGAAAGGCGTCAAAGAGATGACAGAGGTAGTTATTAAAAGGGATATTGTCTTCAATTGAAAGTGTAGCCCGCTGGTTCAGTCGGTTAGGCTTGTGCGTGTCGGGTGAAGCTATGCAGGTTCGACCCTCGACGCCGTCAATTTTTTTAAATTTTTCCGCCGCTTCATAAAATAACATTTCAGATTGTCGAAATAATGTTGGGTGGTTATTGGGCCGTCTACTTTTTCGACGATCCCTTCATGTTTGCCACCACCGCTTTTCGTCGATCCGTCTCATTTGTTGTTCTTGATGTGAATGGTATGGGAATCGCAGTTGTCAAGGAATTTCCCTAACATTTTTTTTTGAATCGTTAACAAAGTTTATCATATGAGAAGAAGCTACAGTATGTGTGTCAACTGATAAGAAATCTTTAAAGAGTATTGAAAATGAACAAGAAAGGGAGAAAACTTGATAAAAAAGTCGGTTTTTGTGTTTTGGTTGTGTGAGTGAGAAAATTGTGCGGATTATTTTTGAGGTATGAAGGTGTAGCGGAGGTGTATACACTCGAGGAGAAAAAAAAAGGTTTTGGGGCTTGACAAAATGTTCTGCGAAAAAGTTTCGCCCAATTAGGCCAGTTTTCTTGGTCCGATATTTTCAAGCTGATTTTTTGATCAGATTTTTTTGGGGTCTAGTTATTGGGTCAGGCCCGATTTTTCGGTCCCATTTCCGGGCCCGATGTTTTGATCCGATTTCTTCAGGCCTGTTTCTCGGTTCTGATTTAGTAAGCCTCATTTTCGAGTCTAGTTATTGAGTCAGGCCCGATTTATCAGGACCGATTTTCTGGGCCAATTCAGTAGGTCCGATGTTTAGGTCCGAAATTTTTTGATCCGATTTCTTCGGGCCTGTTTCTTGGGTCAGATTCAGTTGACCCGATATTTTCAAGCTGATTTTTTGGTCCGATTTTTTTGGGTCTAGTTATTGAGTCAGGCCCGATGTTTAGGTTCGTTTTGGCCCGATTTTTCGGGTCTAGTTTTTGGGTCAGATTCAGTTGGCCCGATTTTTGGCTTCGATGTTTTTGGGACCGGATTTTTCTCTTGATTTCATCGGAAGTTCAGTAGCATTTTTCTTCTACACAATCTTTTTCATAATTTTTTTTTCAGAAGAAAAAACCGGAAAAATTAAATTTCTTTTTGCAATTCGATAATGTTTTTAATATTCCACTGAGAGCTCATCTGATCCGTCTCAAAAAGCTCAAAAAAGCTGACCCTATTCCAAAAAAAAAGAAACATTTTATTGTTTTTCTCCATTCTCCTTCTCCTTCTTCTTATCCGCACAATAATAACTTTCCGGAAATGCAAAACCGTTATATTTATAAAATTCTTCCGCCTCCTTCTCATTGTTACTGAAAACCAAATCGAAATTGTCATCGCGAACGTACAAATGAACAACAATTCCCAGACATGAGAATATTACTGTAGTAGTGTGCAAAAATACAGTAATCTTGACTTCTAGTACTCACTGTAAACAACGCCTCCAACCAGCAAAACGTTTGTGACCTCCGGATCCAGATGGAATGGCTCAAAAGATTCTAGCGACATTTTTTGTCGAAATGATTTTTTCTCTAAAACTTTCGTCGTTTTTGGGGTGTCACGTTCTTCAAAAAAAAAAAAAAAAAAAAAAAAAAGATTTCGGCAGAGGGGAGCTCTTGACAACAATGTGTCTAGGGTTGGGTCCCTAGGAAACTTTGTGTCTACGGTTCGGTCACTAGTAAACATTGTGTCTAGAGTTCGGTCACTAGAAAACTTTCCCGCCGATCAGAGCAGGCCTCAAGGCCCTCCAAGAGAGCCCCCCGGCTAGTCCAAAGAGGTCTCCTTTCATCTTTTTCAAAAAAACACATTTTCTGCAGACCACCTCCAATTTGTGTAACAATTGTGTGCTGGCTATAGTTTTTTTTTGGGTCCAAAAACTTTCGATTTTTTTGCTTATCAATTTTTCGTTGTTTTTTGTTGTTTGACTAAAGAAGAATACATTTTGGGTGTGAGGCTTAGGCTTAAAATCTGAAATGTCAGTTTTTCAGGATTTTTTTGTTTCTGGCTCTTTTGCCAATGACATTTTTAGGAAATTCAAAAAACGTTGTATTGTTAGTGAAAATATGGTCGGGGCTAACACCTCATAGACGAAAAAAAGAAGAAAAAACAGCGACGGCCTAGGAACCGAACAAACACGACGGCGTGTAACTAGTCATGGCCTAGTGGTTAGCACGTTTGTCTCACATGCACAAGTCCAGAGTTCAATCCCCACTCTCGACTACACTTTTTTTTCTTTTCATCGTCATAATTTTAAGACTATTATCTTTTCATCATGAGACTGTTTGTTTATCAAGAAACAAAGCTGTCTCTTTGAAAGCTTAAAAGTGTTAAAAGTTGAGAGAAAAAAATTGAATATTGGTGTTGTGTTATCAGCTGACACAACAATCAATTGATAGTGAGTATTTCATAGTTTTTTTCCTCGTTTCAATTCAAATCGAGATGAAAATGAAAAAATACGAGGCGATTGAGGTAAGCAACACAACGCTTTTTGTTTTTTTGGCTGAAAATTAGTTTGTTTTCATCGAATGTGACATCATTTTCAGCGAATACATATTTCAACAACAAAAACGACAAAAAAATACAAAGATTATTTTTGTCGAGAACAAAATTGACCTTTTGTCCATGAGAAAATTCTGAACTGAACCGGTTTTTCTGTAGATAATTTTCAATTTATCTGTTATATTTTTCGTTTGTGTCAAGTTTGTAAAAATCTGCAAAACTTCTGTTGATTTTTTCAGCCCAAAAAAATATTTTTTCTGAGTTTCAGCCCGGCCCGATGTCAGAAAATTTGTCAATTTTTCATTTATTTTTAATTACATTTTTTTGGAGACGTCTAGACACCTCATCCTCAAAATCTCATCCTCAAACTTTTTCCCCCAAAAAAATTCTCATTTTTTTGCCAGCAACTGTATATATAATACTGTTTTCCCATCCCATCAGCACAAAAATAACTTCATTTCCATATTTTTGTCTCTATACATGTTGTGAGAAAAAAGATTATCATCCACATCATCATCATCATCATATTTTATGTATGAGAGCAGGAGAAAAAACAACAGATTAGTTTTTCTCTGATTTCTGAACATGTAAATGTGCTCCATTGATAATTTATGCAAAATTTGCGGTCAAAATTCAAAACATCATTGTTGGGGATTTTTTCGAAAAAAAAATAAGATTTTTGATGTAAAACATTTTTGATAAGATAAAACAGAATAGTTTGAAAAATGTCTTACTGTAGATTTGTCATCAAAACCATCATAACTTTTTTTGAAAAATTTTTTGAAGGTACTGTAGATCAAATTTGGACTATCGGGCCTTCTGAATCGGGCCAGGACCCAAACATGCCCTGATCTGAATCGGGTCTGTTAAAAAATCGGTCCACAAAATCGAAAAGGGCGAATATTTTTCTGAAACTAACCTAGGTTCCTAAACCGCGTGAAGTTATCATGATATTAATATCGAAGAAAAAATGTTTTTCCTCACCATTTCAATAAATGGGTGTACCGACATCTCACGGGATGCGCCATACAGTAAGACAGGCAAACTTTTCGTTTTTTTTTTGTTGAGATAATAGCTGAATCAGGCCATAACAATTTGATGTTCGTCAAAATTCGCTTTGTTTGGTCTCTTCGTAGGCTAAGCCCGAATTTGCCGAAATTTAGAAAGAGTTTTTTTTCGAACACAACCCCAAATTGAGCAGTCTTGCCCTTCGGCCAGCCTGCACACAAGCCAAAGCCCCAAAAATCTCACCCCTGTCTAAAATTATGAATCCTATCCATGACGACAAGAAAAAAACATCAGTATTTTTTTTGTTCGCCTGTCACATATATTATTTCGTCCTCGTCGTCGTCGTGGCCACTATTACTATTATTTGCATTTGTCTTCTCCTCATCGCTAGCTCCTCTCCCTGGTGCCGCGCCCTTTCTCACCCTCTGGTCTTTGTCCACTCTCTCTCTCTCTATCTCTCGGTCTTCATCACTTTGTCTCTTTGGTCATCTCCTCTTCGTTATTATGCTCTCTCTCTCTCTCTCTTCTATACATACACAATGTTGTGGCGAGTGCGAGTTGCACTCAACACGAGAGGAGCTATTTTTTAGGCCCCCACCCGATATATTTTTTTGGTTTTTCTGTGTCTCGTTTTTTTGTGGTTACTGTATGGTTTATTGCGTTTCCCAGGGATAACGGTGTGGGAAAAAATTGATAGTTTTCGAAAAAAAATGTTATTTTTATTTATGGTTTTTTTCGATTTTAAATTGAGGCTTAGGCGAAGCTAAATGTTTTGTTTCGAAATTTTTAGGCCAAACATTTTATGAAAATCATGACCTGAAATTTCTCGGAAAATAAAATCCTATGGGGCCAATAATTTTTCAAAAAATTTGTTCTGCAGATTTTTGGGAAGATTTCGAAATAAAATTTCAGACAAACTCGGGTTACTGTACTTTTTAGCTATTTTGGTGGCTCAAGAAAGTTTCGAAATTTTTCAGAAAAAAAACTTTAGGCCATTTATATTCGATTAGAAAAAATTTGCGGAAACTTATTTTGGACCAAAAATTTTACACCAGCCTTTTTCTGAATTTTTTAGGGCCTCAAAATTCAGCAGATTTTGGGTACAAAAAAATAAAATCGAAATAAAATTTCAGTCAAACTCGGGTTACTGTACTTTCTAGCATTTTTCTTTGGGAATTAAGATTCCTAAAATTTTGCTGAAAAAAATTTCGGACCAAAATTTTATAGGCCAGTACATAAATAACATTTTAGACATACTCGGGTTACTGTACTTTTTAACAATTTTTTGACTAAAAAATAAAAAAAATATTCTGGTCAATTTTTTTTTCGAAAAATCTAGCCTCGAAACTTCCTACAGTAACCTCGAAACACGTCACAAAAACTCGAGAAACCCTTTTTTTTTTCAACACCTCCAACTTTTTCTATTTTTAGACTTTTCTCTCTTTCTTTCTCCTTGTTGTTGTTGTTAAATGTGATTAGAATTTCCCGAAAAAAATATCGTGGGCGTTTTTTTTTTGCTTTCCTAAACTGTAACGGAAATGGGCGGAGCTCGACACATTTGCGGCCAAACAGTTCTCCATTTTCTTTTTTCAAATCACAGCGCGCCCGTTTTTTTCGGTTGGTGATGAGTCACAAGACCACGCCCACATTTGTGTGCCGCGCGCGCGTGTGTCATGAAAAAAAAACCATGGATACAATGTTAGATGTGTAATTATGTAGAATTGTTTTCATTTTTTCTTTTTTGAAAGAAGAAATTGATGTTTTCAGAATAAGCCGATTCGTATGGGCCCTGGCGGCTCGAGCCGTCCAACACGAACGCTCAATGCAGCGAGTTCCAATGGAAATGAGGTGGATTTTGAGATTCTCGCATATCGGACCACCACTTTTCGAACGGTTAGTTTTGTTCGCCTATTCATTTTCTGAAAATATTTGAGAGAAAATTTACACACTAGAAAATGTGGCGTGCTAGTTCAACAGGTTAGCCGATTGTTTTTAGAGTGAGAGGTCGAAGGTTCGATTCCCCACGTGGCAAATCTTTTTTTATTTTTTTCTATTTTCCACCAAAAAAGTTCGCGTGTAATTTTTAGTGGATACTGTAGATTTCGTTTTATTTAAAAAAGAGCGTAATTTGAAACCAACACCGGAAATGGATACATGTTCGATAATCTTTTCGAGATTTTTATTTTTTGAGTGCAAATGGATTTCATTCAATGTTTGAACTTTAGTTAACCAAAGTGAGAATTGGTTGAGACAAAAATTGAGAAGCTCTGAAATTTTCACAGATTTCGGTATTTCTCGAAAAATCAATTTTAGGCCAGGTTTCTGGGGCCCGATTTTCGGGTCAGCGGGAATTTTTTTTAATTTTATAGAGATTTTTGAACTAGTCTTTGGCCTATTTTTCCAGATCAGACACAGTTTCGTGGGCGTGGCCTAAACCGAAGAAACATAATTTAGAAATGAGAGAATTAGAGAAAAGGTCACGAAAAGCATTTCAAAATTTCGGAAAATTAAAAAAATAATCGAACAGGGCCAAATTTTTAACAGGAGAAAATTTTCAGTCCAATTTTCACCGAGACCTTAAATCAGACTCAAAATTTCATAAAAAAATATAGAAAAATCTGGAACAGAGAAGTTTTAAAAACCTTCCAACACCTAGATTTTATGACATCTCAACAAATTTGTGTACCGACATCGCACGGGATGCCCCGCGCGGCAAGACAAACACACATTTTTTGCAGATTTTCTTCTATATTTTTTCATTTGCCACGTGTGGTTTATTCCGATTGGTTCTTCACTGGTTCCCAAAACTGTTCATCGAAGTTCGCGGCAAACGATGTTGTGTGGAAAATGCGAACCTTGTGCTCGTAATGTGAGTTGTTCTCACCCCAGTGTATCTAGAAAATATTGATTTCTTCAGTGACAGCCACGAACGCGCCGAAATTTGTCGAATCCACCATCGCGACACACGCCAAAGCACCGAACACACAATCATCGCCAACACCGATGGTTCGATTCTCGAACTCGACGAGTTGCGATGGTTCAAATTCCGCAAACTGCACTACACGTGGATCGACGGCGAATGGACGACGGCGTCGCGTGCCTATTCGCAAGTGACGCCCGAGAGTTTGGCGCGAACGACGACGCGCGGGTTGACGGAAGAGGATGTGACGTTGCGGAGAACGTATTTTGGGCAAAATGTGATGACGGCCGAGTTGACGCCAGTGTTGCAGATTGTTCTCAAAGAAATTCTCACGCCATTCTATCTTTTTCAAGTTTTCAGGTTAGTTCAATATTCGCTGAAAACCTCCCAAATATCAACCAAGCTTTTGGCTAGATCATAGTTTTCCCCTTTGAAGATAAGGCGCGCTTCTTATATGGTATCTCGTGTACCGACATCTCCCTGGTTACGATGCGCGCGGTATCTCTTGTTTGAGTGGGCGGAGCTAATCAGTTTGAAAATTATATGACTGTTTTCTAGCCAGTTTTTTATCCTTTTTTCAACTTTTCCTAGCCTAAAATGAAAAAGAGGTTATTTTTGAGAAAGAAGATTTTGAGCACGAATCGGCGAGCACCCAAAATATAAGCAAAAATACGATTTTGTCGAACTTTGACGACTTGTAACTTTTTTTTCCGATTTTTTGCTATATTTTGAGTGCGCTTTTTTTTAAACCGCAAACTAATTCTGTTTTCCCTTCAGCGTCACTGTGTGGTACATCGACGACTATGTTTGGTACGCAACACTGATCATCGTCATGACATCCTACTCGATCATCATCACCCTTCAACAAACTCGCCAACAAGAGAAACGCATCCGCTCAATGGTCGTCGAACACGACGAGGTACAAGTGTTGCGCGACGACGGAAAACTGCGCAAAATCGACAGCGGCGACGTAGTTCCCGGCGATCTGCTCATCATCCCGCCGCAAGGATGTATGCTCTATTGCGATTGTGTTCTGCTCAACGGTAGTACGATTGTCAACGAGTCGATGCTGACCGGCGAATCGATACCGATCACAAAAACAGCGATATCAGATGACGGTCATGACAAGTGGTTCTCAATGGATAAACATTCCAAAAACGTGCTGTTTAACGGGACGAGAGTTCTTCAAACCAAATATTTCAAAGGTCAACATGTTCGAGCGTTGGTGATTCGAACGGCCTATTCGACAACTAAGGGGCAACTGGTCAGATCGATAATGTATCCAAAGCCAGCTGACTTCAAGTTTCTTACACAGCTCATGAAATTCGTCGCAGTTTTATCGATCGTCGCGCTACTAGGTTTTGTCTACACCGCAATAGTATTGCTGATCAACAAGGTGTCGATCACCAAAGTGTTGATCCGCGCCCTCGACCTTGTCACAATCACAGTCCCTCCTGCACTCCCTGCCGTTATGTCAATCGGAATCTTCTATGCGCAACGTCGCCTGCGCGAGCAGAACATCTACTGTATCTCGCCGACGACAATCAATACGTGTGGTGCAATCGACGTGGTATGCTTCGACAAAACGGGTACGCTTACCGAAGATGGGTTGGATTTCAATTCGGTGAGATGTGTCGATGCGAACAATGAAAACTTGCTCGAACCGATGCGCGATGTTTCGAGGTGTCCGAAGATGCGCAAAGCCATGGCGGTGTGTCATTCGGTGTCGAATATTCATCACGAGCTACACGGCGATCCGCTCGACGTGATTCTCTTCGAACAAACCGGCTACACGCTCGAAGATGTTGACGACGACGATGACGCCAGTTGCGACACTGACATCAACTCGATTCAGCCGATTCGTGTCCGACCGTCAGTTGACAACCCCGACCAGACCGACATGTCGATTTTGAAACAATTCATCTTCAGGTGATCGAAACTTCTTGATCTTTCGAAATGTTTCTATTTTCAGCTCGGCTCTTCAACGCATGTCAGTGCTTGTCGCCGGGCCATCTACAACATCTCCTCATTTGGTTTATTGTAAAGGCTCGCCTGAAATGATTGTGTCGTTGTGCAAACCGGACACTGTTCCCAAAGATTTTCATGTGAGCTATTTTTCTTGTTGTGGAAATTTTGGGGGCCCCTTTTTTTGTCTCGCCAAACCATGAATGATAGACGAGCCTCTTATATGGTATCTCGTGTACCGACATCTCACAGGTTACGATGCGCGCGGTATTTCTAGATTGAGTGGGCGGAGCTAAACAGTTTTTCAGCCAGAAACCGGCTATTTTTTTCATAAAATTTCAAAAAATCTTCAGGACATTGTCGAAGAATATACTCAACACGGTTATCGATTGATTGCTGTTGCTGAAAAGACAATCGACAATGTAAATGTGTCAAAAATCACTCGAACATCTGTTGAATGTGACCTGACGCTAATTGGCTTTGTAGCACTGGAAAATCGATTAAAACCAGTTACAAAAGAGGTCATTGAGAATTTGAATGAGTGAGTTATTGGCAATTTTCTATGTTCATAAGCGACCTTTGTTTGCAGGGCGAACATTCGATCAATAATGGTGACAGGTGACAATTTGCTGACAGCCCTGTCGGTGGCTCGCGAATGCTCAATTATTCGCGAAGATCGCAAAGCCTATCTCATTGAACATCATCATGACGAGAAAGATGTTCGCGGTCGACCGCTGATGACGTTGCGACACAGCGAAGCGAATCATTCCAAAAACATCAAGTGTAGCGATCTGAGTAAACTAACATCGCGCGATTGTCAGTTCGCCATCTCCGGTCCGACGTTCGCCGTCATCTGTCACGAATATCCCGAACTGCTCGATCAACTCGTGTGCGTGTGCAACGTGTTCGCGCGAATGTCGCCCGATCAGAAGCAGCTGCTCGTCGAACATCTACAAACTGTCGACGCGACTGTCGCCATGTGTGGCGACGGCGCCAACGATTGTGCGGCGTTGAAGGCCGCCCATGCGGGTATTTCGTTGTCGGATGCGGAGGCGAGTATTGCGGCGCCGTTTACGTCGAAAATCGCCGATATTCGTTGCGTTCTGACGATGATTCGAGAAGGACGGGCGGCATTGGTCACTTCGTTTTCTGGTGGGTTTTGGGAGATTTAAAAAAAAGGCTCCCAGGCATTTCGAAACCGCGACATTTCTAAAACGCGACAATTCGAAACCGCGACATTTCGAAACCGCGACATTTTGTAACCGCGACATTTCGAAACCGCGACATTTTGTAACCGCGACATTTCGAAACCGCGAAACTTTGAAAACGCGACTCATCGAAAACACGACACTTCGAAACCGCGACTCATCGAAAACGCGACATTTCGAAATCGCGACACTTTGTGCGTTCACTCTTTGTCGGTTTCAGAGTATTTTTTCACACACCGTGATTTTTGTAAAACAAATCTAAAAAAAATCAAATATTGACATGAAATTCAATTTTTCTCCAAAACTCAAAACTAAAAAATGTTTGCAGCATTCCTGTGTATGGCTGGTTACTCTCTCACTCAATTCATATCAATCCTTCTTCTCTATCTCAACGCAACAAGCTACTCTCAAATGCAATTCCTCTTCATCGACATGCCCATCGTAACACTTCTCGCGTGGCTCTCCTCCCGTGCCAGCGCACACAAATCACTCGCCCCAAAAGCGCCACCAACCAGTATTCTATCGGTGACGAGTATGGTTTCGCTGTTCGGTCAGTTGGCCATCGGCGGATTTGCACAAATCGTCGTCTTCTGCCTGATCACACTTCAACCCTGGTTCGTTCCGCACAATGGTAATCATAACGGCGGTGATGATAATGAGGAGGATCGACGAAGTATGCAGGGAACGGCGATCTTCTACGTATCAATGTTTCACTATATCATTCTCTATTTTGTCTTTGCCAAAGGTCCGCCGTATCGAGGAAGTGTTTTGTCGAACAAACCGTTCGCTATCGCAATTATGGTTGTTACATCGCTCTGTGTTTGGATTGTTACGTGGGATTATACAGTGTTTCACGAGTTTTTGGGTTGTGTCTCGATACCGAGAGACTTTAGATTGATTATTCTGACAATCGCTGCAATAACCGCTCTGATTTCTCTCATCTTTGATCATTCTTTGGATAAAATATCTGCACATATTAGTGAAATGTGAGTTTGAAAGAAAAAATTTGAAAAAAATATATATATACTCCGGAAGAACTACACACGTTTACTGGAGCGCACTTGCTCACTTGACGTGTGTAGTTCTCTCGAAATACATTTATTTTATTTTTTTTTGCAGACTTCGTCAACGTCGGAAGAGGAGTTAAAATATGGAATTTCAAATAATAATTTTATTGTTCTAATACTTGTATTCATTCCATAATAAAACGGTTTTAAATATTAGATATAAATACATTAATTATAATTTATGAAGATGGCAACCTGATTAACCATGATTTAAATATGAAGTGCTAGATTTGGTGAGAATTGTCGAGGCGAACGCGGGTGGCGATGCTTTTTTGGCGAGCAGAATATTGGAGGTGTCGGGTTTTTTGGGCACACAAAAACCGCACGACAGCGCGCAAAACTCTTGCATGATTTTCTCGAAGAAGAACGATTTACAACGATCGATCCAGCGCCAACACAAATTTGTTCGATCGCGACAATCGTCGTCTTCTTCGGTGCCGCTGCTGCTTGGCGGATCGGGTTTTTTCTCGATTTTTGGAACAATCACTGCTGGTGTTGTTCCGCTCGTTTTGACATCGGTGCATTGATACATTAGGTTCATTTTGAGCACGTCGATCTGGAGAAAAAACTTGGAATTCTTCCAAAAATTAGCTTCATTGCAAACAGGCTAATTATTGTTCTCTGCGTCTCTCACATTTCCCTAGTCTTACTTCAAACTCTCCTCAAAACTCTCCTCTTTTTGCGTTGTCTCTCACAGGCGGTAGTACGACACTCCGATTTGCCTCTTGCTTAACGGAAGTGTAAAAGCGAAGTGTCGTAGGGAGGAAATTTAAATTCGCAATTTTCTCAGTTTTAAATCTGGATTTTTCAAAAACTCCAAATTTTTTGGTGATTTTTCTCCCAAAAACTATTGCAAACAAAATTCCAGGTTATGCGCAGCGCTATCACTTTGTGTGTCGTAGCCCCGCCCACTTTGGTGACCTCACCAAAGACCAATTATTTTTCTCTGCGTCTCTCTCGTTTGCTCAGTCTCACTTCACACTCTCTTCAAAAATATCCTCTTTTTTATTTTGTCTCTCACAGGCGGTATGTACGACACTCCGCTGTGCCTCTTGTTTAACGGAAGTGTAAAAGCGGAGTGTCGTAGGGTGGAAATTTAAGTTTTTTCGCTGAAGAGTGAATAAGACTTCACGTTTCAATTTTTTTATTTTTGTTAGTTAGTTCGACACATGTCTGCGTCTCGTACTCTCTCACTAACCGGACTGAAATCGATAGCAGCGCCAATGATCGGTGTCATTTCGGATGCTTTTGCAACCATTGTTTCGAAACCATTCTTTGAAAATGCCAGAGAATCATAATGCACTGCAAAAACACATTTTTATCTCGATTTCCGATCTAAGCCTAAGCCAAGGCTTAGAAAAAAGACTCACTTATCGAATAATAATCATAAAGTTGGCCATAGTACGAACTCTCGGCTAGATCAACCTTGCCGAATTGATCGTAGGCTTCTGCAAAAACTATTGTTATGACACCAGTTTTTTCGTGGTCTCACCGCGATCAATATTGTGCCATAGAATTGTGATGTGCTCGTCACGATCCCATCGTTCATGTTCGTGATAGAAACCGACCGAGTGCATCAGTTCGTGAATCGCTGTGTCGTATTGAAGACAGCCGTTGTCGAGCGATAGTTCTTGACGACCGCCAGCTCGGCCGACATCGGAGTAACATCTGTGACACAAATTTAATCGAAATTTTTGGAAAATCCGTATCCACCGCATGATTTTCTTTAGGAATTAATGAGAGAGACAATTGGAAAGTTAGAGACGCAGATAGGGTCTTGCCACGAAGAGCTTATCTTCAGTGAGCGCCATTATTTCGAAAATTGTGTTACAAGCCAGAAGTGTTAAAAAACCTTGCCAGGCTTAACATTTTTCAAAGCGAGGCTTAGCCTCACTACCAGCCAAATCATCACTCACCCATCAATTTTTCCAATATACAAATAATCATTATCAACAGCGGTTCGAGGCACAAATCGAATACACGTCTTATCGTGATACGACTGAAAACTGCGCGCCAAAACAGCTCTCTCCCGTTCATTGTATTGATTCGATATCACGTACGGAATACGTCCGTTTGGCCATTTTCGAGTGCCGGTGATCACTCCGTTTCGTCTCAAGTTTGCGCTATTCTCCTGTAATCGCAGTGTCTTAGGAGACACAGTTTTGTGGGCGTGGTCAGAACCAAAGATATATAATTTGAAAATGAGAAATTCAGAGGCAACTTTTAAACATTTTCAGAGGCAACTTTTAAACATTTTGGTTTTTCATGTTTTATGTTGATTATTTTTTCAAAGTTCAAATTCCAAATTTATCAGGTGTTCAACTCACCAACTTCCACGCTGCCTTTCCCCGAATATCGCCTTTTCGATAAACCTGCTTCCACAAAATCTTTCCGGCTGGAATGTGATCTTGTTGAAGTTGATCACCATTTTTGAAGTCGTCAGCGGTTAGAAATGTTTCGTCGTCTGGAAAATATGTGGGTATTCAAAACAGAGTCATAATTTTTTCAGAACCGAAAAATCCTGAGAAATAGATTTTTCCGAAAACACACCAGACTTTCCAGACCGGCCCCGAATCGTTCACAAAATTTTTCGGGCCGAAAAAATCCCCGAAACTTTCAGACCAGCCTAGAATCGTTCAAAAATTTTTCAGACCTAAAAAAATCCGGTTTCACCATTTTTTTTTTGGTTGAAAAAAAGTTTTGATTCTCGAACGAAAGTGAAATTGAGGTTTTATGGCAGATTACTATTTATTATGTAACACATAGTGAAAATGAAAATGTTCGATTTCTACTCAACATTGTACTAGGGATCAGGTTTGGGCCATTTCGGGCCGGAAAAGAGATAGAGAAAGATAATTTATGTGTATATATTCTAAAAAAACGTTTCCAACACAAGCGTGGCGCATTGGTTCATCTGTCAATTATAAATCCCAGGGTCGAGGTTCGGTCCCAGTCATGGCAATTTTTTTTTTGCAATTTTTTTGAATCCTCACCATTAAGTGGCCGTAAAAAGTCGTCTTCGGTTAAAAAAGTCTCCTCTCTCGTATTATCATGTGCAATGCAAAAATTGACCAAAAACCCTAGAAACAGAATATGAAAAATAATAATAGTAGTAATCGAAGTCCATCGTTTCATCCTCCTTCTTCTTTACATCACAACAACAACAACAACAACACCAAAAATGAGAGAGTGCTCTTTTTTGCTGCTCAAAATGTGGGGCGCGCTTCGAAAACTGACACACTCACCAACACACAGTGTCGTCTGCCAACACAAACATTGCCGTCGCGCGCGTCGTCGCCGCAGCAGCCACCGCTGCCTCCTGCCATTTTCACTTTTTTCCGGTTCAGCAGGCGGGGTTTATCAAGTTTGGTTTTTGTGTGTGTGTTGCGTGTGCATACGCGCAACACGCAACAATACCGGTAGACCAACTTGAATTGAGGGTAAGAGGATTATGTCTCGTGTAATTATCATAACATGACTTTTTTTGAGTTGGCCCATTTTCTAGACACAAACAAATATTATCGAGGGGAGAAAAAAAACAATTTTTGAAATCTAATTTTCGTCGTTTCTCTAATCCTCTCATTTCTCAATGCTATTTTGTCAAATTAGTGAAAAATCTGCCTTTTTATGATTTTTAGGCGATTTTGGCCCGAAAATCTTCAAAGTTGAAAACTAACATTTTCAGAATCGATAATTTCCCCAAGAAAAAAGTAATCTCTTAGTAACATAACGTAATTTTCGAGCCAGACATAGGTTTTTTAGGCTTAGGCTAAGGCTTAGGAGATAGGCTTACGCGAAAAACGAGCCGCAGAGTTTGACGTACGTGAGCTCTAGGGATTTTCGAAAATCCATTATCGAATCTGAAACGTGACTCCCAAAATGATGAAACGTGAAAATCACAAAACTAAGTTTTCTTCAAAATCAGCCGAGTCAAAAAATGCTCATTTTTCTGTGGTTTCAGCTGAATCGAGCTGGAAGATTTTTCGTCGATTTTTTTCATTTTTATCGGCTAGCTCTCAATTTCCCCAAATGTTCTTTCGAAATCAACCGTATGTATTTTTGTTTATTTTTTCTTTTTTTGGCTGACAGCTCAGAACAAAGAGAAAGACGACTAATAAAATGAAAATCTGAGTAATTTTGTCTCAAGCTGTGAAACATACTATTAAAAGTGCAAACATGTTACTCATTTCCCTCCCTGCGCGTCAATTGTTTACTCGTTTTTTGCTTCAACACACGCGTCATTTGTGTCTACTTACACGTACGTGCACGTGATTAAATGAGTCACAAAAGAATCTAGTTATTAGGAGATTGCCTAAAAATGGCCGCCTACCGGAAACCAAAACCAAAGTTTTTTGTCAACACGAACAATATGTGTTCAAGTGCTCATTCTTCTTCTTCTTCTTCTATTTTTTGCGCCATGAACAAATATGGAATTACTTCGATTTTTCGTTTTTTTCCCACGCTGCCGGAAGTCTTCTTATCTCCTTTTCTGTTGGCGAACAAGTGCATCTCTTGTTCTCACCGCGAACAATGGAAAAGAGATCAGAAAATCAGTGAGCAAAAGTTGTGTAGGTTTACGAGGAGCCGGGCCCAGCTCGGGTCTTTTTAGTTCAAAAATTTTGCGCCAAAAACCAAAAAAAGTTTAAATTGCATTGACGTCAAAAAAGTTTTTCAAAATATTCAAACCGTTATTTTGGTGCCCAGAAATCCACGTCGTAAAATTTGAAATTCAAAAATCTTGGCGCCAAAAAATACTTCGAAAATTTATTTCTGACGACAAAAATATCCATTTTTATGATTGAAATTTCAGCAACAAATATTTCCAGAACAAGACTTTCTGATAGTTTGAGAGGTACATTTCTAGACTTTTCAAACGCATAGAATCAGATTCTGATGTCTAAAATTTCTCTAAATCTCTTCTAAACCCAGTAAAGATAACATTCTCAATAGAGCGCGTTTTACCGATTCTAAAATTTTTCATTTTCAACAATGATGGTGATGATGATGATGATGATACCCGTCCATAACTATCACTTCAGGTTGCTGATTATACGCATAAATTTGAGGATAGACATTCGAAGAAGGTACAACTTGTTGAACATATATCGGTTGTTGAGTTGGCATTGTTATTACAGCGGGTTGTTGTTGAAGAATGACTGGTTGTGGAGTCGTCGTTTCGACCACAGTTAGAGCTTTCGATTTTGCATTTGTGTTGAATTGCACATAGGATAAGCTGACATCTCCGCGAAGTGTAAATTCGTGGACTTTATGCGTTCGACTGTGTAAATGATAGTGGCCAATTTGTTTTCCATCTATACGAACCTGCGAAAATTCAAGAGTTTGCAAGGAGAATTTTTTTCAGGAAAAACGTAATTTTCTAAAACTCGAATATTTTTTTCCAGCGCGCGTATTTGTCCATAGAGCACCCTAGCTATATTTGTGTGTCTACTCTCTCTACCTTTTGTGCGCTCTCTCCTCCTCCGAAAAATATTTATTTTTTTTTAGTTTTCAAGCTGTTTAGCTCCGCCCACGCAAACAAGAGATACGGCGCGCATCATAACCAGTGAGATGTCGGTACACGCGATACCATATAAGATGTTCGCCTCCCATGGTGTTAGCCAACTCACCACACATTTGTTATGTTCATTGGAAATTTTCAGCACAAACGGTTTTCCGAACGTCAACGGATTATGATGATGTTCTTCGGTAGACCATTTTCCTCTTCTCAAATGATTGAATGCAACGCATTTCTCACCGAAAATACCCATTCTGACCGAAACATGGAATGGAGTTCCTGTCGGTTTGTTGTATTCGATTGTGAATCCACTGAAACAACTTCGACTTTTTTCTACAAACTAAGTTAGTTTAACTAACCCTTGTTGTCCTTGATAAACTATTCCCGCAACTTCGACACTTGTATGCGCTTTGACCCCTGCCAGAGGGACACTTAAAGGTAAGGCCTGGAAAATTTACTACTTCCAAAAACATTTAAAATTCAAAAAATAAAAACTCACTGGCGTGTCAAATCTCCGTACCATCGCCATTTTTTTCTGTTTGTATGTTGAATGATAAGAAAAACTATTTTCCTCAGCATTTTAATAGCCGCTGATAATAAAACGAAAAGACCATGACGTCTTTTCGAATACGAAATGAATCATACTCGAGTTATGTCATAATTTTCAAAAAAAAAAAAAGGGGAAACTGTAAAATGTTCATATATCAATAAAAACGTGTACTTGGAAATAGGAAAAAAAAATTCACTTGCAGATAAAAGCTAACTAAACAACAACAAAAAAACGGAAAAACCTAACTCACTATTTACAAGAATCTGGTGGCGGAATGGTGTCGTCGATTATTTTGAGCGCCAAATCGTCATAATGTTTCCATAGAGATTCGTCTTCTTCCTGTATCACAATACTTTGGGTCAGTTTTGAAAATGTTTTGGGGTATACCTGACCTTACAGGGTACCAAAAAAATCCTTAAAATTTTGTCACTGTGAAAATATTGAGAAAATATTTTTTTCACTGTGTATGACAGCCAAAAAAACGGAGCAAATCAGCTGAAAATTTGCGGCTCCAACCAAGCCTGTTGTACAGTAATCCAGGCGGCACAAACAAAGTTCAAATTTTATAAGGTGTGAATAAGGTCTAATTAGGTCACATCTGTTGTTATTGTAGTGTTGATAACATCATAAATAACAACAACAGGTGTGACCTTTTCTCCAATGCTCGACCAACTAAGTATTATTGATCGAAAACATGTCACATATGGACAAAAACGAAAAAAAAAAGAGAAAAATAGCTGAAAATTTGAGAGAAAATCATATTTTTTCTACAAAATGTCACGGTACTTTTTCTCCTCTTAGGTCAGGTATGAAAATGAATGTTTTTACTGTGAAAAAAAAAACCGAAAAGTGTCTAAATTTGTCAAAATTTAAAGGAACATGATAGTTTTTCGGTATCGTGGCGAGGAGCAAAAACTCACAAAATCCAAAACATCGCCAACATCAGTCGAACATCCGCTCGAATTCAAAACAAGCGCGTCAAACAGTTCAACATTGTCCAGCGAATCGGTTCGCGGTAAGCAACAGCTCTGCAAATTCGAGTTTAGAGAAAACTTTGCACACCAATTTCTCAAACCTGAACTTCTAGCCCGAATCTTGAAGTCGACGGCATTGGTTGCTCTCTTTCCTCTGTTTCCTGATTCGAATTCAAAAACGCCAAGGTAACCGAATGAGTTAGACGAGAATGAAATTTTGCTGAAAACAACAAATCCTAAAAATTGCTACTAAACTGAAGAAATTTCTTACTTTGTAACGACTTCACAATTGGAGATCTTCTGGCCAAACGCCATTTGGCAAACACATTGGGACGATGAAAACGAACAACTTTGACTGTGTACAATCCAGACGCTGTAAATAATTAGGTTTTTGATAAACAAGATTTCAAAAAACGTACGTTTTTCTTGGAAGATTTTCGAAAAGTCGACTACAAACTCGACATCGTGACTCCATAAAAGTGGAAATCCGTTGTGATCGGTTAGGCCGGAATACTCGGAAATTGTTTCTATCTGAAAAAGGGGGAAAAGATTTTTTGTGGGGCGAGGATCGAAAAGTAGCGAAATATTCTGCCTTTTTATCAAAATTTTTTTTGGCGTTTGTTCTTGAATTCATGTTTTAGGAGTAAGATCTGAGCCGGTTTGAAGCAATCGGGTCCTGACCCCTTTTCTGACTAAACAAGTGGGAAAAATTTTTCAACTTAGTTTTTGGAATTTTAAATTTTTTCGAGTCGAAGATTCTGAAAAAAAATCATGCTCTGCTTTTTTTTGGAATGATCCTAGGATGAGTTGCGTCTCTTCCAATTTTTTAATTTTTTTCTGATTTTGAAAACTATTCAGCAAAATTTAAAATATAGGTCCCATTTTCGGGTCTAATTTTAAAATCTTTTGAAATTTACGATTACATATTGTCGAAATGAAATAATTAAAACCCTGCATTTGAATGTGGCGCCATTTAGATGACAGTAATCTCAATCCAAACGAGACCTTGTTTGTCAACGTGCGGTCGTGTTGGAAAGAAGCCAACGTTTTTTCTTTTCTTTTTTTTTGTTTTGTTTCAGGTGTTTTTCAAGTTTTACAGGGAGTTTGTGTTTCATGAGAATTCTTTTTATTTTTGTCGAGTTTCAGTTAAATTTTTTCGTTAGAAATCTCATTTCTATTCGGTTTTGTTTTCGATTAACGAGCGAATCTCTCATGAAAATTTTCAGATTCACTCGAACTTAGAAGAGCAGCAATACAATCATCAAAATGCCAAAATCTTCAAGCTGTTATCATTCTTTGTGAGTTTTTTCAATGATTTTCAATTAAAAACAAATCACGAGAATCCATAGTGCTTCTGGCACTAGAAAACTCAAACAATCAGATAAATCTCGAAAATGTTGCAGAAATTGCGTGAAGAGAAAAAAAAACTTAGAAAAAATTCTTGCGAACTACCAAAATTAAAAAAAAAGAAAGTGTTTTAATTGTAACTTAAATTAGTCATTGGTGAGTATTATTATTAATAACTCCTAACGAATTGAAACAAGAAGCATCGCAAAAACATCGTATTTTTTTCAATAATTTTGCAAAAGCACTTTGCACATACATTTTTAGTAATTTTATACTCTTTTGTTCCACACAAAATAATTAAACTACAAAAAATGTTTCAACAAAATGTAACGTTTTTTTCTGATTTCTCCTGATACACCAGCCACAAGTTTGAATAAATGGTGTATTGAAGCTAGTGAAAAAAGCTGAAAAAATTGTTTTGTTTTTTTTTTAAACTTTTTTGACAAACTTTTTTTCAGACCTGAGAAGAGAATTTGTAACGACAACAACACTAGATTCGCTCACAACGATAATGCTATCAATTGCGATGTTCTTTTGAAATCATTTCATTTTCTCAATAAACATTTTGTACTCTTCTTGTTCAACACACTAATATTCACTAAAAGTTTCGAGACAGAAACTCAAGCCGTAAAAGCGCTTTTTTGTATTAAAAAAAACACTAAAATCGAAAATTTTTAAAACTGATGCAACGACTTGAATTATGCGGCAATAGGAATCTTAGTAAAAAACATAATTTTCGGCCACAATTATTAAAATTTAATTTTGATCTTGATCTTTTTTTGTGGAACTAAAGTTTACTGTGGAATTCGGTTGTCATCCAGGGTTCTAATTTTTTCGTATCGACAATACCTTGGCCAAAACCGTGAAAATCCTTATGATTTTTCCCACAAAACTTTTTGAAAACTTGTGAAAATTTGACCTACCTCAACAAATCCACCATGCACAGTAACTGACAATTGCGTAACATTATTTCTCAAACTTCTCCCATCCACATGAAAACCTTCAGGCGACGATAAAGAAACATTTCCTTCTTCATGAACATGGTTGAGATTGCTAGTATTAATACTATTGTTATTGCTCATGCCAAAGCAGGCTTTCATTTTCATTGCAATTGATTTTCCCAATAAATGCACATCTTCAACAAAAAAACACTATTTGCATTTTTTTTTGTTTTTAATAGAAAAACTCACTATTAACACCGATTTGCACACATTTAATATGATCATGTGTTGGTTTACATTTTGCTAGCTTTTCTGATGGATGACAACAATGTGTGCCACATTTGAAAATGCGTACATCGCGCGGAAAATCGCGGCTTGAGACAAGACGAAGGTCACGTTTATCTTCGCACTCTTCCCGAGTGACCAGGCCGAAAAATTCGTTTTCGTTAAGTTGTGCTGACATGGACAAAGAGTACTGTAACATTTTGAAATACATCACACTGCTCAGCGAATATTTTTCTCGGCTTCGGGACATTTGGAAACCGCATATAAGTTTTGAAAAATTTAGCATTTTTTTTCACAAAAAAAAAAGGTTTTTCCGTTGTTTTTCAATGAATGTTTGAGGCGACCTTGTCGCGACATTTCACGGGTTTCAGGAGACAGTCTGTTACCTCTTTACAACTAATCTTTAAATGTGTTATTTTCTGGTTTTTTCCTAGTTTCAGCGAATGACACATTTAAAGAAGGTCTGTGAAGAGGTAACAGATTGTCTCCCAAAACCCGTGAGATGTCGCGACAATGTCGGCACAAACATTTATTGAAAAACAACGGAAAAACATTTTTTTGTGGAAAAACTCCTAAATTTTTCAAAAAATTTTATGCGGTTTCGAAATGTCCCGGAGCATTTTTCTCGACTCTTCAATTTTCTAAACTCACCACTTTTTCGAATCGTCGCAAATCTTTCAAAAACAATTGCCACCGCCCATCTCGTTCCTCACTGACCACTGAACATATCAACCGTCCAATTTGTTTTTTGGGAAGAACATTTTGATCAGAGATGATTCCTAACACATCGTTGAAAACTGCATAATTCGAATAATCGATATTCTGATATGTGAAGCATCCATTAGTTAAACAATTGCAAATTATCTGTAAATTTGAAAATTTTCGTCTTTCCCCTTTCGAAACTTCTCACCATGAATTGTTGTGTATTCGGACAAAATTCGACGCTAAGTTGACTCCATTTATCAGACATTTTGAGTTTATTAACGTTTGCCACACTTTTCACATTTTCAATATACATTTTGTTTTCGTATCTTTTCCACAAAAATCGTGTATTAATAATTGATCCATACGGAAGAAACGAACGTCCTGTTCTTTTCACAATTCTACATGGTGCCTCTGCTACTATCAATCGTTTCATATAACAAACAAGATATTGTTCTGGAAAAATATATTTTCTTATTTTTGTCTTTTGCTCAAAATGGTGCTCACCTCTTGAAATTTGATTTAGAACCAGGAGTTCTGTATTTATTACCTCCTCGGTGTCACCAGGATCACTTTTCTCGTCCGAAAACGGCATTGAGTGGAAGAAAAAGTTTCGAAACAAAAAAAAAACAAAAATAAAATTTGCAATGTTTTGTCACGTTAGAGCACGTTTGTTCTACTCAGTGTTTTTTTAATTATTTTTCATTCAAAGTCATACAAAAACACAATAAATACAAGTCAAATATACATTTTTCACCACGTATCAACAATCCAGGCAATGATAGGTGTCGAGGCGACTCCCACCAAAATTCCCAACATCAAAAAAATCGATGCCAGCATCCCACTCAATTTCTGATATCTTTGAGGCACCAAACTGGGCGTATAAATCAATGCCAAACTACTAAAATAGCCACAAGTGATTGCCATAATTGTGCAACCAATTGTGAACCACCATTCGTTTTCAAACACAACCGCCCATTTTCGTGTACTGGGCCGATAGTTACAAAACATGTAGAACGGAATGAACGCCGTTCGAAGAACCACTCCAATCCAGAGGTATTTGGAAGACGGCTGAAATTTTGTTTTTTTTCACATTTCAAATAAAAACACCTACAAATTGAACATAATTGGCTATAGTTGATCCAATCCAAGCGAACAAGTTAAAGTTTAAAAAAGTGTTGATTGCATAATAGAGGTCATCACCGAAAACTGATTTATCACCAGGATTTTTGGCAAAATATGGTGTATCGGTCATCATTGCTGGGAAAATAATCAGAGAGACAAAGTAGACATAGAAATTATTGAACAATTGAACCCAGCACTAAAAGATTTCTTTTTTTCTCAAAAAAGTCCCAAGCCTTCCCCAAAACTGACATATTTGAAACATTCCCAATATTGTGCTACTGATGGATTGTCCACAGTTTCTTCTCTTCTCGCTTCCACTCCTTTTTCAATATAATACTGATAGAAGGGCTGAAACCGAATTTTTCTCATTTGGGTTACTGTAGTTTTCCCACTCACAATTCTAACTAGAAACCAGAGGGAAGCCAGGCAAACGGCTAAAAACGCCAAAGAGATGCTAAAATATAACAGGGCATTCAGTTCGATATCATTTGGTGAAACTGGAAAAAAATTGAAAAAATAGCTTCCCATGCCGGGAATCGAACCCGGGCCGCGTGGGTGAAAACCACGAATCCTAACCACTAGACCACATGGGAGGACATTTCAACGCGTTTTCATTTCTCTCATATTTCTCTCCGCACAAACTCACTTATTGTTGTCAATATACTCATGACAGATGTGAACACACCACAAAGATTGTTTCCAATGACTAATGAATTGATATAATTGTCGGGAAAATCAGCAACAATTCCATAAATTGAGTTCTAGAATTTTTTTTAATCAAAAATCAAACTTTTTGTCATTTCCAACCTGGTAAATCCCGTTCGCCAAATTCATTGCCATGATAATCACCAAAGTCACAACATAGAACCATGTAACATCTCCATCGTCGGGAGATGCAAAAATGGCCAAAACTACAATGATCGCGACAAGAAGACAATTGATAAAAAGAGGAACTACAATTCGAAGCATCATGAATCCTCTGAATTTGTTTTGTTTTAATTTTCAACAGCGAAAATTCGTAACTTACACCATAACAACAATTGTGTTGACAATCATTACACCAACGTTTGGAATTTGTGAAGTTACACCGAGAATTGACATGAAACTATCTTGATAACTCGTTCCATTGAACCAATAATCATGGTAGTACTGGAAAGTTTTTCGTAAATTTTTTTTTGCAAAAAAAAGAAAAAAATAAAAACACCGTATCATTTAAAGGAACACAACAAATTCGATATTTTGTTTTTGTGTTATTGTAATGTTCCTTTAAATAATTCGGTATTTTTTTCTTCAAAAACCTGTGGTGCAATTGTGATAAACATGTTCCACGACATCAGCATTCCCATACCATGTAAAGTGAATATTATATAAACCTGGAATTTTTTTCAATTTTTTTTTGTCTAGTTAAAGGTACCTACCAGGTTCCAATGATCTTTGGGTGTGGAGATTCGTCTTCCCCATGTGTCTCGAACCAGGTCACGATTAGACTGATCTTGCTGACTTTCTGATTCGTCCTCCATTCTGAAAATGGGCGGAGTCTACATTTTTGGCTTCGGGACATTACGAAACAGCGACATTTCGAAACCGCATAAATTTTTTTTTCAATCTCGCAATTTTTTTCCCGAAAAAAATGTGTGTCGTCTCCCAAAACCCGTGAGATGTCGCGACACATTTATTTTTTGCAAAAAAAACAAAATTTTCCTAGAAAAAAGGCCAATTTTTTTAAAAATTTCATGCGGTTTCGAAATGTCTTGAAAGTGGGCGGGGCCAATAAAAGTGTGCCAGTGTTTGCAAAAAACGTCCCGCCCTAATTTCTGTTTGTATGCAATCAATGTTGCTAGTGAATTAGACACTGTTACTTCTTGTTCAAAAACAAAAAAATAACAATTTTTTTCTGAAAAAATTTGAATATTGTTTTTTTTCGCGAAGTGCATCTGTCCGAATAAACATTACATACATATTGCAAAAAATCATTGTTGGGTGGGTGTGAAAAACGAAGAGAGATAAGAGAAAACGAGAAATTGATTTTCGTGTTTCAATCAGCAACCAAAAAACAAATCATTTGTTGATTTGTTTTTTCGTGATTTATCGTTGTCCGCGAGTTCAAAGTATTTTGGCGCCAAAATTGCTGTGTTTGAAATTGACCACAAAAACAAGAGAAATTTTGCGAGCGACATTATTTGAAAATGAGAAAAAAACTTCCTGGTTTTATTTTTGTTTGGAAAATTTGAAAAATGATCCAATCGAAAAAGTGTGTGGGGGATTTTGGGGGGTTTGGGACCGGGCCCGGGATTTTTTTTTGAAAGTCAAAAAATGACAAAAATGATGAAATTTCGGGAAAAAAAAATTCTGGAACAGTTTCGAAAATAATTTCGGAAAAAGTCTCATCCGAAAAAAAACCCCTGAAATTTTTTTGGAAAAGGTTCCGTTTGAAAAAAATTCCGAAAATGGTCCGAAATTCCGGAATTTCAAAATTCACGCTTGAACATATTTTCAAGCTCTTTTATCAAACATTTTTTGATTTCTAGAAAAAAAAGCGAAAAAAATTGTATAGGTGAGGAATCGAACCCTCGACCTCCCACTCTATAACAAAACGCCTAACCTGCTGAACTGCCACGACACATTTTTTTTACGTTCAAATATTCTAGGAGAAATAAAGGAATGACATAATTTTAAAAAAGTTTAAAAATCGGAAGTTTTTTAAATTTCTAACCTACAGTAAGAGCTTTTTTAAAAGGTTGAAAAATGAAATTTTGACAGGTACCCATTTCACAAAAAAAGTGTTGCAATACTGTTCCTTATCAAAGAAGCTTATCACAGCATTCCTGTGTGAAAATCTTCGGATTAAAAAATGTTTCATTTTTTCAAAATTTTCCCCAAAAAAATAAATAACTCACAGCAAACGTGTTGGCACCATTTTCAAATGAATCGAACTGGAAACAACATGTCATTTCCGAATAAGAATCATGTCGATAGAGAAAAGTAAACGAAAAAGAGCCGGAGGTTGGTTAACCAAGAAATCTCCCAACAAAAAAAGCTCGGCGTTTCCAGCGGTGCCGAATCAGATGAAAAATGATAAAATGTTGGAGAATGGTACGGTATTGTTGGGACGGTTTGCGGTGCTCGAAATGATTGGCGGCGGTGGATTTGCGCAGATTTATAAAGCGGTGGATAATGAGACGAAAAATGAGTGCGCCGTGAAGATTGAGGAGTCGAAACAGGATATTAGGAGGATGAAATTGGAAATTACTGTGTTGCTAGCACTACGGGGACAGGTACTGTAGTTTTGTAGCGAATTCTCGGTCTGGTCAAACTTTGACAAATTCAAACTACAAAAATATTGACCAAAAAAAAGCCGGGACATCTCGAAACTCTATGAAATTATCCTGGTTTCGAAGAGAAAAAAGTCCAAGAAAAAAAAAAGTTTTCCTCGAGCTCTCAATTGTGTGTACCGACATCTCACGGGATGATCCATACAGTAAGACAGACAAACGTTTCTTCCTCTTTTTCGTTGGAATTTTATGCGGTTTCGAAATGTCCCGGAGCAAAAAAAAAACTTCAAAAAAGTTCAAGAAAAAAAGCTGAGGTCTGGCCAAACATAGACAAATAAAGTTTTCGAAATATCCAAAAAAAATTTGACCCAAAACCCTCAAAAAAGTAGAAAACTTCCCAACCGAAAAAAAACTATTTGAAAAAAACCCTTGAAAACTCCCATACTTTTCAAGATACTTTCAATCCAAAAAAAAACCAAAAAAATTTTGAAAAAAAAGTTCCCTTTTTTCTCTGAAAAAAAACCCGGCCCAAAACTCGGCCCGAAAAATCAATTTTTCATCAGCTCGGAATACCAGAAATATTGGGAATGGGTAAAACGAAAGCGGGTCACTTTTGCATCATGCAACTGGTCGGTCGAAATCTTTCGGATGTTCGTCGAAAACTGCCAAACAAGTGCATCTCGCAAAAAACGCTCTATCGTGCAATGCTACAAATTCTCAAAGCACTCTCAATTGTTCATGGTGTCGGATTTTTGCATCGCGATTTGAAACCATCAAATTGTTGTGTTGGACACATCGATTCGACAAGAATTTATTTGATCGATTATGGTTAGTGACTTTTTTTGGGAAACGGACCAAAAATTGACTTTCAGAAAGTTTTAAAATTGTATTTAGAAAAAAGTTGGCGTGAACCTTCTTGAATTTTTAAAATTTCAATTTTTGGCACCAAAAAATGCACGTCGTGAGTTGACATTCAAAAAATCTTGGCGCCAGAAATAGTTTTTCGAAGTTATGAAAAATTGGCGGCAAAAAATTTCTGAGAATTAGGAAAAGTTAGCGCCAAAAATAAATTGAGTTTTTGAAATTCACATTTTGGCGCCAGAAATCAATGCCGTAAAACCTTGACATTCAAAAAGTCTTGGCTCCAAAAATAGTTTTTCAAATTTTCGAAATATTTTTTTAGCGCCAAAAGTTGAGATTGAGCAAAATACAAAATTATAAAAAAAGTGGCGTGAACGTTTTTTGAATTTTTCAAATTTTCATTTTGGGTCCAAAAAGTCTACGTCGTAAAAATTGGACATTAAAAAAATCTTGGTTCCAAAATTAGCTTTTCAAATTTCCAATTTTTTTGGCTCCAAAATTGAGTGTTTTTTAAATTTTCAAAGTTTTCATTTTTGGCGCCAAAAATCCAGATCGTGAAAATTTGACATTAAAAAAATCTTGGCTCTAAAAATTGAGATTCATCAAAATTGAAAATTATAAAAAAAATAGCGTAAAGTTTTTTGAATTTTTAAAATTTTTATTTTTTGGCGCCAAAAATCAAGGTCGTAAAAATTTCACATTCCAAAAAATTTTGGCCTCAAAAAAAACTTGAAATTTCCGAGTTTCCCGAATTTTTTTTTAAAACTCTTTTTTTCGGAAAATGATTTCGGTTTCGAAGGACCTATTCCGCCTGAGCCTAAGCCTAAATCCGCCGTTTTGTCTGCAGGTCTAACACGACAATATTTGGACAAGGGTGGAATTGTTCGAAAACCTCGTCAAGGTGTCGGTCTGCGCGGCACAATTCGATACATGAGCCTGGACGGTCACGCGCGACGAGATCTCGGACCAAACAACGATCTCGTCGCCTTTCTCTACACCACAGTAAGAACTTGCTCTGCTGTGCGATCATACACATTTCCCGCAGATCGAACTGGGCGACGGAACATTGCCGTGGTCGTACGAGCGCGCTCAGGACGACATCATCAAGTTGAAGCAGGCGTACGTTGGTGAAAAATTGTGCGCAAAACAGCCAAAAATGACAAAAGTTGCCGAGTATATTGAAAGTTTGAACTATCACAGTATTCCGGATTATGAGAAACTATTCGCCATGGTTGAAGAATGTAACCCAGCCGATTTACGAGTCACTGATCCCTACGACTGGCAAAGTTCGGCAGGGTGAAGCACATTTTTCTCGTTTTTTCTCCTAATTTCAAATTTTTCAGCCCCTCTGCCGAAACTGAACAACAAACACAGATCGTTGAAAAAGACAAAGTTGACGTGACAGCCCCGTCGCCAGCGAAAAAAGTTCCCAGTGCACAGAAAATCAATGTCTAATCAAGACAAAAGCACAATTTTTATTGATTAAACACTATTATTACTTCTTTAATACTATTTTTTTCAAAATCCAGCAAGAAATAAAATAATTTTTCTGTCAAACCGGTAGGGCGAGTAAAGGCAAGTATCACTTTTTCTTCAAATCACAGATTTTTCAACAACAGAAATCAACAACAAGAAACATTAAACCCAGTTATGAGAATCGACACCAACAACATCGAACAATTGTTTCATTTGATGATGTCTGAGCGGCGGAACGCCGGCTCCAAAATTTTCAGCAGTTTCACAACTTTTATTTCGACCTGAAAAAGTATTCTATGGGAAAAAGTGTGATGCCAACCGGACCCAATTACAGTACTCTAAATTTACAAAAAAATTTGATTTTCAGAAATGAACTTTGCTCCGCCCATTTTTGAATGCGGCATGGTTTTTTTTGTAGAAAAAATTCCAAATATTATTTTCAGAATTTTTAGAAGTGAAACAAGCTCCGCCCAATTTTGTCTGCGGCATGTAGAGTCTCTAACTTTCGAATTTTTTTTCAAAATTTTGATAGTGGTACTAACTTTCAAGAGAGCGTTTTAGAAGTTTTTCAAATTTTCAAAAAAATTTCGGCTCCGGGATTTTTGAAACCAGACATTCCGAAACTGGAAAATTCGAAACTGGGCATCTCAAAACCGCATGAAATAATCATGAAAACATCGAAGAGTATCCAAAAAAACAATGTTTTTCTTTCCCTTTTCAACAAATGTATGTACCGACATCCCACTGGATACGCCATACAGTAAGACAAACAAAGCTTTCTTCCTCCCTTTTTCTTGGAATTTTATGCGGTTTCGAAACGTCCCGAAACGTCCCTTCTATTCAAGGGAATATTTCCAACCTGTCAGTATCGTCATACTACCCATCGGGTCCCGTGTATGCTTTTCGATAGGAAAAATGTGTCCCTCTGTCGAGAAAAGTACTCTCTCTTGATGCTTGTTGATCGGATTTTCCACATCAAACAATAGGTACAAGTACTTCAGTGTTTCAGCCAAAAAGAACGATTCCATTCGATCCTCCAAACTGCCATCCATCACATCGTGAACTGTAGCAAAACCGCATTTGACTCGTGTCATACTATCTAGCGATTCGAGTATTTCCAAACCGACATGGAGATAAAACGGGTTTTTGGTCGCCGTGTAGAGGAGATATGTGGATTCGGCGAATTCGGGGCGAAGTGGGTAGAAGTTGACGTCGGGTGCGCGAAGTTGCCAGTTGAATCGTTCCGGAAGTACGCCGTATTTGCGCCAAACGGAATAGTACAAAGCGTGATGGCACACAGCTTCGTCGATTTCGCCCGCCAAAACTAGCACACCACTGAAGCTGGCCTGAAAATTGATTTTCTTTCGATATTTTTCAGATTTTTAGGTATGATTTCAAGCGTCAGAAATTCAGAAAAATTTGATTTTTTGTGTGGCAAAACCTAGAGATCAAATTTCTACGAAAAATGCATTGTTCCAAGACAAAAGTTGGTCTAGCCTGCTCACTCCTCCAAATGGGAAAAAGAAAATGTGACACCTGTTGTTATTTATGTATGATGATGTTATCTATACAATAAATAACATATGGTGACCTTTTCGCACCTCATAAAATTTGAGGTTTTTTTGTGCCGTGCGGGTTACTTTTTCGTTTTCGAAAATTTGAAAAAAAAACGTGAAAAAATGTTTTTCTCAAATTTTTCAAAGTCACAAAATGTTATGAGAAATTTTAGTACCCTCTTAAGCTACTGAGGAGAAAATCACGAAACCGGAAATGAAAAATTGAGAAAAATTTAAAAATATCACTGTGAAATTCAGTCAAAAAAAATGTTTTTTTTGTCAGGGTACTTTTCTACCTGTTATGACAGGTATTCAAAAAATTACAGTACCTGTAAGGCATCAATCCACGTGTTTGAAGTGCTTCCATCCCTCGAATCAACATTCACGTAAATCGGCGGATCTCCAACATCTTGACACTTTTCTCTGCCCCTTCTCATATAGCTCAAAATCTGTACAAACGACTCGTTGAACATCTCCAAGTCTCGTTGATCACCAAACAATATATACGATTTTAACATGTACTCGTAAAATGAGTCAACACCCGCTCCAAGACCCGATAAATGTCCCATCCATTCACCAGTCTGTATATTGATCAGATTGCCGTGTAGTCCGGTCGCCCGATCTCTCAACGTCCACAGCTTTTCGTTGACACGTCTCGCCAAATTTTCATACGTCGGATCGGCTAGTAGACGCGAAAGAAGGCCGAATTCGAGGAGAAGCGAACCGGCGCCAGCTGTACATGTTGAATTTGTTGTTCCGGGTAGTACACCTTTCATCAAGTTCACTCTCGTGTACGGTATTCCTGTCCGGGTTCCTTCAAACGCCGGTAATAATCTTGTCGCCAAATCATGAGCCATTGTCAACAGTTCACCATCATACCCGTCTATATAAAAATTGCCGAACTTATTCGTTTCATCACTGGCAATCAAGTGAGCTGATAACAAGCTGCCCATGACTCTGAAAAACTTGGATGGAAATTTTTATTTTTAATCTGTTTTCTCACCTTATCGTCGACTCAAAAACTTGAACAGTTGTATTTTTTTCAAATGAGACATAATCTATGACTAGTTTAACAGCCCGTTTGAACTCATCACTGTCCCCAAAAACAACTAACGAGTCGAGTGTGTCGATGAGTGTTAGAGAATAATCACCCAAAACATCATTGATATTTATGTTGCTCCTGGAAAATTCTCAATTGAGCATTGGCAGTACAGCCGGAATTTTCAACCTAAAACTGATCTGCTGTCTAAATCTTTATTTTTGACTTGCTCTTATCGGTTTTGTGGTAGATTATTCTAACTTTGACTGAATTGACAAATTTTATAAGTGTGAAAAGTTTTGGCGTCGAAATAAATAATCAAATTTCAAAAAACCGGGAAGCCAATTTTTTTTTAATTTCGTGACCTTTTTTTCTAAGTTTTGGCTCTTCGGAAAATTTCCGGCTCCGACCAAGCATGTTGTACAGTAATCCAGGCGGCACAAAGAAAGTTCCAATTTTATGAGGTGTGAAAAGGGTCTAATTAGGTCACATCTGTTGTTATTCTAGTCTTGATAACATCATAAATAACAACAACAGGTGTGACCTTTTCTCCAATGCTTGACCAATTATTTTTGATCAGAAAAATGTCACATAAAGACAAAAACGAAAAAAAAAATAGAGAAAAATAGCTGAAAATTTGAGAGAAAATCATATTTTTCTAGAAAATGTCACGGTAATTTTTCTCCTCTTACAAGGCCAGGTATGTTTTTCGGTCAGGTATGAGTTCGATTTCAAACATTCTCCCGGAGTTTTTTCTGGATTTTCTTAAATCAAAATGGTCTTTTTTATTGGAAATTTTATTTTTTAATCCAATTGTCTTTCTATTTTTTTGCTACGATGAATGGAAACAAAACATTATGTGGAAATATCGAAAAAAAAAACAATTATATTTTGTTTTTATTTTTTGACCAAAATTTTAGCTTTTTTGACGGCTTAGTATGGCTTTCTCCAATTTAGAAATTCGTATGAAAAATATAAATTTTGAGAAACAAAAAAAATTACGGGTCATTATGATCGGCACCTCTACCACGACAATTAATTGGATCAAGTTCATCTGCTGGAAAAGCGTAGGTCATATAATTCTGCCATCCAAACTCGAACATTTCTTTCGTTTTCGATTTTCCATAATCCAAATCATCCTGAATAGATATTTATTGAAATTTTCAAACTTCAAAATTAAAAATAGACCTGAGAAAAACTCGAATATTTCACCTCTTCTTCGCTCATCAAAAAAACATTGCGAGAATCCAAAGCTAAAATTCTTACTGATAACAAAAAGCCAACTATTAAAACATTTCTTCGTTTTATCTGAAAAAAATGTATTCTTAGCTTTTCTTTTTATAACAAAACCGAACATACCATACTATTAACATTTGTACAAAATGTGGAAATTCTGCAAAAATTCAACTAGAGAAATAAAAAATTTGGAAACAAAAATATTCAAATGCTATAAACAAAACATGCAATTAATCGATAAATCAAATGGGAAACAAAAAAGAGTTTATTGAACGAAGTGTTTCTATGCGAATATCCTATACTAGACTAAAACAAGAAAAAAAACAAAAAGTATTTATAACAGTGAGATTACATGTGTTTGTGAATTTCTTCGTAGATCGCCATGACCAGAGCACCTCCAGCACTTCTGAAAACAATTATTGACCTTATTTTTTCCCAAAAAATTGCAACATTTTTCATTGATTTTTGACCTTTTTATATGGATTTATTTTTCACGTTTTTTCAATAGAAAATTTTTTTTGGAAAAAACAAGGTCACGTTGCACATCGCATCGAGAACTTTTTGAGAAAAAAAAACTCACCTGAAAATATTTGCCAACGCTCCTTTGTACAGTCCCCGTAATCCTTCATCTCTAACAATTTTTCGAGCCGCTGCCACCGCTTTTGATGTACTCAGCTGTCCTTGAACCATCATTCGTCGCCGCACAGTATCCCATGGATATGTCAAATAGCTAGATAATACAGTAACTCCCTATAATTATTTGTTTTGTTTTTTGCAACATTGTTTTTTGTTAGATTTAGTACCTGAGCAATTGCGAAAGATGTGTAGAATGGTAACTTCTTTTTGTCACTGTTTATTGAGTTTCGTATCGCGTCGTATAAGCCAAAATAAACTGAACGATAGATGAAATATGTTTGAAGAGATATTGAAAATCCGCGATACAGCGCTCCAACTCCTTCATTTCTCACTGTTTTTGTCATGCAATCATAGAGACCTTTATATTCTCTATTCTGGGAATGACCAATATCAGCGGATAAGCGAGTTCGTATAAAATCTAGAGGGTAAACGATACATAACGATGAAGATCCGGCCAAACCACCGGAGACTAGAGTTCTTGCACTGTATGCTAGCACATTGTCTTCTCTTTTGATGTTTTTTAATAGTATTGTTTTGTATAAGTCGTTGAATGCAAAATTGAACGCCTGAGTTGGAAAATATCTAATAACATTGGTCAGATTCCCACGCCAAAATGACAGAAATCCTTGCTCTTTGGGAACTCTTATAAGTGCGTCGATGATGCCATTGAACCGTTTATCAGCAGGAATATCTTTGTGCGAATATTGAACCTTAAAACGAGCTATGCAAAATTTAATAATTGAAAAAAAACTCACTTGTAATAAGATTTTAACACGTTCTATAGGCGCAACAGCTGTTTTTGAAACTGTCGCTGAAACACCACCAATAAGCAAATCTAATGCAAACTTCTCTGCATCTGTTCGCTGCTTTTTCAATTGAAATACAGACATTCACCACGGAGGACCTCCGTCAAAATGATGCAATCTGAAAATAATTTATGGTCTTAAGGAAACTTTTTTGGGGTTTGAAAAATTCTCTGTTTCTCTGAAACAATAAACGAATACACGAAAGATCAAATTTCTGACATTAGAACAGTGAAAAGCTGCGAAAAATTAAATAAATAAAAATATGTGCGCGTAGAATTAAATGTTTCACCGTACTCAGACTGCACAAAACACAGAAAATGACGGCAATAGACACACAACATTTTTATTTTTATTTTGCCAAAAATGTTTCGAAATTTTGCATAATCACACACACATAGGAAGTTTTTTTGTTATTGTGCTCATTTGAGAAAAACATTACACAATATTACTCATTCTCTGTATCAATTGCTTTCTCTAAAAACGCTATAAATAGAAAAATACTCTTGTTTTTAGGGTATTCACATTTTTGCGCATAAAAAATGGTTTTGGATATGGATTTGTTCCGCGAGGAGAAGGGTGGAAACCCTGAAATCATTCGCGATTCGCAACGCAAAAGATTCAAGGACGTAAAGTTGGTGAATGAAGTCATTGAATGGGATCAAGTATGGAGAAAAGAACGTTTCCTCGCTGATCAACTCAACAGACAAAAAAATGTGTTCAGCAAAGCTATCGGTGAAAAAATGAAGGTTGGTTTGAATTATCAGTTATATTAAAAAAAAAAAGAAGTTTTTTTTAGAAAAAAGAAGCTCAAGGTACAGATGATACTGTTGAAGATGAAATTGTCAATAGACTTGCTGATCTCAAACTCGATGAATTGAGCGCACTGACCGTTGTTCAAATCAAAAAACTTCGAGTTTTGGTCGATGAGAAAATAGCTGAATCCAAGACTGCTATGGAAGCCGCAGAAGTGTCTCGTCAAGAGAAGTTGATTCAAATCGGAAATCTGATTCACGATTCCGTTGTTATTTCGGATAATGAGGATAACAACAAGGTTGAAAGAACTTTCGGTGATATCAACACAAAAAAGAAATATTCTCACGTAAGTTGATATAAAATTTTCTTAGCAAAATTCCCATATTACAGGTGGATTTAGTTGTCATGGTCGATGGTTTTGATGGGGAACGTGGTACAGTTGTTGCCGGAGCTCGTGGATATTTCCTGAAAGGTCCATTGGTGTTCCTCGAACAAGCTATCATCCAATTAGCTCTTCAACGTCTCAACTTCAAGGGCTATACTCCGCTTTACACACCATTCTTCATGCGAAAAGAGGTGATGCAAGAAGTTGCTCAACTCAGTCAGTTCGACGAGGAGCTCTACAAAGTTTCGGGTAAAGGATCGGAAATTGCTGGAGATCAAACTGTTGATGAGAAATATTTGATTGCCACATCCGAGCAGCCAATTGCTGCGTATCATAGAAACGAATGGATCAAAGAGACCGATTTGCCATTGAAATATGCCGGTGTTTCGACATGCTTCAGACAAGAAGTTGGAAGTCACGGAAGAGATACAAGAGGTATTTTCCGAGTTCATCAGTTCGAGAAAATTGAGCAATTTGTTTTGTGCAATCCAAACGATAATGAATCGTGGACATTGTTCGACGAGATGATTGGAAATGCTGAAAACTATTATCAAGAACTCGAAATCCCCTACCAAGTCGTCAATATTGTTTCCGGTGAACTCAATAACGCCGCGGCGAAAAAGTTCGACTTGGAAGCGTGGTTCCCAGGAAGTGCCGCATTCAGAGAGCTCGTCTCGTGCTCTAACTGCCTAGACTATCAAGCTAGACGATTGCGAGTCAGATATGGACAAACCAAAAAGTTAGATGGTGATGTTCAATTCGTTCACATGTTGAATGCTACAATGTGTGCTACTACTCGTGTTATTTGCGCGATTCTCGAAAATAACCAAACGGAGACCGGAATCAATGTTCCAAAAGTAAGCTCCTAGAAGTGCAAGAAGAAAACGTTTTTTTTAATTGTAGGCAATTCAACAATGGATGCCAGAAAAGTACCGTACCACAATCCCATTCGTCAAGCCTGCTCCAATCGATGAAGAGCAAAAGAAGAAGGGTGGAAAATAGGCGTTTCTTTCTGCCAAAAATCTTTATTGTTATCCATTATATGACTCATAACTTATGCTTTTTTTATGATTCATTGTTTCTAATATATTTTTCGGTGTTTTATAAATAATAAACAAAGATCAAAGCTAATGTTAAAGTTGTAAAAACTCGGTTTATAAGCCTTGAAATGTAAATATCGATTTTTTATGGGCTCTCATAATTTATATGTCTACAGGTTATAAAAATTGCAATTTATTCTCCAATATCATTTCAAAAATCAATTTTTCTTTTCTAGTTTCAGACAAAAACCTTAAAGAAATATGTTTGCTTGAGGTGGAGCTTCGTAACTGCCCTCTATTTAACAACGTGTATACTTTACTAACGCTGTTGTAAAATTTTATAAATAAACAAATTTATTTTTTTCAGCTCATTAGTGGAATTGAATTTTGAAAAATGATGGAAGAAGGTAATTTCAAAATTTTCTCATTTTCTTGTAACTTGATTTTTTCCAGATTTACTGATAGATGGGAGCGATCCTCTGGATTCAGTGTTCGCAACTATGAAAAACTTATTAAAAGAAGATCCTCCATATAGATTCACAAAAGTGGATATTGAAAATGTACAAAGTGTAGTGAGTTTTTCCAACAAAATAATGATCACCGCAAAATTATGATTCTCAGATAAGAGAAGTGACGGATCGTCTGAAAGTGGCGAAAACGACCTGTATCACAAGTAGCGAGTTGCTCGAATTTACAGACGACAACTTCAGTTTGTCTAGTTCTGAAAGATCGTCGGATGACGGAGATTTGAATGAAGAATTTGGATCTGTCGATTTCCAAGCGAACTGTCGAATCACAGGTTCTACAAGCAGTGAAAACTATGCAAGCTCTTGCGAAGAGAGAGATTTTGAGAATGATGATATTCCAAAAAATGTGAGATTTCTATCGTTGAAATTTTCATGATTTTCTCCAATTTTTCAGACAAACCATGTCAACTATGGAAGGTTCATATCGAAAGAAAAAAGTTGTGAGTGTTTTACTGAGTTTAACAAAATACTTTTGACTCTGTGAATGACGACCAAAAAACAAAAAAAAACTCAACTTGTCAAATTAAAAAAAAATCTAATTTTTTTTAAATTTTCGTAGCGTGGCCTATATATTGTTTTTTTTTTCAAAGGTCACTGAATCATACCTGTCACAAGAGGTAGAAAAGTACCGTGACAAAGTTTCACCAATTTTTTGACTGAATTCCACAGTGACATTTTTTGATACATACCTGACCTAACAGGGTACCAAAAAATCCTTAAAATTTTGTCACTGTGTATGACAACCAGAAAAACAGAGCAAATCAGCTGAAAATTTCAAAAATTTTATGGGACTATTCAGATCTTTTCTCCACGTGGAGAAAAGCGGAGAAATAGTTCTGGATAGCCGCATTACAGAAAATCTTAGTTTTTTTTTTTAATTAAATTAATAAATTGAAAATTCCGTTAAAATTCATTCTTTTATCAAGAAAAGCAGTTTTCTTCATTGTTTTAAAAGTAAGTTTTGGCTCTTCGGAAAATTTCCGGCTCCGACCAAGCATGTTGTACAGTAATCCAGACGGCACAAACAATGTTCAAATGTTTATGAGGTGTGAAAAAGGTCTAATTAGGTCACATCTGTTGTTATTGTAGTGTTGATAACATCATAAATAACAACAGGTGTGACCTTTTCTCCAATGCTTGACCAATTATTTTTAATAAAAAAAATGTCACATAAGGACAAAAACGAGTAAAAAAGAGAAAACTAGCTGAAAATTTGGGAGAAAATCATATTTTTCTAGAAAATTTCACTTTGAGCTTTCGACCAAAAAATGTTCAGTGTATTGTGAAAAAATGCAAAAAAATCACTTTTCCAGTTCTCCGAATGAAAACAACAAAACCATTCGACCCGCTGGTAAACAGAGAGCAACTCAAGTATCCTCTTGGTGTTGTCTATGATGAGGTGAAGAAAATTTGGATTGTCTGTGAAAAAGACGACAAACTGATACAAATAGATGAACACAGTTCTGATTCAATCGTTTTGGAACATCGATTCATAAGCAATCCATCGGCTTTGACCGTTTTGAAAGTGAGTTGTTTTTCGGAGGTTTTTGTTCCAACAACATTGTGGTTATGTAGGAAGGGCACTCTGTAGCGGTTTTGTGTTCGAAATCAAAATATGATTATTGGATCACCGAGTACAACTACGGCACACGACATGGAAAAATGACCAAACTGATTCGCTATGACAACAAAAAACACGAGTTACGCTATCCGTGCCGCGGTTTGTCTCGTTCGTATGCTGGAAATATACTGACGATTGATACTCCGCCAGCACCAAAGTGTCCACGATTGAGGTTGTTTGCGAAGAATGGAAAAGGGTCGGCAAGTTTCGACATTTTGAAATCGAGACGTCCGAGTTTTATCGCGTCGAATCGAAAACAAGTGGCTGTCAGCGATCTGGGAACTCAACGCGTTTTCATTTTTGAAGTCGATGATGAAGGGTGGAAAGATGGTTCGATCAATTTAGATATCAAGATTATTCATATTATAGGAGATGTTAGTTTTATTTTTTTTTATTGAAAAATCTTAAAGACACCCTGTCACTGAAAAATGGTTTTTTTCATGTTAAAAAAAATTAGAATATTCAAAACTTAAACTTTCGTTGTATGTGATTCAAAATTAAAATTTAAATGGGATCATTGGGAGAGAACTAATTAGGCATAGGAAACCAAATGTGCGTGGCTATATACAGTACACATGCCTGGCCTAACAGGGTACCAAAATTTCTCAAAAATTTTGTCACTGTGAAAATCTTGGGAAAATATTTTGGCCAGTGTGAATAACGACCGAAAAATGCAAAAAATAGAGCAAAAGAACTGAAAATTTGAGAGAAAATCATAGTTTTTACATTTTCGTGGCGTGACCTATTGTCAATCCAGCCAGATCATCCAACGAGAAAATGATCTACCGTCTGAATCTCTCATTTTGACATGATCTTTCAACGACTTTTTGTGGTAGATCACTTTTCTCGTTGGATGATCTGACCGGATTGACAATATACGTTTTTCTATAAGAAAGGCACTGTGAATTTTCGACCAAAAAAAATGTCACGGTACTTTTTCCCCTCTTAGGCCAGGTACGACAGGTTCGTTAAAGGAACATGAGAAAAAACAAAAATTAAATGACCCGGCGACTCTTCTATAGTATTCGGTTATTTTGAAAGTATTCGCCATTTTAAGACATATGTGAGTGAAAAAACAGTCTAAAACAACGTATAGCGAAAACTACAGCACAAAAAAGAACAGAAAATAAATCATAGAGTTGGATTAATCGCGCAAACGCGCTCTACTGCTTCATTAGGATTTGAAATTTTGATCCAACTTTATTTTTATTTATTGTTCTTTTTTGTCGTCTAACTTTTGTTTCTTATGTTTTTGAACTGTGTTTTAACTCGTATATGTCTTAAAATGATGAATACTTTCAATTTAAACGAATACTCTCGATGAGTCGCCGGGTCATTTAATAATTTCCCATTTTAAAAAAATGTAAAAAATCCACGTTTTTTCTTTTTTTTTCGACCTTTTCTGCTTTCGACTTTCACACATCGAAAGTTGAAATCTTCAATATCGATATTTCTGAGTGAAAAAGCGTTTCAATTTTTTTCATTAAAAATTTTTCAAGGAGAACTTATCATATGCTCGCTTGCCAAAAAAAATCACCGATTTGCCACAATTCAATTTTGTCGCCGGCGTACAGTACGACAAAAATGGATTTCTAATCGTCGCCGATGCTGGCGGACACACGATGAAGTTGTTCGGCAAAACCTACGACTATCTCCATCGGGTTTCAACGGATTTTCCGGTTCCATTCATGTCGTCGTTCCATATCAATCGACAAGGTCGCACAATCATTATCGATTTGCGCGGCAAGGAAAAACTGCAATTTGCTCAATTGGCATCTGTTGACAAAATCCAACCGTGGATCGAGACGTTCACCAAACCAAAACCACAAGAACCTTCTCGTTTTAATAACAAACGCTCATAATACCTTTTTTATGCTTACTGATACAATTTCCCCAAATTTTAATGTTTTTACGTGTATTTGTATTTTTATCTTGTTTCGTGCTGTAAACATTTTTCTTGTTTATCAATGGTTTTTTTTTTATTTTAAAAAGGTCGATCAAACCTTTCGAAAATATTTACACAATATTGATCCTAAAATCATTTTTGTTTTCAGATGATCAAGGTAAACCGACGATTGGTTTACCTGTTTATCATTGTTTTTGGGCTAATTCTCATTTTCAATCGTTCCGCAAAGAAAACTGTCCAAGGTGAGTTTTTTTTGCAGTTTTCTCTTTCAAATATTTATCTTTGAAAAATGCAGAATCCCCGACACCGGAAAAAGATGAGGAGGAGAAATGTTATTATGACAGTTCTTGTTCGCTACCACAGATTTTGTTTCGAATACGAACTGAAACGGAAAACTCACCGCCGTTTGCTTGTTTGAATGATATAAAGTATGTTTATTAAAAATTTCAAAAAAAAAAAAAAAAAAAATCTGGACTGAAAAGAGATTTGACACTTTTTTTGAAAAGTTTAGGATTTTCTGAAATTTTTTTTTCCTGAAAATTACAAAACTATTTTGACGTTATTCATAGAAAAAAATAGCTAGGCGAAAATTACTTTTTGATATAACTTTTTGAAAAAAAACTGCTCATCAAAGAATGCTGACCAGAAAACAGGAAAAAAGGCCGAAATTCGTCAAAATTTAAAAGAACACAGTAGCTTCTCAGTTTTTGACCTAGGCAAATTTTTTTTTTTAATGTCACGTGAGGTAAAAATTTCACGTGTAGTATGATTTTTTAAAACAAATTTTTTCTGTCAATAACCATACTTGGGATAATTTTGGACAAGAGCTCAAAGTTAAACCCCCCTGGTAGGTTCACTCTATATAAAAAAAAAGAAGAACAGAAAGAAAAAACGAGACAAAAAAGAAAAAAAAACAATATTGTAAAACTAAGAAAAAGACGAAGAATGAATGGATGAATGATTGAGCACAGAGAGGCATTGGCTGTCGACTCCGCCCCTTTTTACAAGCGGTGTGGGTTGTAAAAGTGGGCGGAGTCGACAGTCAATGTGTCTTCCTGTGTGCTCATTCATTCATTCATTCTTCACTTCTTTCTCAGTTTTCTAATATAGTTGTCTTTCTTTCTTGTCGCGTTCGTTTTTCTTCTTGCTCCCCCTCTCCCATTAGTCAAAAGTTATACCCCATGTGGTCATTTGGCCAGGCTATCCCAAGTATGTGAATAACCAATTAGAAAATTTACAGATTATTCGACAATGACAATATTGAGCGCGGATTGAATGTTGCTGTTCTAAACGGGTCAACTGGTGATATTTTGATGAAAGACACATTCGATGTGAAAGTAACAGATGAGAAGTTGATGAAATGGTTAATGTAAGTAATACTTTCTTAAAAACAACAACACAGCCAAAATGATTGCAGAGCTCTGCCGCACGCGTCAATCCTAATCGTCGCCTCGTTCGGCGACGTCGCAGAACATGTTTCCCGCGAAGCTCGCCAACTGCTCGGCTCCTACGGTGCCAGCAAAATTGATATGTGGCGCGGTGGAAGCGCCTACACGCTCATCGGACAGAGAGGAATCGCAAAAGGCGAGGCGAAAGAGACGATATTCATCGATTCGGAAAAATCGACATCGAGCATTTTCGAAGGGTGTTTTGATTTGCCGATCGCCGAAACCAACGTGGTTAACTTGACGATATTGCACAAGAAACAGGAAACAATGAATCGGGCAGATGAGACGAAATTGGCTGAGATGGGCGCGTTCGAATCGGATTTGGTCAACAAACCGAAAACTTTCAAATATGGTGTGAAGTGGGAGAATTGTGGAATGGAACAACCGTGCGGAGATTGTGAGTTGAGCTCTGGCTCAATCTGGAGAAAACTCCAGATTGATACCAAAAAAGTAGATTACATAAAAACTGAAAAAATTACAGACGCGATACCAATTTTTATGTTTTCTGGCGAACAAAAACATGACAATCCAAAAATGTGTATAGGAGGACGAATGATCTTTGACAGGTTAGTGTTTCTGGGTTTTTTAGGGGTTAAAAATCGAGACAAAAATGGGCGGAGCTTGTCCAAAAATTGGCAGCTCTTCCGGTGTTCATTCATTTATTTTTGTCTTTTTTAGCGTCCACTTTTTACAGTTCCTTTTCTGCTCCTTTTTTTAGGTTTTCACGCCACGAAAATTTAAAAATTGATTTTCCTTCAAATTTTTCAGATTTCCCCCCATTTACGTCTTTTTGCTCGCCAATCACAGCCAGAAATAGTTTTCCAAGATTTTTACAGTAAATTTTTCTCAAAAATTTGAGAGAAATTTTGGCACGCTCTTGTGCTAAGCCAGTTATGTGGAATATCCAACAAAAAGTTTTTTTTTTAATCTCAAAACTTATAGACGTCTCAATGATGCTGGTCGCGGGTTGAACTTGGTTATGTTGGAGCCAAAAACTGAGAAAATCATAGCTGTTGCTCATTTCGACACCTATCAAGATGGTAAGAATCTTTGCCACAAATTCCCAAAATATATATATTTTTTTTTTGCCAGACTCGAAAGGGCTAGAAGAATGGCTCGACGCAGTTCCCACCGGTTACATTGTCGCTGTTGTCAGTTTTGACGAAGCCTCGAACATGCTGTCGGAAATGGCGCGACGAATTTTCTACGAAATGGGTTCGAGCATGATTGATCGTTTGAAATTTCGAGCCTCGTGGTATTTTGTGGGACAAAAAGGTATCGGAGCCTATACGCCGTTTGAGGATCTGAACGTGCCGACGGGTAACGCGTGGGCCCAACCGATCAAGACATCGTTCTGTCTGCCAAAATCGTTGTCGAAAAAGACGAGAGAAGATGTGGCGAACGATGCGAGAAACTTGCCGAAACGTCATTTTTGTGCGAAATACGATCGACATGATAAGTTTTGCAGCCAGCAGAATCTCGACGATCCAATTGTTCCGCACCTTCTTCGCGATCCGAACCGACAAAACGAGCCGATTTTCAATGTGCCGATTGTTGTTGCGTCGGGATTGGCGCCCGACTCGCTGCGTGCTACACTTCAATCACTGATCAATCAGGAGGGTATCAACACACAAATGGTTTTGGTGACATATGACAAAGAGTATGCGGAGAATGCCGATTTAGCCGCATTGTTTCATTTCAAAAGTGTTGCCATCTCTTCAGCCGGCTCTTATAATAGTGAGTTTTTTCTGGATCAGGCCGATCACACCCAAAGATATTTTGGGACCCGGAACGTTTTGAAACCGCGTAAAAATATTGAAGAATTACGATTTTTCTTCGCGCTCTCAATAAATGTATGTACCGACATCCCACGGGATCAGACTTGGGCAAAACAGTAACCGAAAATTGCCGACTTTTTTCGACTTAACCATTTCCGAAAAAAATTTAACCGAACATTTTTTGGCGATAATTTTTCCGAAATTAGTTTCGAAACTTTTCCGGTAAATTTTTCGGTAAATCGCAAAAACGCAACTATGGCTTTAATCTTACTTTTTCATTTCCATTGAAAAATTCAAAAAAGTTATAGTTCCTAAAACAAAATACCGAAAAAAAAATATTTTTCATATTTTGACTCATACGGACGTTTGTCTGAAAAGTTCCGGTTTTTTTTTCCGATTTTTTTTGCGGTTTCGAAATGTCCCGAAGGCTCGGGGGCCGGAGTCCTATTTTGGGGGATTTTTCCCATTTGCGTTTTCAGCTCACCTACTTCAATCAATGATCAGTGCGCTGAAAATATTCCCCGAAGCCGACTCATTCATTGTAATCGAAGAGGATGTTGTTCTATCGGATGATTGGCTACAGTACTTCTCGTCAATTTATCAGGCATTTATCGATGACGAAAAAGTCGACATAGCCATGGCGTTCAATCCGAACGGTTTTCATGATACATCAGGTTGGGCTTCGACGATTTATAGGATCAAAGATCAACAACCGATTGGATCGTACATTGTGAAACGATCGTTGTATCGTGATTATATTCAAAAAAGTGAATGTGAGTTGGGATTTTTTCGTTGGAAATCTAATTTTTTTTCTTGCAGTTTGCTGTATTGAACATTGGAATTGGGATTTGAGATCGTCTACGGTTTTCGTGCCTGCTTTGTCGAGAATTTCGATCACTGGTTATCTTCTTGATCAGCAAAATGTTCTATTTTCGCGAGAAAGGCTTCAATCGTTAGTTTTTTTCTGATTACAGACACATCTTGGCCTTTTTACGAGGTGAAAAGTTGAGGCTGCCCTAGGAAAAAAAAATCTTTAGAAAATTTTGTAACCTCGAAAATCGTGGAAAAATATTTTTGTCACTGTGTTTGACAGGCAAAAAACGAAAAACAAAAAATAACAAAAATTTTCGAAAAAAAAAACAGTTTTTAAATTGTCGTGGCGTGACCTGTACATTTTTCTCGAAAAATTACGCGGTAAGTTTTAGACCAAAAAAATGTCACGTAATTTTTCCCCTTTGTTAGGTCACGTATTTCCGATTTTCTGGCCCGAATTTTTCAGGCCGATTTTTGTTATCTCAAAAGTTCTGGAAATTTATGAATCGTCTCACAAAAATCGAGCTTGTAATGGGCCTATTCAGAAGAAAAAAAATGTAAAAAAAAAAAACAAAAATTCACCTCATTTGTGTGTAAAAGTAGGTCACACCTGGCGTAAGAGTGTGCCATTTTTTTTTTTTTTTGAAATTTTTGTTTCTGTGCGAAAAAATTCAAAAAATGAATTTTTCCTCTGAAAATACGATATTTTCTAACTTTCCCCAAAATGTCACTATGGAAAAACTTCTAAATTTTTTGTCACGCTACAAAATTCCATCTTTCGCCAGGTATGAAATACTTTATAGGCCTAGTTCTCGAACCCGACAAAAAATCAAAAAACTGAATGGAATTTTTCCAGATCAACAGCGTCAAAATTGTCATCAGAATATATCACTGAATCTTCCTATCAAACATACGTTGAAAGTATTGTAAATGTAAGAACTTTCTCCGAATATTTGATGATTTATAATTCTCTTAAATTTCCAGAACACCTTCACAACTTCAATTGATGAAATAATGAATATTGGTTGTGCGAAATGGAAAAAAACACAAGAAAAATCGAAAATCTTGAAATACACGAAAAATTCGAATTTAGAAGCGATTTTTGAGTGCCTTAATCTTTACTATACTCCAAAAATATTGAAAAATAATCGAGTTTTTCGATTTAGTTTAAACAATAACTCTATTGAGATGTATTTAATTTTAGAGTAGGGGTTTTTTTTCTTCAAATAATCAAATTTTTGTTGGTAATACGGGTTCGAACTACCTGCATAATCTAGTTGTTCTTGCCTTATCAAATAATTCATGTCCATAATATATAGAGTGCACAATAATAAAAAAAAACGTTTTTTTTCTTTGTTTGTCTGCGTTTCTCGTTTTGTCGAGGTCTCTACGTCCTCCGATTCAAGTATTTTTTTAAAAATATTTTTATGCTGACGTTTACCAATTTTTTTGCAGATGCAAATGTTAATTCTAACACTTCTGCTGATTGGATTTGGATGTGCACAGAAAGAAGAGTATTCGATTGACAAGGAGGAGTGTAGAGCGGCCGGATTCGAACCGGACACGTTGAAATGTGCGACGTGTGAAAAGTTGACGGACTTCAATTTGGAAACATTGTTGTCGGATTGTATGGGATGTTGTACGAAGGAGGAAGAATTCAAACACAAGGTTAGTTTGGGTTTTGAAAAGCTGAAATTTTTTTTGAAACTTACACCAAAAAATTGGGCTTTTTTCTGAAAATTTCGGTTTTCATTGAGAAGTTACTCATTTCACATATTTTTTCCTGAAATTTTCACAATTTTTTGTAAGGTCACTAACTTTCCAGAGAAAGTAAGCACCCTTTTATATTGTATGATTACAAACGTGTCAATAACTTTTTCTCCAACTCTACGGGGAAGAAAGTAAAAAACCCAAAAAAAAAGAAAACAAAATTTTTAATAAAAACGTGAACAAACTATTTTACTATTATTTTCAAAAAAAAAGTCATTTCAGAAAAAATGATGTCGAAAACTCTTAAAAAGGGCGGATTTCTCAACATTTTACAACTCTAAGTTGAAAAAAAATTCCGTTTTTTATAGTTTTTTTGAACATTATTTTTTCTGGTGAACAAGTTTCAAAAAATTGCGAAAATTTTAAGAAAAATCATATTTAAAAAAAACCATTTTCGAAAAATTTCCCACCGTTTTTCGAAAAATGTCGGTCGCTGTGAATTTTTGACCGAAAAGAAAGTCTAGAATGTACCTCTCAAGAAATCAGAAAGTCTTGTTCCGAAAATATTTGCTGCTGACATTTCAATCTACAGTAACCGCGTGACACAGATTGAATTTCGGATAAAAAGTCAAAAAAAAACCATTTTTCCTCATTTTGACCATCATCAAATCAACTTTTGTTCACAGACATACCCCGTGGCTTTCTTGGAAGTATGCGAATGCAACCTGGCCCGATTCCCACAAGTTCAAGCATTCGTTCACAAAGACATGGCCTCACAATTCGGCGGAAAAGTCAAAGTTCGACACGTTCGTGGAGTTCGTCCTCAAGTCATTCTCAAGGTAAGATTTTTATTTTGGCTAGGATTATGTTTTGAGGGAAAAATTCTAGGATTTGGATGGAGTTACAAAAGAAACGTTGAATGTTGAAAAATGGGACACTGATACTCTTATCGATTTCTTCAATCAGTGGATTGAATGACACCTACCAAATTTTTGTCTTTTCATGGTCTACTGGTATTTTGTTTTCTTGAAATTCAAATATTTATTTATATATATAAAATTAATAAAATATTGGGAGGCAGAGATTTTGGTTGAGAAGAAGAAAAAAAAGAAAAAATATAATAATAATTAGGTATCCTAATCGCTGGCCTTTGTAATGATGCAGGTTTGTTGTGGAGTTCCATCGGCACAATAATCCGAAGCCGACGAGGCAAAGTCGTTGTCACCTTCGATACATGTGACCAAATATCGCACACCCTCGAATTTCTCCTTCAAACTCGCGACAATGTTGTCACGCGAATCTCTGGTTGTGGAGCGAATCGAGTTGAGGATGACCTTACGGAGTTCGGGGTTGTTGCAACGCGCATCATCGCCAGCCTCACGCTTCTTACGTCCACCGCATCCGCATCCGCATGGTGGTGGTGGTGGTGGCGGCAATTTCAATGTTGGCACGTTGAACGAGACAACCGAACAGCCGAGTGATGGCAAGCACTGAAAAAGTGAGAAGATGAAAAATGGGCGGGAAAATTGTGCGTAAAAAACTTACGCCGCTGGCTCCGCCACCTCCACCGCCGCATCCACCGCCGCAGCCTCCGCCGCATCCACCGCCGCCCCCTCCGCCTGACGGGAAGAGGAACGCGTTAACCGAAACGGCAAGAAGTACTAATGTCACAGCGACTCTCTAAAAACACAAGTTTTTTGTTCTTGTTAAAGCAAAAAGGGCTTAACTCACCATATTTGAAGGGATGAAGAAAATGCCAAAAATGGATTAATGTTATCTATTTATATGGTGACTTTTCGGTGGTAACCAGTTTCGTTTTTGGCACATACCGCCTTCTTTTCTTCTTCTTCTTTTTCTTGTCAGCCGTCGAAGAAGAAGAAAAAGTGAATGCCTTTTGTTATGTTATGATGTTATCGTCGTAGTCGTCGGCATTTGTTAGTAATTTATCCCAAATCTCACGAAAGATAGCTGCATTTCACACTTGACAATTTTGGAGATAGTACGAGACGCAGAATTATTTCGATCGATTTTTATGAAAACGTGACCGAAATTTGCGCCAAAATTGAAAATTTAGTACACGTAAAATGTCGATTTTTTGAAAACTTATTCTTCTTTTTGACGCCAAAATTTTCTAAGCTAATAATATTAGGTTATATGGGACCGGTCAGGTCCTGGCCTGGATCGAGGGTATCCTTCCTGATTTCGAAAATTTTCGGAGACGCAGACAAAAAATATAGCACGTGGATTTAGGAGCAAAACAGAAGACCGCTTGGACTCTGCAGAGTAATTTATTGAGCGGTTTTTAAAAATACAAAAAAACCCGGGCCGGCCTGTGATTTTTCGGGCCATCCTTCCGGAACAAAACGTTGATGTCTGCGTCTCTTCTCCTTCCATGCTCTCTTGCGAACACGTAAATTCTGCGAGAAGAGAAAAAATCATGTTGTTGTTCAAACTTTCAAAATATCTTTGAAAAATGAGGAAAGTTCATGAAACTTTGAAAATAGAAAGTTCCAATTTCAGAATTTTTTGGTTACCATAACTTTTCTCGAAGTTAAGAAGTACTGTAGTTTTTACAGATTTTTTTCAGAAAACAGTCCGGCCCAAGACCCAGAAAATTGTCATACATAAGTGAATTTTTCACTCTCTCACGTTGTTTTTGTTTTCGTCAACAAAAACGCAACGCGTGACCGATGTAGCGCGCAACAAACGTCGTCAAAAGGTATTGTTGCGTCATCCGAGAGAGAGTGAAAGTTACTGGTTCATTACTATTCACAGAGACAATTAGTTTTATCAAACGCCGAAAAAAATATATGTTAAACTGGTTATGTAAGATATCATTCTTTAGCATGGTTATCTTTTTTCTATTTTTTGGCAGACAAATACGAAAAGCGGGAATTAATCGGGAGATATAACCAATGCATACTTGTTTTGTGTTTTTGCATATTTTTGGGACCAACTGTAACTTTATCTCTGATAATTTTGTGCGCCATTAACATCGCTTGAGTGGCAAAGTGCTTAAGCGCAGTGTTTATCGCGCAGAAGGTCCAGGGTTCGGTCCCCACATGTTGGAAAACTTTTTTTGTTTTTTTTTTTCAGGAAAAGTCAAAATGTATTCATTAAAGCGGTAAGTTTTTAAATATTACAATGTTTCACCAATGATTGATAAACTTTCTTCTCGCAAACTCTTTCAACGGTCTCAATATTCCAGTGGCTTGAGGAGCTGGCCGATCATCTCCGGGTGTTGCTGAAAAAAATTGAGTTGAAATACATCCCAGGGGGGTCATTTTTTCGTCGTTGTTTTTCGAAACTCACATCGCGCATCACTCAGTTTTCGATAATTGGCATTGATAACTGGTAGAGTTAGAGATTGTGTCATGTTGTTGCCATTTATCGGAGCAGCTAGACAATTCGAATCTTCGCTGACCGGCGAACTGCTCGCCGAAGTCGAAGGCTTGTTGGTGTGATGATTATGATGATGATGGTGATTGTCGTGAAGAGCGTCGTCATTCACATCTCGACTCGCTGCACGGTTTTTGATATCAGTGTTGAAGCCTTTCTACAAATTTTCAACTCTTTTGAAAAATCACTGATTTTGAGGGACACTTAGCCGCTCTATTGAACCATAAAGAATGCAAAAAACTTACGACACTCCGCTTTTACACTTTTGTTAAACAATAGGCACAGCGGTGTGTCGTACACATCGTCTGTGGGAAATAGCTGCGGGAGTTTCTTTAAGATTTTTTCAAGAGTCTTGCAATTTTGAGAGAAAAACTTTCACCTTACAACATTCCTCTATTACACTTGCGTTAAACAAGAGGCACAGCAGGGTTGTACACATCGCCTGTGAGAAATAGGTGCAGGAGTTGCTTTAAGGTGTTTTCAAAAATCTTGTTATAGACTAGTTTCGAATTGAGGCTCTGGCTGGAGTAATAAACTTTCACCCTACGATACTCCGCTTTACACTTTCGTTAAACTAAAGGCACAGCGGAGTGTCGTACACAAATAGGAAATTTCAAGAAAAGTTTTGCGTGTTTTTCAAAAAAAAACGACATGGCTTGAAGAGACGAAATAGAAAAACCAAGTGAGAGAGTTAGAGAAAGATTTCTCCTTTTTCTCTGCGTCTCTCTCTCTCTCTCTCTCTCCCAAAACCCCACCTTCATCTGCTTGATTAAAAGTCGAAGAATTGTTCGCCAATTCACAATAACTCGATCCAGCACATCCATTTTGAAGTAGCTATCCTGCAAGCAAATTTAGCCACTAATCAAGTGCCAACAGGAAATTCAATTATGAATAAACACGCCTACGTTTCAAAACTCAAACTGGATAGATGAAATTACTACTACTACTACTATAGATATGTTCGATATGTTCATTCTGGAAAACAAATTGTTTTCAAAATGAAAAGATCACGTCATATCAGCTGGAATTTTTGAAAAGTTTGGAACAACGTAAATATGTAGTGAGAGAGGGGAGAAAAACAATTCTCTGGTCGATCTGAAAAAACCACCAGGTCAGAATTTTTTGGCCGTTATCCGGAGCGTTGAATTTTCAAGCAAAAATTTCCAAGACAAACGTGTGATTAAAATCGATATTTTTTTAGGCTTAGGCTAAGCCTCAGTGACTGTTTTGAGTCCGGGAACCGGAGCCTAGAATTTTCAAACCAAAAAGTTCGGGACAAAATTCAGGCCCAGTTTTCGAGCCCGATTCATGCCTATTATTTCTGGGCCCGCAATTTCCGGGCCAAACTGATTTTTTCCCGATCTCTCATATTTTTCTTCAAACCAAAGTAGTGTGATGTTCGTACTTTCCAATCACACCTAATCCTTGAAACCAATTGTCTATCACATCATTCTAATCCCCTTCTCTCATTACTTTTTTTTTGCTTTCTAGGTTTATGTTTTGCAAATTTTGTTTGATTCACACACACACACAAAATGAAATTCAGATGTTGTTGAAGAAAAAGGAACAATAGAATTTTGTGGAAAATGAAATTTGAGGAAAATTTGTGTGTGTGTGTGTGTGTGTGAACAACAATGTTTTTCGTCGCTTCTCACCTGCGCCAAAACTTTGCGAAAATGAAAAAGTGTGCACTCGATGAACACGCTCCAATGATGCGTTCGAAAACCGCGCGATTCGCTGAGCCGCCCGTGAACTCGTCCCAAATTGTCGCACAACGGATTCAGCGACGCCGGCGAGTCGAGTGTTTTGACGACCGATTCGAGAACCTGCGAGTTTGAGAAGAAGGAAATGCGAATTTCCGGTGAGGGTCGAGGCTTAGGCTTAGGCTTACTTGCATAAAACGGAGTGCGTGAAATTCCATCTCGCGACAACGTCCGGTATGGTTGATTTTAATGAATGGGAAGAGCTGGAAAAACGGAAATTTGAATTGATTTTCCCGGCAATATTGTGGCAAAATCTGCGTCTCCTACTCTCTCAAACCTTATTTTTCTTCCCTTTTTTCATGGGTCACGTTTTTTTTTTTAATTTTTCCCGATTTTCGGAAGAAATAGTGTGCAAAAATGAGAGACTTTGAGAAAACAATCACAATTTTCTAGCAGAAAAAATCTAAAAATACACTTTCTCACATGACGCTATGAATTAATTAGATCGAATGTATATTAACGAACTTCCCGCATAAATTAGACAAATCTTTATTCCGTGAAAAAACGAGAATTCATGTTCTCAACCTTCTAGAACTAGAAAATAGGTGCATTTTGTTGTGAAGTTACACGCACAACTAATTGTGTAAATAAAATGTTCGTGGCCTAGAAAACACACAAACTCGGCCATGTGTGTTTTTAAAGTTCAATAAAAGTGTAAAAGCGGATTGTTGTAAGCCTTTGAAAAGGATAAAGTAGATTCTAAGATTTCGAGTTATACAAAAAGTAGCTGCGGGTGTTGCTTTAAAGGTGGAATGCGAAATATCTGAGAAAGAAAGCGTGCAAAGTTGCGTCATTTATAGTGTAGCCAAATTTGTCGAAAATGTCTGTCCTTTTTGGAATTTCTAATAGTTCAATAGAGCGCACATGCTGTATCAAATTTTTTGAGTTTTTTTTTTGCTTTTCACATCATTTTTCAGGAGCTCGTAAACTATTGTATAGATGAAACATTTAATTATTTTCAGAATAGCAAAGGATCATACACAGGTTTAATGAGAAAACTCTCGTCGCGAATAGCTTTACTAACCCTTGCGCCTTTGAATTAACTTACAGTACAAGGTTTTTTTTCAATAAGAAGATTATAATTATTATCAATTTGAAACTAAATCGAAAAAGCTGAGAAAATTATGTTTTCAGATGCGCTGCGCCGCGTTGCGTGCGGTTTATAAGAGACGGCAGAGAAAAAAGACACGCGACGCGTCTAAATTCATTTGATTTTTGCCATTTGTTTTCAATTTGATAATATTTCAAGGAACACACTGAGTTTTGCTGACTACTCTGCGAGACCTTCAAGGAACACACTGAGTTTTGCTACCCTCTCACTAACCTGTTTAGTATCTGGACTTTGTTGAATAATCATCTCGAAAATATTATAAGCAGTGTTATTCAGATTACGATCCAAAACTTTCCAACTTCTTTGCAGAATTTCCTTCTCCTCAACGGTGAACCGATCAAGAGCTTCCATTTTGTTGTATTCTCAATTATTTTTCTGCGCGCTCAAAAACGAAAAAATGTGGGCGTGGCCGGCGAAGGGGGCGTGGTCTTGGCGAGAAGAGAAGATTTTTGACACCGAACTCGGGATAACGAGATGGGGAAAAAAGAACTTTTTTGTTAGAAAAAGGGGGAAAATTGAAGCTTTTGAGAGTGTTAGTGACGATACAAAAGGGAAATAGGATTTTTATGTTGTTTTTTTTGGCCTCTGAAAATTATTGAGATGAAATTTTTCAATTAATTTTTATCTTCAAAATTGGAATTTAAGATCTTGTTTGTTCCGCGCATCAAAAACCGCGACGCAACCGCGTCGCACACTGCGAGAAGTATGAAAAAGGTGGCCGAGCTAGTGTTTTTCTAGGCCATGACATTTATTATGTTTAACGTTTGTAAGGTATTTCGCTGTAAGGAAAATAAAGACACACGTAACATGAATGCTACAGTAAGAATTAATTCGAAAAATATTTTCTAGTTGAAAATATTTACCGATATAAATAGTTCTCAAATGCTTTGTAAAAGGTTGTTTACCTAGTTGCCGAGAAATGCCAATCGTTATATTCCTAATTACCGGGTTGATAATTTTATGCTAAACTCTTGCTCGATTGTGATCTCACATTTCTCAAATGAGCCAAAATATCGGAATACACTCATATAAAAAAAAAAAAACAAAAAAATAATTTCAAATTTCCACGCGCGTGTGTCCGCCAGAGCGCATTTTCTATCTTAGTTGTTTTTTATCGAAGAATTATCAGATCTTCTTTTATTCGTGTGTTCCTCAATTCCCCGATGATTTTCAAAAGTTCCGCCAGCTATTTTTGGTGTCTAGTATCTAACAAGGGATATTTATATTCGTTCAGATGCTAGGATAAACTATAGTTTTGTTTAAATTTGAAAGAATTTCTGGACGCCACATTGTGTATTTCACTACCAACAATTTTAGGTATCAAGTTTTTCATCGGTAGATCAAAAACAAATTCGGGTTTTTTCTCGATCTTTAGTTTGTGCTTCCCGAAACTTCCGCTTCAAAAGTTCTCTTGGGACTTGTGCCAATTTTTTATCTTTGAAAAATGCTCTTTTCTTCTCAGAAAAGGGCAAAAATTGAATACTTGTTAGTAACAGGAAAAAATAATAACACATCTATTCAATTTCCTCGTTTCACACGAATGAAATATTATGACGACAATTTCGAAATAAAAACAGCATCCCGTCGATAGCTCAGTTGGTAGAGCGGAGGACTGTAGAGTCAGTGGGTATCCTTAGGTCGCTGGTTCGAATCCGGCTCGACGGAATGGTTTTATTTTTTTTTTTGCTTTTTTTTTTTTTTGAAATTTTCAATTAACAAGGGATTATTTTTTCAATTAATTGAGAGAGAGAGGGAGAGAGAGAAGAGGGATTTATTCAATTTGTATTCCTGAAGACGCAAAAAAGAGGAAGAAAAAAGGAAAACTCCGATAACCGGGGGGAATGAAAAACTTGCGGGTGTACAAGGCCAAAAATATACATTGAGGGAAGTATGTACAAAAATGGGGGTATTTATCTATTTTCAGAACATTTCGCGGAGTGCTTTTCGGATTTGAGCTCTTCTTTGAATCCAGTCAAACGACGGTGCTCGCTCACGTTTTGGCTCGGAAGGTTCTGAAAATTTTTTGAGCTCGAGCAAAAAAAATGGCACTTACTGTGCTCCGCAACATGACATGGCAATGGAGCTTTGTAGCCAATTCGTTTTTTGGTGTATTTCTGCAAAAAAAGTTATATTTTGAGCTGCAGTACTTTAACCATACTGTAAATTGGCCTCCTTGGCATTGTCTCGAAATAACGTGTTGTTTTTTCGGTCTCATCAGTTGACTGGCTTTTCTCGAGTTTTGAATCTTTTTGGCTTTTTGAACGCGATCCCGTTTTGATTTCAAATTCCAGCGAGTTGTGTTTTGCTCATAAATGACACTTGGCAAATATTTTGTGGTTTTTGGTTGGGTATGAGTGGCCGGTGACGGGCGAGCAGCCTTTCGGGTTGTACGAGCGGACGAGCGAAGATTGTAAAGTGGTGAAAGATCTTTGCTTTTCGAGAAGCTTGCGGGTTTCGTCTGCAAGTATCGGTTTTAGTTACATATTTCAAACTTTGAGATAGTGAGAGACGCAAAGAAAAAACTCTGCGTCTCTCACTCTCTCAACTATTTTTTTGTCGGCCTTTTTTGAAGACCAGAAACTTTTAAACTCCAGCCTGAAACTGAAAACCCTGGGCCGTGAACAATTTTTGAAATTTTGGTCGAAATATTTTTGAAGAGATTCAGGGGCAACGTTTCATTAAGAATTATCAATTTTTCCAACAAAAAAAATCGTACTTTTTCCTCAAAAAACTGTCGTTCGAAAATGTTTCAAAATGTTTTTTTTCTTTTTTTAAAATAGAAACTAGGTGGGCCAGAAAACTTTTAAAAAGAAAAGTAAGGCCTAACTCTATTATCAAAAATCGAATCGGGAACACGCGCTCTATTGATAACGTCATCTTTACTCAGTTCAGAAAAGATTTTCAGAAATTTTCAATGTCAAAATCTGATTCTACGCGTCTTCAAAGTCTAGAATACCTCTCAAGAAATCAGAAAGTCTTGTTCTGACAATATTTGTTGCTGAAATTTCAATCTACAGTAATCGCGTGGCACCGAACAAATCGCCATTGCAGACTTTTGTGGCTACAGTACACAAAATTAACTTAATTTTGGCGGTTTTTCAAAATTTCAAATTTTTCGATAGTTTTGTCAATGATTTTGTATTTATAATGTGAAAAATGATTTTTCATGAAAATTTTTCACATAAATACTTTGGGAAAACTTTTTTTTTCTCAAGAAAAAAATCGAAAATAAAGAGGAAAAAGTGTGCGCCACTGTTGCACACACTTACTCCGCCTCTACTAGTGTGCGGTGTTGTTTTTGTACGCGATCATATCTGACCTAACAGGGTGTCAAAATCTTGAGAAAATATTTTTTCACTGTGAATAAGGACAAAAAAAGATGGAATAAAGAAAAATAGCTGAAAATTTGAGATAAAAACATATTTTTCTAGAAAATGTCACGGTACTTTTTCTCCTCTTAGGCCTGGTATGGCCTATTTTTTTTTTTTTTTTTTGAAAAATGTTCGCAGGTCCATTTTTTTTGAAAATTTTCACGCTATCTTTTCCGTCCAAGTCATACCTAACTAATCGAAGAACATTGTTCACCAAAAAAGGTGAACAAAATTGAGTGTAGCATGATCGCGACCCTCCAAAGGGGAAAAGGTCACACACCTGTTGTTGTTATTTATGATGTTATCAATACTGCAACAACAACATATGTGACCTAATTAGACATTTTTCACACCTCATAAAATTTGAACTTTTTGTTTTTGTTGTGCCGCCTGGATTACTGTAGTAACTGAGAAGTAGATGATGATGAAAAGTGGTCCAGACCTTGTATAACCTACTCAGTTCACTAGTTTCCAAGTTGTGAGTTTTCGACCGAAAAAATGTCACGGTACTGTTTCTCCTCTTAGGCCAGGTATGTTTGTATTTTTTGGCAGACTGTGTCGAATCAATTTTGGATAAAACTCACCACCTGTCTAGTCTCTCCACGTAGCTTGGCCGAATATTTTCGTTGATATTTGGAGAAGAAAGATTTGGTCGGTTTTGGCCGAACAAGACGCGACACTGACAAGTTCCGTGGTTTGCTAGGCATGCAAACCGACACGGGCGGAACCGGTCCATCCAACACAACAATCGGTTTTCTGACCGGGCTGGTTGGAAGTGAAACGTTTGAGACGCGATACGACAACCTCGCGAAATCCTCGTCGCTCGTATGAAAATGATAAACTGCGGGCGGATGGAACAGAATGGCTCCGATCATGTAGGACACTGTGAGGATTGTCAGCGCGATGAGGAATGGAGCACTCGATGGCTCCGCCGCCGCCGAACAATCACAATGTTGCGGTTTTTCGCGAATTTCGAGGATCGACAACTCCTCGTCTTCTTCGTCTTGAGTCTCTTGGATTTCCAGGTCGGAATGTTCGCTAGACATGTAGTCATCTTCTTCTTCTTCCTTTTTCTGCTCTTCTTCTTCTTCTTCTTCATCCTCGGTCATTGGTTCCTGGAAAATTACGATTTTATTAAAATTTTGACCTTTGTGCCATCATTTTTCTTATCATTTCCCTGTGGAAAAAACTTATCAGGGTACCGTAAACAACAACAAAGGGGTACTGTAGTTTTTGTTAAATTTTAAATAGAGAATTTGGACTCGCTGGGTTCAACTTTTTTCAGGTTGATAAAACCGTACTTCGCATCTAAAAGATCGAAACTGAAACTTGTTTGGGAAAATTGGGCTGGTCTGAAAATGATTTTTGAAGTTTTCCAAGAGAACTAGGCCGACCCCAACATGGTCTCAATTTTTCATTTTTTTTAGAAACTAGACCGGCCCGATATTGGTAGAATTTCCCAGTTTTTGAGAAAATCAGGTTTTTTTTTTAGAAAACCGGGCCCAAAAATTGTTATAATTTTTTGATTCATTTTCGAAAAAACCGGCCCGGCCCGAAGATTGTAAGAATTTAAATTTTCGGGCAGATCAGGGGGCCCAATTTTTCAATTTTTTGAAAAAATCGGGCCGACCCGAAGATATCCGAAAACTAGGCCCGAAGTTTTTTTTTTCGATTTTTGATTTTTACACGTCGGTCGAAAGTTGAAGTTCTCAATATTGAGATTTTGATAAAAACGAGAAATTTATTTCTGAGTGACCAGATGTCTTTAAACGAGACCGGCTTACTTACCTCAACGATTGGCTCAACATGTTGATCTTGACGATCGTCTTCCTTTCCTTCATCTACCTCCTCCTCCTCATCAAAAACTTGCTCAACATCAGAATCCATCTCGGAGTCAGAATACGAGACATCTGAGTCATCATCCGAATCTCTCAACACATCAACATTCTGATGATCATCATCAACAATCGACCACGAATCCGACGACGACGTTTCACTATCACGTCGAATACGAAGCGGCATTTTATTACCCGCTAGTCTGAAAATGATGAAGACAATTATTTTTTTTTTGTGCGTTTCGCAAAAAGGTCAAACTGGTTTGACAGAAGGACGCGCAACAAAAAATGAAAATGAGAGAGAAGAAGAAAGGGTCACGAGGAGGGGGTTTTTGTACTATTACAAGCGCAAGGCTCATATGACTTGTAGTAATAGTTTTTTTTTTTTCGAAAAATCGCCTACTACAGTAACCAACAGATGGGAAATGCGGCTTTTTTTCTGTTAGAGAGGGAAATTGGTATTTTGAAAATCCATTTTTTGGCGAAAAAAATCTGGCCCGAGTTTCATTGTCAGGCCCGAAACAAAATTCCGGCCCGGATTTGAAAAAAGACTTTTCTAGCCACATTTGTGTGTTCTGCCAGACAAAAAAAAGTCAATCACATCAAAAACAGGGCGTTGTATTTTTGATAATGTGAACTACAGTACCCCGACTAACATAGTGCTAACATTTTGACCCAAAAACGAACACCTTGTATGACAATTTTATCAAAAACACCAAAAAAACCAAAAAGTTTTGGTTGTAACATTAGCTTTTGTTTTCAGAATCATATGATCATTGTTCGGAGAAGAACATTCTGATGGCTAACTGCGAAAAAAGACAGAGAGAACCAAAAAAAAACTAGAAATTTTACCAACCAACAAAACGTCGAAAGTGAAAGTTGGAAAGGGTGGGGTCATGTGATTTCAGCTAGAAAAAGTATTTTTTTTTTGCTTTTTAGCTGAAAAAAATGTCGGGGGGACTTGAAAAGTTTTATTTACTTTTAGTTTTGCGCACATATTGGTGTAAGAGAGAGAGAGAGTTTAGAGAAAATGAAGAATTTTGGATTTTTTCAAAAATGGGGTGCGATTTTGGCTTGGGGACTTTTTGAAAACGCACGAAATTCCACAGAAAAATAGGTCAAATCTATGTTAGCCTTTCCGTATGGCGTATCCCGCGAGATGTCGGTACACAAATATATTCTTCGGATAATTTCATGTGGTTACGAAATGTCTCAAAAAAAATTTAAAGCACTCAAAATTCCGAAAAATCTTCTCCTCCATGTTGAAAAAAAACTTGGAGCACAAAAAACACACACACGAAAAAAAGAAGAGTTGCGCACTTGCTTGGTTGTTGCAACCGGTTGAGAGTTTGTCTATGTCAACACATGTGATTGGGGAAAAGAGAGAAAAAAAGAAATGTCATGTGAGGAGGGCAAAAAGCGGCAAAAAAAGAAGAGAGAAAGAGAATGGCAGGTTGAAATTTTTATGGTCGGGAAGATGATGGAAAAACTCCCAGGATCAAGTGGATATATTTTGAAGATTTATTGTTTTCAGGGAGAGGAATGTTTGTATTTTAAAAAAAATTAATTTCAAATTAGAAAAAAGCGCGAATCACTTCGAGACCTTTTGTGCGAATCACGTTATGTTCCTTTAATTTAATTCTTTGTTGTTTTTTTGGGGTTTCACTTTTTTTTCCTCGAAATTTTTGCGCTAAAGGCAGAAAAAAAGTTATAAATCAATAGACGAGGATTAGGAAATGCACTAAAAACAGAAAAATTCTATATATAGTTTCTGAGAAAGTGGGTGTTTCCGCCAAAATGGACAAAAACACCTGCCAAACTGGCAGATGGTCGGTAATAATGTTTCTTCTTAATTATCAAGATGCGCTTTTTCTATCTATCTCATTAATATATTGGAGTCGCGAAAAGATAGAACAAATAAAAACAAAAATATTGTTCTCTCTAAATAATCGGGAGGAAAAAAATCAATGGGGAGTTAGCAAAAGTCAGCTGATGGCGTAGCGAGGGACGCAGAGATGGCCAATGTTTCGAATTGTGTGAAATGGATATACTTTAAAACGACTGCGGGGGCTTTTTGCTCAACAACAACAATAAATTGCGAAAATAAAAGTTCAAATTTTCCAAAAAGTCGCATCGAGACACAACACACATCGTTCATGTTCCTTTGAAGTACTGTAGGAATGATTTGTTTTTTTATTTTTCCAGAATTCTTCTTTTTCTCCCAAAAGTTCTTTCGATTTGCATATTTTAAATGTTGCAAAATATTCAAAAAGCAATAAATCGATCAAATATTTGCTTTTTCTGTTTTTTTTCTCATCTAAAAAACCCGAGATAAAATACATGTTTTTGTTTCTCTCTTTTCCTCTTTGCTATGCTCTTCATATTTATTTTCACTACTTCCAAATCGCTTGTTTTCATGTTGTCTGCGTCTCTGACCGCCTGTCCTTGTTTTGTTCGATTTTAAATATTTTTACTTACTCGTGACTTACATTTGAAATTCAATTTTTATTTGCAGATCGAAAAATGGGTAGTGTTCAAGAAAACCACGATGAGGTTAGTTATTTTGAAAGATTTCGTAATAGGGTGGTTTGGAAGATTTGAAATAGCATACAGTAAAAAGTTTTGTAGTTCGAAAAACTCGCTACACACGTTGAGCCAGTTGATATTCGTCCACACGCGGTTCGTATCGTCGAAGTTGTTGAGGATGACGATCATTCGTTTGAGCTTAATACCGTCGCTTTGGAGCAAATTCTTCTCGACCCAAAAGTAGCCGACAAAAAAGTGGCGGTCGTCGGTGTCGCCGGCGCTTATCGCAAAGGAAAAAGTTTCTTGCTCAACTTCTTCCTGCGCTACCTAACATGGCGCTCGAAAGCCGACAGAGTTAAAGGCGAAATCGAGTTGGACGATCGAGAATGGATGTCGCCCGACTCGCCACTTCAAGGTTTCTCGTGGCGAGGAGGATCGGAACGCGACACTAATGGTATTCTCATCTGGAATGAGCCGTTCGTCATGAAAGATAAGAATGGAGAAGAGATTGCTGTGTTGTTGATGGATACGCAAGGCGCGTTCGACAGTCAATCGACCGTCAAAGACTGCGCAACTATTTTTGCACTCTCCACAATGATTTCAAGTGTCCAAATTTATAACCTGTCACAAAACATTCAAGAAGATGATCTTCAACACCTCCAACTGTTCACCGAATACGGTAGATTGGCTCTCGAAGACTCGTCAGCTAAACCATTCCAATCGTTGTTGTTCTTGGTCAGAGATTGGTCGTTCCCTTATGAAGCCGAGTATGGTTTCCAAGGAGGTCAACGAATCTTGGACAAACGATTGGAAGTATCTGAGAAGCAACACGTTGAGTTGCAACAATTGAGAACACATATTCGAAACTGTTTCGAGAAGATTAATTGCTTTTTGATGCCACATCCTGGATTGAGAGTTGCTACAAATCCTAATTTTGATGGAAAACTTGTCGGTTAGTTTTTTTTTTGTAGTCAAAAATAATTGATGATGTGCGCCGAAATCAATACAAAACATTTCACATAGACCTGTCACAAGAGGGTACTAAAAATTCTCAAAAAAGCTTTTTTCACTGAAAAAAAAGGACAATGTTTTAGTCAATGTGAAAACCAAAAAAAAGATAAAACGTACCCAAATCTGTCAAAATTTGAAAAAACATAGTTTTTTTCGTGACGAGACCCGGACAAAATTATCAAAAATGTCATTTTTAAAATAGAAAACAAACTTCGTGAACGACAACCAAAAAATCAAAAGTTTAAGAGAAAATCATGATTTTAAAATTTTTGTGGCGTGACCTATACATTTTTTTTTGTTAAAAAATCTCACTGTCAATTTTCGATCAAAAAATGTGTAATTTTTTCCTCTCTTCCCTGTAATTTTTTCCTCTGGAAGTTTAATGAATTTTTTTATAACCTGAAATTTGCCAAGTTTCAGGTTTTTATTCAAAAAAAAACAATTAAAAATTACACTTTCTAAACCCAAAAATGAAAAATTTCAATAAAAAACAAAATTTGTTATTGTGTTTTTATGTGTTCGAACATAAAATTGTCAACAAAAACCAAATTTTTGCAGAAATCGATAACGAGTTCCAACAACTTCTCGGTGTGATGATTCCTCGACTTCTCGACTCGCACAGTCTCGTGCACAAAGAAGTGAACGGTCAAAAAATCACGTGTCGCGAACTTCTCGAATACTTCAAAGCATACATGACAATTTTCAAAGGTCAAAACTTGCCCGAACCCAAATCGATGCTTCTCGCCACTGCCGAAGCCAACAATTTGGCCGCCGTCGCCTCGTCTCGTGCCGTCTATCAAAAATTGATGGAAGAAGTTTGTGGCGGTGACACACCATACATGTCGACAGCCGAGCTCGTCGAAGAGCATGAACGATGCAAAACTGAGGCGATTCGAGAGTTTAGAAATGCGCGAAAAATGGGCGGTGTTGAATACAGTTTGCAGTTTTTGGACAGATTGGAGCAGGACTTGCAGGTAAAAACGATTTTCAGCGTTTAATTTTTACCTCTCAAATTTCAGGAATCCTACGAATCACACCTCAAAGTTAACAATGGTAAAAACTTGTTCAAATCGATGCGAACTCCGGCTGTTCTCGTCTCTCTTATGATCATCGACTATATTTTCCAAGAGTTCTTCCAACTTATCGGATTGGATGGCCTCGCTGGTTTGTTCTCCTCAATTTTGGTACTTGTTATTGGCGCGTTGAGTGTCTGGGCCTATTCGAGATATTCGGGACATTTGAGAGAGGCCGGATCGTGGGTGAGTTCTCCGAAAATCAAGATTTTTTACGGTTCAGTTTTCATGTTACTCTTAGTTGAAAACGACTAGGTCTCGCCACTAAAACTAAAATTTTAAATCGATAAAAGCCAAAATAATGTTATCCAAATTTTTCACAAAAAAAAACTCTCAAAGTTTTGTCATTGTGAAAAATGCGAATTTTTTTTTGGATGTGAATGATGATTAAAAATTAAACATTTTTTGAGTTTTCGGGGCGAGACCTGTTCAATTTTTATAATTTTTCTGTATGCCGAAAAACAGAAAAAAGGGGAAAAAACTGAGAAACTGTGGTGTCCCTTTAAATGCATTTTCAGTTTTTCCCGAACCTTTTAGTCACATTTTTTCAGTCCTATTTCTTCTGGTCCCTCATTTTATTCAACCCTCCCTTCCTATTCACACATATTTCCTGTTGACTTTTTCTAGGTCACCATATGTTGTTATTGATTGTTCATAACAACAGGTATGCCATATTTTATAGATAACATCAAAAGGTAAGCAATCTAATTAGCCATATGGTGACCTAGAAAAGGCTACAGCTCGGCTACTAGTTACTCTAAAAAAAAATAAGAAAAAAAACTATAGTGAAGGGGAGCTATAGACTCTATTGTTTGGGCCTGATGCATACATTTCCCGGGTTTTCAGAAAATCGCTATTGTGGTCATTTGGCCAGTCTATCCAAAGTATGAGAGGAATGGGATTTTCAAAAAAATAAAAATCATTCTATATCATATCTAACGTGTTTACATAGACGAAACTTTTATTCTCACATTATTCACAGTGACAAAAATATTTGGACAATTTTGTCACATTCTTAAAAATGGTCGGAATTTCAATTTTTAAAATTCCGATTTTTTTTTCGAAAAAAAGTTTTCGACGAATTTTTACAGAAAAAAAATTCCAGATTGTCGTTTTCGATCAAGCCTGGCCCATATAATTATTTTCAAAAACTCTGTTCAAACTATCAACATTTTCCAGATCGATGAAGCTGTTACATATGTGTGGACCAATTTCATTTCACCGAACGCTGGACATTTGGGACCGCTGGGAAGTGCCATCCAACTCAGTGACACGGTCTCCGGCACAGCTGGAAATTCGACAATCACCACTGCTCAAAAGAAGAATAGATAAACACCTTCTTGTTTTACTTTACCAGCACCAGCCAAAAAAATCAAAACGACCCCATTTTTCAAACTCACCGGTTCTCGCATATTTTCGGTATCAATGAATGCAAACATAAACAATAAACAAATTCTTGTAAAATATTCAAAAAGTCACAGAGTACCTTCCTTTTTTCCTCTAGATTTTATCTATTATTACTCTTTTATAGTTCTAATCGTTTTCCTCTTCTTTAAATATTTTTATTATTCGTGTTACTCACTTTTTTCCCCGACTATTTTTTTTCGTGTTTTTACGGATAAATGTTTATTATGAAAACGTCAACGTGACATAAAAAGGAGAATTTAGAACAAAAAAAAAACGAAATTCGATTCATTACATGGTCAGATTATTTAGAAATGACCCTCTTTCAAGAAATGGAATATTTTCATGGCTATATTGATGTGTGAGTTGGTTTTTGTTCGAAAAAATGTCTAGTCGGACTTCTACGCTCTACCGCACACACAAATCTTGCCCGCGAAATTGAAATTTCTACAGAAAAAAAAAATTTTTTCGAAAAATAAGTTTTAAAAACAGTTTTTAAAACGTTCCAGACTTATTTTTAGCAGGTTTAATAACAAAACTTTTGAAATTGCGAAAATATTTTTGAACCGAAAAAAATAAACCAATTTTCGAAAATTTCACCATGAAAAATTGAGAAAATATCTCATTTTTAATGAAATTCAGTTCTTTATCTTCGTCTCATTCTCGTCTTTGCTCTCATGTATTCATTTTGTCACAAAAATCGCGGAATTCCGGTGATTTTATGAAAAAAAAAGAAAAAAAAATAATTAAAAAAAATAGTGTGTGAAAAAGTGAGAGACGGTTAGAGAAGCAGAGAACGAGAGATTCGAAAAAGGGAAGAGAGCAGCAGACAGATGGAGAATGTTGCGTGCAATTCGATTTTTTTTGTTTTAAAAAACACGTGGCCGAGTTGGTGTTTTCCTAGGTCACGACAATGTTTTTCTCGTCTGAGTTGTTATAAGAAGTATATTATTGCAGAAAAGAATGTAAAAATCTTCTGCGAGACACTGGCGACTATCTACTTCGTAATCAATTCCCGCACACTTCCAACAAAACCGACTTTGAATGCATAATCAGCGTTCTCGAAGACACGCGAGTTCGATCGGTCGGTGTGCACAAATCGAAAAAAGGAATGTTCTCGATTCAAGGTGGAAGCGAGAAGCACTCCTCAATAAAATCGCTCGTCGAACACTATTCGTCGACCAAAAAACCGATCATTGACAATTTGCCGCTCGTCAAACCCGTTGCCCGACAAGCCTGGGAATTTCTTCTCTCGCAAGTTCATTTTGTCAATCCGGAAGTTCAGTTGGGGAAAGGATCGTTTGGAACGGTTATCAAAGGAAAACTTGGATCTATTGATGTGGCGATTAAAAAGTTGAATGAAGGCGCCGCCGAGGGACAGGTGAGATATTTTTTAAAACTTTTCTGGGGTTTTTGGAGATAGCTTTTTCGGCCCGGGTTCGTTTCGAAACCAGGCAGCCGCAAAATTTCTCAACTGCATGAAGTTTTCTTGAAAATATCCGAGAAAAATGTTTTTCCCCGCGCTTTCAATAAGTGTGTGTACCGACATCCCACGGGATGCCATACAGTAAGACAAACTTTCTTCCTCCTTTTTGATAGGATGTCATGCGGTTTCGAAACGTCCCGGAGCCGAATTTTCAAGGGGAGATGTTCGGGCCAGACGGTCTCGGTTTTTTTTTCGAAAGCCAGAAAAAAGCCGGATCAGAAAACGGGCTGTAGATTTTCATTTCGTTTTTCGAATCCTAACCCGTTGTGAGAAATTGAAATTGAAAATTTTCTGAGAAATAAAAAAATCTCGGCTCGGCCTGTGATTTTCAGGCCAGAGTCTCGGACTGGTTTAGTCGAAAAGTTGGGAAATGAAAGTTCCATTTTTGCCTATTGTCCAAAATTGACATTATCAATAGAGCGCGTTTTACCGATTAGATTTTGAATAATACGAGAAAAAAATTATTCTGATTTTTTTTGCTCAACTAAGGACCCTGACCTAAGCGGAGGAAAAGTACCGCGACATTTTCTTGGTCGAAAATTCACAATGACAAAATGTTTTTGTGGAATTTTGGTACCCTCTTACATTAGGCCAGGTATCCCCAGAAGGCCCAGGCCGGGACAGACCTGGCGATAACTTAGATAGGCAAACTTTTGAAAACAGGAAATATAATTACAGTACGCCGACGCTCTTCAAGAGGCTCGTGTAATGCGATGTTTCGACCACGTGAATCTCATCAAACTGTTTGGAGTGGTCATTGAAACAATTCCAATCATGTTGGTGATCGAGTTAATCGAAGGTAAATCAATGTTCAAAATGCTCAAAGACAATCTAATTCCACCAAATTATCGAATGTCTCTGGTCGCCGGTCTGATGTATGGCCTGTGTTATGTGAATGATCGCGGATATATTCATCGAGATGTTGCCGCTCGAAATGTTCTGCTGTCTCATGATTGTCGTGATGTGAAACTTATCGATTTCGGTTTGAGTAGACCTGGTCCAAGTTATGAGGTTTTTTCCCAAAAACTTCTACCTTGAAACCAGCAAATTTTCCAGATTCAAACTCCTCAAAAAATCCCGACAAAATGGCTGGCCCCCGAAGTGTGTCATCAGCAAAAGTTCTCGTACAAATCGGATGTTTGGGCGTTTGGCATGACGATTTGGGAGATTTACAACGACGGCGCCGAACCGTATCCGAACAAGAAGAACGCCGAAGTTCGAGCGATACTGATGGATGAGAATTTGTTCAAAGAGAACAAACCGGATTTTTCGAAAACTTGTGGAATCGAAAAACCTCCACCTGAATGTGAGTTTCCGATTTTTTGATCCATTTTTTTTGGTTCACTTTTGAATATATTTTCGAGGGGAATCTAGGAGAGTGAGCTATTATCATTAGAGCGCGTTTGCCTCCTTCAAATTTATGGATTTTGAGAACTTCCCGAGAGGTCATTCAACCGTGTAGCCGACATTTGCACGCGATGCGCCAGGCGCTATGTTTTGTGTGTGTGTGTGTGTGTCTGCGTTTCCAATGAAAGAAGACCGCTCTCACCTGATAGTTTTCACTGTGAATTTATTTTTTCCTGTTTCTCTGTCTCTCTCCTCTCATCGATTCCATTTTTACTCTTGATTTAGAAAAGCGAACTCTTCCATGGCCTAGAAAACCAAAACTCTTCCATAACCTAGAACACCGAACTCTTCCATCATCGTTTTTTTTCTTCGTTTTATAAAGGAAGGATTTTCTTCCTGTTTCTCTGTGTATCTCTCTCTCTCGAGGGAAAAACTCTCAAAAAATAGGTGTGAAAAAACATCAACAATCAGGCGTTTTTTTAGTAACCCCAATAATGGAGAATTTGTTTGAGTTCAACGTTACTCATCGTTCAAATTTGGACGCACTCCGACCAATATTCGAAAAAGGAGTTTTTGATAAATTGACCGGACCTCAATTGGATATTTTGAAAGCTCAACAACAAAAGGGTCAGTTTGTTGCGCATGCCGCAACACCGAACGGATTCGTTTCGCCGAATCGATCATTGAGCGCTAATAAATTGTTACTTTCGAGACCTAGGTTTGTCGAAAACTCGCTTCTACAAAAAAAATGTAATTTGTTTTTGTTTAGAAAAGACAAAAAGAAGGGTTCGTTGAAACCGTCGACTGGAGGAAAAAAGGAGAAGACGTGTAGAAGGAAGAATCATGACAAAAAATGAAACTGTTGTATTTTGTCTGGACTTGCATATCAAAAAGAGATAACATTTTTGATAATTAAAGAAAATTTTGAAACAGTAAAAAGTTTTGAATTTTTTTTTTGAGATTTTTCTGATTTTTCCGAACATTTTTTTAAACGCAAAATTTTTTTTTTGTAAAAAACGTAAATCTTTTTTGCCGTTCAGAGAGTGGCGTAAGAAAAGTGTACCCATTTTTTATAATGAAATCGTGAGCAGGAGTGGCGCAGTGGTTCATCTGTGAATTATAAATCAAAAAGTCGAAAGTTCGATCCCCATGGTGGCGTTTCCTTCTTTTTTGCAATTTAGTTTTTTTTCTGGAAAAATGTCACTGTTTTTCAAGGTTTTTGAAAAGAGCGGCACAGAGATTAGGGCGGGCCCTATTTTTCTTGCCAAATCTGGCACACTATTATTGGCCCCGCCCCTTTTTGGCTCGATTAAGAACCGTATTATTTTCAAAAAGGTGTTCGTGTCGTTGTCGAAAAAATATTTTTAAATATTTACCCACAAATTGTGTGTGTTCCAAATAAAATAGCCTCGACACAATTTTGGTCGAAAATTCGCATTTCGCAACAAAACAAACATCACTATATACCGATTCGATGTAAATAAATAAATACACAAATTGTATGTTTCTCTAATCCTCGACCTTCAGGGCAAAATGGTTTTCCATCTCAAAAATTGTGACAATTTTTCCGATCTCTTGTTTGTTTTGTCACTTTTTCTCGCCATTTAATTTTTCTCGCAGCATTTCTGCGGCAAGTTTGCGGTTTTCTGTCTAATCATTCAATTTTTCCATGTTGGTAAATAAATACACTATACAAATAGTTGTCTTGTTTGAAAAAAACCACACAGAAAAAGTAATACTTTTCGCTGTTCGCAACCAAAAATATATTGATTATTGTTTTTCAACGAGACGAGAAAAAAAAGGAAAACCCCGAACAAAACTTTCGATTTTGCGTAGTCTTCCTGACCTTCTTCTTCTTCTTCCTCCCCGTCTTCGCAAATTTGTGTGTTTCTTCCAATCATTTTGTTAATTGACAAAAATCCGCAAAAATTTTTTTAGAAAAAACTGGTTTCAATGGTTATTATTGATTGAATTAGACAGTATCCTTCACAAATTTTCTTTCTTGATCTCTTTTTTTTTGTTTTCCTGGCTTTTATATCTATTTAGTTACCAAGGGTTTTATCTGTGATAAGACTTTTTTTTTGAATAGTATTTAGAATTGAGAGATTCAGAGAAAAGTGTTTCGAGGAGCTTTTTTTTGGGTCCAAAATTTTTTTGCTCAAATTTTGAAAAATTTTCAAAGTGTCTAGAATTCACAGAACTTTTAATTTTTAATCTATTTTTTTGGTTCAGGTTTGAATATAATTTCGAGATCATGGTATACGTTATTTTCAAAGTTAAATCCATAAATTTCCAAAAAAAAAACATGTTTTTTGTTGAGAAAAAAAACCAAAAAAATTTTGACTAGGTGAGGAATCGAACCTTTGACCTCTCACTTTAAAGCAAAACGCGTAACCAGTTGAACTACCATGCCACGTTTTCTCTCATGTGAATTTTATTTTAAATAATCTCAAAAAAATGAATTAAAAAATCGGACGTTCTTGAAATTAAATTTTTATAAGGTTTATTTTTGTGTTTTTTTTAAACGTCATTTTTTTACCTGAAAATAAGAGCATTTGGAATTGAGAGATTTAGAGAGAACACATTTTCCGGGAGAATTTTCTCGGTCCAAACTATTTTTTTTTTCAAAAATTCTGTTTTTTATTATCTCAAAACAATTCGGCCCCTGAATTTTTCAGAAAGTGTTAAAAACGTGGCCTAGATTTTTCCCCCAAAAAAAATATTTTCGAAAAATATTTCTGACCAAAAAAATCAACTGAAGCCATGTTTCATCAACAACAAAAATTTCAATTTTATTTTTTCCCACATTTTTTTTTGTCACGAAAATTTGAAAAAAAAATTAAATTTCTTGCAGAAAACTTGTTAGATGAATGAACCATCCGAAGTGGAGCAAGAGAATGGTGGCCAAGAAATCGAAAAACTGCAGACCCAACTAAAATCCGAAAAGTTGGAGAAAAAACGAGCTGTGGAGCAAATTCAAAATGAGCTCGAGCAAGAGCTCCGTGACACCGAGCAAAAATGGATGGAAAAAGTTCGAAAAATTGCCGATGAGAGAGATGCGGTGATCAAGAAAATGGATGAATTTGAGGAAAAAATCGAGAATATGAAGAGACAAGTTCACAGGTAACAAACATATTTTTATATTTTTTGAGGAAAGATTAAAAATTGTAGAAGTGAAACGTATAAAATGGAAATAGATGAGGCTAACAAACGACTTCTTCTACAGTATGAAACTCTTCATCATGATTATGAAGAAACAATGCAAGAGCGAAGTACTGTACTTGAGGAGAATTGTCGATTAATGGAAGAGAAGGAGCGCCTTCAAAAACAGTTTGACTCTCTAAAATCTGGTGAAAATGAAGAGTTACTTGGGTTGAAGAAAAAGTTGGAACATACAAAACGGCTACTGCAAGTGAATATGGAGGAAACGGTGAATGCGAACGCGAAAAAAGAGGCGGCGTTGAGCCGAGTTCGAGAGGTTGAGATGACTGGTGCGAGGTTGATCGAGGAGAGAGATGAAGCCGTTCGGCGGGCACAACAATCTTGTGGGGATACAATTGTTGATGTGTGGAATACGCATTCGGTTCAGGTTAATTTGGTGAGTTGCAGAATTTTTTGTCATGAATTTGGTCAATAAATGTCAAAAATATGTTTATGACAGGTTCAAAATATCTAAAAACTATAGGGTTGTTTATTTTCTGCCCGCTGTAGAACGCCATCTTATATAGTATCTCGTGTACCGACTTCTCACTGGTTTCGAGGCGAGCCATATCTTTCGTTTGAGTGGGCGGAGCTTATCTGTTTTTGACGCTTGGAAACATCTTGCCAACTTTTGATTCTCAGGAACCTTTTAAACTTAGAAAAAATTATCCTTCCTATTTCCAAAAAATTTGAAACAGTAAATTTTTCAATTTTTTTTGGCTGATTTTGACTTCTCGGGCCCGGACCGATTTCAGAAAAGAAAAACGGCACAGAGCGGATTTCTCATTTTTACACTTCTTTTTTTTGTAATTTTCTTAGTCAAAAAATTTCAGCAATAATAATGGACTTTGGAAAAGTTCTCAAAAGTTTTCAGAAAAACTTGAAACAGTAAATTTTTTCAATTTTTTGCTTGTTTTTTGACCTCGAGCCGGGACCCAAATTGGAAAAAAAATACGAGATTTCTAATTTTGAGGCAGAGACGCATTTTTACACTTCATTTTTTGTGATTTTCTCTGTATAAACATATGAAAAAGTTTTCAACAGTTTTCAGAAAAACTTGAAACAGTAAATTTTTTCAAATTTTCAACTTTTTGTTTTCACAAAATCATACACGGCATGATTTTTTAACGTTTTCCCACTGCTACGTAAAACGCGAAATAGTCAAAAAGAACAGCTCTTCGTAGCGAGACCATGTCTGCGTCTCTTCTTTTTCCATTGTCTTTTTCCTTTTTTTCTTTGTTTCTCTCATAAATTCCGCGAACAGGAAAACGTAAAGAAAATCATGCCGTGCATAATTTCTGAAATGCTTTTCGCAATTTTGCAGCACGCAAAATTGTTTGGCTCCGCCCACTTTTGTGGAAAAACTTCATGTTTTCTAGCCATTCCCCAAACCAAACCTTGGAATTGTTCTCGGCGGTGGTCGAACCGACGACTCATCAACAGTTCACGGTCCAATCTACGTCAAACACATTGGTCAAGGTTCGCCGTTCGAAAATGTGCTCAAAAAATTGGATCACATTGTGATGGTGAACGATATATCGGTGATCGAGATGGACGAGCGGAGTGTCGTTGCGATGCTTTCGAATTGTCATCATATCCATCTGGTCATTCGACGAAGATCCAATTGTAATCGAATCGTCGATGTCACATTACCAATGTCGAACTATGATGTTGGTTTGGAACTTGCCAATGGGGTGTTTATCAATTCGACTGAACCGAATGGAACGGCTTCGAAGTGTGGATTGTTGCCTGGGCAGAGAGTGGTACATGTTATGCATACGCCGGTGTATGATGCGAAACATGCTGAAGTTTTGATTAAGAGTGAGTTCAACATCTTATATTCAGGGTTGGTCGAAATTTTTTTCGAAAATTTTGGTTGAAAAATAAAAAAAAAATACAAACACCGTCATGCCGACATTAGGCGCCACCCACTTTATTTGCAATTGTAGCGCACAGTTTTTTTTCGCTAATATTAAATTTTTGCATTGTTATCTTCCTCAAACTGTGCGGCAAAACTGCAAAACCCGCACACTTTCAATTTTTTCACCATTTTTTCGAACACAGGTCGCACATTTTTTCCAAACATTTTTTGATCGTCTGAAATAGCCTTGCTCCGCCCATTTTTCAATGCGGCATGTTTTTTTTCCCGCAAAATACCTGGTTTCACAAAAAATTCAGATTTCAAACAAGCTCCGCCCACTTTTGTCTGCGGCATGTATGTAGGGTAACTAGCTTTTGAACTATATTCCCCGGAATTTCGAGAATTTCTGGAAGGGTCACTAACTCTTCAGATAGAGAGAGAGGACGTGGTCAACACACAAAACATGACAGTGTGTAACCAGTGTATTGTCGGTACAGAGAAATGAGTACTTTTTCGAAGATAGAGGTGGAAACAATGTTGTAGTTCTCTCGGAGTGTGTTTTTCTTCCATTTTTTCCATGTTCCAGATGCTCGTGAACCACTTGTCATCGGATTGTTACAACCGGTGAAACGTGGCGACGCGTCAAACAAGGACAAATCGCGGCCGAAAATCTTCTCGCGATGGTTCGGTCGTACAAACGGTGAAAAAGAGCGCAACGTTGTTGCCAAAGCCAACATTGACAACAACACCGATTCGTCGCTCCTTCGACAAGGTTCACTACGCGTGCCGCAAACATCGAGTGCCGCCGTCTCACCGTTGATAAGGTATGGATCATTGCGAGCGCCGACATACGATCCGTCGAAATCGATCTACGCTAAATCAGAGATCAGCTCGACGACAACAACCGCGCAACCCACAACAACAATGCATTTCGATGGTGTTCCGATGTATGTGGCTAAGAACACCATGTTCAGCACACCGACATCGCCAGTTGCGTGAGTTGAGCAAGTTTTGATGAGCTCTGAACTCTTTGTTTTTCAGCCGATTCATCCGGCAGAACCCTGATACTCGTAGTTATTCATCGAGCACAGCTTCCGAAGCGACTCGACCCTTCTCAATGCATTTTACACCAACATCTTCGACAATCATGGAAACATCGGTAAAGCCGGAAAGATCGTCGGTTTATAGCCCGACTAATCGGGACTATTCAATGTCTTCGATTATGTCATCGAATAATTCGATTAGATTACCATCGACATCGTTCTCGTACACCAATAATTGTGAGTTTTGCGCATTTGAAAATTTAAAAAAAAAACTAAACGCGCATCTTTTCCGCTCTCTTCCCCTTTTCAAGTCTCTCGTTCTCTGCTTCTCTAACCGTCTCTCACTTCTTCACACACTATTATTTTCAAATTTTTTTTTCTTTTTTTATGGAAAATTGCATTTTTGTAGTAAATTCGCCATTTTTGGAGGAAACTGAATATATAAGAGTATAGATAAGAATGAAGAACAAAATTCTCAATAAAAATAAGTTTTATTTTTCCAGCTATCAGCTCAATACCGGGTATATCACGACATCATTGTGTGAGCAAGGATGGAAGTGATTTCTCGATTTCGACAGCCGGTTCGAATATATTGGAAAGAGCCAAACGAATCAGAACCACTAATGACGCGTTGCGATCTTCGCAGCCTCGTTTGGTCGAAGTTCCGAGGAGCGATGTTCGATTATGTGGTGGCAATGCGATCGGCATACTCGCCGAAAAATCAATTGGATGCGATTTGTTGGAAGGTGATCTGATCTTAGAGATTGATGGCAATTGTGTTCGAAATACCACGCTGGAATGTGCTGTCAACACATTGTGGGCGGACGATGATGAGTTGTCGAGACTGCTGGTTCAAGACGGTGGCGATAGATTGAATCGGCTGAGGTTGGGCGCCGATGGTGATAGCTTTTTCCTTCGTGTCAATATCGATCGAAGTGTTGAGCATAAAGATGAGCTTGAGCTCAAATCCGGCGACGTTGTGTTTGTCGACAAAACGTTGTACGCCAACAAAAAGGGGCGTTGGCGAGCATGGAAAGTGGACAAAGAGGGTCGACAACGAGAGCATGGTGCGATACCGTCGTCAACAAGCATTGCCCAAAGCATTCGAACCAATCGATGTTCCAACCCATTCCCGAAACGAGCCTATGAATGGGTCGAAAAGTTGGACACCAAAGTTCGTCGACCGGTTTTGGTGTTCGGATCGGTTGTCGAACCATTCGTTCAGATGTTGATCGATGAGTCGGACAAGTTTTCGCAGTGCTCGAGAGAATCGTTGTCAGCAACGTTTGAGGAGGTCTCCGAGCTGTTGAGAGATCTTGTTCTGATTGATTCGCAACAAAATGAGGATGTTTATGACTTGTATCACGTCATTTCAACCGCCCATGTTATGGATGTCACTAATCAAGGGTAAGTGAAAAAAAGGTTCAAATTTTTCATTTTTCAAAAGCCGAAAGTTAGGTCGGTGGGCTAAGCCTAGGTTTCTGCGCGCATTTTTAGGGTCAGAAAACACTTTTTCAGAAGAACACGAATATAAAAATTTAAAAAAACGTTGTCGGAAAAATAAACAAGTTATGATGACCAAACTTTGCGCCGCGATTGCAGAAATGGGCGGAGCCTAGTATGGCTGCAAAAATGGGCGGAGCCTAATCTATATGGACGGAGCCTAGTATGACTCAAAAAATGTGTGGAGCCTAATCAATGTGGGCGGAGCCTGATAAGGCTTCTCTGGTGCAGTGAAAGTGGGCGGGGTTTAGTTTTTTGCAGTTTTGCGGCACATAGTTTGATGAAGAGAATGAGAACCACAATTGATAGTACAAGAAGAAGAAAGAAATTTTTCATTTTCAGAAGAAAAAAAACGTAAAAGTGGGCGGGGTTTAGTCTTTGCAGTTTTGCGGCGCACAGTTTGATGAATAAAACAAACAGGCTGCAAAAATGGGAATCCCGTAAATTGTTTGCAACAAACTTTGATGTGCTCAAAACGCGCTCTAACGCAAATCGCTCCGTTTTACAGCCTTCACTGCGTTCTTCAAGTCGAAACGAGCGCAATAGATCGTCTGAGAAAATGTCGAATTTTCCCGATAATCGTCAAAATTCGCTTCAAATCAGTGAAACAGTTGAAAGACATCAACGAGCATATTTGCGGCGAGAAGATTAGCTCGAAAGAGGCCAAACAACTCATCGAAAAAGACATGAAAGATGTTGACGGTGCTGTCACTTTAGTCGTCCCGAATCATAATAATGTGAGCTTCATGCTTACTCACGCTGTTCTACAGGTAAGCGGTTAAAGACACCTGGTCACTCAGAAATAAATTTCTCATTTTTTTCAAAATCTCAATATTGAAGACCTCAAAAGTCAAAAAAACTGTTTTTGAATTGATTTTCCGGAAGATTGGCGTCCGCAAACACCGTTTGTGTGTGTGTGGGTACAGTAACCCACGACAATAATTGTTTTGTTTTTTCTTTCAAAGTTGAAGCTTTAAATTTTAAGATTTTTATGAAAATTGAAAATATATTTTTTGCAGCTCAAAAAATTGATCGAAGATGAGCAACGAAAAACAGTGTGGGTGCAGAGAAAAATCGAAGGAGAATGATCAATTTTTTCGTTTTGTTGCAAAATTTTGAAATTTTTATTGAAATTAATAAAACCCCGTGACCTTTACTTGGCAGTGAGAAAAAAATGAGATTGGAAAACGATTTATTTTCGAAAAAACAGACCAAAAATGTTTACCATATTTCCAAATATTCTCTTGAAAGAATTACTCTACTTTCGAACAAATCGTCCATTGTTTACCACGGCTTACTCGCTTCTTCTCATCGGTGTTTATTGTATTCATTTGTGGAACTATGTGAGTATGCATGTGCGCTCTATTGCACACGGTTTGGTTTGAGAAGTTTCGAAATTAGGCCAAAATTTTAGAGAAAAAAGGCCGGGCTTGATTTTGAAAAATTGGCCTGAAAACCAAGGGGCTCAGGCGTTTCGAAACCGCATGAAAATATCGAAGAATATCCGAGAAATGGTTTTTCAATAAATGTGTGTACCGACATCCCACGGGATGAGTCATAAAGTAAGACAGACGAACATTACTTCCTCCTTTTCGTTGGAATTTTTTGTGGTTTCGAAACTTCCGGTTTTTCGGGCCATTTAGTTTCTATTTTCAGGCCCAAAATCGGATCCGGGCCGGTTTTTCTGATTTTTTCCGGGCCAAAAAGTCAGACTGGAAAATTTTTCCGGTAAAATCGGATCCGGGCCGCTTTTCCTGAATTTACGAGATTTTCCGAGTTTGTGGCCTGATTCAGCAAAAATCTTGGTATCCCGGCCCGGGCCATTTTTTCGGTCCGATAAAAATTTTTTTTTGGTTTTTCAAGAACACCAATTTTAGTCCCGCATCAAGTTTTTTTTTGGATCACAATTTTTGCACATTTAGAAAGGCAACAACTACGAGGATCATCAACTACAGTACTTTGAGAATTTTCGTTTCCCAACGAACAGTTTTGTCAAATTTGTGGTGAGTTCAATCACTCGTTTTCTATCATTTTTTTTGTTGAAAACAGATTTGTCTGCCAAAAGATGTAGTGGATCTTCGTTTTTCACGAGCCAACGATGCTATCAAGCAAATCAGAGCTCGTTATCGATTCGTCTATTTTGCTGATGATCGACACGAGGCTAACGAAATGATGAGAAACAAAACTGTCGATTGTGAGTCTATCTCACTGGGGAGAGTATGAAAATTTGGGATTTTTACAGTGCTTGTCGAATTTGAGAAATTGATCGAAACTGGTCGCGAAGTAAAATACTCAATCAACAGTCGCGAAGGAACGCTAAACATCAATTTCTGCACAAATTGTGACAGTATTCGAAAAGAGATTTGGGGAAAAGCCATCGAGGCTCAAATGATTGTCAACAATTTCATCGCCCTGACTGTGACACGTCAGACATCAGCAACACTGTTTTTGAGCCAATTTGAGGACTTCAATTTTGACGCGATATTTTTGAAGACCCAAAATGATTTGTTCTACACGTGGCTGATGTTGTTGCCGTGGTGTTTTCAGTGTATCAATGTGTGGAATGATGATAGAAAGAGTGGTCTTTATGTGAGTTTTGAGACAAAATTTTAATTTTCTAAAGTTTTTGCCCCAAAAATCGGGGTTTCAAATTAATTTAGAATTAAAATTTTAATCAAAAAAAAAAAAAAAAAATGCCAGCGTTGGGTACCGAACCCATAGCCTCCCCCTACTAGTCGAAGCGTTACCCCGCTACGCTACGGAGCCACATTTCCTGCGCAAGATGTTTTTCCTTAAAAACCACCCTGTTTGTTACAAAAAATCGAATTTTTCTGGAAAAAAATCTCCCCCATTACAGAGAAACTTGCTGTCGCTCAAAGTCAACCGCTTCGAATACATGATGTCAAAGTTTGTCGTGTGGTACATTATCATGTTCATACCAACCGCATGCCTCTGGATCGCCTCCTTCATCCTCGTTCCGCAATCGTTTGTGATTCAAACTTTTGAGTTTCTTGTCATTTATATTGGATGTATGGTGATGTTTTGCATGTTGCTCGCATCACTTTTTGTCCAATCTGTACTTTTTGCCAAAATCGGTAAGTTTTTGTATTGCGTTTTTTCATGTTGATCTAGTTGCTTTAGTCTGGATATTTTTGATGGCCGCCGGTCAATTTGGCATGGGAAGTGTTTTCTATGGCGTGTTGTTTTTCCAAACCTCTTTGCGATTTGTTGGAGCAACATACAAAGCCGAGCACATTGATACGGTTGGAGCAGATATTGGCGAAGCTCTTTCGATCTCGTGCATCTTTGCCAATTGGTTGCTGATGCTCTTGTTGATCATCTACCTCGACCACTACAACTACTCGTATCGACCTGGCGGCCTTGCGTTCTACTATCCGCTCACCAAAAAATTCTGGTCGTCCAAGTTGCGTCCGCCGCAAATCGACCCGTTTTTCGAGGTGCAACAAGTGCAAGCCGCCGAAAAACTCAAAACAATCGATTCGACGATTCAAACTCCGCCTCCACTCATCACCGTCACCGGAATATGCCGACGTGTCCAAAAGTGTTGGAAGGTGAACGCGGTAAATTTTGTCGCGAAAATTGGCGAGGTGACAACGTTGTACGGACACGGCGGGTGTGGATCGAAGGAGATTCTCGAGATTTTGCACGGTGAGGCTCAGCCAGATTTTGGTTATATTACCGAGGAGGCGGAAAGAGTGAGTTGTCTCTTTCTGAGACTTGAGAGAGATCTCCTTTCTTCAGAAACTCTCAACATCCAAAGCAACATGTGTGGCACAGTTGAACTACATGTCTGTCGGGCAATATCTGAAACTATTCGGACGTGTTCGAGGCGCTCCGATGGCCAACGCCGAGTTTCAGGAGATGCTCGACGATTTGGATTTGGCAAAAATCGAAGATCGCGAACTTGACCTGTTGACTCGAACGCAATTGGAAAGAGTGCGCATCGCCGCCGCGTTTTGCGGTCAATCTGATGTTGTTCTGATCAATCGACCGACGAGGGATACGTTTAATGATTCGAAGGATATGATCATTAGGTTTATCGAGAAACAGAAGAAGAATCGGGCGATTATCATTGCCACGTATGATTCGGAAGAGGCGGAATTGTTGACCAACGAGCTAGTCATGATGAGTGAAGGATATGTGGTGCTTGAAGGCAATATTAAACTGTTTAACAAATCGTGAGCTGAAAAGAAAAAGAAAAAAAATTATTTTCATACTCCGAGAGAACTACACACACGTTCGCCGGAGCGCGTTTGCACACTTGGTCGTGTGTAGTTCTCTCGGAGTGAATTTATTTTATTTTAATTTTTTTTCAGAATCAACAGTGTTTTCGAGATTCGTCTTTGGCCAATTCGCATCTTTTCGTCGACTCAAATTAGGGAGATTAAGAAAATCATTAGTTGCGACGATGAGAAACTTGAGCGCGATTTGCAATCGTTCGAAACACCCAACGGCAAACTTCGCGTCACACTTCCCATCCTCTATCGGCGAAGCATTCCGCTGATCATGAAACAGGTGTTGCTCGAAAAGGACATTCTCGACGTCGAACACTTTGAACTGACCACACCGACACTTCACGATGTGTATACAAAGTATGTTGGCTGCATGGCTAGGCTGCAACATAGACGCTCGAATTTTCAGCGCATGTTTCGATGCAAAACAATACGCACCGTTGGCAACGTATGACAAATTGAAGGCGTTTTACGGTGCGCAAGAACATCGATCGGAGACGTGGAATTTCTTGAAAATTCTCCTCAAAACATTTTCCGATTTACGTTTTTTGTACGAACTATTGATTGTTGTGTTGTTGTTTGGCGGATTGACAGCATTGTTGATTTTTGCTGTTGGTTTAATGCATGAGAGTAGTGAGTTTAAGCGGTTGAAAAGTAAAAATATCGCATCATGAACATCGTCGTCCGCGCTGCGTGTCTGCCAGCGGTCGCTTTTTCTTCCTTTTCTTTTCCCTCTCCACGTTTCTCTCTGTCTTTTTGAAATAAGAGCCGCAACGCAGACACGCATCGCGGCCGACGAAAAACAAACACAAGCAATTGTGCCTTTCCACTATCACGATCATGTGCGCTCTATTGAACCATTATAACTTCAAAAAAGTGCACACATTTTTGAAGAATTTCACTACACTATAAATGACGCAACATTGCACACCGTGTTTCTCAGATGTATTGCAGTCCACCATTAATTTTTGCCACCTGTTTGCAAGTTGAAAATACTAACAAACATTTTGGGCGGCGTCAATTTTTTCTCGCAACACTGGCACACATTTATTGGCCCCGCCCCTTTTTGCAAATTTTTTTCGTATAGAAACAACAACTACAATCGATTCATCATCGCGAAAACAGTACATTTATTGTGAAGGAGATTTCTGCAAAGAATTCAATTCGCCCAATATAGTGTATCAAAATGCGGCGCGGCTCGCCAAAACGATTCACAAATACACGGCTGGGGTCAACACGTCATCGCCGAACATTCACACGTATACATTTGGCGATGAGCAGTTTATCATGTCAATGGCCAACTATCAATTGGAACGATTCATTGATCGACACGGTTATTCGGGTGAGTCGAATATGTTGGGCGGTCAATTCGAAAAGCATCCCTTTCAGATGTTCAAATTTCGTCAGATTTGGAGAATCATGAAGTGCACGCCAACAAGGATATCGAAGAATTCTCGCCATTCTTTCCCAAAGTTTCGGCGCAACACGCCGCTCTAATCATGGCCGATTCACAAGTGTTGCTCTACATCATGACGGTGGCTCAGATATTCGTCTACACCATCTCGGCGATGATGCCACTTCGACTGGTTCGAATGAAGTTGTCGCATGAGAATCAGGTGTTCACCTGGTCCAAATGGTCCTATTTTACTGTGTTGTTCTTGTGCAATATTGTCGTTTTCCTATTGATTAGCGGTTCGATTCTTGCCGTTTTACAACTGTGCGGATTTTTCCCGACAGAAACGGTCATGTGCTTGGTGTGAGTTACAACTACATTGGCCCTAAAATGCGTTTTTTTTTTGTGGAAAAATTTGGAAAAAAGTTGCTGAATGAGCTCAAAATTTGAAAGAGAAAAGACCTTTGAAAACCCGGGCCTGACTTTTTTGACCGCCCAGAAAACAGAAAAGTCCGGCCCGTGATTTTCGGCCCGGGCTCTGGGTCCTATGGTTATTCAGACATTTCGAAACCGCAAGAAATTATCATGAAAATGCAAAGAACATCCAAGAGGTAATATTTTTTCGTCTTTCCTTCAAAAAATGTATGTACCGACATCCCACGGGATTAGCCATACAGTTAGACTTCGTTCCTTCCTCATTTTTGTTTTAATTTCATGCGGTTTCGAAATGTCGCGGTTTCTTTTTATCACCAAAAATTGGTTTTGGAACCATTTCAAAGAGATTTCATCAAAAATCGGATCCGACACTTTTTTCTGAAACTGGGCCCGGTTTTTAAAAGAAATGTTTAGGCTTATCGATTCATGGTTAACTATTTTTATGAGAAAAATAAACATTTTATATAATGAGAGAGCAGGGAGAGAGTGCACACACAAAGAGGAGGGCGCAGACAAGCAGAAAAGGAAAGAACGCTCCACGAAAATTTTCGCAATTTTTAGGGTCCTGCAAAAATGGGCGGAGCCACATCTAGTCGTTTTTTTGCAGAATTCTTGAATCAATGTGGCTGGTAGTTTTCCTTTCGACAATGCCTCTCGTCTACTTTCTCGTCTACACAGTCGCAAGTGCGACGGCAACAATCGCGGCCGTACTGTCGATTCCGTTTGTGTGCGCCTCTCTTCCCAACATCATCTTCTCCTACTCGGCCGACAATTCGATGAGCATCGAAACGATGCTCTCAATGATCACCTCGCTGCTCATCTTCAGTCCGCCGACAACCCTTCAATTCTTGGCCGCATTTCTCAACACCGGCGAAGCCGTCATCGAATACACCGAAACAATTCGTGTGCTCATGATTTTGTGCTGTTGTCACAGTTGGATTTTCATTGTGTTTTTGTATGCGATTTGTCGACCCGACATCAAACAATTGATGCAATGCTGGTTTGTCAACAAGGCTCGTGTGACGGCACCGTTTGATCGGAGATCGGCGTTGAAAATCGAGAAGGCGAAAGTGAAGACGGACGCGGCGCCATCACCTAATCCCACACAACAACAACCAGCAGCACAACCAGCTGATGGAGGTCTAGGATCTTTGAAATCGAACATGGAGTCGAGGAATAAAGCAGGAGTTGATGAAGTCGAAAAGGTTTGTCGGGTGGGCCGGGACGGGCCAGGCTTTTCAGGCGACACACTGTGTTCAACTGGCTTTTTGACCGGCCTGTGATTTTCGGGCCGAAAGTCTAGCCGAGCCAAACCGAAAATGGGCGGCCCGTTATTTCCAGACCACAATCTCCCTATCTATTACAGAACGCCGAGAAAGAAGAGTTCTCCGACATAACAAAATACGAGGAAGATCTGATTCTCGAAGTGGCTCGCATGAAACACTGGACAGATCAACAATCGATCGAGGTCAACGACAACGCCTCCTACGTCATCGGCGATCAAGCCCTCATGATGAGTCGACTACTTCAAACGATCGCCGAGATGAACGACAATCATCAAATCGCATTCCTCCCATGGGACGCTCGTCTACCCGATCTTTTCACACCCGAACAATTGTTGAAGCTGTCAGCGGCTTGTCAAGGAACCACTGTCACCGACGAGCACGTTGACTATCTGCTCAATATGTTTGGCATTGAGAAGACGCAAAAAATTCGATTTTTGGACGATTCGGACAAGCGGATTGTGCTGTTGTTGAGTAAGATTGTCAAACGGCCCACAATGATTATCATGGATCAAACGGACATGTATTTACCGTACTCCAAACTGATGACATTGTGGTTGGTGAAGTTTTGTAAAATCATCTTTCAGATGGGAAATTGATGAGCGTGGGAAAAAAAAACTATTATCATTAGAGCGCATTTTCTCTCTCTCTAATGAGTTTTGAGAGAGGTCTTTCAATCGAGTGACCGACAACAGACGGGATGCGAGGCGCTATACTTTGTGTGTGGCTGAAGAGTTTTTTCGTTTCCAATCGAGGACTTATTTTGTTCTGTTTCTCTGCGTCTCTTACTAGAGAAAAAATTCTCATCGATCCTATTTTTTCTCTTGCCTACAAGGTTTTGTCGGAAAAAAACTTTTGCCAAATTTTTTTTTGACAATTTTTGGCAGTGTTGCCGAAAAAAAGTCGGAAATATTTTAAAGACACCGTGTCACCCAGAATCAAATTTCTCGTGTTTACCAAAATCTCGACACTTTCGATGTGTGAAATTGAAAAATCGAAAAAAAAATACTTTGTAGCTCAAAAAAAGACAAGAACAAACTGTTTTTGAATTCCGTCTCGGGAAAATTGGCGTCCGCAAACACCGTCTGTGTGTGTGTGTGCGGGTACAGTAACCCCCGACAAAAATTTTTTTTGGTTTTCTTTCCAACCTTTTTGGCTTTAGGGCACTATGCAATCGTGTGCGTGATGATGGTCTAGCCGTGATGTTCAGCTCGCCGAATCATCTTTGGGCCGAGCACATGGCCACCAGTATTATTCACGTTTCAAAATGTCAATTTTTGTCGGTTCAAACACCACAGGAGATGAAACGAAAGTCGGTTTTTTTCCTCCCACATCTCAGTTTTTATCCCGTGTCCGCTTTTCAGAATAACTCATATGCTTCTAGATGTTGAGGTGAGAGATGAGAAAAAGACGGCGATTGTTGGAGCGGCAATCAAATTTGCGCTCAAAGATTCGATTTATCATCGAGCGCCGTCGAAACATCGATTCGTTTTGGAAATTCCCAGCGATGATATTGAGATGATTGAGACTGTTAGTTAGAACCGAATGTTCGGAGAAACCGAGTGTTTTCAGGTGATTGGAGTGGTCAAAACGCACACAAAGTTGATAAGTAAATATAAGATGAAAATGGGATCGATTGAGGATTACTTGAATATGGTTAGACCATGAGGATGATGAACTTTTTAAACTCGATGAACATTTGTCTGATTTTTTTTTGCATTTTTTTTTTCAAAAATCAATTTCGAAAAAAAAATTGGCTAGGTGAGAAAACGAACCCCCGACCTCTCGCTTTATAACAAAACGCCTAACCAGTTTTACCGCCACGCCACATTTTGCAGGATGAAAAATTCCTTTCAAATATTCGAGGAAAAAATAGGATGTATTTTTTAAAAAGCAAAAAATTTACAGTGGAGTATTATATCACGTGGCGTTTCCTGCCGTTTGTTTGCAATAATTCAAACTCAAAAAAAGAGAAACATTTTCTTTTATTTTCTGATTTTTGATTGCGTCGACATTTTATGCAACAACACGTTTCTCTTTTTCTCAACTTATCATCAATTTTTTATTGAGTTCATAGTCTTAATTCTTTAGTATAAAATGCTCAAGTTTGTGCTAGTTTTTCGTTGATAAAAAACCCATCGGAAAATGAGAATTTTTCTTGGTTTTTTTCTCCCCCTCCTCCTCATCATCTCATCGAACGTCAACGCTGAAACTTGTGAGAAATGTGTCGCTGAAGGCAAAAAATATTGCGCTGACGTAAAACTCTGCGGTTTTTCACCGTGTCTCAACACAATTACAGTAAGACTTGTCGCATCTACAGTAACCTGGTGATCTATTTATTTTAGCACTTGCTCAATTGTCCAAAGTTGCCAAACTCGACGTTTGCTTACGATGACAATGTTGCTCGAACTCAGTGGATGCCATTGTTTGGAGCTGGAGCAACTGATGGACCGAGAGCTCAAAAATGTTTCGAGTTTGTGGTTACTGCAGGGAGTACTGTAGATATATTTTTTTGATTACAGTAACAATTGGCCAACGATGAAATTGTCGAAAAGAATATTTGTAAATTGTTCGGATACTAGCGCAATTTTACCAGGTTAGAATCACTTTTCGATCAGGTTCTCTTATCAAAAAATTCTAGAAACTCAATGTTCGATGATCACCGCTGTCGATACTTCCAAACAAATTCTTGTCATGTCATTCCGCGGAACCGACGGAGATGTTCAACTCGGCGAAGAGTTCCTCAACTATTTTACGACCAAGAAGAAATTCTTCGACTCTGGCGAAATTTTCGAGTTCTTCTACGATGCATTCATCTCACTTTGGAAGGGTGGACTTGAAAGCGAAATGCGTACGCTCAAATACAAATATCCGAACTATGAGGTTTGGGTGACGGGGCATTCCTTGGGCGGTGCGTTGGCATCGATTGGCGCGTCGTGGATTGTGAAAGCTGGATTGTTCCAAGGTTCAAAGATCAGATTGTTGACGGTTGGCCAGCCGAGAACTGGAGATTATGCGTATTCGTTGTGGCATCAACAGACATTTGCATATAGTTATCGAGTTGTTCATCATCGAGATTTGGTGCCGCACGTTCCGTTTCAATACGAGATTGCGGACAAAGATAAAATGTATCATCATCGCACGGAAATTTGGTGAGAGACGCAGACAAAGTGGGCGGGGACAAGGACACAGAGAGCATTGGCAGTGTTGCTAACCCTGAAATTGTTTGCAATGACTTTTCGCGGGTTTTGATAGATTTTTCTATAGTTCTTTCTTGTAATCTGAAATGTGGGTTTTTTTCACAAATCGTAAAATTTTTGACCCTATCTCGTCTTGAGTTTAGGCTTGACCCGGAATTTTTCAGAAATCTCATTATAGTTTTTTGAAATTCAGACGTCACAATTTTTCTTCAAAAATTCTCTAATTTTTTTCAGCCCTCATTTTTCGACCAAAAAAACTAATTTTTTTTTAAATCTCGTCCGGGTTTTTACTTAAATTTTCTTCCCAAAATCCAGGTAGACGAAAAATAAAAGTTCTGAGAAATTTCAATTTTGTGACTGTGTCCGACTTCGAAAAAAAAATTTCTGACATTTTTCAGATTTCAAAAATCAGAAATCAAAAGTCAATTTTCAGGCCAGCTTTTTCTCCAGTTTCCAAAAAAAAAAACAGAGTCAAAAATAAAAATCAAAAAAGTTCTGAATTTCAATCATCCTATTTTCACCTCTCGGTCTAGTAATTTGAAAAGTGGGGTTTTTTCCTAAGACTTTTTGATTCTGTCTTATGTTAAGCTTAGGCTTGACCTACTTGACAACTTGGCCCGGTGTTTTAAGAAACTGCAATTGAATTGGGCCATTTTCAGCGTCCTAGCCCGGAAAAGTCAGCCCCTGGAAATTTTTTTTTCCAAATCTAATTGATTTCAAAGTAACAAAAAATATAAACTACAGTAATCGTGTAGTAGTGTTTTGTGATCTATGACTTGAAGGACATTAAAAATGTAGCCATCGTTCCAATTTCAACTAGATAAGAAAACAAACTACACACCTAAATACAGTACTAACTATCTTAAAGGTACAACAACAACATGACAGTCGGCTCATCATATCATGTTTGTGCCGAAGCTGACGGTTTCTATTGCAGTAATCAACAAGCCGATTACAGTTGGAACGATCACATGCATTATTTCGACACTGATCTGGGGGTTTATGGTAGTTTAGGATGTCCCAAACAACAATCATAATCATGTTCACTTTTGCTTTTCAAATAAAATCTTCTTCTTCTTTCATTTGACCCAATTTTCAACACATTTTCTCCACCCGTTTCTCATATATTTCCCGTTTTTTGATCATGTTTGGATATGCTTTATTGATTGGTGCATTGGGTTTGGGTGAGTTTTTACAAACATTTTTTGGTTGGAACCTATGATTTCTGATTGAGTGTAGTCTGATAAGAGATGAGTTCGTCAATAAAAATCTAATAAAACATAAATGTGTTCCAATCAAAGTTGATTGTTGATTTTTTTTGAGAAATCAACAAATTGGTAACTTTAATATTACCGCAACGCATCCGCGTCGCACGTGAAAGTGAGAAAATCTTTCAACAAGAAAACGCAAAAAATAAACAAAAATAAATTTATTGTGTGTGCTTTCGCGTCACTTCTGTTGTTTGACAGTAGTTGGACGCACAAATGCACAAAATGAAAAAGTTAACTTTTCACCCACACAGCAATCTCGCGTGTCTCTGCGATTCCTACGCAAGTCTCCGACAACTCCCCAATTGTTATACCGGCGTGTCCTGCGGGTTCTCGTCCGCTTCTTCGACCCGACGGACAACCTCGGAAATGTCTTCCGCATCAGAATTCGTTGTGCATCAACGCGTTGCCCGATAAACCGAACGCCGACACAGTTTGTTGTTATCATAATCAGGTTGATTATTATTGCTGTTTGGATACAACCGAAGCACAGTGCCCGGATTATCATCAGGTAGGTTGATATTTAGATGTAGTTTATCTGAAGTTGAGTAAGAAGTATCAGTCGTGAAAAAACCCTTACATTGAACCCCGAGCCGAAGTTTCTCGTTTTTTATTGACCCTTCAAAAAAAAAGGCCCGGCCACACTTTTGAAAGACAGTAGAATTTTTATTCCGAAAAATTCGGGAAACTAGCAGGGTTTTTTTTTGGTCTTCACAAAAAATTCTCGACCAGGGCAGGGGTTATCTTGTAGCCCGGCCCGAAAAAAAAACGGAATATAGAATAATTTATCTATTTTTTGGTGCAATGATATTTTTGTTGAATTTTTTGCAGGAAATGAAAATCATTTTGCGTTTTTCCGATTTACCGCAAAAATTTTCAGAAAAATTTCGAAAATAGCTTCGAAAATAATGTCGGAAAAAGTTCCGTCAGAAAAAAATTCCATTAAAAATGTTCGGAAATGGTTCCGTGTGAAAAAAGTACCGAAAATGGTCAAAAATTTCCGGTTTCGATTCCGCCCAAGCCTGATGCCGTCCTGAAATTACCAGCCGGGGTTTTTTTTTCCAATTTTTGGCCCATCAAAAATAGCCGAGAGAAAATGTCACCAAATTAATTTGACCTACCTCGAAAATTATTTGAAACTTTGGAGACCTAAAAACTTAGCCACTCAAAGACACACTATGTACGGTAGAGCGAGTTTGAACGTGTTCTTTTACGCAAGTTTTGTTTGAAGCCCACTAACCAAAAAAAGTCCAATTAACTAATTTCAGGTTACTGTAGTCATTCACAATTCATTTCCACAAAACCCATTTGCCCTGAAATCATTCTTCTTCAAAGACGGTATAGATGACGATGTGCGTTTTGGCCCGATACAGTACTCCTCATCAATTATTGATTATTTCAGATAATCGACGCAACATTTGGTAGAGGAGATGAAGGACTTCAAAATGAGGGTGGCCTTTTGGTTCGTCATAATGAGATCACAAAACAATGAACAACTCAGCTAATAATAATAATGATAATAATAAAATGTTAATATTCAAAACTTTTTTTTTCCAAAAAAAAAACAATATATATTATATAATAAGGCGACTATGAATTTGAGAAATTGATTAAAAAACGAAGAAAAAAAATCTCTAAACAAGTATTTAAAATATAAGTGTTATGGCAACAATGAGACTATTTCGAATTTCGAAAAAAAAAACATTTGGAACAGCAATCATACCTCGGCGAAAACGTCGAATTTCACGCGGCGCAATTTTGAAAGCACGAAATTTTTCAAAAAATTGTATGTGAGAAATCACGAGACATGTTCTGAAATGAAGGATTTCCACGATTTTGGCCGAGGTAGGAGAGCAATAATTTCCTAGTTTAGAGCTAGGTAGCAACAAAAACAAATTTTGCTTATAAATTAAGTTTTTCGGCGACTGCTGCTATCAATGCGGCTCCTTGTGCACTTCCTTCGTCTGCAGGAACTAATTGCCACTGAAAAAACTTTTTTAGACCTTTTTTTTTAGAAAAAACTCGCGAACCTTCACATTCAACGGCGTCAAATCAGACAATTGTTCTTCAAGAAGTTGATGATACGTTGGATGGAATTGTATCAATGCACCGCCAACTCCAATCTTAACACTAGACAATTCTAAATGTCTCAATAGAGCACTAATCGCCGCTGCTACAATACTAGCACTTCGTCTTGACACCGAATCACAAACTTCGCGAATTATTCGATAATCGGTGGAACCGTGTAGTGGCACGTCAAGTTCATCGCAAATTCTACGGCAAACCTTGAATGTTCCTTCTTCTTCTCTGGAAAATACTCTTTGCATTCTTTTTCTGGGTGAGTTGACTCACGTCAAGATTTCTGAGATGAATTTAGTTGGGAACGAATCGACCTCGTCCAATTTTTCACACGGATGCCCTTCGAACAGCACCCGGTCAAGCACTAGTTGTGATAGAATTCGTCGTACAAGTTCACCCAAATACAAAGCACCCGTAAGCTTGTCGATACTCAAAATTTCAATTTACTTTTCGTGAACGAAAAAAAAACTCACATTTGTTTTCCTTTGTGCACACTGTCTGCATCAAGTTCTTGATCGAAAATGGTGAGAATGTCGGCAAGTTCTCCTTTATTACCAAACTCTTCCCACTCTGTGACAACAACCATATTTTCGTGCGTATAACCACGTTTTTGTGCGTCGAACTTTGTTATATTTGAAGTTTTTTCCAGGTACGACGAATTGCAACCATAACCAATGACAACTCCGACAGTGCATTCGGGACCGTATTTATGCGCCGCTGCTGCTAACTGACCAACTGTGTCATTCATTACTGCTTTGATTTGTGCTTTCGTTGACTACAAAACAATTTTTTTCAAAAATATAACTTATTTTTATAAATTTTTCTCACCATGTTCATTTCTAGTGCTTCTTCTAGCAAACTAACAACGTCTTTTTGTAAACAATCCTTGATATCGAAACCTTTTGTCCACCAAAGTAATCTAGCTGATCTTATCGATAACAATTCGCATGGGTAAGAAAATACAAAACCTATAGGAAGATTAGCTTCAACTAATTCGAACTCTTGTAGAAATCTTTGTAAGCAGTTTACGATGAATGTGAAGAGCTTAAATGAACTTTGAAGATTTTTCAACATTTTAAAAGGTTTACCTGATCTCCAGTTCCTTTCATCACATGATTGGGAACAATATAATTGATTTTATTCTGGACAGGTTCTTTGGCGGTTCCCGACAGTGTTAGAAGCATTATTCTCAAGTTTTTGCCGGATAAATCGATTGCGACATACTTTCCCGTTTCTGATCCATCGGGCAGTGCTGGCACATATGATGGGAGCATTGGAATACATGATTCGTTTTGTGATGATAACCCGGCTTTGATTTGTAACTCGATTTTCTCACTTATCTCTAATAGTTTTTCTTTGCTTAACACAAATTTGTCGAGAATCTCCTGCACTTCGTGCGGCACATTTTTGGAGCCCATTTTAGGCGGGGAAACCTGCAAAAAGGTTGATTGAAAGGCGATTTTGCAAAAAAATAAATAAATTCTTCAAAGGAGCACGGAATTAACAGAAATGGTCACGTGACGATCCAGCGCGTTTGTAGTTCTCCGGGACAAGTTTTTATTTTTTATTTATTTTTCTTTTTTTTTCACCAAAAATTGTTTATATAAAAATCAATTCTAATCGTAAATTAAAATGATAAACTTTTTGAAACTAGAGATGCCCAAACTTCATAGTGTTTAATATCATAGAAAAAGATGATGAGAGCAAGAATTGAAAACAACAAAAATGAAAAATATCCCACATTTTTTTGTCTTCTTTAACACAACAAAAGTCACGTGGAATGATAGGGTATATGTCGAAAATTCATAAACTTATCCAACGCTCAAAAAACAATCAGCTGACCGACCTTAAAATCGATAGATAAAGTCGGAAAACATTATTTTATAATGAAACAGAACAAAAAAAAAGAAGAAAATCGGTTCGGTTCATCAATAAAATTGTCTGTTTGTGGGTGGCGATGCAAAGAAGTTTCACAAATCTCTCATCACTTGATTGACGCGTTTTGTGTATGTTTTGCTGACGTATTTTTTTCACCTTTTTTCGTTCCAAGTCGACAATTTTTAAAGAGAATTACAACAAAAATGACCACAATACATCAACGAATTGAAACCGCTCATCGAGATGCAATCGTAAGTTTTTCTATGATCACCTAGCTAAAAATACTAGATTTTTCCAGCATGATGCTCAATTGAACTTATACGGAAGCCGTCTAGCGACATGTGGATCGGATAGACTTGTCAAAATTTTTGAAATCAGACCAAATGGACAATCATTTGCTGTTGCTGAACTTGCTGGACATGTTGGACCTGTTTGGAAAGTTTCGTGGGCTCACCCAAAGTTCGGAGGACTTTTGGCTTCTGCAGCCTATGATAAGTAAGTTGTTTTTCTCAAAAATTTGGAAAATAAAAAAAAATAATAGAAAAGTCCTAATTTGGCAAGAAGTCAGTGGCCGTTGGCAAAAATCATATGAATGGAATGCTCATGAGGCGAGCACAACCTGCGTCGCCTTCGCTCCACCGCAATACGGTCTCATGCTTGCTTCGGCTTCCGCCGATGGCGATATTGGAATTTTGCGTTTTGACGCAGCTTCGTCGCAATGGTTGTCATCGAAAATCTCGAAAACGCACGAGCAAGGTGTGAATGCGGTCTCGTGGGCACCCGGATCATCGGATCCTAATGCGAAGAAACGATTAGTATCGGCTGGAAATGATAAGAATATCAAAGTTTGGGTTTTGTAAGTTTTTTTTCCTGTTCAAAGTTTTCTTCATAACAATTTAGAGTTTTTCATCAAAAATCTATAAAAGTTTTGAGCAAAACCGAAAAAATCGATGCGTTTTTGAAAAAAAGTATTTTCACAGTTTTCATTTTTAATGAAAAAAGACATTTTATACCAGAACAACGTCATTTTTTTTCACAGTTACATAAATTTTCAAAAAAAAATTGTCACACTCTTACGCCAGCCATGACTTTCGGTTACCAATACAGGACATACCTATCTGGAAAAGTTACTATAAAATTTTCACTGAAAAAAAAACAAAAGAATTTTTCTTACATACCTGACCTAACAGGGTACCAAAAAAAATCCTTGAAATTTTGTCACTGTGTATGACAACCAAGAAAACGGAGGCTCTTCGTAAAATTTCCGGCTCCGACCAAGTCTGCTGTACAGTAATCCAGGCGACACAAACAAAGTTCAAATTATATGAGATGTGAAAAAGGTCTAATTAGGTCACATATGTTGTTATTCTAGTATTGATAACATCATAAACAACAACAACAGGTGTGACCTTTTCTACAATGCTTGACCAATTATTTTTGATCAATAAAATGTCACATAAGGAAAAGTTTGTCGACATGTCGCGACATCTCACGGGTTTCGGGGGACAGTCTGTTCTCTCTTCACAGCTCATACTTATTGTTCAAAATTGAATCGGTAACACGCGCTCTATAGATAATCTGGTGTTTACTCGGTTCAGAAAAGATTTTCAGAAATTTGTTATATCAGAAACTGATTCTAGGTGTTTGAAAAGTCTAGAAATGTTTGCAAAAACTCAGAAACATCGCGTTTTTTCCAATTTTTTCTCGGAATTTTCCAAATTGATTCTTAAAAAAAAACTCGGTCAAGCCATTCCACTGTGTGAATATTTGTATCTCAATGGTTTCCCAAATTTTTCTAGATTAGGCAAAGTTTAGGGAATGTGGCCCAGACCGAAGGAACATTTTTTTGAAAATGAGAATTTCAGAGAAAAGGTCAGGAATTTATTTGACATACAAAAAAAACTTTCAAAATTTTTGGGGTCTAAAAATTAGCTACTGAAATATACTTTGTGACTCGAATCCACATCAAACTGAAAAAAGGTCAAAATACACAAGTCATCGTTTTTTTTTTCTTATTTGCTCTCGATGGCTATTTGATCCGATTTGACGAAAAAACTCACGTGTTAAATATTGGTTTAGTAAATGTTGTTTGTGATACAAATCAAATAGGTGATTTTTTCAGTGATGAGCAAAAAAACGAGTGGATATGCGAGAAAACAATGCACGGACACACCGACTACGTTCGCGATGTTGCTTGGTGTCCGGTGACGAATCACGGACTTCATTCGATTGTCAGCTGTGGAATCGACGGAAGATTGGTGTTGTACAGATCGAAAAATATTGAAGCGGATGATTGGCAGTCAAAAATGTTGGAAAAAGATGATAACTCATCGCTGTTTCATGTTTCGTGGTCGCCGTGTGGAGCGTTTTTGTCGGTATCCGGTGATAACAATACGGTAAGTTGAAGTTTTGACGCATTTTTTAATCCCCTTCACAATTTTTTAACGACTGATCATAAAAATTTTGACAACCTTTTTTTCAGATTTCAATTTGGCGTGAAAATTTACAAGGTCAATGGATGAAAGTTCCACGCGAAGAATCATAATTTTATCAATTATTTATTTATTTTTAAACCATTTCCTTTTCTATGTGATTATTGCAAACATTTATACTACCAGAAAAAAAACAGGTGATTTATTTTCTTTAAATTTTCTACAAGTCAAAGTGCAAAGTTTGGTAAACGGCAGGGTTGGCTTTGGCAAACGCCATCGTGTAGTTCACAACCATCGTCTCAATTGCTGGAGTTTTCACAATCTGAAAACAAATATTTAAAGGTACAGGATATTTAAAGGCACATTGTCTTCACCTGTTTCGACGCCTCGGAGGCGAATTCATCACAGGTTAATGTGTAATTGTTGGCACACTTTGTATCAGCCGCCCAGAACAATGACACCATCTGACGAAAAAAAATTTTGAATAGAAAAATAGATTTTTTTTCGTAACTCACTTTTTTACCTTCCACCGCTGTCAAATATTTAGTTTTGACGGCCTCTTTTTGCATGTAGGCGATATAGGTTTTTAGGTTCCATCTGGATTCGACGAACGCGAGACCTTTTGACAAGGCATACGCTTGTTTTGAATACGGATCCGATGTGTTAAGTTTAGCTGTGGCGGTTTTCCAATTTTTCGGCACCCATGCTGATACTACTTTCTTCGCCTTCACTTGAGTTAATGCTTTGTTACAATTGACTGTGAGCTGAAAAAGAGGAAATTTACGACACTCCGCTTTGCCACTTGTTTAGCAGGGAAGGAGAGGGTTTGAAGGGAACATTTTTCGGGGTTCCGCTGAAGTAGGAACAATGAGAAACCGACAAGGCTGCAGAACATTTTAAATATAGGAAAATTAATTGAAAAATATTTACAGTGTGTGCATTTTCGCGTGACGGTGTTGTGCAAACACCTCTTGCCGGCTACAGTATAACACAGTGCGAGAAATCCGCGCTACGACACTCCGTTTTTTTTCGAATTTTTCAAACGTCGTGGCGCGTTGACGGCCGCTAGTGTAGTGGTACCGTTGCATTACCAGCGCGCATAAGGTCGCTGGTTCGATTCCCGGCTGTGGCGAAATGGTTTTTTTTCTTTTAGTTTTTGCTTAACATTAGTTCTAATATTGACTGGGGTATCAGAAAACCTAAAACCAACCTTTTTTGGCCGTGCTTTCTCAAGTTATGATAAATTTTTGGCCAAAAATGGCTCAAAAACCGTAGTTGAGGGCCCATTTAGCCGATTTTGGTACTTTCAAAGTGATTCACTCCAGACCAAATGTTGTTTTTTTAGTTTCTAGCATGTTTTTCTTCAATATTAGAGAGTATAAAAAAAAGTGACTAAAAATTTCTCGAATTACGATGGGTTTTAGGCCTAAAATGGCCTAAAACCGGTAGTTTAGGGCTTATTTGGTCGATTTTGGTACTCTCAAAATGATTCACTCCGGACCAAATGTTATTTTTCTGGTTGCTAACATGTTTTTCTTCAATATTAGAAAGTATAAAAAAAAGTGACTAAAAATTTTCCGAGTTACGATGGGTTTTGGGCGAAAAATGGTCTAAAAATCATAGTTGAAGGCCCATTTAGCCGATTTTGGTACTCTCAAAGTGATTCACTAGGGACCAAATGTTGTTTTTTTGGTTTCTAGAATGTTTTTCTTCATTGCTAGGAAGTTTAAGAAAAAGTTACTAAAAATTTCTCGAGTTACGATGGGTTTTAGGCCTAAAACCGCTAGTTTAGGGCATATTTGGTCGATTTTGGTACTGTTAGAGTGATTCACTCCGGACCAAATATTGTTTTTTCAATTCCTAACATGTTTTTCTTTGATATTGGAAAGTATAAAAAAAAGTGACTAAAAATTTCTCGAGTTATGATGGGTTTTGGACCAAAAATGGCTTAAAAACCGTAGTTTAGGGCACATTTGGCCGATTTTGGTACTGTTAGAGTGATTCACTCCAGATCATATGTTATTTTTTCGGTTTATAACATGTTTTTCTTTGATATTGCAAAGTATAAAAAAAAGTGACTAAAAATTTCTCGAGTTATAATGGGTTTTGGGCCAAAAATGGCCTATTTTCATCTGTTTTTGGTTATAAAAAGTTCCAGAGTAGTCAAGATGCCATGTTTTTATGTTTTCTGGTATGCCTGGGACCCGTACTATCTTTCTATACCAATATACAAAAAAAACAAAACAAAAATCCAGCTTCATACACCAGCCGGGAATCGAACCTGCGACCTCTCGTCGCCAATTGTGCACGCGTGTGAGAAACGCAGAGAAAGAGAGGGATTCGAAAAAAAAACAATGGAAAAGGAGGAAGGGGAGCGCGGATTTCTCGCACTGTGATAATTCTCTCATGCGCGTTTCTTTAAAACCAACCAAAAAGAACTCACAGTTTTAACCTTGGCCGGTGCAGCATATTTGAAAATTTTTTCAAAAGCCGACACCACAATTTGATCAGCTCCACTGACATAGAGAACACAGCCCAGTAGAATAAGCGGAACTAAAAGTTTAACCATATTTTTCTTTTTTAATTGAACTATGGGTTTGCGATAGATATTTATACCCAATTTAATCTTGTTGAGTTTTTTTTGGTTCACTGTAATTGAGTATAAAGTTCATTTTTTTTTTGTGTCTGGTTTGGTGTTCAATTTTTTAAATACAAAAGTGTAAGATTCGAGGTTTTATTTGTGCTAAACTAAAAAGTTGCAAAAAGGGTCAATAGGCAAACTTCAAATTAGCATAGACTTTTGGGTTTGCTTTCACAAACTGCTCCGACAAACTGGTCAACGAGGTTACAACCGATGCGCCAAACTGTAACAAGAATTTTATCAAATCGGTCTTGACCTCAAAGTTGCTTACCGCTTTAGCAGCTTGTGTCGAAAATTCGGTGCATGTCAACGTGAAATTGTTGCCAGTCTTAGTATCAGCCGCCCAGAACATTGTCGACATTTTCTTCGCGTTCGCCGCCGTCAACACTTTGGTCTTGATGGCTTGCGCGTTCACATACGTAATGTACGTTTTGAGAGCCCATCGATAGTCGATAAACGCAAGACCCTTTTTCTGCGCATACGCTTGTTTTGAGTAGGGATCGGAGGCGACGAGTTTGGCGGTGGCGGCTTTCCAGTTTTTCGGAACCCATGCGGTCACAACTTTCTTGGCCGCCGCAACACTTGCTGCTTTGTTGCAGTTGGTCGTCAGCTGAAGGAGTGCTCCAGTTCAGAGTTATTGGAGTTTTCGGGCCGGCCCGGAAATTTTGAAAAACTGTTTTCGCAAGAATTCCGGTGTTCAATTTGAAATAAAGTTAGTTTTCAGACCGGCCCGAAACTTTTCATATTTTTTGGATCCGGAAAATTTGCTGAAGACCGGCCTGCCACCGGTGGCTGAAGTTTTCGGGCCGGCCCGGAAATTTTGAAAAACTGTTTTCGCAAGAATTCCGGTGTTCAATTTGAAATAAAGTTAGTTTTCAGACCGGCCCGAAACTTTTCATATTTTTTGGATCCGGAAAATTTGCTGAAGACCGGCCTGCCACCGGTGGCTGAAGTTTTCGGGCCGGCCCGGAAATTTTGAAAAACTGTTTTCGCAAGAATTCCGGTGCTCAATTGTCCAAAAATCTGTTTTTTTTTAATAAAGTTAGTTTTCAGACCGGCCCGGAACTTTCCATATTTTTGACCCGGAAATTTTTTTTTTCATTTTTTTTACCTGGCGAAAAAAACCTGGACTTTCTAGAAAATGTATGATTTGTATCTGAAAAAACCGGGCCCGTTTCAATATTTTCGGGCCAGGTTAGGCTTCTGAGAATTTTCAACAACAAAAATTTAGTTCTGGTCCCAAAAGTCTCTTTTTAGTTGGTGCATGTTTTTATTTAAAAACGTCAAAATAATTTTCGTGACCTTTTCTCTGAATTTCTCATTTTCGAATTATATTTCTTCAGTTCAGGTCACCTCTAAAAAACTGTGTGAAATCTAGAAAACACGGCCTACCAGCTATGAAGAATTTGCCAACTAAAAGAGACACAGAGAAAAATACGAAATTTGCAGTTGGAAAGGTCACGTTTGTATTATTTCCACGTTCTTTCTTTTTTTTTTGATGAGGAAAATATCTCAAAACTGTCATTTCTCGGAAAAATAACGTGACCCCGAACTGCAAAAATCAGATTTCTCTGCGTCTCTTTTGAAGAACATCATAAAACGACGTGAAAAATGCAGAAACTCACAGTTTTAACATTGGCCGCGGTGGCATATTTGAAAATCTTCTGCAGCGCCGCAACAACAATCTGATCCGCAGCATTTGCGTACAAACAAACTGTTGACAAAAGAACCAGCGCGACAATAAACTTGACCATATTTTGACATGTGTTCACGGTTGGTTTTTCCCAATATTTATACCTCGAAATTAATCTGTATAGACCAAAAACTCAATTTGTTATGGTATGTATGTGTTTCGTTCAACAATGTGTTTTTTCATATACCACAACAACAATAGGCGATACAAGATAATATACAACAAATTGACATGATTAACGCGATGACAGTTATCACAATCGCCGGTAATAATTGAGTTCGAAGACAACACTCTTTTGCGCAACATTCAAAGTAGTATATCCAGTTACTTGGACCTGTTTCGAAATTGTTATCAGGTTTTTATCGGGAAAAAATCGATAACTCACATTGTAACGGCTCATTATTAACGTCTGTACATTTTTCGCTATCTTTTATTAACTCGAAACTTTTGGAAATGTCAAATATTAATAGAGATGATAGAATGAGAAACCTTAACATCTGCAAAAACGAAAGTGTTTCCTCAAAAAGTACAATTATAACTCACCATTTTTTGAAAAATATTAAAATGATAAGAAAATAGAATTGTTTATCGATATATACATATTTATTGATAAGTACTATTTTTTGTTGAACAACACCCACGGGAAGTGACTACTCTCCGTCAATTTTGACAAGTGTCTCAAGACTCATAATATTTTCTTTAATGTCCAAAATTTTCGACTGAATTTCAAGCATTTTTTGTCGATGCGAATGGATGAGTTCCTCAGAGATTCGGAGGGTTTCGAGAAAGATGTCTTCGTCGGAATCGTCGGTGGATTTGTTGAGAATTTCGGTGCGGTTACGGATGGCAACGCCGAATTGGAGCTCTTCGTTTTCCTGGAGAGAGAGAAAATGATGAGAAATTTGAGAAAAAAATTGCAAAAAACTGTGCGGTTTGACCTCAATTTTTCCCAAAAGTTGCAACATTTTATTGATTTTTTCATTTCTATTTTTCACGTTTTTTTTTGTCATTTTTACCCGGAATTTTTCCAATTTGAAAAGTTTTGAGAAAAATGAAAAATGTGAAAAATTTGTCAGCTTGGAAAGTTATTTGAAATTTCCTCTTTTTTTTCTGAAAATTCCGAAAAGTTTTGACGCCAAAAAAACTCGAAAATTTCCGGTCCAAAATTTTAGAAAAACTACAAGTTGAAATTTTTGTATTTTTTTCGACCCGAAAATTCAAACTACAGTACCCCGAAAACCTTGGGTTCTAACAAGAAATCTAGTTTTTCACAGTCCCGCGAAAAGTACAGTAACCCAGAGTTTTTCCAGAAATTGAAAGCCTCAACCAAAAATTGTTGAAACTGCGGTCACATTCTGACTTTTTCGGGGTCATTTGAAACTACAGTACCCAAGAAAATTTTTTCTAAAAATGAAATTTTCAGCAAAAATGTTCAAACTACAGGTTTCTCAAAAATAATTAATTTAGATTTTTCCGCGCCGAAAATTTGCAATTTTCTGCTTGAAATTCGAAACTACAGTATTTCAAAAAGTCACATTCAAATTTTTGACATTTCTGATGACCTACAGTAAGCTTATTTATGTCAATCGATAAACTTTTGTCTCTGAGTCTCTCATATTTCATGCTATTTCGTCAACTCACCAAGTTCACTTGTTGCTCTTTCAACTCTTCTCGATAATCAAGCAAATCGTGAAGCCGCTAAAAATAAAAATTCAAATATTTTTCCACCTAACACTCAAAAAAACTCACTTTTCGTCGATTCAAATCCGTCATCCTATAAAAATAAAAATGACAACTTTTTTTCTCCTCAAAGAAAAAAAAAAGGTTCCTGCTCTAATCCTTTTTTGTCCGTAGCGCCTCTAGAGAATTCTTCAATTGATTTTCGGATGAAAAAAAAGAGTGGTGAAAAAAAACTTGACGAGGATTTTGTAAACAACAATTATCGTCAGAATTATTTTATTTTTATCTTCTCGCGAGAATTATTTTTTGATCGGTGGAAGCGAGATGTCACGAGATGTGTATGCACTTTTCGTCGATTTTTGTTTCGTCACTTTTTGGCGTGTTGAATCCTCACAATTTTGGCCGACAATTCGAAGATGAACAAATTTCTCACGCCAAAGTTGAGCTTCTTTGTTGAGTTCACTATCTGCAAAAAAAAATTTTTTTTCAAAAAATTATGTTTAACCTATTTACCATCAATCGCATCTCCCTCAAAAACAGCAGCATCCCATGACTTTAGAAAATTTTCCGTGATTTTTGATTCAGCGTTTTTGAAGCTAGCATAATTGGTTGTAGATGTGCTCCAGGTGAGCATTTTCGGGAAGCGAAAAAAATTGAGAGGCTTAGAAATGTGTAGGTTGTCATGGTGATGAGGAAAGAAGAGGGGGAAGAGAAGACATGGAGGGGACGGGAAAATTGAGGAGTAACATTTCAAAAATTGATCCCTTGAAAATCGGACTTCAGTCGAAAAAATTTGTATTTTTTTGAGTGAAGCCCGTGAACTCTACGTGAAATTTTGAAGTTCAGACACATTTTTCTAGATGTGGTCAAAAACGAAGAAATATAATTCGAAAATGAGAGATTTAGAGAAAAGGTCACGAAAAATTTTCAACATTTTGGGCCCCAAAATTAAAGCCGCTAAAATACTGTGCTCTACACGCAAATCACTTTCTGTTTTTCGAGCCCGTCAAAAAAACTCCCTCCTGTTCGGAACAGGCTTATTGCCAGCCAGCAATGAGCCAGATCTCATTCACGACGAAAAATCTTCATTTTCAACAAAAAAAATCAATTTCTAACTCTTTTTATGAACTTGATGTCCGTTTTTGCTGGCCGACGCATAGCACTTTGTGGTAAGTGATCTTTCAAATCTGGAATCGCTCCAGCAGCTTCAATATTGTAGCGCATTAGAAGATTGCCGATGAACTGAAATAATATTTCGAAACTACAGTAACCCAAAGTTTTTCAAAAAAAAAAAATTCCAAAACTTTTTGTTGGTTTTTTTATTTTTCCGGCTCGAAAAACGAAACTACAGTAACCCAGAATTTTCCGAACCTTTTCAAAAAATATATGTTTGTGAGGATGGAAATTTTCAGTCTAAACTGCTTATTTCCAAATTTAACTTTTACGAGCCGAAAATTGAAACCAAAAAAAAATGTTTTTTTTGAACTAGGAAATTTTAAGCCAAAACTGTGGAAACCGCGGACCCAAAATCGAAACTACAGTATCCTTTAATCCTTTAAATATAACAAAAAAATCTCAAACTAACCAGGTAAAGTTCGCTTTTCGCCAGCGCTTCGCCGGCGCATGCCCTCTTCCCAATTCCAAACGGCATAACTTTTTTGGCGAGTTGTTCATCTCTCAAAAATCGCGTCGGATCAAACTTTTGCGGCGTCGCAAAATATTGTTCGTTTTTCTGAATCGCGCACAATTGTGCGCAGACAAGAGTTCCCGAGTCAATTGGATGACCGCCAAGATGTGTCAACTCGTGATTGACGCGCCAAAAATTCACATTCAACACCGAAACGTGTCGCTGAATCTCGTTTATCGTCGCGTTCAGATACGGTGTTTCGGCACGATCTTGAAGTGAAAGTGGACGTTCTCCATTGTTGGTCACTCGATCGGCTTCGTCTCGAACTTGTTGAGCAATATCCGGATGATTTAGGAATAGATTTAGCGAATGGGCGAGAGTTACAACTGTCGTATCTTGGCCGGCGAACCATAAATCGAGAAGATTGATTTTCAATGACTCGAGGCTGAAAAAATTTCAGGGGTTTTGCTTAAAAAAACTTTTCAAAAAAAAAATCAATTTTTTCTTTATTTCGAAAACTTTGGGGCCTTTTTCAAGGTTTTTGATCTCGAAAATATTGACCCATAACTTTTTGAAACTACAAGTTTCAGAGTCAAATTTTTTGAAATGTATTTTGAGCCCGAAAATTGGAAACTACAGCACCCCAAATTTTCTCAATCAAAAAAAAAATCCGAGAGATTTATCCTAAAATTGTTAAAACTGCGCCAGATTTTGATTTTTCGGCCACAAAATCAAAAGTACAGTACCCCGAAACCAATAATGTTAACTTTTCTGGAAAAAATCTGGATTTTGACCTCTCAAAAATCAAAACCGGTGGACTCAAAAACTTCAACTTCCAATTTTTCTGTTGATTTTTTTCGGAATGTTTTTTGAGCCCGAAAATTGGGAGCTACAGTACCTCGAATTTTCTCAATCGAAAAAATTCGAAAGATTTATCCTGATTTTTCGGCTCCAAAATCAAAAGTACAGTACCCCAAAATCAATACTTTCAACCATTAATACTTGGGATAGCCTGTCCAAATGGTCAAAGGGGCTATAACTTTTAAATGATGCGAAAACTCACAGTGAAACAATAATGATAACAAACGAGACAAGCAAGGAATTAGAAAACTGAGAAAAAAGTGCGGAATGAATAAATGAATGAGTGAGTGAGCACAGGGAGAGACATAGACTATTGACTCCGCCCACTTTTTGTGCGCGGCGTGGTGAGGAAAGTGGGCGGGGTCGACAATCTATGTCTCTCCCTATGCTCACTCACTCATTCATTTATTTATCCTTTACTTTTCTCTTTTTGTTAGTTTTCTAATATTCTTGTTTCGTTCGCATTTTGGACTCTAAAATCGAAACTACAGTACCCCTACATCTTTTTTCAACTTTTCAATGAAAATTTCATGTTTTTGGCTCGAAAATCAAAACTACAGTACCCCCAAAATCTCGAATGTTTACTTTTTTCCCGCTGCAAATTAGATTTTTGAAAATTCCCAATTTTCATTGCAAACCAATGCCGGGTTAGGTGCACGCGCTGCGTGTCTGCGACGCGGTTCTTTCCCGGAAAACCTAAAAACCCACTTGTAAATCGGGCTATCTTTCTCGGTTTGCATTTTGAGAATAAACCAATCAACATAGTCTTGTGGATTTCCACTGTCGATAACATATTTTCCACTCTCAACATCCTTGATTCTCTGCTCAGCTTCTTTTCCAACTTGATCCAAAACTCGTCGATTCACCTCGCCAAATTTCTGAAGTTTATGGGGCAGTACATATTTCAGCACCCAAATTGGTAGGACAAGTGCGAGCGGTGAGAACTCTTTCACATTTTCTTCGAACAACAGCTTCATTTTCAGAAATTCGTGGCTGTTACTATCATCGAATCGTTTGCCAACTAGCAAAGTGTTGATGACACTCCCGACTAGAAGATTCGCAAATTCCGTGGCTCCGTGAGTAGTGACACCGTTGATCGCGTGACTGTCCAGCTGTTTGCATCGAAAATCGAGCTCTTGAAGAAGCAACTTTTCCATTCGTTCACGTCCAACTCCAAGATTTCGAAGTGTTAAAAGTGTGAATCGTCGAATTTCTTGCCATGCTTCTCCATTCGTAGAAAGTATACCTCTCCCATCTGGAAATCAACTTTTTTTCAGATTTTTGCAGTTTTAGGTCACGTTGATTTTCAATTATTTATTGTTCACGTTTTTTGAAACGTGAAAAACCATGAAAAATAAAAAATAAATAAATAAAAACATAAAGTGTACTGTATGTTCATTCAAAGGCGCACACATCAATAGACACATTCGCGGTGAGAGTTTTCTCATTTGACAAATGCTTTTTTTTCTTTCTTTTTTCTTTTTTTTCTGGTTTTTTCTTGCAAACGTACCTCTAAAATAATCGATAATTGGAGAGGTATATCTATCCGCATATTTATGACCGTTTTTAACAAACATCTCATGACAAAGATCGGCATCGGTCACATTAACATGGGCAATTGGTCCAACCCAAAGTGTAAACACATTCCCATAGGTTTTTCTGAAATAGCCGAGCATGTTCACAACTCCTCCTTGTTTCCATAATTGATAGCCGATTTGAACCAGATTTCCGATTAATGGAATGGAAATGGGACCAGGTGGAAGTTTTTGAACTTTTCGATAATGCCAGACAATTGAGAAAGCGGTGAATGTTGTTAGTAAGAGTATGAGGAACATTTTTGGAATGATGGTCAACACATGTTCAGGTGTATTTATATCAATTATTTTTGTTATCGCTAAAAATACAAAGACTACAATCACTAGAAAAGTCAGAAAATTTGTGTGTTAATTGTAGACAATGCGAAAACGCCTGGATTTTTTGTTTAGGTTGTTTTTTTAGGCAAAAGCAAACAAAAACCAATTGCTTCGGAAAAACCGCGTCCGTGCATTCCAGGGAATTGTTTGCAATGACTTTCTTGGAAAAATCTAAAAAAATTTTTTGAGAAAAATTTCATAGTTTTTCTAATACCTCTCACAACATATTTTCAAAATCTAAATAAGTGAGCCAAAACTTAGGCTTAGGCTTAAGTTTTTTGCCCAATGTTTCTAAAGTAAAAAAAAAGTTGCGAATTTCAAAAATATGAATATTTGAGATTTTGGGTTACTGTAGTTTTGATTTTCGAGTCAGAAATGTTAAAATTTTAACAATAATTCAAAATTTTGACAGAAATTTCCAGATTTCAGTTTTTACCCAAAAAATGTCAATTTCAAAATCCAGGGGTACTGTAGTTTTGATTTTCGAGCCGAATAAAATCAGAATCCTTAAAAAAACTTTGGCGCCAAATTTTCTCATTCTTTTTCGATTTTTGGAAACGTCTGGGTACTGTAGTTTTTTCTTGAACTTATCTTATCTTTGCAATCAATCGTATCAATAATCAATAGAGATTTGCTTAGGTTCACTTTTTTTTATTTTTTAAAAATGGACGAGTTAACTAGACTCTATTCACCATCATGTTGGGTTGCTGGAAAATCGAGAGATGAGGTACAGTGATTTTCCGAAAAAATTTTTAAAATTTTGTATATTTTTCAGGTGATGAATGAGTTTTTTGAAGGGATAGCAAAATCGTTGACAGATCTGGAAGGAGATGAAAGTGTTACTAGAAGTTTAGATGTTGCCTATGGGTCTGATGAGCGACAGAAAATCGATTTTTGGGGAGATTATCAAAACTCATCGAATTTATTGATCTTCTTCCACGGTGGATATTGGGCTGCTGGCACTCGCAAGGATTGTCTGACACCAGCCCTCTGTTGCCTGTCCAACGACTTCGCTATGGCGTCTGTTGGCTATGGTCTCGCGACGAAACCTCGCTCAATAGTGCAGAGTGTTAACGATGCTGTCAAGGCTGTCGAATTTATTTTGAAAAACTATCCAAGTTTTGAAAGTATTGTCATTGGGGGCCATTCAGCTGGAGCACATTTGGCAGTTCATGTTGCATCGAAAATCAAAAATGAGAAGATTCAAGGATTGTTGTTGTATTCGGGATGCTATTTTTTGACAGAACTTGTTGATACTGAAATTGGCACCGATATCAGGTTTTTTACGGGCTCCGGGACATTTCAAACACTCAGAAATCAATATCTCATGTTTATCAAAATCATAATATTGAAGACTTCAACTTTCGATGTGTGAAGTTCAGAAATCAAAAAAAAAAAAAAAGAAAAAACAGTTTTTGAAATCGTTCTCTGGAAGATTGTCGTCCGCAAACACCATTTGTGTGTGTGCGCGGGTACAGTAACCCACGACAAAACATTGTTTTGTTTTTTCTTTCAAACATTTTTGGTTTTTCATACTTACATCGAAAGTTTTCAATATTTAAAACCGCACGAAATTATCTAAAAATTATCGAAGAATATCCAAAAAATTATGTTTTTCCTCGCTCTTTTAATAAATATGTGTACCGACATCTCACTGGTTCCCATATAGTAAGACACAGAAACGTGTATTCCTCCTTTTTGTCAAAATTTTATGCGGTTTCAAAACGCCCCGAAGTCATTTTAAAAGTACCAATTTACAGCCTAACCGCAACCGACGCAAAATCCGAAACCTGTGACATTTCCCTTCTTCCCAGTTTGCCTATCCTCATTGTTCTTGGCTTGCAAGAATCTCCAAAACTTGTTGAACAAAATCGCAAACTCGCGCGACACCTGAAAACGTCAAAACTTTGCGAGTTCGAGCAGGAGTCACATTACAGTATAATGACAGAGATGTCTACCAAAACATCGGAGGTTTATAAATGTGTTGATGAGTTTTTGACAACTTTTTTGTTATGAAGTTTTTCCCTATAAATTTTTGAAAATTCCAGGCCTGTCTGGACAACCAAATTTTTCACGGATTCTTATGAGGTTTTTCGGAAGAGACGCAGAGAAATGATACTCTCTCAGTTTGGAGCCAACTCTTCCTGGCATATCTGAAAAAAAAAACCAACATTTTGCGTTCAAAAATGGCCGAGCTGGTCCGAAAAACTCCCATTTTTCCTGTTCAGAATTGTCGGGTCGGTCTGGAAAATATGAAATACAAAATTCGAGATTTTCCTCATTCTCAAAACAAACCACTTTTGTTGACCGTTTCATCGATAAGCATCTCTTATACCAGTTCGATTCACATTCCCGGATACATGCGCGATAAAATCGGTTCAAAATTTTCGGTTTAAAAAGCGCACACTGTTGTCTTCTTCACTCTCTCACTCATTCTTTCTTCAATGGACGATTGTCAGCGAGTTCGAGCGTATCAGTGGGTGGCGAACGCCGCGTTGTGCTTCTCGTTGGTGTCGGTTGTGGCGGTTTGTGTCAGCGTGCCAGGTGTCTATTTGTATACACTTCATGTCAAAGAGCTCATCTCGTCAGAGGTTATTGCTTGTGAGGTTTGTCGTTTTCTTGAAAAATTGGGATTTTTTCTTGTACTTTTTGCAAAAACAAAAAAAAAGTGGGTCAGGGGGATCGAACCCATGGCCTCCTGACTTGCAAAAAGCGCCTCGGACCACAGCGCCATGATGGTACATTTTTGTGTGCGGTTCTTTGAGTAGACTATGAACCGGTTTTTGCAAAACTTTGGAGCTCATTTTCAGAGCTCTGAGCCAAGTTTCCTAAAAACTAAAAACATCGTTTTTGTAGAATCACGCAAAAGAGATTTGGCATGAGGTAAAGGTGATGAAACAATTACCACTGGCCAATAGAACTATGAGAATGCCACGTCAAGCCGAGTACAAAGAAGACGGAGCTGCTGGCGGCGGCGGAGGAGGCGAAGCCAAATATTCGGAAGCGCCAGTCGGCGATGCTGCCGGTGGCGGCGGTGGCGGAAGTTGCGGCGGATGTTGCCCGGGAACCCCCGGAGCCAACGGAACACCAGGAGCACCCGGAAAACCCGGACGACCAGGAGCACCAGGACAGCCAGGAGCGCCGGGCAAGTCGACCATCTCGGCACCATGCGCGCCTGTTTCGCCGCCACCCTGCCGCGTTTGTCCCATCGGCCTGCCTGGAGAACAAGGCCCGCCAGGACCACCTGGTGAGCCAGGACCAGCCGGACAATCTGGACGAAACGGGCCTGATGGAAACAACGGCGAGCCGGGACCCAAAGGACCTGCCGGTCCACCAGGAGCTGAAGGTCAATCCGGAATTCCCGGCGAGCCCGGCAAACCAGCGCCACAAGACGGCGCACCAATTCCAGGAGATCCGGGAGCGCCAGGAGATGTCGGAGTGCCAGGACCTGTCGGACCGCCAGGCCTCGCCGGACCTGATGGCCTACCAGGAAGCCCAGGACCCAAAGGACCCAACGGTCCAGACGGCCCAGCCGGAGCCGACGGCAGTAAAGGACAACCCGGTCCACCAGGATCGGCCGGAGGAGCCGGTGAAAAGGGAATATGTCCGAAATATTGTGCTCTCGATGGCGGCGTTTTCTTCGAAGACGGAACTAGACGTTGATAAATTCATAATAATTTTTGTTTCGATGATAATAAATTTTTGTTGGAGGAAAATATATATAATGAGATCAAAACTTTGCAGCCTAGACAGCACAAACCCCATTAAATTCTCGTTTCATAAATCATTTTCGAAACCGCTCGCGCGCGCAAAAAAAAGAGGGAGCGAAAAAAAATTTAATTTATAGTCATGAGACTTTTTCCATGGTTAAATGTTTCTTTTTTTGTTTAGCTCTGTGGAAGCATTTTTTCCACAGAAAAAAAAAACAAAATTTCAGCGCCTTTTTACCTATTTAAAAAAAAAAGAAAAGGACGCTAGTTGAAAATCGGAGTTTAGAAAAATAATTAAAAAAAAAATACCTTGCATAGGTGAGGAAACGAACTCTCGACCTCTCACCTTATAACAAAACGCCTAACCTGTTAAACTACAACGACACTTTTTTCCATCAAACAGTTTCTTAAAATATTCTAACTAAAAACTAGGTAAGAAAAACTTGAAGACTAAAAAACTACAGAAAAGTTTGTACTTTGTCTCTGACAAATGCAAAAACTGAAAATTAATCCGTTCGACCGGAACTATGGTCCCCTGAGAGAGAAAGACTTCTCTTTTTTTTTTCATTTTTAGCATAAATACTTTACTATAGTCAATATTCTTTGTTGCTTCTCACAGGGCGTTTTTGTGAGAATTTTTTCTTCAAAGTCCAGAAAAAATGCTGATTTTCCCAATTTTCCACATCGTTTCAAGTTTAATGCACCAAATAAAAAAAAACTCCAGTCAAAAATACTAAACTTTGTTTCGCCCACTCGATTCTTTTTTCGGTCACTCCTCTCCAGCTCACTCATTTCATTTTTTTTCGGCAATCAGCCATGTAATTGTGACATTTTTCATTTCGCCGATTTTTTTCACAACACAAACACACAAAAAACCCTTTTTGTTGTCTCTTGAGTCTAGTTATAGTCTGTGTTTTTTTGTTGATTTGATTTTCATTAGAGTTTTTCGTTTTTTCTCACTTTGCCCACGCATGATGGTAATCCGCTTTGACATACATATATATTTATTTTTATTTTTCTTCTTGACAATTCGGATCATACCTCTTATGCCTCGGCCGGCCCGAGAAACTTTCCGCGTCTTTCGAAAAAACAAAACAGATTTTTGCACTGTAAGAAAAAACTCGCGAAGAGACACACTGGTTCCGTTTTCCGAAACCACAAACCTATTTTTTCACTGTTCAAAAAAAATTATGGTGGATTCTGAATCGGACCAGGCCCGATTTTATCGGACCCACAATAAACCAAATCTGAATCGGGCCCGGTCCGTTTTTCTAAAAAAATGCATTTCCTGAATCGGGCCAAAAAATCGGCCTAGGCACATTTTTAGCAGAAACGGGTCCAGAAAAAATTGAACCCGGCCCGTTTTTTTTGCCAGAATTTTAGCTGAATCGGACCGGGTTAGCAATTTGACAAAAAAAAACCTTTTCCCCGATTCACGTTGATAAAAAACGAACCAGATCCCATTTTTTAGCTGGGTTCGTTTCACCAAAAAATGCGCCTGGTACTATTTCTTGATTTTGGTCCGATTCAGCCACATTTTTTATGTTTGGGTCCAATTTTTCTAGGGCGGATTCAGTATTTTCAAAAAAATATGTTTTGAAACAGTAAATTTTGAGAGCCCGGTTTTAGACCAAATATCGGGCTTCGAGTCAAAACAGTGGCGAACTTTTTTTTTTGAATTTTTTTGTGTTAGAAGATTTTGTTGTTGGAAAAAATGTTTCATTTTTTCAATTATTTTTTTGCTCTCAACAAATTTCGAAATATTTTACATCACCTCTTATGAAATATTCAAAATGTTGATATCTTTCCAAACCTTTTCCAACCTAAACCTAAGCTTTTTTTTACAAAAAATCAAAAATTCTTACGCACAAAACACTCCTCCTTCTTCGCCCCTCATCACATTCATTTCTCCTCCTCCTCCCCCTCTGCCTAATCCTCTTTTTGTGCCCCATTTTTGCTGTACACATACGTGTTGTGTCTCCTTTTTAGTTGATTAACTCTTTCATTCGTTGTTGCACCCAATTTGAATAAGATATGTCTCTGAGTCACAGCACAAGTCTTTTTGCTCTATAGAGTATAGAAGGTGTAATTTGACTCGAAATTTGATTATGTTTCGCATTCTGTTTTGGTGACGCAGAAACTTTTTTGTTTTAGAAAAAAAGAATGGGAAATACACATGCGACAACGTCAATTTCGTCGGGAAGGGTGTCGCTGAAAAATCGCAAAAAATTGGGAAGACAAAGAAGACTTTCCGATCCAAGTCAGAAGGTCAGTTTCATACCATTGAGTTAATTTTCTCATTTTATTTTTCATCTGAGAATTTCTCAGTGAGAAAGTACAACTTCGAATAAAAATATTAAAACACCAAACATCAAAATATCAAAACAATTATCGCGAAAAAATAAATAATTGTGGGGCTCACAAAAAAGAGAAAAAGAAAAATAATTGTTCAACGTTTAGTGGTAATCTCGATATTTTTTTCTTTAGCTTCGCACCGAATCCCCGCATCAACCATGCACACCAACTCCAACAATTCAAATCAACGGGAAAGAGAGTTTTGACGAAAATGACGCTTCGAGGGCGAAAAGTGCGAGTACGGTAGGTTGTGGGGTCGCCAGAAAACATGAAAATCTGCGATTCAAAATTTCCGACAGTTGTGGAAAAAAGTGGTTTTGGATAATTTAAAGTTCCCGGGCCGGTCTGAAAACCCTGGTAATTATCAGTGAAAACTTTTAGGCCGGTCTGGAAAAAACCCGTATTTTTATATATTAAAATTCCCCGGATGGACTGGAAAAAAACCGTTTTTTTTTCAAATTCTGATGTTTCCAGGCCGGTCTGAAAATACTTTTTCAAAAATCAGGGCCGTTCTGGAAAAAAACCAATTTTTCAAAGATTCAAAATACCGGGCTGAAATGAAAAAGGCAAGTTTTCAAATGATGAAATTCTCAGGCCGGTCTGAAAAACCGTATTTTTCAAAAACCCAAATTTCCTGGAAAATCAGAAAAAATAAAAACATTTTTTATTTCAAAAATCAAAAATTCCGGGGAAATCTGAAAAAATTTAATTTTTTTATTTCAAAAATTAAAAATTTTTGGGCCAAGCTGAAAAGAACACATTTTTGCAACTAAAAATCTCAGAGCCAAGTCGCAATTTTTTGAAAATAAAAAAAAATTTTCAAAAATTTCGGGCCGGTCTGGGAAAAATCCACTTTTTGTGACTTGAAATTTTCGGCCAGACTGAGATGTTTTTTTTCATTTTTCTGAGATTCAAAAACTTCTCACTTCTCGCTGTCCGAAATTTTCTGTTCAAAAATTTCCGGGCCGGTCTAAAACCTCAACTTTTTACGATTCAAAACTTAAGCCTCACTTAAGCCTCACCCTGGAGACTTTTTTTATTTTCAAATACAATCACAATTTTCTGATTTACACTTTAAAAAAAAGCGTCAAAAATAGATTTCAGGACTTTTCAAACTTCACAACTACGGCTTCTGAACGTCGTCGAATGTTCCTATCATCCACTCATAACTCGACCGCCAGGTATGTAGGACAGATTAACATTGGATTAAAATAGGATTAACTAACAAAAGTTCACAGAGCTAGAAAATAATTGTGACTACAATTTTTTCGAGCCAAAAAAACAAAATTGATTTTTTGCAGAAGTCTTGACGAATCAATGACAGCAAAAATGAGCGCTGTTATGCGCACAAAAAGTCATTCACCTTTGAAACAAATGCGAACCTATTCTTTCCGATCAATGTCGAGCGAGGAAAATCTCATCGATAGAGAGGTCAGTGTTTCTCTCTGCGTCTCTCTCGTCTTACTATTCTCATGACCCAATAGATCCCGCCCGCGTGTATTAATTTTTTTTTTCATTTTTGAGGAAAAACACTTCCAAAGTATGTATATTTCTCTCTGCGTCTCTTGTTTCTGTATGTTATTTCGTCGATTTGTCTAATCTTGAAAATTGCGCGAAAATATTGAGGTTGTGAATTACACACTGTGAAGTACTTCTGGGTCAGAATTTCCCACTGAATTCGATTTTCAACACTTCTGAAACACGTGCAAAAAAAGGTCCACGTATTTTCGCAAAAAAACGGTGGAAAAAAGGGGCGTGACCGGAACATTCCAATGAAAAAAATGGTGGACAGTTTTTTTTACATGGTCTGAAACTGACTTGTTCAAAAAGTGCGCCAAAAAATTTCGAGATGGAAAGCCAAACAACAAAACCTAAAAGTTTGAACTCATATAAATTATCTGAAACAGTAAATAATTTTGAATTTTTTTTCGCTACAATTTTTTTTACATAAATTAATAAAATTTACTGTTTCAAAACTACTAAACAGGCGGCAAAAATTAAATTTAAAAAATTAAGACCCGCTTTGAAAAATCGTCGGCCGCGGAGCATGTCCGCGTTGCGGTTCTCATTTCGAAAAGACAGAGAAGAAAGTGGAGAGGGAAAAGAAAAGGCGACCGCTCGCGACACGCAGCGCGGACGACGATGTTCGTGTTGCGCTATTTATTCTCATTTTTTGCAGAGCTGTTCCCTCGTCTACGACTCATGGCGTTTGGTGGAGTCGCGCGCGTCTCGCCACGAAGACGGCTGCGATTTCGGTTTCTTCGTTCTTCAACGCGTTTTCGCCAAAATTCCCGAACTCGGCCAACTTTTCGGCGTGAAACCCGACGAAGATTTGAAGGCGAATCAGGCGGTTCGACGTCACGGTAAACTGTTTACCAACATTCTTCATTTGAGTGTCAAAAATATGGACGAGCTCGAGCTACAAGTCGCGCCAACTGTTTTCAAGTACGGCGAACGACATTATCGTCCGGATATTGTGAGTACTGTAGTTTTTGAAGTTGGACTTTTACGATTTTCAGAGCCCACACATGACCGAGGAGAACGTGCGCACATTTTGTGCTCAAATCGTTTGCACAGTTTTCGATTTTCTGCGCGACACTGAGGCGACACCGAAATGTGCCGAGTCGTGGATCGAGCTGCTCCGCTATCTTGGCCAAAAACTTCTCGACGGTCACGAATACGCCAAATTGGTGGCCGAGAAGAAGATCTCAATCAACCGCAACGATCATCACCTATTCCTAATGTTATAGTCCAACACAAAACATTGTATAATATTTGTCAATACTTTTGTATATACATAAACAAAGAACATTTATGTGGTATTTAACATGCGTTATGAAATTGAGAAGTTTTTTCACACAAAAAAAAACGAGGGGAAGCATAAAACTTGAAATTGGAGAAAAAAAAACAAAAAACGAAGAACGAAGAAGAAGAAGAAATGTTACAGACCTGAAATAGAGCTAGGGATTAGGTTACGGTACTAACATCGGCTCGGAAAAAATTGATTTTTTGTTTGTGAAAAAGAAAAAACGTGGAAAATGCCTCTGTTCCGATGATAGTACTACACAAATCTTTGCTTGGAAATTCGTAACCAGTTGAATCGACGGAACACAAAAAAATAAAATCAAGAAGGCTTTGAAGAAAATTATGCATATAAAAACAATTCTCCCGTCAAGCATGATGTGAGCTTGACTACAACGTCCAAAAATAATTGAAGAAGAAGAAGAAGGGGCAAGATATGTGTCATGAGAGAAAAAATCACCGAGAAATTAAGTTTCTAACAACAATTAAAAAAAAGACTACTTACTAAAAATTAGCAAAAAAAAACACTGTAATACTACTCATGAGTGTTCGGTTATAACTTCTTTGCCGGTTCCTCTTACAAAAATCACTCGGTTGAGTTTGTCAGTCATCACTTCCAAATAATGTACATAGTCGTCGAGTCCTTGTTCTGAAATTTAGCAAAATTGCATTTTTTTTTTTTTTTTGAAAATTTCAGGATTTATGAGGATATTGTAGTTCTTTCAATGTGTTTTAGAACCTTTTCTGACTATTTGGATTATTGTAGAAATTTTTTAGAATCCAGGTAAACAAAAAATTGTAGCCAAAAAAACAAAAAACAATTTTTTTTACTGTTTCAAAAAATTTGAAACGTCCACTCTACGACACTCCGCTCTGCCACTTGTTAAACAACGCGCTAAACAAGAGGCAAAGCGGAGTGTCGTACACACAGCCTGCGATAGACAACACGAAAAGAGGAGAGCGCGTAATCTCACAGTTATTGGAAATTTGGCGCATTTTTTGAGAAATAATCAGTTTCTAAAGGGGAAAAAAAATCAAAAATCACTCACTTTCTTTGTTGATCGGCGGTTTTGGCAAGTTCAGCAAAATCAATTGACTATTGGCCGAATGTTGCAACAACAACTCGTTCAATCGAACAGCCGTGTGCATTTTCGACACCTTCGATTTGTCCAACGCCTTCATTCTCTCCTTCTTCGTTTTCTCCACCTTCTCTTCTTCGCTTCCTTCCGATTTTTCTCCACCTTCAACCTCTTCGCTACTATCCTTCTTTTCAATCTTCTTCTCCTTTTGCTCGGCTGTCACCAATGGTGAGACGGCTCTTGGCGCATTTGTGGGTGGTAGTGAAAGAGTCATTCCAGATCCAGCAGCTTTTTGTAAATCTCTCATCATCATTGTTCGTTCTTCCATGAGAAGTGTTCGCTCGAAAGCGTTTTTCGAAATTTCTGGATCAGCCAACTCGACAATCTGGAAAAAAACCAGAGGTCAAGAAGAATTATGCAAATCCAGCTTACCATAATCTTTGCGTCAATTCTCAAAGCATACACATATTTCTGCAAATCCTCTTGCATTTTCACATTGTTATCAGCCTCTTGAGCAATTCCAATCACACGAAGTTTACATCCTCTCCAAACTTTGTGCTGTTTCAACAAATATCCGAGCAATAGACAAAGTCCACCATCTTGCACAATCCAGTAAACATCAATCATTCCCGACATTCGGAAGACCGACGACGGGAAATCGATAATACCTTTGGCGACAACAATTGCCATGTCGTTGATGGCCGCCGCGTGCACTTTATCGATAAATGTATTGTATTCGGTCATATCCTCTTCGCGTTCGTGTACTGGCCATGAGATGAGCATCGTGTTCGGTTTGAGACCTCCAAGACCAACAGATTGCACCAATGTGGACATTGATCCGAAAATCTACAAAATAGAGCGATTTTTTGAGACACAAAAAAATAGGTAGATACTGGGATCCAAAAATTCGGCTCCGGTCTCTTCGAAACCGCATGAAATTTCAAAGAAAACGAGGAATAAATGTTTGTTTGTCATACTGTATGTCGCATCCCGTGGGTTGTCGGTACACACATTTATTGAGATAGCGAGGAAAAAAATCGATAAAAACAGGAAAGTACGTCCAAACCTTTCACAAGTATTTTTTGCGTTGAGAAATATTGATGTGCCTTTAAACGCGCGCAGTATTTGTTTTTGAAATTGGACATACGTTTTCTTTTCTCGATATTTTGCGGTTTCAAGATGTCTTGTTTCGAAATGTCCTGGTTTCAAAATGTCGCGGAGCCAAAAATTCGGACCAGGTGAACAAAAATTGATTTCAAATTGAAAAATGTGCCCGATTTTTATGAAACCAAAATACTTCAAACTCAATTTTTGCCCTGAAAAAAACCACCAACCTGATCTTCATGATGAACCAAAGTTTTGGCGAAACCGCGTAGCCGAACTTGATTCATATCAAAGTCCATTCGAGCCTTCACCTGTTCACCCTTCTTCATATCATCCGGACTGGTCGGGTCGCCTTTCAAAAACGCTGTCACCACCGTCAAACCTTTACCGGCTTTAAGTTGAGATGCCAAATTCAATAGGTTCAAATATCTGACATCGATAATTTCCTTCGACCATTGCATCGACAACAACAACAACAATTGTGGACGCCAATTCTTCGGATGCGGTTCCTTGTCCTCGATTTTCATCAGCGAATATTGTGCGGTTGTCAGCGCCAATCCTCTGATTCCGTCTCCCCACTCTTTTTTCGCACCCTTCCATTCGACATATTTGTAGATGGCCAAACACAACAAACACGCCACAGTCGCATAGTCCCAATGCGTTGAGAACATGATGAAGAAGCAGAGAACCGCTCCCAACAACGACAGGAACCAGTGATAATATTTGAAGCGTGGCCGCCAGTTTGGTGCGCCGAGCAACGAGTGAAGTGTGCAAATGATGTTGACGAACGCGTAGCACATCAGGAAGAAGAAATCGACGACGGCCGCAATTGTGTCCATACCGCCCATAAGAATGGCGAGTTCGGCAATGATTGTCGTCAAGATGAGCCCCAAAAATGGCTCATTCTTAGCTGTCACTTTGGCAAACGGCGAAAGAATGGGAATGACCTCGTCTTTTGCGATAGCTTGGAGCAGTCTCGGAGCAGAGCAGAGGCATTGGAGAGCGGCACCAAAGGTCGAGAGGAATGAGCCGATGATTAGAACCCATTTGTTTGGCCACGACAACAGAGCGACAACCATTTGACCACCAACAGATTGACCATTTCTGATAGGAAATTATTTAGAGAGGGATTTTTTTTACTATTTGGATTAATGTAGAAATTTTGTCTTTTCAGAATTTTCTTAAAAATTTTTTTTTTTTAATTAAATATTAAATTATCGCCACCAGTTCGCAAGTTGAAAATAATAAAAATTCGTTGACTCCGATTTTTCTACAGTATTTTCATCGAAACTCTCATCCACTCTATCACATTTTCAATACGAAAAACACCCAACGACACTCCGCCTTTATATTCGCGTTAAACAAGAGGCAATGCGGAGTGTCGTACACATCGCCTGTGAGAGACAACACAAAAAGAGGAGAGCGCGTCAGAAAAGTGTGAACACACAATAAAAGGCAGAGAGTTTGTCAATAGAGCGAACATGCTCTTTTTCATCAAAAAAAAACTCACTTGTCTCTCAAAACAGCTCCATCAATCGCTCCACCAAACACAAACGCCAACGAGAAGTAGATGAACGACGTCGTCAACGTGGCCGCAATTGTTCCGGCCGGAATCGAGGCTTGCGGATTTTTCAAATCTCCACTCATATTGGCACCGGTGAAAATACCTGTCACCGCCGGAAAATAGATGGCCAAAAGCACGAAGAATGTTGTGCGAACATCTTGATAGGTGTCGGTCATTTTGTTGGCTTTGATGTTGACCGTCGAGTACCATTGATCGACATAGTTTGGAGCGAGATTCGACAAGAGCGTTTGACCGCCCATGAAACCCGGGAAACCGTTGGCACATCGGAAACTGCTCGACATTATCGTATCGTTACAACCGTGCTGTCCACAAATGTTATCCAACAAGAAGGTATTGCTGGAAAACGCGACAAAAATTTTTTCTCAGTTTCAAAATCAACTCACTTATTTCCACAGTAATCACATATGTCGGCAAGTTCAGCTTCGGCTGGCAGGACGACTCTTGATTGCAACAGACGCTCTCCATAGAAACAAACACTGTAAATTTATTGCTTCAAAAACCTTTTTTTATAAGTGCTTTTTTTGAGAACCAAGAAACCTGGCCTGAATCCGACTCATAAAAATTTTTTGCAGATTTTTTTTCAGAAATCCGGTTTTCTATTTTTTGAGACACAAGAGATTTTTTCTGACAAAATTTCACCCGATAAATGTGTCTGGGTCTCGTCACGAAAACTATCATTTTCCTTCAAATTTAGTCGGATTTTGGCACTTTTTTTTTCGCTTTTTTTGGTCGCAATGACAAGAATATGATTCACCTGTTCAAGACGTTCGTCAGACCACTTCTAGAATATGGAACAGTCGTAAGTAATCCGAGTAAAAAAAGGATTATAAAGTTAATAGAGAGCAGTCAAAACAATTTCACGAGAAAACTTTTATATAGAGTAAAGGGTGAATTCATGTTATCTAACCACAAAGAGTATAAGTTCGCTGATGTGAGAAATGCTGAATACGGGTTGAACAGTTTGCAGTTAAGAAGAAAAATCTTGGATAAAAAGTTTCTAAGTAAAGTTAATCACAATAAAATCGATTTGTGCACAGATGACCTGTTTGAACTAGTTACCAATTCTGTCACGAGAAGTAAATTTATTTATCGCTACCCACTTCCTAAGTCTAACATTAGAAGACATTTTTTCGTACACAGAGCCTGTTCACTATGATTAATGAAATCAATATATCTGTTATCTCATACACTCGCGCTAACATATCTCGGGTTAACTTATTAAGCCCTGTATTTTTCTGACTATACTTGTTTTTTTTTGTTCTTTTGTTGTATTGTGTTCTTTGTATTCTTTTTCACGTTGTATTCCAACGTATTCAATAAATAAAAAAAAAAAAATATTTTCCTGTTTTTGATAGTGAAAATATTTTTGGGACTCACCTTTGGCCCGAGTCGGGATAAATAGTCTTGGTTACACCTCCAGCATAGCACGCCAAAACCGACAAAATGACGCAAACCAGTGAAACAGGCGCCAGCATTTGAACGAACTTCACGCCCATTGCCACAATAGCGAATTCGACAAGCAACAGAATGGTGGAATAGAAGCGCAACGAATTTGTCATGGTTCCAAAAATTGTGGTATCATGTTGGCCTTCGGCTCCGCCGAATGTGAGGCCGGGGAAAATGTAGAGCTGCGAATTGAGAGAATGAATTTTTGCGAAAATTTTGAGAAAAAAACAACTTACCAACAGAATTTCGACACCTCCTACCAGATACATAGAAGTGGCGACAGTGTTGGCGAGATAGAAGAGTATTCCGACAGCCGATCCGAACTCGGGTCCAAGATTTCGGGATATCATGAAATAGGCGCCACCACTTTCCACAACACCGTTTGTGGCAACAGCGGAAATTGAGATGCAAGTTAAAAATGTCTAAAAAACATGAAATATGACTTTCTCTTTGAAAAAAATTGTCAAACTCACACATAAGCAACACAGGAACAACAACAAAAACGTCTGTCCCAATCCGGCGATTCCGACCAACCAGAAGAGACGAATGAACATGGTGACACCGAGAATATGTTGAATTGTCGGCAGATAGACACCGAGAAGGGTGCCAAGATCCGCTTTTCCACCGTGTCCACCGTGCGAACTTTGAGCTCGTTCGAGTGGTCCTGGTGTGATGTGTGCTTTTAGATAATTCGAGAAGAATGGCATTGAGGGCTCTTCGAATAGCGCAAGATTGTGGTGAGCACCACCCGATTCCTTGTTCGAACCCCATGCATAAAGCTCGCCTGAAGTTATGTTTCAAACGGGGTTAGCAAAAGACTATCGTTTTGGCCATTTTTACGGGCTCCGGGACGTTTCAAAACCGCTTGAAATTTCAACGAAAAGAAGGAAGAACTGTTCGTTTGTATTACTGTATGGCGTTTCCTGTGGGATGTCGGTACACACATTTACTGAGAGCCCAAGAAACCTTTATTTTTTCTTACGCCAGGTATGAAGAAGATCGAAGTTTTTAAATGTACACATTAATGTGTGTACCGACATCCCACGGGATTCGACGTATAGTGAGACAAATAAACTTTTCTTTCTCCGTTCCGTTGGAATTTCATGCGGTATCGAAATGTCCGATTTCTAATCATCCCGGAGCCGTTTTTTTTTAAAATATTTTCCTCAAAATATGAAATTACTTTGAATGTGCATTGATTTTACGGTGACGGTGTTTGCAACTTTTTTTTGTTAAAAATAATCTCAAATATTTTCAAGTAGTTTCGAAACTCAAAAAAAAACCACATAAAATAACTAAAAAATACCACTAACGATGACTATCATCCCTGGTCATTGGCGGCGGTGCATCCTGTTCAACCGACAGCAAAAACCTCGACGATGGTTTGGAACATGGCGGTTTTGTGACGCCGCCATTCGACGTCACAACAACCGGTGCTACCTGATTTGCGTGGTGCTTCGACAAAAGTGCCGATGTTTCGTGCTGATCATCGCCGCCAATGATGAAGTTAAAGTTGGCCGTTGATTTAGTTGGTTGTTCGTGTGACGTCGTCGATGCGGTCGGTTCAGTTGTCATCAGTTTGTTAGTTTTTTTAATGGTTGTTCCGTTTAGTCTGTTGTTAACTCGAATGATCATAGTCAGTAAAAGCGTTAAAAAATAAGAGAGGGGATGTGCAATGCACTTTTGAAAAGTTTTAATTATCGAGAATGGAATATAAATTGCCTATTAAAAAACCTAAAAAAAAAAAAAGAACGGGCGGTTTTTGCTGCACTCTAATGTTTTGAGGGGGAGAATAGTTTTTATCTTTTGTTTCGAAAATAAAATTCAAACAGTAAATAAGTAGAAATAATCTAAAGAATGAAGATTGCAAATTATCTCACTATTTCAAAAATTGCAAACTCTGCGGAACTTCTCACAAAGCACATGAACAACTATGGAAAATCACATGATAATTAGGTCGAGGGAATACCAAGAAATATGGAAAAGTTTTGTCGCAGACAGCAAATAAAACTAATGTTCGGAAAACGAAGTTTATAGGAAAGATCAACTCGCATTGATAACAAAATCGAATGAGTCAAAAAAAATGAGTGTCATTTTTATGTTTGAATAAAAATTGTATTGCAAAAGGCATTCATGACGAAACACTGAACATCTGGATGCATGTGTCAAGGTTTTTTCCTCGAAATCTTCCCTTTTTTCTTGATTTGTGAAAATTTTTGAAGCTTTTTTTAGTAATTGAGAAATCATTTTTGTGATTTCTTGTTATCTTTATTGATTATTAACTGTTTCCGACCCGAAAGTGACCAAAGAATGAACAACTTGATAAAATAATCAACTTTCAAAAAACAATGAAGAAGAGAAATCAATATGTCTATTGTCTAAACAAAAATCCACAAAGGGAAAACAATAACAATAAATTACGAAAGAAGAATTATGTATATAGTTTCGTGAGTGATAAGAATAAATGAGGTATTACATGATGTGGAAAAATCAAAAAGACAAGTCATTTTATCAAAATAGTCTCTATTTCCAGCTGTCTGCCTAGTCAACTTTCTAAACCGCGAGAAAACCTCCTTCAAAAACATGTGCAAACAATAAAATAGCTGGATGGTGGGTGGGTGAGAAACAAAACGTTTTGAAATTCGATACAAGTACTTTTATCACTCTTAACAGTGTTTATTTAAAAATAGAGAGAAGGAACAGTTTCACAATATTTTTTTTCGAAAAAAAAGAAAGTAAAAATTCAAATCGCCGCAAACACCATACACCACGCCCAATTGCACACAATTCTAATTTCACGCGTGGGAAATTCAAATTTTCGAATTGTGTGTTTTTTTTTCATTTCGCAATATTCATTGCGCGTAATGAATAATGAGAAAAAAAACCAATTAAACTCACGGTCACCAACACTAGCTGTTGACATATTGCGATGACGATCGTCCAATCCATTGCCACTAAAAATCGCGCGTAAGAAAATTGATAAAGTGATTAAATCTTACGCATGTTCCGGTGATATTATAATTTCGGGCTGTGTAGGCACCGTTTTATCGTCGTCCATCATCAAATTCCGCCACCACGACGATGCTTTTCTGCAAAAAAATGACTTTTTTTCACAAAAAGTAAAGTTTTGGGTATACTCTGATGAGAATCTGACGTAAATTTCCAACGCCTAAAAAACAGTAGAAGTTCATTGATATATATTTTCTCATCGTAATCAATCAATCAATCAATCAACAACTAGTTATACCGATATTGTTTCGATTCACACAAAAATTGACTGAATTTCGAAAAAAAAACAAATTTGTTTTTGGAAAAAAAGGATACATAATCGAAATCAATATTATTGCCGAATAGGCGCGCGAAAATTAGATAAATGATAGATGTGATACGGTTTTTATCAACAATCCTCCATTTTGCGGAGAAGGAGGCCGGTCGTAACAAAGGACAAAACTAATTTATTACTATTTCCCGGTATTTGAACTTTTGACGTAACTATTTTTGAATAACAACTGGCTGAGATTTATCCCGGAAAGAGTGAAACACGTTTTCATTCAAATTCCAAAAACTAGGTCAAATTTTCAGTGCTACAGTAACCCAACTCACTTGAAAAGGTGCATATAAAAAACAACACCGAACTGACCGCTCAACTCTCAACTCAAATGGTCAAATAAAACCACTTGAAAAGATACATTACATGGTGCCTCTTCAAATCACACACTATTTTCATTTCGAAACGAGATGAAAAGAAGAGAGGACAAAAACATGATCAGCTAATAAGGAACAACTTGAAGTTTTTTTTTTTTGAGAAAACTTCTAGGCTTACAAGGAAAGGTCGCCAAGCCAGGTGACTGGAAATGTTTCTCGCTAGAAAAACGGTACAGTACCTCAAAAACTCAAAAAAAAAAGAATATTGCCGTGACGGGGATCGAACCTTCCACCCTTTGATTTATAATTTGTAGATGAACCACTGCGCCACGCTTCCGTTGTGTTTTACTTTAAAAAATGGATAGATATAACTTTTGGTTCACCTCTCTCTGAACGGCAAAAAGCTTTTTCAATGGTGAAAATTTTTCTTAGACTTAGGTTTAGGCTTAATTCTCGATTCCTGACTCACCTGAGAAGTTGAAATTGAAAATATTTGACCAAAAAATCATGAATTTTATGATTAGTTCGTTTTGAGATGATACTCATCTACAATTGACTTGTTATCTCTTTCTCACAGAAACAACAACAACAAAAAGTAATAAGTGTCAAGTAGATGGTGCTTCAGGCGCAGAGCATGAAAATCAAATCAAATAAAAAAAAACAGCACAGCACAAGGAAGAAAGGCGGAGAAAAAGAGAGATTATTCATCAGAACTGTACAATTTTTAACAATGGGAAGAAGCAACAAGTTTTCTTTTCTAATGAAAGAAGAAGAAGACACGAGAAAAAAGTTCGTCGAGTCATACCAGACACCCCTTCTTTCCCTTTTATATAGTTCGTCATTTTTTGCATGATAGATCAAATGCGTGGTTCAGTTCAAATTGGGATCAGTTCGAATTTTTCTGGACCACACTTAAAAGACCCGGCCCGAAAAAAAAGTAAAAAATTGTTTCGGGACAGTTTCTCAGGCCTGGAGTTTTTTTTTCGAAGATTTCAGTTTTCTCAAAAAACACGGCCCGAAAAAAAATTTGAAAATTATTTGCTAATATTTTCAAAAGTTCAAATTTTCACAGAATTCGGACCCAGATTTTCAGTCAGGCCGGGCCCGAGCTTCATTTTCTTCTCTGAAGTTTTGCCGTCGAAGTGAAAAACAAAATTTCGAAAAATCAGAGTTTCTCCTGTATTTTTGGAAGAAATTTTCGACGCCAATGTTTTCAAGTTGAAATGTACAGTACTCTATTTTCAATCAGTCAATTCAGAACTAACCTTTCTTGAGTCGGTGTATCCGGTGTCTCAAAAATCACAACCGACGCTTTTTTCGTGGGCGGCATCGCGTTTTTGACCACTTCCACAGAGCTCACACGTCGACCAAATCTGAAAACAACACAATGATTGTGGTGTTCTTCTTCTAGTCAGATCAAAATAACATCGGGGGCCCGAAAGGCGTAACTTGGCCGACAGGCATGATCCATCAAAAAATGTTTGAAAATAATGAAAATAATCAACATTTTTTTGACCCTTCACTGTAAAGAAAACATATCATCTTTCGGAACGAACTGATAAGACACAAAAGTATTACAAAACCGGTTGTAATTTTCAGGTAGTTTTTTTTTTCAATTTTTTCAACATTTTCATGGTTGATTCACTAACATAACTCACTAATCTAAACGTTTTTTTAACGCAAAAAAAACCAAAAACCTCAAATAAAAATCTTGCCACCACCTAGAATCGAACCTGCATAGTCTCAGCGAGCGCGCAGAAATGTAGCCAACTGAGCCACCCTCGCATGAAAAAATTCACTGAATTTAAAATGAAATGTTGTGTAGTTTTTTCATGTAATGTGAGATTTTTCACATGAATAACGAGCAGAAAAACATCATGCAATTTTGTTGGAAGAAAAAAAGCTTTGTTTCTCGTCGTTTTTTCACACAAAATGATTCAAAATGATATTTGCGTGATTTTTTTCACGTTTCAAAAAAAAAAGTGATTTTTAAATTCCACGAAAACACAAAATAAAAATAATAACAAAAAAAACAACCCAAAAATTCATTAAACAAATTAGATTTTTCTCTTTTTCTTTTCATTATTCGTCGCCTCGTCAGTTTGGTCTGTCGCCGGTTTTTCTTTTTTCTTCTTTCCACATCGAATAAGACCGGCAAATGTGGCGAAAATCGTTGCACCGCAAGTAAGTGGTCCGACGAGTTGACAACACTCCCATATAACCATGTCTAGATTGGTCAGTGGATTGGGTAATTGAACCTGAAAATGTGAGAGTGTTTGCGTGAGAGACGCAGAGGCGCAGGGATGACTAACAAATGGGTTGTGATAGCAAACACGAATATCACTTTCCACGTTGACACATACATCTTTCTCTCCGCCATGATATATACAATCTCTGAAAATGAGGATTTTTCACACGAAAAAAATGTTGAAAAGTTTTGTGCTGTCTGAATTACTGTAGTTATAATTTTAGTGTTTTGAAATTAAGCTTACTAGTAGATTTCCACGTTTTGGCCGAGGTATGTGTGCAAATGATGGGCATGGAATTTCTCAAAATTTTAACACAGCAAAAGTATGTTCGGAAACGAGCCTAGAAATACAAAAATTCAGTAGGTTTAGATACACATCATCAATTTTGTAATGAGAAAAAATAGTTCCATTCGAGGCTCTGAGACACTGACACTAGAAAGTTCGACCCCAAAAAAACTAAAAAACACGTCCCGGCCCGTGATTTTGAGGCCGGGCTTGCGGGCCACAATCTCGCGGGCCAACCTCAATCACTTTTCAAAAAAAAAGTAATTTGAAAATTTGAAAAAATCTCAATCGGGCAGGCTCCTTTTTTTTTGGATCGGGCACAAACATCGAAAAAGGACGGTCAGAGTCAAGAAATCGGATACGGTTTGTTTTTCCACATTTTTTCTGAGATTTTCTGAGACCGAGACCCCATTCCGACAACACTCGGCCCGATGTTTGAACGTCAGTTTTGTTTGAAAAAATTGTGGGAACCATTTTCACAGAGTCCGGCTCGAAAGTCACGGGCCGGGCCATGCTTTTTCGTTTTTTCGAGCGGTCAGAAAAAGTCTGGCCTGCCCGACTTTTGGATGTCAATTTCTCAGAGTCGCAAATAGATTTCGTTTTGAGTTTTCTCTCAAATCTCACCCATGTAAGTACTGAAACTTCGGATATTTTCAAGGCTCGTTTCCGACTGGACATTTCTGTCGTTCAATACAAAAACCCGTTCAGGCCCATATCTCACCCCTTTTTGTGTGCTCATTTTCGGCTCCGATTCACAATCTACCCCGTGTACTCACAACCTTTCAGACAAGAGTAAAAATGGAATCGATGAGAGTGGTCCCCCTCCAGGGAGACGCAGAGAAACAGAGCAAAATAAAATCACAGTGAAAACTATCAGGTGAGAGCGTCCTTTTTCCATAGGAAACGCAGATATAGAGCACACACAAGTATAGCGCCTTGCGTATCCCGTGCGAATGTCGGTCACACGGTTGAATGACCTCTTGGAAAAATCTCAAATTCCAAGAATTTAGAGAGAGCAAATGCGCTCCAATGATAATCATTTTTCACACTCTCATCGATTCTCTTCTGAAAGGTTGTGTACTTCTCTCGGAATCCAATTTTTTTCTTTCTCAATATTTTCTCAAACAAAACACTCACTCTGTGGTCAGACATTGTTGTCCGGTTCGTTCATTGTATCTGCCGAAAACATTAGTCTGTCCCAAAATTGCATAAAACCCCTTATCCGTGCAAAAATACCAAGTTTTATCGACAAACGGTGTTGTAAGCCGATAGTCACATTTCTCGTTTGTATCCGTTGTATAGTTTCGAATCGTTAAACTATCTGGATGAAAAATTAAGCGAAAACAATAACAAAAAAAAAGGGAAAATCTTACCGAGATCAACAAGAGAACGATGGTTAAAACAGTAAACAGTGTTGATGAAAAACAAAAATAGAAACATTTTCATAATGTGATTTTAATTAAGAATGACTAACGTCATTCATTTGACACATGGCCACGTTTTTAATAATAAAAAAAAATTTAAAAAAAGAAAAAAAAATTTCGCCGCCTTCAGCAACTCACCCGGGTGGAACATCTCCTTTGGGTCGAAGTGTGGGAACCTCCTGATCGGGCTTGTCAACACTTTCACTCATAATAATAATGAGTCAAATTTGAGAGGTCTCTGAAAGAAACAAAAATAACATACGAGTTGTCAAGTGATCAACAAACAACGAGCTGGTTTGACGGAAAGCGAAAAAACAAAACAAAACAAAACAAAAACTACAGTAACCCACTTGGTCAAAATATGGAGATTCGAGACTTGTTCCGGTTATATACACTGTGCCAAAATTTGAATAATCGGTTTGTTTCGGTGTGGAAAAGAAGAACCGCCCCACTTTTTTGTTGTACTATACTTTTTCGTCGAATAGGATGGCCTTAGGCTAAACAACAGTGTTAACAACAGACACCGAAGATTGAAAATGAATTAGTTCGAGAAAGCCATTAAAAATGACCTTTTCAGTTACAAGGCTTGGTGAACAAAAAAATACGAGTTTGAAAGTTATGTAGTGTATTGGGGTTATACGGCTATGGGACGTTTCGAAGTCTTACTGTATAGCGCATCCCGTGGGATGTCGGTACATATATTTGTTGAAAGAACGGGGAAAGTTGTAAAATATTTTCACGATAATTTCATGCGGTTTCGAGATGTTCTGGTTTCGAAACGTCCCGATGACAGAAATATAGGGTAGATCAAGAATTATTTTTTCTTAGATTTTTTTTCTCTATAATCTACTCGAGCTTTCAGGGCTTTCTAAACTTCCTTGATTCTTGGTCAAAATCAAAAAAAAATTCTGATTTTAACTATCACAAGGTATAGATTTTGGCAGGACGAGAAAATCGTTGCCACGTTATTTTTCGGAAAACCCGAAAATTTCGGAACTTTCCAGAAAACGTCCAAAATCATGAAAAATTAGACATTTTTGTCAGAATAGAAATTTTTCTACTATTCTGTCTATATTTTTGGTATTTTTCTCAAATCTGTGAAATGAGAACTTTTCTGGATCATAGCTTCGTTTTTCCGGTTTATCTGAAAATTTGTAGAAATATTTTCCGTGAAAGTCACGAAAAGAAATTGGGAAAGTTACGTCTTACAAAAGCTCTGAAAAAATAATTATCGTTAGAGCACTTTTGCTCTCTCTAAATGCATGGAATTTGAGATTTTTCCAAGAGGTCATTCAACCGTGTGACCGACATTCGCACGGGATACGCAAGGCGCTATACTTGTGTGTGCTCTATATCTGCGTTTCCTATGGAAAAAGGACGCTCTCACCTGATAGTTTTCACTGTGATTTTATTTTGCTCTGTTTCTCTGCGTCTCCCTGGAGGGGGACCACTCTCATCGATTCCATTTTTTCTATTGCCTTGAAGGTCGTGGCGATCGGACTTTTTTCAAAGATACGCGAAACTACAGTACTCCCAGATGCAAAATATATGTTCGGATGATGAACGTGGTCATGGGAAGAGTTTCTGAAACTTTTTCTATTTTTTTTTGTTGTGATTTTCTCCTGTATTTTATCGATTTTCAAACTTTCTCGCTTATCAAAATGATTTTATATTATTCTACAGAAAGACATAGCAAAACCCGGATTGAACAAAAAATTTGAACAGAAAAGTTGTGTGTGTGTTGTTTTTAATCACGTGGAATCGGTTTGATCATGGTATTATCAGTGGTCGAATCATCATCCTCATTAACATATTGATGATGTGATATTGATCGAGGCGATCGTTGATAGAGATGACGATTGAGAAGTGATGGCAGTGAACGGGCGGCGTGTTCCTCTTTTTTGCGTCGAACAATTTTGCGACGAAAACGCATCGGTTTTATGTACAGAAGATAATAGCCGATCTGTAAACATTTTGTTTTTCGTAGTTTTTGCCCAATTTTTGGCCATCTCAAAATCTTGCACACTTTTGGTATTTTTTGTGAGAAAAAGTTTTTTTTATTTTTCGAGCAAAATGTTATGGACCCGAGAACTCGGCCCGAAAATCATGGAAATCATATTTTTTGTTTTTTGTGAGTTTCAGGTCAAATTTTTTTTTGTCTTTTTCTCTAAATCTCTCATTTTCAAATTATATTTCTCAAATGTTCAGAACTTTATTGGCAATAACCAAAGTTCATTTTCAGTAGAAAAATTGAGGCTTCAGAAATTTTCGAAATTTTTCTCTGAATCTCTCATTTTCCAGTAATATTTCTCCGGTTTAGGCCACGCCCACAAAACTGTACCTACATAATCTAGCGAAATGTGAGAAAACATTGAGATCCGAAAAAGGGGCGTGGTCAATAACTGTGTGCCAGTGCTTGCGAGCAAAAAAGGCTCCGCCCTATTTTCTGCGCGGGTGTTTGCAATTAATTTTTTTCTCTCAAATTTGTCTAATTTTCTGTTGGAATTTTGGGATTGTCAGAAAATCCAAGTGCAATTGAAAGTTTTCAGGGAAAAAAATTATTTGAATGTTGTTTAGAACGTTGACCTTTCTTGGAAGCGAAGATTTTCAGATTTTCCCAAAAATCTCGATTTTTAGAGGAGTTTCGCATACCTCGCATAACAACTCGGCAAATTCGAGAAAAGTGATGACGGAGAACCCAATCCAAAGTCCAATATTTCCACCGAAATCAGAGAACAAGTTGACCAACTGCAACAAAAAATATTTTCATTTTTTTTATTTTTTCGAAATCATGATTGTTACCGTATAACCGGCAGTCTCTTTGAGCAGCTCATAATTCAGTTGCTCATAATAAATCTCAATATACGCCGTATTCTTGCGATAGTACTCTGTACACGCTTCCGAATCATTGAAGATATCGGTGACCGCCGGACAATCATCACCGATGCGAAAATTCTGACTAGGCCACGCCGACGCCGAATACGCCGTCTCGAATTGACGCTCTTTGCAGTGTTGTCGACACACACACTGATCGAGTAGACTGTGATATTGGCCGGTTTCCGATGTGACGTTCCAGAGGCATTCGCGATCGCGTACAACTCCCGCGCTACAATGACGATCCGAGTCGGTGGGGAGGGGGAAACGCGGATCACCGCAGCCGCAAATTTTGAGAGCCGTGATTTGGAAACAGTTGCGATGACAACCCTGGAAAACTTTTTTTTGTTTTGTTTTTTTTTCGACCTTGCAGAAATATAAATTTCACGTCAAAGTTTTTAAAAAATTTGGGTCATTATAGGTGTCAGCGAAAAAAAAACCAAAAATTATTATTTTTTTTAATTTTCTGAGATTTGAATCGTATTTGTTCATCTCACACTCTTCTAGCTCTCTCCTCTTTTTGTGTTGTCTCTCACGGGTGGTGTTAACGACACTCCGCTTCGCCATTTGTTTAACGCGTTGTTAAACAAGTGGCAGAGCGGAGTGTCGTAAAATGGAGTAGAATATTTGTGGAAATTGAGGGAGAAAAAAAAGAAAAAAACACTGAGAGACAATGAGAAGAGGAGAGACGCAGACAGGGTCTTCTTTTTTTCTCTGCCGTCTTTCGCGCATGCACAAGCAAAAAAATATATAAACACCGTTACTGCGGACATTAGGCGTCACCCATTTTATTTGCAATTGTAGCGCACAGTTTTTCGGCTACAATTAAATTTTTCCTTTGTTTTCTTTATCAAACTGTGTGCGGCAAATTGCAAAATCTAAAACCCGCCCACTTTCACTCTTTTTTGATTTTGGACGCCGCATAAATTTATGTTTTAAATATTTTGCTGCGAAGAAAAAAGCACCGAAGACATTCAAAGGAACATCACAAAATCTCTAACAAAAACTCTCTACCTCACTACGCTCTCCTCGTTTTCTGCGCTATTTTTTTTCGCTGCGAAATCGTTGTGCCCCTTTGAAATGGTACGGTTTTTTTTTGTGTTTACACAATTTTTCTTTATGTTTTGCTCTTGGACGCCGCATAATTTATCCAAGTTCCAAACAGTGTACTTGTCTTGAAACCTCAGCCAGAATTTCACTACTCACCTCTGGCGAATATCGATCATTATAAATATAGGGATCCGGTCGAAACGTGTCACTACAATTGCCCCACGGAGCACTTAGACGATGAAGCTCTTTGGTTTTCAACCCGAACGACGACACAAACCCAGTTGGTGCAGAATATCCAAAAGTATCCGGAAACGGTTCTTTATTCTGCTCATGAACAACAATTCGAACACCAGCCGCTTCGGTCGTTGGCATATAGTCGTCTTGATGAACATCGAGAAGTAGACGAAGACCTATGGAAAGACTACTGTAATCTAGGCAGGACCCTGTTCTCACTGACCGTACATTGGACCGGCTCGTGTGTTCTTCAACTCCATACTAAAGTTGAAATTGAACGTGTAACAGTTACCGTACTCGGGATCGATGTGTAGACGAAAATCACTTTCCATGTTACAATCTTTTGAGTTGAACGAGCAGCGGAGAACGAACTCGTTCAGCGAATAGGACAAGTTTCGACGAGTCTCTTTTGGCAACGCGGCGACCAGAAAAATCAGATTTTCTTTGGTTCGTGTTGTGATTGCTCCAGCACCTTTCAGATCCTGGAATTAACCTAGGCTTAATCAGAATTGGTCGGGAATCAAACTTTGGAAATTTTATTTCCTAAAAATCTGGCGAAAGTTGTTTTCCTCGTCAAATTTTCCAGAAAACATTTTTTATACGAAATCCTCGGAAAAGTTGTTTGGAAAATACTTTCAAAAAAAAACCGGTCAAACTTTTTTATCCGAGAAATTTAGCCGGCAGTTTTTTTTCCGCAATAAAATAGTATGAAATTTTTTTCAGAAAAAAATGGTCGAATTTTTTCCAAAAAAAGTAGTCGAAACTTCTTTTCAAAAATTCGGAGAGAATTTTTTTGTCAGAAAAAAGTTCAAAATTTTTTGGTCTGAAAATAGTTTGGCAATTAATTTTCCCAAAAAAATAGTTTGAAACTTTTTCTGTAAATAGGCTGGAATTTTTTCGCAAAAATTTGGAAAAAAATTTTCAAAAAAGTTAGTCGGAAGTGTTTTTTGTTGAAAAAAATACGGTAGGGATTTTGGAAAACAAAATGGCCAAAAAAAATTTTTTTTTTAATTCGGATGGAATTTTCTCCTAAAAAATTTGTGGGAAAAATTTTCTGCAAAAAATTAGTCGGAACTTTTTTCAAAAAAAAAAAAAAACAAAGTCTGTACTTTTTTTTTGAAAAAAAATTTGTCGGGATCCGCAAAAAAATAGATCAAACTTTTTTCAGAGAAATTTAGCCGTCAGTTTTTTCCAAAAAAATTTGTCGCTTTCAAAAAATCCGGTCGGAAATTTAAAAAAAAATAAGTCGGAAAAAAAATTTCAAAAATTTGGTACAAATTTTTTGTCTAACCGCGAAATCTAGCAGGTTTTTTCAACAAAAAATAGGTCGGAAGTTTTTCCAGACCAAGTAAATAGTCCAAAATTTTTGTCTAAAAATATATTTCAAAATGTTTTCCACGAAATCTTGCAGGTTTTTTTTTCACAAAATTGTTTTCCAACTCACATCTAACCCGAAGGCCTTCTCCGTCTCGGTAATCTCAACAACGGGCGGTTCAGTGACCGCATAAACCGTATAATTGTTCGGATCCCACCATCGAATCTCGCCCTTCGGATGAACCATACAATGATGTGATATCGATTGACACAGACACGTCAACGCCTCTTTTCCGTTGCGAATTTTCATCGACGTTTCGTCCGGCGAATCGGGATCCGGACACGTGTTCGATATCGAACAACCCGTACAATTTTTGACGTGCCACACCGTCGTCGGATAACACGGCCAAATGTGGCCACGTGTCACATCTTCGAAACACATACAAATCGAGGCGTTTGTCTCGAGAGGATTGCGATTCGGCACACATTGTTCCGAGTTCATACATGTGCATCGGACAAACACTGGCTGATATTCGGCGCCTTCCAACTCTTCCTCATCGATCGGGAACAGAAGATCTTTTTTCGCACGTTTTCTGCAACAAGCTCATCAAAACTTGTTTAATTTTGAGAAATTTTCATTTAAAAAATTTCTCGAGATTTCTGAAACTTGAGTATACCAATTTTCTGAAACAGTAATTTTTATTTGATTTTTAAAAAATAAAAAGTTTCAAAAATATTTTTGGGCGTCGGATTGGCGTAATCTTCTCTGTTTCAAAACTCATGTTCAATATAGAAAATTGTTCAAAAAAATCAGTGCTGATATTGTGGCCCCGAAAACCGGAAAACCGGCCCGAAAATCGGTCGGGCCGGGCTTTTTTCGTTTTTCGGCTGATTTAGAAGCCCGGCCTGCCAGACCTAACCAAAATTTTGACAATAAAAATTTCGAAAAAACTTACTGTTTCAAATATAAATGAAAAATTTGTGTGAAATTTTTTTTTCATTCAATTTTTTCCCCATTTTCAAAAGAATATTAGAAATAAAATTTGCTCCCGAAAAAAATGTGGCACGACAGTTCAACTGGTTAGTTGTTTTGTTATAAATCGAGAGGTCAAGGGTTCGAAGCCCCCGTTGGAATTTTTTTTTGTTTTCTTACAACATTTTTTCTTGAAATTTATGTTTTATCTGTGTTACTCACTATTTTTGAACTTTGAAAACGAAATTCGAAAAAAAAAGAATAACGTGAGCGCGAAAAATTGCTCTCAAATGTTAACAAAAAAAATGAGTTATGCGGCGTCCAAAAGCGAAAAAGTGTGTCCAAATTCAAAAAACACAAAAATCAATATTTCTCGAAAAAATCGAGAACTCGAGAACCTTGATGTCCAGTTCATATGATTCGCTTTTTCTTAGAACAATAGCGCTGTGTTCCTTTGAATATCTACGGTGTTTAGGTATTTTTGTTTGACATTGGACACACTTTTTCTCTTTTTTTGGCCGCATAGGATAATTTGGCCAGAAACTGTCTATTCCTCAAAAAATCAATAATCACTCACTTTCTCACATTGATCGGCATCACCCCTTCAGTTTGCCCTCCTCCTCCTCCACCTCCTCGTCTTAGTAACTCGTTCATCTGTCGCGCATTAATAACACGATCCCAATAATCAAACTAAAAACCAAAACATCTCATTTCACACCTCATATACCAGCCAAAGTTAACTTACACCCTCTTTGATATGTTGATATTGTATCAATTCACTATACTTGAACGCGTTTAGATTGCAAACAGTGGCCGCTGGAAATGGTGCGGCCTGGAATTGCAACTGCATCTCAATGATCGTTCGATAGTGTAGATATTCGGACATTGTCCAGTAGGTTTGAATGAGAAATGAGAGAAGTGCACACATGAAAACGGCGGCCCAAACCCAGCGTCCGAAAAACGACGAAGTGCCAACGTACGGTATACCATGCGAACTTGTTCGATCACAAAAATCGAACCACAGCGACTTGATGGACGTGTAGCGGTAGTCGTCTTCCGATTGTGATCGTATCGATTTTCGCGGCGACGCACCTCCACGTCGCGCTGAGAACAACGGTGGCACGTGAAGACTTTTATCCTCCAAATCTAGTTCGGCGGCGTCCGGATCGAGTCGCGAACCGACATGATGATATGGTAGTGGCTCGATGTAGTCGTCGGATTTGGACATCTCATCGGGAATTCTCACCAGTTTCTGAACACACAAAATGGGTTGGTTGCCAAGGTGTTTGAGGGGAGGGTTGTGTCAATCATAATGATGGATGACAAAGATTTGGAAATGAAAGAGGCGGGCTTCGTTTTTGGGGATGACACTTTTATGAAGCGGAAAATTGACAGTTTTTGAAATAGTGAGAGACGCAGATTGAGAAATTTCTAAAAATCTGGAGAGGCCAAAAACATGTTTGGAGGGAGTAACTTCCGAGGAATTACTTACGGGTCAAAAAAAACTCTATGAAAAAAAGCCAGGCCGGGTCAAAACTCAAGTCAGGGGTGAGATTGAAGCCCGGGCTCGAAAAAAAAAGTTTCTCAGAACTGGAAATATAATTTTTTTTTCGAAAAAATTGTGTCCCGACCGGTCCAGACTGTCGTTTTGGGCTTTTCAGAAACTCGCTAAATTTTTAGGGTCAACATTTTTTTGTTTTTTTTTCTGGGAAGAATATTAGTATCCGAAAAGTGATATTATCATAACCTAAGCCTAAGCCTGTCGGGCCGTAAAAAATTCCACGTGAACTACATATTTCGTGTCCTTTTTTGACCACCCCAAAATCTGACCCATTTTCAACCTCTCTATGTCGAAACTAGGCCAAGTTTGTTATTTTTCAAAGGTTTGAAAAACTCTAAACTTCAAAATATGATCAAAAACTTTGGGGTCTGAAGTCCGGCTAAAACCGAGACGAAAAAAACTGGCTTCGGTCCGAAAAATTTCGGGCCGGAAAAAAGCGGCTTAGCCTAAGCCTCACTCCGTCCTTGTTTGAACGAATCGAAGAACTGGAAACGTCAGGTCCCACAGTGTGTATTTGCTAAATTTTTAGGTCTCAAAATTTTTGAAAATTTTTCCTGGTAGGTCAAAATATTTCTCGTGACCTTTTCTCTGACTTTCTCGTTTTTAAATTATTTTTCTTCGGTTTAGGACACGCCCACAAAACTGTGTCTGATCTAGAAAAATGTGCGAAAATCTTAAAAATACACACTGTGGGTCCGGGCCATGGAAAATTCAGAACCACCAATAAAAATCTCCAAATTTCAACAACAGCTAAAAGCCACCAACAAGGAGAGCGAGAAAAAAGCTCAAAAGATCTGGGGGTTGTTTTGTTTGGCTGTCCAAATGTGACAAATGCGACCCGGTCAGGCACAAACATTCTCCAGGGACCATCTCATTTTCTTCTCATTTTTTTTTCTTCCGAGAAAATTTCTGGTTTTGAACGAAAAAGACGATTACGATCTTTTTCAAAGTACTAGAAAAAATGTGAAATAAAATCCCCGATTACCTGTAGCTGCTCTTCCTGCTCATTTTTCTCCGACAACGAAAAACTGACAGTTTTCGGCGGTTTATGACGTATTGCGCCCTGCCTTCTTGGACCAGTATTTTTGCGGACAAAAATCATAAAAAAAGAGCAAACAGATTTAGAGAAATGATATGCACGAGCCGCCAAGCTCAAAGTTTGGTGGTGGTGGGTGTCACCATGTTTTTTTTGCGTGCAATTAGATGAGCATTGTTGGCGACGAAAGCGACTGGGTTGAAAATAGTGCGCAATATATTAGGAGACGCAGAGATAAATATATGTATGCACTTTTGGAGCGCATCAAGAAAAAATGAGATGTTTTGATTGGTACAACCCACTTATGCAGCAAACTTGCCTTGGACTCTCTGGTCGCTGAAATTTGTCGACGTAGCATGAAGAAATAGCACTGAAAAACAAGAGGGTTAGAGAAAAATCAAAGAGATTTTGAAAGATATTTTTTTAAGAAAAAAATCCAAACTCAAAAAACAACCAAATAAATTTTTTGAGCAGCAAAAAAAGTTGGGCCAAATCACCAGCAACCATGAAAAAAAAACGACCGAAACGTTTCCGGTCTTTTCAATTATTTATTGCCCTTACCCATTTTGAACCGAGTTTTGTTTTGTTTTTTTTTCTCGAGGAAATTCGTTTGGTCATTTTCACATGGATTTACTATTTAAATAAATCGGACTCAAATGAGGGTAATTTTTCAAAGAGAACAACAGCTTTTAGTATAGTATGGAATGTTCCGGGACATTATCATGAAAATATCCAAAAAAAAAATGTTTCCCTTCAATAAAAATGTGTACCGACATCCCACGGGAATGTTTTCAACGTGTCACGTGTGAGTTATGTCATATTTGAATTGAAAATAATATTAGATAACAACGTGACCTCTGTCTGATGTTTTTCTCTGCGTCTCTCTCACTCTCCTCTATTCCACACTGGCTCCGCGACATTTCGAAACCGCATGAAATTTTTGAAAAATTTCATACTTTATGAACTCGAAAAAACTATTTCTGAGTGATAGGGTGTCTTTAATTACAATTTTCTATCTATCAAATCTTAATTGGGTCAAAAACAAACCTTTTCAAGTGGAAAAAAATGGTAAATAAATAATAAATAAAAACGTGACCCGACTCTCCTAGATCCAACGAAAAATAGTTGCCACGTGTCCACGTGACACGTTTCTCATTTTGACTAAAATTGCATCATTCCATTTTTTTCGATGTGTGGCAAATTGTGACCATATTCCAACGATCCGTCCATATTCTAAAAGATAAGTTGAATTTCAATATTCCGGTCCCCTCTCGAAAATATCTCCAAAATCCGATGAAATGTTGCGTCAAACACCGTTCTGAGCGAGTACCGTCTACCAAAGTCTGAGTCCGGCTTCATTTGGTCGTCAGATCGAGTGAGGATGTTTACATCCTTTTGGAACAGGCCAGAAAGCGAGGAAGAACGGTGTAGATAATAGGCTTGTCGCTATTTTCATGGATTGCGGAAACATGTTTTCATCAATTTTTATCACCCAAAATCCTGCGGTTTTTTTGAAGAAATGTTGTTTTCCAGACTCGCTGACAATGTTTCTTCTCTCAACTTCAGTTTTATAAACATCAACCACGAAAGAGGAAAAATTATCGTCAATTTTTTGAAGATCTCAGTTCTTTAAATAGTCGTAATTTTCCGCCGGTAAAAGAAAAGCAAGTGGTTTCTATACCACTTTATTCAATATTGGCGAAATTGTTGTGTTTGTGGTTGTAGTGGTGGTGGTGGACCGAGCGGTTCTAAATAGCAGCGAAGATCGATCGGATATCCGCTGAGCGACACGAAACTGATGTTTGATGACGGTTCGCGAATCGCCACAATAACATTGTGCATTTGCGATAATTGTGGAATGTTGAGTGGCGGCGAGTTTGATCTGTGAACAAATACTTTTTTCAAAGAATTCTTTTTTTTTCGGCTTTTTCAGAAAAATCGATTTGGAAATAACAGGCGTGAGAAAAATCCTTCGGGCCAGGTTTTAACCTGGTGAGTCAGCTCATACCTGGCCTAAGGTCGAAAAAAGTTACTTATTTCTGTTTTTTTCGTCGATATTCCCAATGACAGAAATATTTTCCCAAGATTCTCACAGTGACAAAAATTTTTAGAAATTTTGGAGCCAGGTTTGAGTCCGTCTTCGGGACGTTTCCAAATCGGACATTTCGAAACCGCATGAAATTTCAACGAAAAAGCGAAAGAAAAATTTGCTCATCATACTGTGTGTCGCATCCCGTGGGATGTCGGTACACACATATTTAGCCGGGCCGGTTTTTTTGTTTTTCGAGCGGTCAAAAAAAAATCCCGACTTTTCTCCGAGCCGGGAACATCACTTTTTTGAAAGATATGGCTCAAGAGAGTCCTAATCTCATGGTTTCGAAATGTCGTAAACTCGAAATCTGAACAGAAATTTTCAGACGGGAATTTCCGACGACTAAAAATCCAGTCCTTTTTTCACAAAAATATTCGCATCTCGTTTTTGCCAAAAACTTCAAACTGACCCAACACAGACCACCGAGAAAAGTGGTCTAGCCGGTAGATTATGAGAGAATCCGGCCGGCGAGAAGACGTTGAAATCAACCGCTTCGTCAACCGTACATCGTCCGTGTCGACGAAGCTCCGCCGAATTCGGTTTTTGAAATCGATAACCTCTGCGAGAAGACGTCTGTTGCTGGTCCAATCGTCGGTATTCATCCCAAGATTGAGCAGATACAACCGACGGGTTGAGCGGCCTATGTGTTGGGCGGCACGGTTTATTTGGGCGGCGCGAGAAAGACACCTTCAAATTTGTTTTGATTTTTTTTCGAACAAAAAGAAGAAGAGTGTTACCTCAAATTTTGATTTAAAATTTTGAAGATCCAAGAAACTGACAAGTCGTGGATTTCTGAACAATTTCGAGTCGATTTCATCAAATCTTCTCACAACGTTTTGCTCATTCATTCTTCCAGAACACGAATTTTGATACGGATTCGAAGTTGAAGGTTGATTCGAAAAATTGCGACTTCGATTCGCCTCGTGTTGAATTGTCGATTGTCTAGGTCTCAGGATCACTAGACCAGTTAGCCGTATAGTCTTGTAAGCATGATATTGTTCGAATGAAATCCGACAACTTTCCAGCACTCCAAACGCTTGGAACATTGATAAATGTTGTCCGTTGGGATATTGTATGATCCCAGAACCTGTCTGAAACCAGAGAATTCGTCGTTTTGGTCCGGGCCACGCTCACCTCGTGTAAAAACACAGCTTCCTCCGGAAACAATTCGTGCCCTCCTCGTTGCGGACATCCCATTGTGGTCATGTGTTTTCCCTGTTTCATCAATCATTCGTTTTTTTTTACTCAAATCTACAGTAACCCACCGCTGCTCTTATTACTCTCAGTGTCGGTCGACCCATCTGATATTCGATTTCAACCACTTTTCGCCTATAATCAAGAAGTTTTTTGTTTTTGAAAATATTGGTGGATTCTGAATCGGGCCGGATCAGATCGAGGGTCATGAAAAACTTTTCTACAAACATTTTTTTTTTGAAAAAGTTTGAAATTTCAGTGGTTTTATCACTACTAAAATCTCTAAAGGAAACCCGTGATTTTTTTTGGTCAACAATTCACATTGACATTTTAAAATAAAAATGATATTTAAAATTTTTCAGTTTTTTTGGTCAGCATTCACAGTAAATTTTCTTTTTTGAAATTTTGGTATGGGCCTGTTAGGCCACATTTTCAGGCCCTTTTTTATCCGGCCGGCGATTTCAGAAAGCCAAAAAATCACTCACTTTCTCTTGATTTGGTAATGAAATTGTTCCATCTGAAAATCATAAAACAACTAGAAATCTGAAACTCCCAGAAAAATATTTGTTTTGAAAAAGCGACAACTTTCAAAAATATATATATTCAAAGTAACATGGCAATAATTTATAGATTTTTGATAAAAAGAAAAAGAGAGATTATTAACTAGCGATAGAACCGTTTGGTAATTTTTTTTTGAATTGGATGATGAAAAATCACAGGCAAAAACATACATACATTTCGAGATAAAAAGCGATTAGAAAGAGAAAGAGAAAAAAAAATGATAGAATGAATGAAGCCTAGAAAATATCGAGTGGCACGAAGATTTTTCGACACGCTCTGGTGACTTGAGACATTGGCCAGTCCTGATTGGGCAGGATCTCGCTGATTTTCGGTGGAACTGATTTGAAGTCGGATGTGTATTTGACGTCGAGACTGTCGCGAAGGAACGCGCGACCAAAGTAGTCGAGAGAGACGAATTGGATGTCGCTGAAAGTTTTTTGAGATTTATGGCCGGCTAGGGATTTTTTTGAAAAACGAAAATTTTCCGAAAATTTATTAAAAACTTCTGATTTTTAATTTCAAATATACCTGGCCTAAAAACGGAGAAACAATTTTTTGGGAAAATATCATTTCCTGTTTCAAAAAATTAACCGGTTGAACCAGACCGGGTTGTGTTTTCGGGCTTCAATCTCACCCCCCCCCCCCCCCCATACCGATAGATGGGAAAATGTTTTCCGAGTGTTATTTGTCCATTTTTTCCAACTCTTCGCGATGCATTGATCAACGTTTGAATTGCGCGGAAAAGATCATTGTTTTGAACAGCCGACGTGACCGATTTCCACGTTTCCTCGTGTCGTGCCGTGTTTTCTACCACAAACTGTAAAGCGACAAAACATGATTTGAAAAACACACAAATTCTAGATCTACTCACATCATTGTTGGGATTCGAAAAATACAACGGATACGAATGTTTGTGTTGATCAGGTAGATCGAAAACACATCGAATGTGATGTCGTTCAGCTATCCAACTGTATAAATGACTCGGTAGGCCAAGTCGTCGCATGTAATAAACCAGATTCCAGAACACAACCGGGTGAGTGTCTTTGAGAGATTCTTTCTGAAACGAAAAGTTTTTGAGAACACTTAGAAAAAGGGTTTACCTTGATAGCATCCTTATCACCGCCAAGAATTGTTTCCAATTCTCTACGAAGAACCAACGGGCTGACAAATGCCACTTCTAATTTTTCAACATCTTCGGGTCTCGCAACTTTTTCAGGTGTCTTCAAAATGTGGATTTTATTTTGGTGACCCGGGCTTTCTGAAAACTCACCGATTTTCTCGATTCAGGTAAACCTCCAGCCGAGTAGAAACTCGCCGTCGGCGTGTCAACAATTCTCATTCGAATTTTCAGCCTCGGCGCGAAAACATCGTCCGATTTCGTCGCCTCAACGACAGCATCCGATCCGAGACCAACACAACAATGTGTGCAGACCGTGTTCAGATTCTGATCGTCCACCTTCCAACCCGACATGATCTCCTCGTCGTAGATCATTGTCGAGCAACTCGGACACATTGTCGCCGCACACATCACCACTTCGACACGACTGTTGCCATCAGGTGGCGGCGGCAGGTTTTGCTCTTTTTGTCGTTCACGACTTCGTCGCAACTGCAGATACACTTCGCGCATCCAAAAATCGTCGCCCAGTGGGCCGACACCGTTCGACGAGTCGAGAATGTAGGCTGGATCGTGTGGGTTGAGAGCAAACTGGTTTTCCGACTTCTCGTCCGAATAGATCATTCCGCTTCCCATGGCGCCGACAGATTTTGTGAGAATATTTGTCATTCCGCGACGGAATCGTGAAGGAACAACTGAAACAACGGGGATTCAAGAAATACATGCCCGAAGCGGGGAAAAGATATCGTGACATATTTTAGTCAAAAACATTCACGACATTTTTCAATAAATGTAGTCACGATACCTGGCCTAACAGGGTACCAAAAAAATCTTTGAAATTTTGTCACTGTGAAAATCTTGAGAAAATATTATGACAACCAGAAAAAAGGATCTAATTAGGTCACATCTGTTGTTATTGTAGTATTGAAAATTTGAGAGAAAATCATATTTTTCTAGAAAACGTAACTGTGAATTTTCAACCAAAAAAAATAAAATTTTCCTTCAAACTTTTGAAATTTTCAGTTGTTTTTTTTAATCGTTATTTACCGTGACAAAAAATTAGTTTTTGAAAGATTTTTTTCTGACAATTTTTTTGAGAAATTTTGGGACCCTCACAGTTTATAGGTCACGCGAAAAAAAATGTGAGAACTATGATTTTTTAACAACTTCCGTTTTTTTTGTCATCATTCACAGTGACAAGAATATTTTTCTATTGTCAATCCAGCCAGATCATCCAACGAGAAATTGATCTACCGTCTGAATCTCTCATTCTGACATGCTCTTTCATAGCATTTTTGTGGTAGATCACTTTTTCCGTTGGATGATCTGACCGGATTGACAATAGTTTTTAATTTTTGGAAAAAAAATTGTCATTCAAAAATAGAGCTTTTCTCTAAAATTTCAAGGAAAATTTTCAAAGAAATTTGAAATTTTAAAGGAACATCATAGTTTCGAATTTTCATGACGAGCTACGGTTCTGAAACAATTTGCCAGAAAACTTATAAGAGTTCCGGCCCGAAAATGATAAACCTGACTTTTTTTCCGACAACAAAACAGGAATTCTCAAAGTTGAGGTTGAAATCCAACTCACCATCCTTAACAACTCCATCGTAGCCTTTTTTGACGTGATGAACAAACGAGTGTAGACTGGGACTTGCACTTCCATGACTTCCAATCGAAACACTATCGTTAACTGGTTTCGGACTTTCTATAAATAATATAAACTTTTACTGGTATGGGGGTTTCAACTATATACCAAAAGTGGTCGATCGAATCATTTTGAGCATTGGACTATTCGCAATTCCTTTCAACCATCCTTCCGATTTTCTAATCGATTTTTCCGTTTTCGGCGTCGAATCCGAAGAGAACAACTTCGACGAGTGCTCCGCCAAAAATTTCGCTCTTGATGGTGACATTGCCACATTATTCAACGAGGTGTTCATCGGCGTGTTCAGTTTACTAGCACCGAGTGGATCCTCGTCATCCAGTGAGTGATAGGTTATTTCATAGTCCACTGTTATTTCGGCGACACTATCGTCGGCGTTGTCAGCGACACGAGTGTCTAGTGTTTGGAGGCGACGTTTTTCGACACTCGCAAATTTGTAAAACGCATCAGCGCCGTTGACGACGTGCCGAACAATCGACCACATTCGAATGGCTTTTTGACGCGCCGCACTCGGCCATTTCGCATCCATAACAGCTCGATGATAAATCCCATAAGTTACCGCGTTTTGTTCCAGTCCCGCGCGTTGCATCGCCTAAAACATACGAGGTGAGATTGCAGCTCGAAAGCGCGGCCCGAAAATTACGAGCCGGGATTTTTTGTTTTTTTTTTGGCGGGAGGCCTAAGAGGGTAGCAAAGCTTCTCAAAAAATTTTCATTGTGAAAATTTTGGAAAAATATTATTTTTTTTCATTGTAAATAACTATCAAAAAACGGAAAAGCAGAAAAAATAGCTCAAAAAAAATTGTTTTTTTCATATTTTTCTTGAAAATTTCAGGTATAAAGGGCTTCCGGCTGGCTCAAGAGAGCCCAAAAATCTGAAGATAAATGCTCACCTGCAAAACTTTGACAGCCATCGCCGGTTGATCATATTTTCCACACAACTCGATGAGAATCCGATAACAAACTTGATCCAGCGGAAATATCTCTGTTCTCTCCATTTTTTCAAGAACCTGTAATATTTTAAATCATACATCATATCGCAAGCTTTTTGATGCTGGGGGTCACTAACTTTCAAAAATAAGAAGAAGAAGAAGAAGAAAACACTCAGAACGAACGCGACAAGAAAGAAAGACAACTATATTAGAAAACTGAGAAAAAGGTGAAGAATGAATGAATGAATGAGCACACAGGAAGACACATGGATTGTCGACTCCGCCCACTTTTACAACCCACGCCGCTTGTAAAAAGGGGCGGAGCCAATGTGTCTCCCTGTGCTCAATCATTCATCCATTCATTCTTCGTCTTTTTCTTTGTTTTCCAATATTGTTTTCTTTTTTGCTTATCTCGTTCACTTTAATCGTTTTTTTTTCTTTCTCTTCTTTTTTTTTTTGATAGAGTCTGATGTATGGATCACTAACTTGTAAACCAAAAAAGTGAACTTTTTCAAATTTTTTTCGGATTTTTTTCCGGAAAACGTCGATTTTATTGAGAAGTTACTCATTTCAAAATTTTAGCTTGAAACAAGCTCCGCCCATTTTTGTCTGCGGCATGTAGGCTCACTAACTTTCGAACATTTTTTTCTGGAATTTTTACAATTTTTTCGTAGGGTCACTAATTTTCCAGAAATTGTAGTGCGCCCTTTCATGATGTATGAATATTTTGCCTGAAACTCAGTGTCTAAACATTGAATCTTACACTGAATGCGAGTCGAAGAATTTTCTTCTTGTTCGGCGCTGCCAAAATGAGACTTTCCAATTGCATAAACCACAACGAGTAAGAGTAGAACAGCAAAGTCTTTGCCCACTGAAAAACGAAAAAAAAAACACATTTTCGAGTACAAATTTAACAAAACTCACATGCAACGGATTGGTTTTGACAGTGTTGATCGCTGCCAACAGCGAACTTTTCATTTCCGGCTTCGTTCTCACTGCACTACATCTAGATGCTTCATAATGAATCGGAACTTTTTCTCCATCTTGTTCAAGTTGATCAAGTTGGAAGTATTCTGTGTTGAGTTGCACAGGAAACTCCTAAAATATATTTTTTTTGAAATTAAAAATAACGTGCTCAATTTTCTAGGCTAGACCCACTCACCGTGTACTCGAACTTCATTTCTTCTCCAGTTTGTCGATCAACAAACGATTCCGGAGACGGGATGAAAACCTGCAAAAATGTCATATTTTTAAGAGGATCCAATCTATTTGTGTTAGCATGCATGTGAACAACTGAAACGTGCGAAAAAAGGCAATGAAAAAAAACAGAAACGAACCATCGAACTCCTCGAGTCTCCAAACAAACTTGCGTTCTAAATGAAAAGAGATATCAAAAGCCACAACAACACTCATGCCAAAAAATACTATAGGAAGAATGAAACAACTAACAGAATCAGACAAGAATCAAAAAACTCACCGTTGTGTGATTATGCGACGAATCGGGCTCCAACAATTGAACCGTAGAAATGTCACGACCTTCTGTAAAAATTCAAAGTTGAGGACTTTTTTCGAAAGCCTAAAAAAACCCGCATTTTTTCCTAAGCCTCTGGCCAATGTTTAAAAAAAACAAAAACTAACCGTGTTCTGCCATGTTCAACTTTTCAATACAATCATCAAAAAACTGATTATAGGTATTTCGGTCGGACACGAAACTTCTCTCCTCGATGAATCTCATAAAGCTCTGCGTTTCGGAGAACTTCTTATAAAAGTCTGCCGAACTTTTCTCGCGTGACTTCAAAAATCCTTCCAAGTCGAACAGTTTGCCGGTGTCGGTGGCGTTTTCGTCGGTCGGCGCGCGAACAATCGGCCGAAGAAACGCCTTGTAGCCTTTCATGAGCGATGCGATGAATTTGAGAAATGCGTCTTGGATTTGAGTCTCGAAGTCGCGACGTTGTCGTTGTCGAACGAGATCTTTGTCGACTGGTGTGAACTCGCTACGACTTGCTGATTTTGAATCAATGTTCAACACGCTATATCTGTAAGAATGCTGTCAAAACTTTGAACACTGAAATATAGAACCAGTAGGAAATAGATTTTATCTAATGGGAAGAAAACTAGTTCTAAAACAGGATTTTTCTCGGGACAAGAATCTAATGCAAAAACTTACTCTTCTGTGATACTCTTGAGCGCCATTTTCAGCTGTTTGGCGGCGCGTTTTGGCAACATTTCTTTTTTGAACGCGGCTCGCGTCGACGAATAACTGATCGTCGCCGTGTCCAAATCGAAACACGTCACATCGTGCGGCGGATCTTCGTACAGTTCGAAATATCTCGAATCGACGCCGGCGATAAACGGCAGAGGTGCGTGTAGAACGCCGGCGAGTCCGAGCGGACATTGCGGTATGTAGGGGCATTGCCAGTGAAACGGGAACATGAGCGCGCAAACGCTTTCGGCGACGGCGGCCAACATCCAAGGGCGTAGCGAGTGGATGAGGATTTTCTGCTCCAACAAGGCGAGCAGCATTAGATACATGAGATTGTCGGCGCCGAGAAATTTGAGCGTGTCTAACAGTTGGGCGCCGTTCAACGGCAATTGACTGTCGTCGTGCGAGTCGAAGCTGATGTTTTCGGCGCCGAGTTGCATGAATACTCGAGGTCTTCGAGGTGTCGGGAACGATACTTCGTGCATCTGAAAAATTTATCGGTCAGAATTGGATTTAATTTTGTTTTAGAGAGAAAACTGGTTTTATCTGAAAAACTGTTTTCAGCTATTTTTCTCTATTTTTTTGTTTTTATCTTTATGTGGCATTTTTTGATCAAAAATAATTGGTCAAGCATTGGAGAAAAGGTCACACCTGTTGTTATTTACGAATGTTATCCATACTACAATAACAACAGATGTGACCTAATTAGACCTTTTTCACACCTCATAAAATTTGAACATTTTTTGTGCCGCCTGGATTAATGTACAACAGGATTGGTCGGAGCCAGGATTTTTCCGAAGAGCCAAAACTCACTTTAAAAAATATATTGTCGATACGAAAAAATTAGAACCCTGGATGACAAACAAAATGGGCGGGTCATCCCACAGTAAACTTGGGTTTCACAAAAAAAGATCAAGATCAAATTTAAGTTTTAATATTTCTAGCCTAAAATTTTGATTTTTTAATTTAAAAATTTCTATTACCACATAATTCAATTCGATGCATCTGTTTTCCGTGTCTTTTTTTTTTTTTTTTCAAAGTAGCGATTTTATGGCTTCAGTTTCTGTCTCGAAACTGTTAGTGAATTTCATTAGTGTGTTGAACAAGGGAAGTACAAAATTTTTATCAAGAAAACGAAAATTTTTCCAAACACCACAATTATTATAATTCTCGTTGTGGTCGAATATCGTGTTGTTGCCGTTATGAAGTAATCTGAAACAAAAGGTTTGTTTCCAGATTTTTCTTTGGTTTCAATACATCAGTTTTTCAAATTTGTGGCTAGAGTATCAGGAGAAATCACCAAAAACATAACATTTTGTGAAAAACTCTTTCTTTGTAGTTCAATTATTCTTTGTGTAAGAAAATTTGTGGAAAAAAAGGTACACTTTCACATTTTTCTCAAAAATCTCGGTAATTCGCAAAAATGTTTCAAAGTTTTTTTTCTCTTCGTACAACTTTCGCAACATTTTCAAGACTAATCTGACCGCTTAAATTTCCTGATGCCAAAAACACTATAGATTCTCGTTATGTTTTATAATTTTTTTAATGAAAATCATTGAAAAATCTCACCTTTATCGTCCGGTTTCAGGCGAATCCAGGTGAATCAGCAGCGACGACATTTCATTCACATTATTGTCTGTGGAAACATGATTGATCCGCTTTTGAAGTAACAATAGCTGAAATTCGAGAGTAATATACGAAAAACATAATTGAAACTCACGAGATTTTTTAATTGAACCAGATTTCTTCTAATCAATGATAACAATCGTAAGATTTTGATGGTTGTTCAGCCTTTCTTTCAAGTTGAACCGAATCTGGAAAAATTTCAAAAGATTTGCTCGTTTATCAACAAAAACAAACGTTTAAAACAGTATATAAATACGATTCCTATAATAAAAATGAACTTATACTTGAGAAAAGCGAAAATAAGTCCCCTGAAAACAATCTCCATGTAAAACTTGAAACAAAAAAAACTTGAAACAAAAAAAAAGAAAAGAAAAAAACGTTGGCTTCTTTCCAACACGACCGCACGTTGACAAACAAGGTCTCGTTTGGATTGAGATTACTGTCATCAAAATGGCGCCACATTCAAATGCAGGGTTTTAATTTTTTCGTTTCGACAATATGAAAAACTGCTTTTCTTGATAAAAGTATGAATTTTTATCGTAATTTTCAATTTATTAATTTAATAAAAAAAAACTTTGATTTTCTGTAAAATTTTTGAAATTTTCAGCTAATTTGCTCCGTTTTTTTGGTTGTCATACACAGTGACGAAAATATTTTCTTAAGATTTTCACAGTGACAAAATTTTAAGGATTTTTTGGTACGCTTTTAGATCAGGTATGAATTTCCCGGTTTTTGGCCGAGCTATGGTCAAACCAGTAAAAAAAATTCAGGAGAAAAGTTTCACAATTTTTCTCAGAATGAAATCCATCTTTCGGTTCAAGCCTAATTGGGGAAGAGAACCTTCGTTCCACAAAACTACTTACCAAATGGGATATATATCTTTCAATGGGAACCGTATATTGTACATTTTGTGATGATGACATTCGATGTAGAAAGAACAGAAAACGTTTGAATGAGTTGAAAAACGGATATCTTGAGATCAAACATATTGAGACGTTTTTGAAGAATACCATCTAAAAAAACAATAGAAAAAGTTATTTCAATCGAAAAAAAAACTCACATCTTCAGCCGGATCATTATTACTCGTCGAGTCGTCCACAGTGCCACCTTCTAATAGATCTTTATCTTCATCGGGCTTCAAATCGAGAAACTCCAGCTGGTTTTCACTGCAGAATAGTTGATTTTTTTCAAAAAAGAAAAAAACTACTCACGCATACATCAGGTCCTCTGGGAGGGGATCGTAACCTCGGGCAAAATAAAAGGACGGGACAACTAACTTTTGAATTTTTGATAAATTAAAAAAAGTGGTGTTTTCTCCATACTTGGGATGATGGTGGACAAGAGCTCAAAACTAAACCTCCTAGATGGTCTACCCTCTATCAAAAAAAAACAACAAAAAAAATATCAAAGTGAACGAGATAAGAAAGAAAGAAAACAATATTGTAAAACTAATAAAAAGACGAATAATGAATGGATGAATGACTGAGCACAGAGAGGCACATTGGCTGTTGACTCCGCCCCTTTTTACAAGCGGCGTGGGTTGTAAAAGTGGGCGGAGTCGACAGCCAATGCCTTCCTGTGTGCTCATTCATTCATTCATTCTTCACCTTTTCTCTCAGTTTTCTAATATAGTTGCCTTTCTTTCTTGTCGCGTTCGTTCTGACTATTTTTTCTTCTTGCTTTCCCTCTCCCATTAGTCAAAAGTTTCTAACCTAGAGGGATTTAAGAGTACTAACCCAGAAGGGCGTCTGGAAATCTATCTGATGTATGTACTCACGTTAATTTTTTATTATATCTTTCGTAGAAAGTCACTGCAGAACCATAAAACTTTGTGCCATTCTAAAAAATCAGAATTTCAGTAGAAAAAAATCAAATTGCTCACTTCGTCTGTCAAAACAAACGTGGAAAACGATCGATCCGGTGGGGGACATTTTGCCTGCCAACATTCGATCAAAGCGCCCATCGGTAGGCAGAACATGGCAACATTTTGTGCCAATTTGAAGTCCTCCATTTCGGCAGATCGATCGATTCTCGGAAAATAATCGAGAACAGTTGGTTTGTAGGCTAGTCGTTTTCCGACACCTTGTGATTTTTTGTAACAAATATAAACATCTGAACCGATCATACCCTATAAAAAACTGGATTTAATGATTCAAATATCTTGAAAAAAACATACCTTGTTCAATTTTTTCGGAATTTTATAATAAGTATGCGGCGCAATTTCTCCTTTATTCTCCAGAATCACTTTGATATCTGTGACGACGAATTGACTACTCGCCGCATCTGGAGCAGCTCGTCGATACGTCAGAAAAATGTTCTGTGTTGTATTGTTAATGTTGGCGGGTCGACCATAAGGAGTGGTTTGAACAATGTTCGAATCGACCATCGGTTTGTCACCATCACCTTCGTCGAGAATTGTTATGTCGACGAGCGGATTTTTGTGATAGCCACGTCGGTAGCAGAGAAAACATGAAGGTGTTCGAATGGAACCATGATTCAGATCAGCTGGATAGCCAAGTGTCGTGATTTCGATCACTTCGAATCCTTCTGGTGGCTAGAGAAAAGACTACATAGTTCAAATATTTTTTTACAACCACGTGACATTTTGGGAAAAGAGAGCGTATGATAGAAAAAGAAGAGAAATTTTTGTGAATTTTTTCAGAGGCAAAAGTCTGGGCCTTCTCTGAAGTCCGTAGGTTCAATTCGAAGGTCTTCGAGCTTTGAGAAAAAAAAAACCAGCATCTCCCTCTGGGAATATCAAAGCTTTCCTGATGGTTTCTAATATTTTTATTTCGAGATTCTTAGCTTTTTTCGTGAATGAAGTACTTTAAATTGATAATTTTGATCAAACTTGTGAATTTTCTAATTTAACATTTTTGCAAGATCAAATTTCGTTGTTTTTTTTTTGAAAAAATAATAAATGCTCACCTTTTCACCATGATCCGGAAAAATGACCGTGATATCAACAATCGGAGCCAGCGGTTGAGTATTTCTCAATCCACACTCCTGATTCGACGGTGTCAAATGCTCAAGCGGCTTCGTCTCATCGAGACCAGCAACAACAAAATGCTCAAATAATCTTCTTTCATCATGTGCAGTTGTCAGAGATGAACCCCCTCCGCTCATCGAACAGTCTTCTGCAATCAACCCTATTGAAGCAACAACCTTTTATAGAAAGTATGATGGAAAAAAGGATATATTATCGATGGGGCGAACATGCAGCAATGTCATGAGACACACACGACAAAACAAACAAGCCTAAAGGCTAGCCTTGGAGGATAGGCAAATTGATTCGTATTTTTTGAAGTGTGTCAGGAAAAAAAACGAATAAATAAATATACAAATTAATTTTTATGACGAAAGAATTATGGAAATATAAAAAATCGACCTCGTTATTAGTTTTATTGATTATTTTATTCCATTTCTTTGGTAGAACAGGAAATATTCACTTTTTAATTAAAAACATTTAATTGAAAACAGAAATTTTGGTCTCGCCACCATGAAGAATATTTTTATTTGCTCACTAGGAAGAGAAATTGGATTTGTTTTTTTTGGATAATAAAATTCTCTGAAAAGAGATGCGGAGATATTGAGTTGAAAAAATATTTGGTGAAATTACAGTACTTTCGCTACTTTTCGACAAGCTAAAAAAGACAGAATTTTTGGGGTTTCAGACATTAGAGAGCACCTGTAAATTTATCTAACATCTTCACAATTTTTAAAGGCGCAGCTGTTCAATGACGCGATTTTGTTTTTCTTGTAAAAACTTAAAAAAATTTGTGTTTTTTAACAATTTTTATACCTAAATTTAAAAAAAAACAAGTTGAAGATGACGAAAATATTTCGAAACTCGATGATGAAATTTTAAAATTGTCTGAAATTTTCTCTGAACAAAAAGAAACGAGCAAGACGAAAAAGAAAAGATGAAGCACTTGAAAATTGGTAACAAAAAAAAAGAAAAAAACTTTCGTTGTCCAAGTAGACAAATTGCTAAAAAATAAATATATCATGTTTTTCTTCTCGCTTCTTTTCACGACAAAAAAAACCTTTTTGTATGTAGTTTTCAAAAAGGAGCAGACCTTTTCCTTGGTTTCCAAGACAACAACATTTGACCGGAAAAACATTCAAACAATTTATGGAAGGCAAAAAGAAGTAAAGGAACATGAAAAATCCCAAAATGTATAAATATATATAGTAGTTATGAAAATAGGTAAATAAATAGTCAAATTTGTGGGCAAGAACAAAAAAGTCTACGAGAAAAGCGAAAAAACGGGGACGAAAAAGGAGATCTGGCAAATTTTAGTTTCAAATTATTGCGGATTTTCTAAAAAAGTATATAGTAATATTATATTATTTCGTTCAGAACGATGTTTTTCTTTTCATTTTCTTCTCTTCATGTGGTAATAATAAATTGTGTTCAATCAGCTTTTTGTACTTTTCTTCTCGCCGCACTTCTTGTCACTATGTTCGATTGGATAATATCTTCCGACGCGATGTTGGCGTTGATATCTTCTTTTGGTGCTTGTTTTTTTGTGACATTTTCGAGTGGCTGCAATATTACATAACTATTATATATGGGCGAAAAACTACCGTGACAATTTATTTTTGGGGAAAAAATCGACAATGAAATTTTTCAAATGCAAAGTTCACGCCACGAAAACAATGATTTTTTTTCGGATTATTTTTGTTGTCGTTTGTTGTATTTTCACGGGTTTACAAAAATAGACGTTCTTGATCTTTCGAGCAGAAATTTATTTCTTTTAAAAATCTAAATTTCAAGCTGACAGTATTTTTTACTTGAAAACAAAAATTCGGGCCGTTTTTTTTTTGTTTTGGAGCTTAATTTGGCAATTTTGGTATTCGGAAAATTTCGAAACCGGGAGATTTTCTTGTGAAATTATTCGAAAATGTCACCTGTTTTCACCCGATTGCAACCCTATCGAAAAGTGTTAGTTACAGATGAATGAACGGCTAGCAATTGAAAAAATCAAGTATTTATGGAATTTTCAATTGTTAGGGATTTTCAGGCGTTCGTGTTTTTTTTCTTTAAAATGTACATATTTCTGAAAACAGGAAAATAAAAACTAACCTCATCGTTTTTCTTGACCGCCGGTGTGTATCGGTTGTTCTTTTTCAAATAAGCATGATAGAAGAAATTGCAGAAGAGCAAGAAGAATGAGAAATAAATTCCAAAGCACAAAAACAGATTTTCCCAAGTTTGTTGGCACGCTTCACCCGACGATTTCAATCGATAAACAAATCCGCCAATCAACACACCCATAACCATTTGAGCGATTTGCAGAATGGTGATAACCATGGCTAATGGTTTTGGAAGACGGACGCCGCGAGCACGCAATGCATAATATGAGTACATCAGCGCGTGCACACCGTAATTCATCCAGATGAACCAACGACCTGCAAAACGGGCATTGAAAATTTCTGTAAAACGAGACGAAAAACTCACCCGAAGCAGTATGATCTTTGTAAGCATGCCATGTATAAATAGTGACTGTGACATGATGATACCAGTGAAGGAAAATGAGAGGACGTTTACGAAGAACAATGAACACTGTGTCGACAAGTTCAAACACTTTCGACAAGGCAAACTGTTCGGTCCAGAAACCGGTCACTCCTTGAGCAAACGAAGCCGTACAAATTGAGTATTTGAACGAGTTGCTGGAAAAATGTGATATTTTCGTGTTTGGATTCATACCTGGCCTAAGAGGGGAAAAGGTACCGTGACTTTTTTGGTCGAAAACGCACAGTGACATTTTCTAGAAAAATATGATTTTCTCTCAAATTTTCAGCTATTTTTCTCTATTTTTTTTTTCGTTTTTGTCCTTATGTGACATTTTTTCGATCAATAATAGTTGGTCAAGCATTGGAGAAAAGGTCACACCTGTTGTTGTTATTTATGATGTTATCAATACTACAATAACAACAGATGTGACCTAATTAGACCTTTTTCACACCTCATAAAATTTGAACCTTTTTTGTGCCGCCTGGATTACTGTACAATAGGCTTGGTCGGAGCCGGAAATTTTTCGAAGAGCCGAAACAAGATTTTCACAGTGACAAAATTTTAAGGATTTTTTTGGTACCCTGTTAGGTCAGGTATGTTTGGATTAGATTTTTTAAATGCCTATGATTATCATATGAAGACGAAGAGTTTCAGAATAGATTTACAGTGACATTTTTCAATAAAAATGTGAAGGTCACGTCACGAAAAAATCTGGGAAAAATTTGGAAAAATATTTTTCTCGCTGTGAACGAACACTGAAATTGGGAAAAAATTACTGAAAATTTATGGCTTCAAAGATTTTGTAACGTGACCTATACATTTTTTGAAACATATTTTTGTTCTACCAAAAAAATTCACAGTACTTTTTTCCTTTTTAGACTAATGTTTTAACGATCAAAACACATTCAGATTAAAGATCGACTTTCACTCTTGCTAATTAAATCCGTATCGTTGAACTATGAATTAGTTTATTGCCTAATGTAAGACAGGTTTTTGAAACCAGAAATTTTTTCTGAACATTTTGATCAAAACTTACTCAGCTCCCGCCCAACTCCAAACCCATTCCGGAGTCATTCGAACGAATCCAAGAATCGAGAAAATGGCTAACAATGAATTCCAGATGAACAATGGAGTATCGAGAGCAAACGGTTTACGGTTTTCCATAAACTGAAATGACAAAAACTTATAATTATAGGTTATTTCATCCTCACCTTTTTACCACCAAAGATGAGAGCGACATAGACGACGGAAGCGGTAATGGAATGATGCCAATTTCGTTGCATCCATTCTGTCGATTCTCGAGGGTTGAACGATTTTTCGAATGGAAGAATCTCAAATTAGGTTTTTTTTTGAGTTGTTTTACAGTACCATACTTGAAACCTGAACCGAAATACCTGTCTAATCTTATCAATTTCGTAACATTTTTTGATTTATGACATAAATTTCTGGATATCTTCGACAGATCAAACGTTTCAAAGATACTATCTCTTTTCGATCTTTGCGCGAAGGACTTACGTCTTATTATAAAACTTGATCCGGTTGTTTCTTCTTCACAACAACAGTTTAAAAACTCACCGTACTATAGTTTTCTAACCCATACCGCGGCCAATAGTCGTATTGTGCCATCTCTGCAATCAATGTTTAATTATGCGACACATAGTTATGTTATCAGCAACAAAAAAACGCCGAAAGATAAGAGTGAGGTGATTATTAGAGCGGTGTACTTTAAAATGGCCCTATTCTGTGTGTCTAAAAAAAAGCGTTTCGCGATTGATTTCCATGGAAATGAGTCAGCAACAGAAAATTTTATACAACAACATTTTGCAGCCGGCCGGCCGGCCAGGCAACAAAAGAAATAATGAAAAAAAAAACGATAAAAAATGGTGTGATTGTTGAGAAAGGAAAAAAAATCTCTTCCCCTTTATAAATAAATGAAAGGATAAACCTGTGGTTTTAGGAAAATCTCGTATAGTTTTTTTTTTCGTCTACGCGCGCGGGCGGAAGAAAACTGCACGCATGGCAAATGATACAACCTGATTTCGCGCAATATTCAGTGATAAAGATAAATAAGTTTTTGCGATGTTTGTTTCATCGAATTGGCATTCACGGATAGAATGGTTTTTGAAAACTACAAACTAAACATACTTGCGAGAAACAGAATAAGAGATGTGAGAACACTATGAGAAAAACTTATCAATATATCAAAAAGTAAAATATTTGAACTTCCGGAAAATCATTTTTTCAATTAACTACACAACAGTTTTCAACAATCTGCCTTTTGAATCTTCTCAAAAAGAAAAGTATCAAAACTTGACCGACAAAAAAAATGAGCAAATAGAGTCAGAAATGTAAATAGAAAGGACTATGCATGATTCATATTTATTTAGCTTATCAGTTTGTGACTTGGACTTTATCAAACTTCGATGAAAAAATTCTTTCAAAATTCGCAGTCAAAACAACTGTTGTTTACCAAAACGTTTTGGATGTTATGTTGAAAGAATGAAAAAATAGTGATTGTTATAGCCTTATCATCTGAAACACGAAAAAAAGGATTTTTAAGAAGTTTGAAGAAACAATTTTCTTCTCTCGAAAACATGATAATAGAACGGAATTTAATTTAGGCTAAAGATGGACAGATGTAATTACGAATGAGAATTGTGATGTGAAACCAAGAATATAGATTTTCGAAGAAAAACAACGGAGAAATTTGGTTCTGAAATTTTAAAATTTTGCGAAAAAAGAAAGTAAAAACAATGTGTGTGAACACGCTGACGCAAAAACTCACACGCGGAAATTCAAAAAATTTCTTTTTTTATCGTAATTTTCGCAAACGATTTGTGATAAAATAAACCAATATTGGCCTAAAAAGCAGCCGTCTCTCTCATAACGGAACGTGTGAACCAACAAAAAATGAAACAAGAGGCACAGACACACTTAATATTGCGTAGTAGTGGGCAGCCGTCGTTCGTTGCACCAGCAGAAGTAGCGAAAAAGCAGCGAATCGTTAGCTGGTTGATGAAGGGAGATAGAGAGAACGGAGAAGCGAAGAGAAGCAGACAAAATAAAAGGGCAAAGTCCGAAAGAGATGCGAGAAATGAGGGAGAAATGCGAATGGAAGAAGAGAAATGAGGAGAGCGACGAAGTCGTCGTCGTCGTCGTCGTCGTCGTTTTACATATTTAGTTGAAATTGAGGAGAGAAAAGTGAATGTGTTCGGTTTGGCGTTGGTGTATGCACTTGATTGATTATGCAGGGTAAATGGAATTAGACATGTGGAATTGAGAAAAAACGGTTAAACATCGTTTTGTACTTCGCAGATACAGTACTCCCAGAAAACTTTTGATTAGTTTTTCCTGTTTCCAGAAAAAAGGTTAGATTTTTCTATTCCGAAGCCACGAAAATGTCAATTTTCCCGATTTAGAAGGAAAAAACAAAACTAGATAGAAAAATCAAAACACTGAACTTGATCAAAAAATCGTAATTTTTTGGGAAAGATTTTCGATGCTGAAATTCAGAACTACAGTAACCGCGTGACACAGATTCAATTATTAATAAATAATATTTTTATTTAGTTTTTAAAAATTCTCGTGACCTTTTCTCTGAATTTCTCATTTTTCAAGTATATTTTTTCGGTTTAGGACACGCCCACAAAACTGTGTCTGATCTAGAAAATCGTGCGGAAACAATGAAATCCAAATCTCATCGCTCTATGAATCGGACAGACTGATTTTCCCAAAGCTCTATCTTCCACAGCGAGATTTCCTTCGGTGTTCATTTCTTCCCGCTTCTCTGCGCTCTCTCTATCTCGTACACTCTTTAGTTTTCTTTGTGTCTTTTCTCCCTCTCCTCATAGCACAAAAGGGTACTCTATTTTGGATTTTGGTTCTAATGGGCTCTAATATGAGAGCCCTTTATATGATCTAGCCTAGAAAAGGTAAAATTTTCCGATTATCACAAAACGTTCCACGTGTACAAAATCATAATTCAACAAAACAATGGGCGTCACATCAATTCGAAGAAAGAATACTGTATGATCGAATTATGCTCAAAACTGAGCTATAAAAGCGAATCAATCGTGTTGAAAAATCATAGCAACTATGCATACAACAGTTTTGCTTTTCGCTTGTTTCGCTCTCAGCGCGGCAAACTTAACAAGTTCTTGCGTTGGTGAGTTACTTCTCTTTTTTTGAGAAAAAAATCTTAGGGAAGTTATTGCGCGACTCACTTTTTTTTCAGATTTTTCGGAATACAACTTGAACGCGGTGCCCCGTTTGGTTCGGGAAGATCAACACCTCCGAAGATTTGAGTCCAACGGCACGATTTCCATCACCGCTCTTCAGCTCATGAAAGACAAGCTTGGGAAGTACAGCAAAATCAATGCGCTCATCCACAAAATTCTGGCAAAATACACAATTTTGCGGGCCAAACAAAACATTGGTGGGTTGAGAAGAGAAATTGAGGAGCTCGGACCGCGCATGGCTAAAATTTCTTTGGAGAAAAAACTGGATTGTGCCGCGCCTTATTTGAGCGTGTTCTCTCCAAAGAGAAAGACCACCACAACCTCAACCACAACTACAACTACAACTACAACCACCACCACGACCACCACAACAGTTCCACCAACAACCACAGAACCTCTACGCACTGTTGTTGCGATGAGTGTTATGCGTTGTCACAATCAAACCGAACCGGCGACCGGTGTTCGAGTTGTCTATCTTCATGGTGATTGTCCGTGTGGAACCATGACAATTTGGGTGAAAACTATCGAGAAAAGGTTTGTCACCAAAGGATGTGGGCCTTGGTCAAAGAGCGGCATCTTACTTATATGGTATCTCGTGTACCGACATCTCACTGGTTATGATGCGCGCCGTATCTCTCGTTTGAGTGGGCGGAGCTAATCTTTTTTCAAACCTTTTCCGGCCCAAAGTGTGTATTTGAGTAGCTAAATTTTTAGGTCTCCAAAATTTTGAAATTTTTCCTTGTAGGTCAAAATATTTTTCGTGACCTTTTCTCTAAAGTTCTCAATTTTGAATTATATTTCTTCAGTTCAGGCCACATCCACAAAACTGTGTCTGATCTAGAAAAATGTGCGAAACCCCTTTCCGGCCAGTTTTCAGTTTTGGCCCAAAACTGTGCATAAAAAATGTTCCTGCTAGAAATTTCCCATTTTTCTAGAATTCGTGTACGTGGAACCAAACACTTTGGAAGTTTGGTGTCAACCGGTATCAGTGTTGGAGTTGACGGTGATTTCGACGCTGATGAAGTTATTGAACTTCCGTTCTCTCGTCATTATACACAACGTAAACAAGCTGAACTGTATTTCAACGACTACAGAATTCGTGTTCAATTCGATTGATTTCAAACATAAAGTTATTATTTCATTTTTATTACATCGATTTTCTCAAAAATCTGAATTGACATCAAATTTGACTGTGTGATAGAGACACGCGGCATAGGTATCAACAGGTGCGCAAAGTTTTTCAATCGATTTTTCGAGCGTTTTCTTGTAGGATAGATTTGTGTGAGAATCTCCAAACGTTGAGCACATTTTTTGACATTGTTCGGCTCGTTTCGAAGTCATTGGGTTACGATCCATGACGTGGATGACGGTTGTCATAATGCCCTGCAAAAAAAGAGAGTTAGGATCGGGCCCAGTTTTTCTCTGAATTTTGGGAATCAATTTTCTCAACCCAAGACGTAGGATACGGAGAAGATTTTTCACACAATCAGAGCCTCGGGCCGGGCCCGGAAAAAAGTGGGCGTGGTTTATTTCGCCACCAAGACACACATTATTCGCAAGGCAAAAAATTTTCTGTTCCCCCTTTTTCTATTGACTTCTCTGCGCTCTCTCCCTTCCGCATACTCTCTGTTTCTCTCGCCACTCTAGCCTATACAGAGATCTTTTTTGTTGGCCCCAAAAAACTCAAAGCCATCACCCTTCCATGCAACAAACATTTAGCTTAACCTGTTTCAAATATTGCCAATACTCTTCAATTTTGTCTTTCGAAGTCTCGCCATTGTTGTTGATTTCATCTTGAGTTGGCGTGCACATCTACAAACAATTATTGATTTGAAGACAATGTTAATTGTGATGAGATACCTTGAAAGAGTAGCGATGAACATCATCTTTTGTCGAACACTCTTCGCGTCCTTCGTTTGTCACAAATTTTCGAATTTTTGATAATTTTGTTTCATCTTTCGCGTTTTCACATAATGAACAGAACTTGCTAAAAATGAGAAAGTTGTTTTTGAACTCATCACCGTGCTTTCGGAACTTTCGGAACCAAAATTATTTTTCGGAAAAAAAACCGGAAATTTCGGAACTTTTCAGGCAAACGCCCAAAATCATGAAGACATTTTTCTACTTTTTTGGTATTTAGTTTTAGGAACTCTGAAATGATAATTTTGTTGAATTTTTCGCTGGAAACTAAATTCATTGTTGCGTTTTTCAGATTTGCCGAACAATTTTCGGGAAAAATATCTGGGAAGTTTCGGAAAAGGTTCAGTCTGAAAAAAGTTCTGAAAATGGTCAGAAAATTCCGGTTTCAGTTCCGGTCAAGCCTCTTTCGCGGGCCGAAACACAAAAAAGTTCTGCTCGGCTTTCAAAATGTGTGTACCGACATCCCACGGGATGCGCCATACAGTAAGACAAACAAACTTCCCTTTCCCCTTTTCGTTGGAATTTCGTGCGGTTTAGGATTTTTTCACGACCAACTCACCAAGACTTTTTCTCTCCCAACATTGTTCTCAATTGCGAGTTATAGCTCTGCGGACACCACTGATTCGGTTTTGTCACGTTGGCACATATCGATTCAACACCCATCAAGTTTTGCAGTTTCTCCTCAGATTGACACGGAATGTTCTGACCGAGTTGCATGAAAGCTTCGATGTACGGGTTCTCAATGTTTCGCAACATTTTGAACGACACTCGAACACGATAACAACCCGGGAAATTGATGCGACGTGTCTCACCGTTCACATCGGTGATTGTCACTTCATCCCTGTCTTCCTCATCAGAAGAAGAGGGTGATTTCAACATTTTCATACTGATCTTCAATGATGATTCATCGATAACATCCGAATCAACATTCGGACACGTTTGTGTTACATTGTCGCGCACTTGAATATGAATCTTACGCGCTGACAAACCAATGATCAGAAAAAATATGAAGAAAAGCATATTGTTGGCAACTATACTCTACCAAGTTTCGAGTCCATTTATACATTTTTAGTTGATCCACTTGACCCAGTTAGACATATATTTTTAGGCGTGTAATCAGGTTTTGGTTCTATGTACATAGACACATGTTCGTTGAATATTTTTGGAACGCTTTGAATTTGAGATACAGAATTTTGATAAAATTTTGAAATTTTAGCCCAGAAAAACGACCCGAAAAAAAGGGGTCAAGTCGGGCCGGGCTTTTTTGTTTTTCGGGCGGTCAAAAAAAGCCCGGCCCGACTTTTGAACCTTCATTTCTGAGAGGAAGGGACAGATTTTTTTGAAAAAAATATTGGAAACTATTTCTATTGTCTTGGGCTTCTAGAAAAACTTCACATGTCACGACTAAATTTTATACCCCTTCCTCAGTTCTTACAAAACTCGCGAAATGTTCAAAAGCGCAAACTTAAGAACACCTCTTCGTTGCAAGACCCTGTCTGCGTCTCTTCTTTTCTCATTGTCTCTCAGTGTCAGTTTCCTTTTTTTAACTTTTTGCTCAGTGTATTTTTTAAGGGTTTTCATAAAATTCCAGTGAAAGCGGGCCGGGCCGGGCCCGACATTTTCTCTCTACATCAAAAGTCGAACATTTATCATGAAAAATTTCCAAAAAAATTCTACTTATTCTGAAGAATAAAAGTTCTAATATCTTTCCAAATGTTCGAATCATAATAAAGATACGTCATTGACTTTTGAAGCGACCCTTGAAGAACCGACGAATGATGTTCGAACAGCCAAAGAACAATACCCCAAACTGCCGCACCAAACCACGGAAAAACGGGGAAATCTAAGAAATAATACCAGATTTTCTTGAAAAATGTTGATGAACACTAACTTGGTTGAGGGATGACCTCCCGGTTGGCTGCCAATTTTGCCAAACCGACTACAACTCTTGAGAGAAGGTAGAGATTGATTTGCATGTTGACCGCGTTGTTTTGACCGAACACAATGTAGCCCATGACGAAAGCGGCTGCGAATGAGTGCCACTCTTTTTGACGACCATCTAATTTCGCTAGAAATCCATGCAAAAGTTTGTAGGAGAAAACGAATTTTGCCAAGTTAACAGCATGTGTTTTTGTCAATCTCATTATTGTCAGGAGTTTCTGAATTAATCTGAAACAGATTTTTCTTTTTCCTGTTTTTTGAATTTTCAAAATACTCACGTTCCTTCGCCAAATAAAAACACCATAACAAGCGCATGTGGTGCGCGGATTCGAACTCCATATCTTGAAAAAAATCAATTTTTTTGATTTATGGAATTTCTTATCAGAAAACTTACACAATTCCATTTCGAAGACCTTTCAACGCAGCTAGTAGATAATGTTGATCTTTGAAATTGTACAATAACTCATTACCAATTTTCTCCCAATTTTCTATCAAATATTGCAACATATCTGAAAGAATGAATAAAAAACAAATTGAAGAAAAATTACCATACAAGATGAGAAAACGAAAAGGAAATGATAAAGAAGAGAGAGTACAGTGTAGTATTTATGTGTTATCAGTTGATGGGCAAAGTGATGGCGCAATTTGTGAAGATTAGAAAGTGAAACTGATTTTGATGCTGAAACAAAAAAAAACTCTGGAAATTGGAACTTTTGATTTTGACTCGAAATGAAGGAAGAAATTAGAAGTAGATCAAAAATAAATTTTTGAAAATGTTTCTGACGTCATTTTAAATACCGTACCGCAACTTTTTTCAGACCGGATCGAAAATGCCGGCAAAAAAAACAAAACTTTGTTTTTTTTTTCTCAAAACGAGATTTTACTGTTCTCACAACTTCTCTCAATTAAAAAAAAAACAATTTTTGGAATTCGTTTTGAGAAGGGTCCAACATGTAAAATGACACAGGGAAGTTTCAAAAAGAAGCACCTCGAAACCGCATTCAATCATGAAAATTTCCAAACAATGAATGTTTTTCCTCACGCTTTCAATAAATGTGTGTACCGACATCTCACGGGATGTGAGATAAACAGTGCGACACGAAAACTTTTCTTCCCTTTTTTCGCTGGAATTTCATGCGGTTTCGAAACGTCCCGGAGTCCGATTTTTGAAATTGTACCCGAGTCAGTTTGATTATTACTACTATTCTCACAATACAAAAAAACAAACCTCTTAGTTTACTTCATTAAAACCAACATCTTTGTATTTTCAAAAACAAAGTTTTGGTGTTTTTTTGAATATACAATTCTCAAGTTTCGAAAAAATAAAACCTCTGCCATGCATATGACTCAAGATGATTTGATATTCGTATCCATTCTGTCAACAATTTTGATCACCGGACTTCTTATCAACCTCACTTTACTCTATCTCATCGTTTTTCAAAGTCCAGCTACTTTGACACCTTATCGTTTTTTTCTCGCCGACACCACTATTACTCAAATATGCTTTAGTATTCTCTTTTTCTTCACTCAACCTCGAATCTTGTCCTCCGGAACAACTTCTATTATAATCAATTTGGGACCCATACAGTTTTTCAGTGAGAAGCAAGCAGTTCTGACATTCTTCGGTTCTAGTGAGTTGAAAACACATTGTCAGAAATAGGTTCCTCGTGATCATAAAAATTAGGACTCCGTTTGTGTGTGTGTGTGCGGGTACAGTAACCCAGAAAGTTTTTTTCTGAAAAACACACACACATCGGAAGTTAAGGTCTTCAATATTGAGATTTTTTGGCGTGGAACTCATTCATCTCTATCACGCTGGCAATGATCTACCGTTATTTTTCAATCAAAATGAGACATTTGTCAACGCGGTCTAGTATACTTACTTGCTTTTTCGCATTTATGTTCCCGTTTTGTAACTATGTTAGTTTTTTTATATTAACAGAAAAAGGGGCTCAAAAAACATCATCATTAGAGCGCATTTACTCTCTCTCTCTATCCCTCTAAATTAATAGACTTTGAAACTTTCCGAGAGGTCATCCAAGTGAGTGACCGACATCTCACGGGAAGCGAGGTGTGTTTGAACTGTTTCTCTGCGTCTCTCACGAGGGAAAAACTCTCATCTATTTCATTTTTACTCTTGCCTGAAAGGTCGTGCTGTTTTTTTTTTCGAAATCTGAGTGAGAAAAACGATGGACGCTCTGTGTGCATACACTGTGACATGAAAATACGTTCCTCCTAGAGCCTTTTTGAAAATACGTGGCCGAACTAGTGTTTCCTAGGCCACGAAAAAGTTGTTCTTCCCTCGCTCGTTCACAAGTGGCGCATATGATACCGCCCATCTTTTTACAGTTAGTATGTATACAAATCAAAACTTCGCGCGACAAACATCTACACGAAACTCTGGTTGGTGACCAGGTTCCAACTGTCAATCAGTACAACCTGGTTGTCTCCACCGATTTCGCTACTCAACCGGAGATGATATTTTTCGCCGCGATATTATCGGTTGGCTACATTCCTCTCTACATCATCATGTTCTGGTGTAGACGCAAAATTTTGAAAGAGCTCAACGAGACGAGCGCTATGCAGAGCGCAGCCACCAAGGAGAGCGCGAGTAAGTTTGTCTTTGTTAGTTGTTCCCCAAAAAACTTTATTTTTTTCTCACTTACCTCAAACTTGTTTCTGTTAGGCTCTGACGATTCAATCTTTGTGCCCATTGGTGTCCTTCTTCCAAGCCGCAATTTCAAACGGACTATCTCAACTCGGTTTTTTTTTCTCTTCCTTGAACAGTTATTTCATTGCACCATGTTTGTCATTGAGTGAGTTGAGAAAAAGTGGAAAAATCGATTTTTGGCAAGTTTCCAGGTTGTGTTGTTGACCCATTTGTCTCAATTTATTGTATTCATCCTTATCGTCGATATATTCAACAATTTTTCGGAGCACAAATTGAAGATGTTGTTGTGGTTCAATCAGTAGGAACTGTCTGAAATTAAGCACTTATATGCAAGATTTTTTTTGTTAGGAAATGTTCAAAATATCAGGGAAGACTTGTGCTCGACAAAACTATTATCAAATTGGTTGACTGTAGTCGGGGGTTCTGGAAAAGTCGGGCCTAGAAACAAGATAGCCCTGCCCATGTTTGTGTGACCCCACCACTTGTCAATAATAAAGTGTGTTCCTTTAAATAACTACGGTCATTTTTATTTGAAATTGAACACAACTTTTCTCTGATTTTGGAAGCCGCATAATATTTTCCATGAAGTATACTGTAGTTTTGCCTAAATTACTATATATTTATTATCCAAAATCGAATCGCTAACATGCGCTCTATTGATAGTGTTATATTTACTCGGTTCAGAAGAGATTTTCAGAGATTTCAGATATCAAAATCTTATTCTACACGTCTGAAAAGTCTTGTTCAGGAAATATTTGTTGCTGAAATTTCAATCTAAATACAGTAACCGCTTGGCAATATTATCATTTTTAGAATTTGAGAGGATAACTACGAACGACGATTTTTTTCTTGATAATAAACAAAATCATTGTTTTTGAATTTTGAAAACATTTTTTGTGCCAAAAGTGAAAAATGGTCAAGCCGAAAAAAGTCAGAAAAAATCATGAAAAATTGGAGGTTTTTTCGTTGCCTTTCAATAAATGTGTGTACCGACATCTCACGGGATACGCCATACAGTAAGACAAACAAATATTTCTTCCTCTTTTTCGCGCGAAAAATTTTATGCGGTTTCGAAATGTCTGGTTTCTTTGGATCCACAATTTTTTTCAATTTAAGAATATTTTTCGGGCCTCAAAAAAAACCAAAATTTTCTCGGCTGTTTTTTTCTTGTTGAATACACAAACAGTTGTATATAGTTTTTAATGGATGTTTTCTCCATATTTTATTTTTGTTATTTCTTGAGAATATTATGTTTTCTTGCCAGAAAAAAATGATGACTCTCACCTCATTATGATTAAGAGTTTGTTTTTCCTCATGGCCATCGCACCTCCGATTTGTTGAGCCTGCAAAAAATTTCAGAAAAAACCTGGATTCGAAAAAAACGAGGGTTTGTTCAGAAAACTTCCATCAATTTTTCCGACAACATTACGCAATTCCAAAACGTAGAAGAGGTGTACAAGCCCGGCCGCCATGACCTCCTTCACTGCTTTCGTGTCTGTTCCAAAAGGACGCAAGCGTCCTCACTTGACAAAAAATCGTCAAATGGAGTGGTACTCGGACTCTGGTAGACGGTACTGGCTCAGGAGGTGTAGCGCACACATTCCACAGAAAAGATAATGTTCGCCAGAGAAATTGGAAACGCTCTGATCATAAAATGTGAAAAAAACTCATCTTTTTGGTGTCGAAAATGTGGAAGGTTGAAAAACAGAAATGAATGAAAATGGAAAATTGAATAAATAAATGTGTGGGATATGAACACGTGTCACGTTTATTTTTCACGTTTTATTATTTTTATCGATCACTTTTTTTTGTTGAGAAGTTAATTTACTGTCTGAACCTCTCAGCATGAAACATAAACCATCTGTTATTGATTTCAACGAGAGCTTGGCGCAGTGGTTCGTCTACACATTATAAATCCATGGGTCTATGGTTCGACCCCCTCACGGCGTTTTTCTTTTTTTTTAAATTGAAATTTCTCCGAGATTTTTCTGGCCCCAAGAAAATCCTGAATCTCCCAAACCCTTCCAACAATAACATCGATGATGATGGTCATTTCAATTCGATGGGCTGGCCGGCTAACACAAAATCGAACAAAAACGTCTGCTGAACAAATAATCGAGAGAGAGTGAGAGAGAAAAGAAAAGAGTGTCGATTTTTGGACAAGTCTTGCCTGAATTGTCACGACTGGTCTAACGGGAAGAAGCGAACCGTTTTTTTGTTGTTCCGTGCGCGCGCGCGCTCCTTTTTCGGACGTACGTTCGCCATATTTGTTCTAGGTTCCAGTCGTTTTTTTCTGCAGGGTTACTGTAGTTGTGTCGTTTCCATTCAGCTCTATTTCGTGTTCTTCATTTTTATGTTGTGGTGGACTTTTGAAAATGATTTTTAACCTGGAAAATTTTTTCAAACTCATGGGCTCATTTTTTTAAAACCTCGACTTATGAATGCGATTTTCAGAATATTTTTAATATTTTTCTTGACCCTTTCTCTGAGTTTCTTATTTTTGAATTATATTTCTTCGGTTTAGGCCACATCCACAAAATTGTGCCTGATCTAGAAAAGTGTACAAAAACTTTAAGATAAAAAATGTACACTGTGGATCATGGATTTTTTTTCTTGAATTTTTTAAAATTTTTTCTTTCCAAGACTTTTTTCTGAATTTTTATTTTGTGATTTTTCCTAAACTACAGTAACCCGTTCTCACCAGCCGATTTTCTAACTTCCGAAAAATCCCGGCCCGGTCCGTGATTTCCGGGCCAGGCTCTCGGGTCGTAGGGCTTAAACCTTGTTGACTATCCAGGCCAAGTTATTTTGATGGACCGAAAAAAGCCTAGCCCTTCCGAACCAAAAACCCGTAATTCTGCTCAATGTGTCAAACTTTGCGGCAATTTCAGACCTGTCAGAACTCCATTCGTAGTAACTTTTCCCGACAAACACATCACCAACATCTTGATCCGATAGGCACGAAACAGTTCGTACCAGTTTACTCTTCATCTTTGTGTCTCTTTCTCTTTTCTGCTCGCGAGCACATTGCGGGAAAAAAAAATCCGAACGTACTTTTTCTCCCGGATCTTCGAACTATCATTTTACAACACAAAAATCATAAGCATTGTATCTACTGAGTCAGTTTTCTCTTCTATTATACATATTTTCTGACCAAAAGGTGTGTATTATTATTATTTATTTATTTACATATTTTTGAATAAATATGGAACTAAAAATTGTACAAAATTCAATTCGTTCTTTTTTCCAGAAATGTTGTTGTGCACAAACTTGTGTTTCAAGCGATTGGATCAATTTTCAACAAAAATATCGCAGGAGATTAATAATAACGAGTGAGTTTAAGAAACTATACGTTTTTAAATTGTCAATATTTGTTGAGCTGAGCTCACAAAAAACATATTGACTCGTTCGTTTGTAACAAAAAAAAACCGCGTTGCAAAAAATAAACAAAATTCAAATTCCCCCTCGTTTCTCTCGTCGCCTGCGTCTCTTTCGCCACAGTGCGATGGAGCGCACATGACCGACTCTGCTTCTCCACGCGTAACGATTTTTATTTATTTATTTTCGTGTTTTTTTTTCGGGAGACCAGTAGGGTATGAGTCGATGGTCGGCTGGATCAACACCAGGAAGTGTTAAACCGGTGTATGGAGCGCGGTATCCACCGCTCCATGAGAATATTCCATCCAGCCCGGGTCGAAATATCGAACCGCAACTTCGGCATACAAAGTTTCAGGATTATCAGAATAGGTATATCTTAAAGTTCGGGAAAAATGAATTTTATTTATTTAATGTTCCAAATTTTCTTATTTTGTTTCCAGTGTCAGTGATGCTTGGGATACTCGTGTGAAAGTTGATGAAACATTGGCATCCGCCTCCGCGGCAAAAGTTATAGCTGCACACGCAGCTGGAAAAAACAGAGATGAAGAAATAATGCCACCAGTGAACTCGGCACCAACCAAAAATAGTCGACAACAAGCACTTCAACGTTTAGCTATTCAAAAAGGTATATTTATTCAGCAAACTTTTTAAAAATTATCCAAATTCAGAGCCTCTTCCCTCTTCAATGTCGACAACACCACAAACCGGCAATCCAATCTACCCAAAACTTCCCGAAATATCTGATCAGCCACGATCGGCAGCTCCGGCGATGAGTGCTCCACCACACGGAGGAGATCGCGATCAGACACGTTTCGCGCGACTTCGGCGATTGTTTTCGAATGGTAAATCGAGTGGAAGAAGTTCGCCACCGGTTGATGTAGATTTGGATAGACTGAGAGAGGATTGTTGGATGGGAATACCGCATAAATTGAGACCACAAGCTTGGAGACTATTGTCGGTGAGTTAAAGTTTGAACCGGAAATATCTGAAATTTTCCCAAAATAAAATTAGAAAAAAATTGTCTTTTTTTTGTGAAAAAACTTTATGTGCAAATTTAAAAAAAACTGCGAAAAATAACAAATTAAAAAAATTACCGTGACATTTTTCACGGAAAAATATAGGTCACGCCACGAAAATTAAAAACCATAATTTTTCTTAAAATTTTTGACCATTTTTCTTGAATCGTTTTTTTTTGCTAGGCCACGACCTTCCAGAAGGGAATCGATGAGAGTTAGAGAGTGCTCAAAAATGATTATCATTGGAGCGCATTTGCTCTCTTCAATTTATGGTATTTAAGAATTTTCCAAGAGGTCCTTCAAACGTGTAACCGACATTCGCACGGGATACGCAAGGCGCTATTCTTTGTGTGTGATTTTTTCTGCGTTTCCTATAGAAAAAGGCCGCTCTGGCCTGATAGTTTTCACTGTGAATTCATTCTTCTCTGTTTCTCTGTGTCTCGCTCGAGGGGAAAACTCATCGATTCCATTTTTACTCTTGTCTGAAAGGTTACTCTTGTCCGTGAGGCATTCACAAAAATTTTTTCAAAATTTTCAAAGTGACAAAATTGCTTTTTTAAAAATTTCCGGTAGCCTATTTTAGGGCCAGGTATATGAATTTTTCTGTTTTACACATTTCAAAACTATCATTTTGAACAACAAATTTTTCTGAGAAAAAGTCTTCAGGGATACTTGCCAACAAATGCCGAACGCCGAGAAGTAACACTTCAATGTAAACGCGACGAATATTGGCACTATGTCGAACAATATTTCCATTCAAGATTCGAAGATGGAAACGCCGAAATTTTCCGTCAAATAAACATTGATATTCCACGAATGTGTCCACTCATTCCATTATTCCAACAAAAAATGGTTCAAGAAATGTTCGAGCGTATTCTCTACATCTGGGCGATTCGTCATCCGGGTTGCGGTTATGTCCAAGGCATCAACGATCTCGTCACACCGTTCTTCGTCGTATTTCTCTCCGAATTCATTCCACAAGACGTCGAAGTCGGATCGTTCGATGTGTCTCAACTCGATTTGGATCAATGTCAACTGATTGAAGCTGACTCGTTTTGGTGTGTTTCTGCGCTGTTGGACTCGATTCAGGACAATTATACTTTTGCACAACCCGGAATTCAGAGAAATGTACTGAAATTGCGACATTTGATGAGCAGAGTAGACAGTAAGATTTTTCGAGGAAAAATATAATTTTCAACTTCAAATTCCAGGGCCACTACACAAACATCTCGAGTCGAATGGAGTTGAATATTTGCAATTTTCTTTTAGATGGATGAATAATTTATTGATGCGAGAAATCCCGTTGAGAGCAACAATACGTTTGTGGGATACGTATCTGAGTGAACCTGTCGGATTCTCACAATTTCATAATTATGTATGCGCCGCATTTTTGAGAACGTGGTCGAAACAACTACAAAGCGAGAAGGATTTCCAGGTTAGATAATGGGTCTGAAATGGTAGAAAAAACAGAAATCTATAATTTTTGCGCGTTGCTTAGTGTGACAAAATTAAAAATTAGAAATATTTGCGAAAATTTGAAAGAAAATCACAGCTCTCAAGTTTTTGTGACAAGACCTACATTTTTATGAAAAAAAAATTCACAACTTTCGTCCAAAAAAAAAAATCCTTAAAATTTTGTCAGTGTGAAAATCTTGAGCAACTATTTTTGTCATTGTGTATGACAACCAAAAAAACGAAGAAAATTAGCTGGAAAATTTCAAAAATTTTACAGAAAATCAGTTTTTTAAAAATTGAATTTATGAATTAAAAATTACGGTAAAAATTCATACTTTATTTTTTTATTTTATTTTAAAATACGTGATTGACACGTGAAATACAATTCAACAATACAAATATCAAGTATAGAGTACACATTGAAAATGAAATGAACAAAAAAAGAAAGAATAAGGTGGTAAGTTGGATAGCCAGGATCTCATTTTTTAGCCCGTGGTGAAGTCAGCGCAGTATTCTACACAAAAATAGACCAGTAAAAATTCATACTTTTATCAAGAAACGCAGTTTTTCATATTTTTTTAAAAAGTGAGTTTTGGCCCTTCGGAAAATTTCCGGCTCCGGCCAAGACTGTTGTACAGTAATCCAGGCGGCACATAGAAAGTGCAAATTTTATGAGGTGTGAAACAGGTCTAATTAGGTCACATCTGTTGTTATTGTAGTATTGATAACATTATAAATAACAACAACAGGTGTGACCTTTTCTCCAATGCTTGACCAATTATTTTTCCTCAAAAAGAATGTCACAAGGACAAAAACGAAAAAAATAGAAACAAATAGCTGAAAATTTGAGAGAAAATAATATTTTTCTAGAAAAAAAGTCAAAATCGAGTTGCAAAAATAAAACTTTGCAGGGAATCATGATTCTTCTCCAAAATCTTCCAACACAATCGTGGGGTGATCGCGAAATTTGCGAGCTTACCGCCGACGCCTTCTCACTTCAATCTGTTTTCGACGGCGCCAGTCGACACTTGTCAACCCAATCAGCTTCTTCATAATCCTCTAAATAATTCAACCATGTTTTCCCTGGGTAGCCTATTAGATATAATCCCATGTTTCTTCTCTCGTGTGTAAATAGATTGGTTACAGTCTGTGATATTAACCCCCACCCTCTCCCCAACTTTTTTCCCTGTCCCTGGTTTGGCATGGATGAAAATGGCGCCGATTTTTTTTTTGCAATTAGCCATCTAATATATTTTAGTGCCTTTCACTCTTTCATTCATTTGTAAATAAAGTTATTGTATTAAAATGATTTTACGATTTCAAATTAGTTTTTTGCGGATGTTCAAGACCCGCCCGATAACTTTTTATTCACATTGTTTGTTTTTTGAAGGTCATCAGGAGTAAATTTCTGATTTATTTTCATTTTCTCGCAGTTCTTATTGATTTTTTTCTCATAATTAATTAGGATAATTAGGATAGTTTACGCGTGGGAATTTTTTATTTCACAAAAAAATTTGGGAAATTTTCTGAAGGGGGTACTGTAGTTATGTCTTGAACGTTTTTAGTTTGATTTTGTTCAGAAAAATTTACTGAAAATTCGGACCGGCCTGGTTTTTTCAAAATTCAACACGAACAAAAATGTAGGAAAAAAATGTCGACCAAAAAAAAAGAAAAAGTGCCAAAATCCGACGAAATGTAAAGGAACATGTTAGTTTTCCAGTTTTCCAGTTTTCGTGACGAGACCCCGGACAAATGTCACGGTACTTTTCAATTTTTTTGGTTAATTTTGTTCAGAAAAAACCAAACATCACCCTCACATTATTTCGCCTTAATTAAGTTACACAATTTTCTCAACATATTTGTCAAAAAAAAGAAAAAGAAATTGTTGCCATTTATAATTGAAAATTGGAATGAATCATTCATAGGGCAGTTTTTCATTTTTCTTTTTTTTGTTCGATAATCAGCGAAAACAGTTTGAAATATGATAGTAATGAGAAAAAATCACTTTTTTTTTCGAAAAAATGAAACAAGTTTTTTTTCTGTATTTACCTCGAAAGTTGATCGTTCTCACCACCGAGTTAGTTTAGTTCTATTGTATTTATTTATTCAATGTCACTTACAAAGTACTCTCTGTTTGTTGTTATTGATTATTCTTTGTTGGTTACTATGACACTTCTTTTTTCTCCTAGGATAAAAAAAAAGATTCCAGATGACAATTTCCTATAGTGGCAACGTGATTCGTATACTTTTACGGTGGAAAGGTTCGATTTGGCGAGTTGTTTGGCGCGAACTCGTCATCTATTTGTTGTTCTTCTACGCGGTTCGTTTGTCCTATTTACGCGGAATCGATTTGATCGAAGACGATGAGGATGATCGTAAGAAATTGCGCAAGAAATTCGATGCGTTTTGCACAATGTGCGAAGCGTATACGAAACTGATCCCTGTCACATTTTTGTTGGGATTCTATGTGTCGAACGTTGTGGCGAGATGGTGGCGACAATTTGAGACGCTTTATTGGCCTGAGGATATTTTGTCGGTTTTATGCACGGTTATTCATCAGAACGATGAGAAGAGTCGTAAACGAAGACATACTATTGCGAGATATTTGAACTTGGCATCCGCGTTGGCATGGTTAGTTGGTTTTTTTTCGACAAATTTTTCAAAAAAAAAAACTAGAAATTTCGAAAAAAAAATTGACAAAATCGCATTTAAAAATTACAAATGTAGAGAAAACACTTTTTGTATTGAAATTCAGAAGAGATTTTCAAAAATTTTTGATGTCAAAATCTGATTTTACGTGCCTGAAAAGTCTAGAAATTAATCTCTCAAAATATCAGAAGCTCTTGTTCTGGAAATATTTGTTACTGAAATTAAAATCCACAACTTTGGATAATAGAAAAAAAATGCAAAAAGTTTGCAGAAAAACTGTTCAATTCGACTTTAATTTTTCTGAAAATTTTCCAATGAAAAAACGTGAAAAAAATTCGAAATGAAAAAAGACCAAAAATAAATGGAAAATGTTGCAAGTTTTTGAAAAAACATCTGATTTCACAGTTTTTTTTTGGTATTTTTTTCTTCGTTGCACATTGCTTTAATGTGTGTACCGACATCCCACGGGATTCGTCATACAGTAAGACAAGCGATCGTTTCTTCCACCTTTTCGCAAAAATTTCATGCGGTTTTTTGAGTGTCCGGTTTCGAAACGTCCCGGAGACATTTTCTCAACAAAAACAAAAATACCGTAGTTTTTAGAAGGTTTTGAGGACCTCAAAACTTTACTAAATCAAAAATTCCAGGCGCGATATATCCTCAAAAATCCGCCTTCGTTTCCCCAGTGTGCACAGCCTCATCGAAAGTGGTTTACTCACCGAAAAAGAGTTTGAAATCCTCGAAAAAATTCACGAAGATTGCGATTCAACACGCTGGATGACACCGATTCACTGGGTACAACACATCATTCGACAAGTCGAAGAAGAGAACAAACCCACCGCATCGCTTCTCAATCATTTCGTCGGCGAGCTGCGCATCTTCCGCCAATCGCTCCGCAAATTGTACAGCTACGATTGGGTGTGTGTGCCGTTGGTGTACACACAGGTTGCCGCTCTCGCCACCTACGCCTATTTCTTTTTCACACTTTTCGGACGACAAACGTTGATCAAGAAGATTCAGAGCGGCGAAGAGTTGGACTTGTATTTGCCGATTTTCACCATTGTAAAGGTAATCACCAATAGACCGCTACCGTATCCAACATTTTTAATATCCTTATCTTTCTATCATTTTCTTATCTCTATAAAAATCCAATAAAGCCACCTTCCGGTGCACAAAACATTATTACAATTGTCTATCTCTCACCTCAGCACACACTATCTCAATATTTAATATATTTTCTGATTTCAGATCAAGGAGCCGAACGCCGCCCACAGCGTCGACTATAAAACAACAACCCGGGTTCAATCGAGGTTCGGTGACGGAGGTCTAACCTGCCGCTCTTAATCATTATATCTTTTCACCTTTAATAAATTAGTGGTTAAGCAACGAGCGTTCTTATTTCGGCAGAAGAAAGACCGGCCGCAGAGAGTGAAGGCTCTCTGCGGCGCGGATCTTTTTATTGGTAGCGCGAGTGGTCCGACAAAGTCGGGCCACCCCTCTAGAACTAACATTTTTTTTTCTCTCCTATTTTCTTGCACTATCTCTAACGCTTTGAATTCATTTTTATTGTTTCGTCTTCACGTAGAACACCCACCGAACCCGCTAACGGCGAAAGAAAATAAGTTGCACGCGTAAGAGCAAGGAAGCCTCACGCGTAAGAGTTAAGATTTTATTACTATGTTACACCCCGGGGTAAGAGGCGACGGCCTCTAGATATTTGGTTCATTCATTTTGTCCTCTACATCGGTTTCTGTTCGTTCCTTTATGATCATTTTTTTTTTTTTGCATTTTTTCAAGTTGTTCAGCCTCCCACCATTTTTTTTCTTTTCACTTCTCATATTCTGAATCTTCCATAATTTTTTTTCCTTTCAATATCTCTTTGCCTTTATTGCCACTTGTTTTCTCTCCGGCAAATTACTTCGGTCATTTTCAGCAAATGACCGAAGTGGAGCTAGCCACAGACAAGTGTCTGTCACGAATCTCGACTACGTCCGAGGTTCGGGGCACGCACTTGCTGGCCTTGAAACAAGCAGTGGTGAAGGACGTTGTGCTCACGCACAACATCGTCAAGGAGATAACCTCCGGACACCACTCTAGGATTAGCACCGTCGAAGGTCTCCTTAGCGCTGAGCTAAGAGGGAATCCGACGCGGCCTCCTAGTGATACTGCACCATCCCAAAACACCTCTCCATCTCAACATAACTCAGCTGAAATCCAAGTTCCCAGAATCAACATGATATCCAACTCCGTGCCCCTGTTACCAACTTTTTCCGGAACCTCTTCCGAATCCATTTCGCTTTTCTTAAGAACCATTTCCGATCATATTTCGGCGTACAATGACCAAATTTCAGATACAGCAAAAATATCAACCGTACTCGCGCAGTTGAAAGAAGTATCGAGAGACTTGGCACAAGACATCATCGATAAATCTCCCACCATATCATTCGCCGATTTCAAAGGTGAGTTGACGAAACTATTCCAAGACCCGCGAAAAGCAGACCTAGCACGCCAACAACTAAGAAGTTGCACCCAGCCACAAACCGAAACGGTAGAAACTTTCGCAAACAAGATCAGAAAACTAGCACAAATTGCGTATTCAGGCGATAAGCGCGAAGTCATAGCAGAAAAATGTAGAGAAGCGTTTTTAGACGGTCTGCGCTATGACCTTAAATTTCATGTAAAAGGGCATGAACCAAAAACTTTTTCTGAAGCCTTAGACACCGCTCTAAAGTTTGAACTACTACTCCAAGAAGCAGCCCGCGCAAACACAATTTTGCCATTTTCGGTTAACGCCGTTCAAAGCGCACACCAATCAAACCAGAACACCTCGGCTCCGCCAAGGCCAAATCACCAACGCGGAAACAATTGGTCGAGACCAACCAGATCAATGAACGGCATTAAGTGTTTTTACTGTGGCAAACTTGGTCACATGATAAAAGACTGTCGAAGAAGAAGAGCCGAACAACCCGGCTCTTACAACAGAAACCATAATTCGTTCAAAAACCACCAACCAACCCAGTATAACAACCGCCAATTTGACAATAGAAACCCAGCTTACCACCACCAGATAAATGGTAACCCCCAACCTGTAGTACAGAACATCGATTACCAGCAAAGTAACAACCTACAAAATTTCCAAAATTTCCAGACGCAGTCGCAAGAACTCCAACAAAAAGACCGACAAATAGAAGCGTTGATCCAGAAAACAAATCAATTGTCACTTGCAAGAATCAATTGCTCGAGGTTAGTTCCAAAGAATCCTTTCGTTTTCCTCTGCTTACTAGCCCTATGTAGTATTGCCTCGGCCCAGATTCCCCAACCCCTCCTTTGCCTACCACACGCGCCCGCCACCTATTTGAAACTGCCAACAGCAATTGACTGCGCTACAGTAACCAGCGCTCCAACGTCAGTAACCCGGGCAAAAATTTTAGTCTATCGGCCAAACACACAAGCTTATGAAACGCCAGCCACTTTATGCAAAATAGTTGAGAAAACTTCCCGATTTTCGGTAAGCCTTTTTGGAGTTCGTTCGCTCGAAACTTCCACTAAACAACTGCTTGTAACTAAGGAAGAGTGTAAAGTTATGAAGACTTACATGAAATGCTCTTTCGGAGAGCTTCTGGAAAACCACGGCATTTTCATGACCAACAATCAACACGTCATTGACTGGCCCACTGCTCCTCTGAGTGCGTTTCAGAGCGAGAAAACAGTGATCTCAGTGAACTGCCTCCTGATACCCACCACCATAACCGCCAGCCACGACCAATCATTTCCCGAATCGCCAGCTGGCTCAATGAGAAACTGCATTTATTCATCCGGTTTTTGTAACCAAAGAGAAGGGGCAGCCTTCATTTGGAACCCAAACCCACATCAAAAATGTTTATATAGAGAATTCAAAAATATGACTGGGTTACTTTCGGATAACATATGGCTGAGTGACGATAAAGAATTCGCTTTGTCATTTAACAAGACCAGCAATAAAATTTTTGATTGCGCAAGAGAGCTGATTATCACCGATCAGGGTTACGGGATAAGTACAGCAAGACGACCAAAAAGATCAACACAAGCACAAGACTTGACTAATTTCGTAACTTCCAACCAACTAGCCAGTCAACTTTTAGCATTAGAAAAGAACATAATCGAGATGTCTTCCACATGGTTCACCCACAGTCTAATTAGCTGGTGTGGGTCTTTCAACACCCTCGCAGCATCAGCCACAGCAGCCGCCGCGTCTAACCCCACCCTCATAGCCAGGAAAGTACTGACCAAAGAAAACATCAACGCAAAGTACCTAGGCAACGGCATCCTTTCAGTTAAGAACTGCGCACCACTCTCTGAAAACTCGTATACTGTAGAGAGGTTCCACGAAACATGTTATTCAAAACCGGCGATAAGAGTGAGATTACCTAACAACGCTACTCTCTTGACATTTATGGATCTCAAATCTAGAATAGTCACCAATCGAGCTCACCCGGTTCCTTGTGTACTCCTCACTAATTTCGAATATCTGATGAATAACACTCTAGTTCAGCTAAATCCGTTCACATTGGAAACCAAAATAATCTCAGATTTCAAACCAAAACCAGCTATCTCCAATAGGTCAGAAACAATTCCCCAGATTACCCCAACCATCTTTCATAACATGGTCATCGGATCCCTTGCCGAAGACATTCCAAAAGTTCACTATGAACAAATCTGGCAAGCATTAGAGGGGTCCCCCGAGGCAGTTTCGCACATCATCAACACCCATTCGGAACCTTCCGACGGGCCGGTGAATATACAAAAACTCTCAGAACTAGTTTCGTTTTGGAAAGGGTTGAAGACAGTCTTCAGCTACCTATTTTCTCTTTGGTCATTTATCATCAACACCCTAGTCACAATGTTCATAATAGTCCGAGTCGCCATGTGGCTATCCATGAAATACTTCCCAAGAAAGCAAGAAAACCAAACCAACACCCCAGCCATTACAATTAATTACGGCGACCTACTAAACCAACAACCAGCCATAATGACGACATGTATCGAGAACAACTCCTTCTTTACGGCCCAAATCCCTATTAAAGTCAATAACATCGCGGTTTTCGCACTCGTAGACACCGGCGCAAGCTTCACAGTCACAAGCGTAGAGCTAGCTCCCCTGTTCGGCATAAGCTCACTCCAACAATCATCAACATCCCGCGCAGTAGGATTAGGAGGTAACTCAGTAAGCCTAGCCGGATGCTCACCGCTCCAAATCACAATAGGCAACGTCAAAGTTGAACAGAAAGTATTTTTCACAACGCAAAGGTGCACACCATACGGTCCTTTCGCCTATGACATAATTTTGGGTAACGACCTATTGGCTAAACTACCCCGTTTTCACCTAGACTACGACCAAGGCAAATTTGAAATGGGTAGTCAAACCATTCCCCTAGGTTTCCCCGCATTAATAAGAAACGCCGAGCTCTTCACCGAACACACAATCCACATCTCGGAAACAACTTCCATCCCACCACTATCGGAGGCCTTTGTCCATTGCCACTCATCCACGAAGAAGTACCCAGAAACCTCGGTAGTGGTCTCTCAGTCCAAAACTATCACAGACATGGACTTACTCATCGCCCCAGCAGTCCTACCTACCGAAAACTTAAGGCTGTTAATCACAAACCCAACCAATGAAAATAAGGTACTATACGCAAATACCACCGCCGCGACCGCTATACCATGTAAGTATGAACTCATCGATACCCACCCCATTCTGAGCTACTCCGCGGAGGAAGATAATTGCAATGAGAATCCGGTCTCTAGAGACACCGATTTCGCAATTGATCTTTCGAACTGCAAAGTAAACCCTCAAGAACTAAAGAAACTTTCCAACCTCGTATCAGAATTCGACGATGTGTTCTCCAAGAACGCCTATGACTTGGGCAGCTCGAGAACCGAGCCAATACACATCTATACCTCAACAGAAATTCCGGTCAAAGGCAGACCATACCGTGTACCAGTGAAGTTCCAAGCAGAATTAGAAAAACATATCAACTTATTACTAAAATCAGAACGGATAACCGAAAGTAATACACCCTGGACTTCCCCCATTGTTCTCGTCAAAAAGAAAAATGGAAGCCTACGAGTATGTCTCGACTTTAGAAAATTAAATGAAGCCACAATCCCCGATAATTACCCACTACCACGGATAGACGCAATTTTGGAAAAAGTAGGCGGTGCATCGTATTTCTCTAGCTTAGATATGGCAAACGGCTACCTCCAGCTTAGATTAGACCCTGAATCATCCTACAAATGCGGATTCATCACAGAATCGAAAGTTTACGCATACACACACCTGCCATTTGGTTTGAAATCCGCAGCGTCTTACTTCCAAAGAGCGATGAAAACAGTACTAGGCGGATTAGAGTCCGAAATCCTCGTTTACATAGATGATATCCTAGTATTTTCGAAAAATTTTGAAGATCACTTGACATCACTCCGAAAAGTCCTCACCCGTTTTCGATCCTTCAACCTCAAAGTATCTCCGCAAAAGTGCGCATTCGCTAAACCCTCAATCACTTTTCTCGGCCACGAAATCAACAAGGAGAACTACACCCCAAACAAAGCTAACATTAGCTCCATCACCAAATTCCCACGGCCCACTAACGCTTCCGAAGTGCGTAGGTTTTTGGGCATGTGCGGTTTCTTCAGAAAGTTTATAGAAGGATTCTCCGCAATAGCAGAACCACTGACGCGACTGACCCGCAAAGATCAAAAATTCAGATGGGATAGAGACCAGGCCGAAGCCTACGAAAAATTACGTTCCGCACTAAGTACCTCCCCAATCCTAGGTTTCCCGGATTACAAAAAGCCTTTTCACATTTTCACGGACGCCAGCGCAGTAGCTCAGGGCGCGGCACTAATGCAAACGAGAGACTCTGAAGGAAAAGAGTTTTACGCCATCGCATACGCAAGTCGTACACTCTCAGACCCCGAAACTCGATGGCCAGCCATCCAGGTCGAAATGGGTGCAATTATTTTTGCACTCCGACAATTTCGACCTTATGTCTGCATGTCCAAAATCATCCTTCACTCGGATCATAAGCCATTGTCATTTTTGCTAAAGAAAAACAAGTCCCATGACAACCTTTCAAGATGGCTTGTAGAACTCCAAAACTACGACATTCAGATCGTACACATAAAAGGTACACAGAACACAGTAGCCGATTGTTTATCCAGGGCAAGAGAAAATGACGACTTCGAAACTTGCGAGCTAAAAGATATTATCAATTTTCCCGTCTGTCTATCATATAATTCGGAAAGCCTCCTCGCCCCAACAATTGAAAACCGGATTTGCGTAGTGAGAGATGAAAACACACCAATCATGTTCAACATCGGTGAAGAACAAAGAAAAGACCAGGAGCTTGAGAGAATTCGAGAAGAAATATCGAAAACCGGCCCTAGCGAACTGAAAAAGCTCTACACAATTTCCAAAAAGGACATCCTGTTAGCAAAAACAAGTTATTCTACCCGCATCGTGGTCCCATCTCAGTTAAGAAAGTTGCTATGCGAAGCCTTCCATGCGAGCCATCTTTCTGGTGGACATTTCAACTGGAAGAAAACTAGCGCAAAAATAAGTAAGCGATACTTTTGGACAAACATGATCGAAGATATCAAAAATTTCTGCAAAACATGCGAAAAATGCCAACTAAAAAACAACCCAACGCCAAAATTTCGCGAAAAATTAAACCCATTTCACACATCAAAAGTCCTCGAGAAGGTAGGATTAGACCTCACGGGCCCCTTTAGAACCTCTGAGGACGGCAACAAGTACACCCTCAACATAATCTGTTGGTTCTCGAAGTTCGTAATCACAGTACCCATACCAGACGCCCGTTCAGAGACGGTAGCTAGAGCGCTCTTCAAAGAATGTTTGATGAAATTCGGATCAATAGCAGAAATAATTACGGATAACGCAACCACATTCTCAGCCGACGCTTTTCAAGAGTTTATGAGCCTAATCAAAATTAAACACCACTTTTCTATCCCGTACCACTCGAGAGGCAACGGTGCCACCGAGCGAAGCTTCAGAACCTTCCACTCCTTAACGGCGAAGTACGTTAACAAAACCCACACTGACTGGGACACTTACCTACCATCCTTGACATTTTGCTACAATACCACAACCCACGACACTACTCACGAAACCCCTTTCTTTCTAATGTACGGTAGAGACCCCGTCTTCGAAATTGACCGCATTTTGAGTGTTCCCCAACTAGATGAAGATCAGGATGTAGACGTCCAGGACTTCAAAACACATCTCACCGAAGTCATCCGAAACTCGTGGTTACACGCAGCCGAACACGCTCGAATAGCCCGAGAAGTATACAGAGCCTCATACGACAAGCACGCAAGACCATCTAACTTAGCCATAGGAGATAGAGTCCTCTTGAAGAACTTCAAATCTAAGGTTGGCCTATCAAGAAAATTAGTCCTACCCTGGGAAGGACAATACCGGATCATCGAACTAAACCGCCCAGAAGCCCTAATCCAAAATATGCAAAACCCAGCCGCACCTCCGAAACGAGTTCATCTTGATCAAATAAAGCTATTTCGGGAACCAACAGGCCCCGCAGCAACACGAGCGGACAACCAGAACCCCACCAACGACCAAATCGACGAGAAAAACGAAGACATGCCCAAAACCACCCAACCATGCGTAACACACGACGAGCAACCGCCAGTAGTAACTAATCCCTATAACTTACGTAAAACCCGTAAAGCCCCGGCACGCTACACTTAACCCTCGGGTCACACTCCTCCTTACCTTCACCATTTCGCCTTCTTTTCCCCTCTCTTTCCCATCTCCTCCTCACACTAAATTATCTTCTTTCAGAATGGACGAAGCACCCGACTTCATAGCGGAAATCACCATCGAAACGTCTCCGTCACAACCTTCAGAAGGCCCCGCCATAGCATCTAGATCTACGATCATCGATGAGGCGGCGCCCCTGGAGGTTAACGACCCAAACCCCAACATAAACACAACTGAGGCCTCGTTGCACCACTCTCAAGTACTCGGATCCGCAGGGATCACCAGTAGAGACCATTACGACGAGGCGACAATGGAAACCAATGAACTTGACGCGATTCTCAATGACCTAACCAACTTTGAGCCAGATACAGAACCGATCGAAATCGACGAAGAAACCGCCACCAGACTACTCCAGAGTCCTTGGCACGAACAACCATTTGAAGAAAACCTAACCAGCTTAGAGATTCCTATGGAGCAGGAGGAACAACTCGTTCAAATCGAAGAAAAGCTCACTGAACCAACTATCCTTTGTAGCGAGACGATCAGCGACGACGAGTCAGACGCGTTCCCTCAACATCCGTGGAAACACCTATATGAGAAGGAACCGCCAAAGAAAGAAAAATCACCACTGGATAATAAGGCACCAACACTAAAAGAAAAATTGGACGCAATCCTGGGACAGATTAGTCTGGACCAGATCCAAGCTTTCCGAACCAAATCTCTGAAATGGATCACCGAAGCCCGAAAAACAAGTCCGGGTGAACAAAACAACAGAGAAACAAGAACACAAATGTCAGCGAAACTGACTCCACCAACCGGCATCTTCGCCCCATATGTTTTGACAGCAGATTTGGGGACAGAACAAGTGTTGTTACCACTTTTCAACGAGACAGTCGCCGACGACCGCCTCGATCTTCGCCTCGTCAGATTCAACTCACACGCAATTGATCAAGCAGAGCCGGAACGAAAAATCAACATCAGAAACTACTTCCCGGGAGATATAATGTACATCACAAAGCTACAGGCCCGAGCAGCGGTCGAAGTCTTCGAGAGTAGAGAATGGGGATATCAGGATGTCGAAGCTTCGAACGGAAAATCTATATTCGAAGTGGCTGAATTCTTCCTGGTACCACGAGACATAGCCGAGAACGTCATCACGTCACCATTCTCAGACACAAAATCCGGAGGTGGAAAATTTCTTTGCGTCGGCTATGGTATCGACTCAGTAATCGAACTGAAGAAGAAAAGAACGCCGAGGAATACATCCAACGATTCATTGCTAGAAACAACTGTCATGACGCCAATGAAACAACCAGGAAACTTCCTCTGTCAACTCAAGCAAGGAGCCGCGAGGCGGGCGGCAATTCTGCGCTGCCCCCCGTTCAGAGCTTCGGTAACAATCCTCTCATCCGCGATAACCATTAAACCGGCACACGAATCAATCGTCACCATGTTTCAAGACTACGAAAAAGCATATCAATATTGGGACGATGAGCACGCATTCGAGGTTTTGAACACGGTCGTCGAGCACGGAGCCAACGGACTCCACGCAATACAAAATCTACTAATCGATCGACACATGTACCAAACAACAATCGAGAGTTGGCACGTAACCCCACCATGGACATACATGTCGTTCAACCTCGCAGGCGTAAGCGGACCCCCACCGATGCACAAGTGGAACAGATCAGCACGAGTAAGAATTGAGTTCGACAATTCATTTTCCCTGAACGCCGAAATCACCAACATAACCGGTGACAGAGATAAAATCGTCGTTTACGTGAAAACACTCGAAACATCGGCAAAACCCATTTTGCGAAAGCTGATAAATCACGAATATGAAATTTTGGTCCAACAACAAAAAGAAGCAAAGCGTTTCACTCGATACGACCCGAACCAGGACAAAGCACCTCCACACGGCTCGAACGCTGACCAAATCCTACAATGCTTTTACGGTAACCACCACATCACAAGCCCGGATCTCCCGAACATATCCGACATCACCCTTGCCTCAACAAAAGGCGACATCAAACTGTTGGACACCCAAATAGCATATGCTCAACTCGTAGCAGAACGGAACATCCCATGCCTAGCCGCAACCAGTTCATTCGGATGCGGAAAAACACTCGCCATCGCCGCGGCCGCCATACTGTCATTGGAAAAAGTCAGACCCGGAAAGACATCCAACATCGTTTCTGCCGTAACCAACGCCGCAGTCGTCTCTCTTGTGGAGAAGATCGAACAATTGGCACCCTCGGGTGACCGAAAAATTGTTCGCATCATTTCCGAAGACAACGCGAAAAACATCGAACCAGCACATCGAACAAACTACGATCTCCCCGATCTCGTCATCAAAACCTACACCAACTACCTCAATCTCGCGGTGGAAACGTGCAAACCCGACGAGATAACTCTACCACAAAACGAGGTTCGAGAAGTCATATCCTTCTTGAAAACAAGATCAATCATCGAAGAAGATAAATCCTGGCCGGCACCCATCAAGAATATCTTCAGAGAAAACATCAAAAGAAACAAACTATCCAGCACCCTATCTCTTTTCTTCAAACTGGAAACATTCGACATTGTCACAGGAACCATCGAATCCATCCTAACGGTCTTCTCGAGAAAGGACTACGAAATAAAAAGAGAAGTCGAATCTATTCAACTCGACGAAGCTTCCACAATTCCTCGACACACATTGCTTAGAACACTGAGATGTTTTCCACACGCTAGAATCGCGTTGGTTGGCGACCCCAAACAACTTCGCCCCTTCTTCGACAAAATGGCAACCCCCATCCTTATTGAAACAGCCGTCAGCAACACATTAGAAGAAGCAATCGAACGCCGTCTTTTCCCAGAAATCTTCTTCTCCGGCGTCTTTCGTTGTCGGCCCGAGATTACCCGACTGTTGAGTCATCTGTTTTACGAAGGAAAACTGGAAAGCATACACCAACCAGCTCGAACAGAAAGAATGTTGAGAAGAAGTCAAATCCTCGGACCAAAATCACACCCGAACATCTTCATCTCCCTGAAAAGCCAACACACCCAATCGGGCAGCTCCTTGACAAATACCGCTGAAGCGAAGCTAATTATGAGTTTCGCAGACCACCTTCTCCAATCCGTCGGCGCCAAGGACATCGCAATCCTCGTCTTTTATAAAGCTCAAATCGGTCTCTTGAGCTCCTGGAGTCAACAAAAAGGCGTATTCGTGGGCTCAGTGGACAGCGCACAAGGTCGTGAGTGGAACATTTGCATCATCGCCACCACGCGGTCAGAACGGGTCGAGAACTCCGAATTCCTGGCCGACAAAAGACGACTGAATGTCGCTTTATCGAGATCTCGACACGCCAACATCATCATCGGACGTGGGTCCAATTTGGCGAAACACTACGATTGGCAAGCAATCGTAAGCGACGCACGAAACAACCACTCCTTCTACGAAGCTCAGGAGTTTGCAAAACTGTGGCGTGGAGGTAACGTTTCCAGACGGTAAGAGGGATGACCTAGAACATTATCGGACCGAGGACGGTCCTAGGGTAAAGGGTGGAGGTGTAAAGGTAATCACCAATAGACCGCTACCGTATCCAACATTTTTAATATCCTTATCTTTCTATCATTTTCTTATCTCTATAAAAATCCAATAAAGCCACCTTCCGGTGCACAAAACATTATTACAATTGTCTATCTCTCACCTCAGCACACACTATCTCAATATTTAATATATTTTCTGATTTCAGATCAAGGAGCCGAACGCCGCCCACAGCGTCGACTATAAAACAACAACCCGGGTTCAATCGAGGTTCGGTGACGGAGGTCTAACCTGCCGCTCTTAATCATTATATCTTTTCACCTTTAATAAATTAGTGGTTAAGCAACGAGCGTTCTTATTTCGGCAGAAGAAAGACCGGCCGCAGAGAGTGAAGGCTCTCAGCGGCGCGGATCCTTTTATTCCATTGTACAATTCTTGTTCTATGTCGGATGGTTTAAGGTTGGCCAGGATTTGATGCGACCATTCGGACTGGATGATGATGATATTGAGTTGAACTATATTTTCGATCGAAATGTTAGAATATCATTCACCATTGTCAACAGATTGCAAGTTAGTCCACCTCGTAAGTTTGACATTTTTTTGGTCGAAAATTCGATTCGAAACCGCATGAATTTCTAAGGAAAAAGAGGAAGAAACGTTGGTTTGTCTTACTGTATAGTGTATCCCGTGGGATGTCGGTACACAGATTTTTTGAGAGCGCGAAAAAAAACATGCTTTTTTGGATATTCTTGGATATTTTCATGTTTTTTTCATGCGGTTTTGAAATGTCCGGTTTTGAAAGAACCCAAAATTCACAATGACACTTTTTCCACAAAAATGAAAAAGTCACGCTACGAAAAATTTGAAGTCGAATTTTTTTACAGTAAAAATTCAATTAAATTCTGATTTTTTTACAAAGCTCTCCAAAAGTTGGAGTTTCCAATCAATATTTTCAGCCGACTACGACGCTGAAAGTGATAAACTATGGAAAGAAAGCGAAGATGGTACTGCGCTAATCCCCTCAATTCCACACTCGAAATTCTCGCGTCAACTATCCGAACATCCTCCACGTCTGCACGCCTACGTTTCTATTCATGATCAGGTCAAAGACGCAGAGAGCGCAAAAGGATGCCTCTCTATAAAAAAACAGAAAAAGTAAGAAAATTTGATATATCAAATTCATGTCTACTTTTTTTCCAGACATCTCAACTGGTAATTATTCAATACGTGTCGACGCTTTATTTTTTCGCATAATTATAATATTTGATATTTAGTAAAAGTTTAATAATAAACCGCTTATGTCCAACATGGATTGACAGATGGTTTTGGTGTGGGTTCTGAAAGTTTTCGAAATGGTCGAAAGGTAGAAGTTTCAAATTCACCTTCTGGTGGATAACGGAAATCGCGATCTTCGAAAGTTTGTTGAGCAGCAACTGAGCTCAAAAGAGCGACGAGAATAAGGAAAATAACTGAGATTAAGTGCATTTCTAGACAAAAAAAAACCTAGTGAATAACCCTAGAACTGGCCGACACCAACTGTTGCAAAAACGAGAAATGAGATTACAACACAGTGTGCTAAATGAGAATCTATAAATTTTGTTCATGAGATAGAGGATAACAACATTTTCAACAAAAACAAGATAACAAACATAATATGTGTCAACAAAGAAAAATCACTGCTCAAACTCCGAACCTGCCCGAGAACGAATCGATGATACCGAACTCGGCATATGGATTTGTTGAATTTTCAGCGGGTTGTGGTTGTGGATTGGTTGGGGTGGTGGTGTTAGTTGGAGCTGGAGTAGGTGGTCCGTCGAAGTCGCGACGATAAGGTCTGGCCGGAGCGGTTCTGTGCCAATCCCATGAGTAAGGACGAGGAGCTGGAAAATGTTTCTATATATTTTTTTCGGATTTTTTTGAAACCTATTCAGATGAAAAGTCAAAAAAAGGTTTAAAAATAAACTTACCTAGATGATGAGGTTGTTGCTGTTGTTGGTGTGGTCTATCATCGAATCTGACTTTTGCACCACCTCGTCGATCTCTCTTCCGATTTTCTCTCTGTGGTTGATTCGGTGTTTGGACTGGAAAAGAGGTGTGTGAGGTGAAATACACAGGCCATTACGGAAGAGAGAGGAAAAAGTACTGTGACATTTTTTTCCAGCTAAAAATTCACGGGGTCATTTTTAAATTAAAAAAGAGGTCATGCCACAAAAACCCTCCCTCATTTTGACTCATCACAGTGATGACACAAATATTTTTCCCAAAGGTTGAAAAAACAGGCCCGTATTGATTTAGAAATCTTATTTCGAATATACGTATTAATTTCCAAAAATTTCAAAAAGTTCTAGCGAATGGAAAGCTTCTCCTGTCACTCGAAAGAACTTTTTTTCATTCCCGTGGAGACTTTGGGCCAGGTAAAAGCATGAAATTCAAGAGAAACAACAAAAATATTTACCTTTTCTGAATTCTTTTTCTGCGTCATCGTCACTAAACTCAATATCACTATCAACACCGGCAATCATATTTTTCTTCTTTTCAATTTCAAATTGTCGATCCATATTTTTGTTAATATTAAGTAATGTTTCACGATTAGCGGCAGCAAGATTCAATCTGAAAACTACCGTAATCAAAAATTTCTCATCAAAATTGAATTACCCCTTGAAAGGCGTTTTTGAATAATCAGCATTATCCGGCGCGTAATAAACCTTCATTCCAATCGGTGTCATCGATGCCTCTTCTGCTGTATTGAACCGAACAACATATTCTGGATTTTTTACCTGACCAAAAATATCATAGATTTGCCCAAATGATTTTCCATCAACATCAAATACGTATGAATCGAAATCGAGTACTTCGTTGCTGGTTGGTTTGATGAGAACCATACAATCGACGATTTTATGAACTGTTCCAAACTCTACTAAAGAACTGTTACAGGTTATTGAAAGGTTTTCAAGAGGTGGAAGATCGTCGTATTCATGGATGTTTTTCTGTAACTTTTATTTTGGAAACACATAAGTTTGATTTCAACAAAAACTCACCCCCGGCTTCTTAGTTTCTTTTTTAGACTTCCTTTCAATCTGCCCTTCGTGATACTCGTTTTTGTGAATTTTTTCAATAATTCTACTTGATATTGTCACTAGTTTATCAAATTCTTCATCCGAGTCCAATGCTTGTGCGCGAAAATCTTCTCCGAACTCACATTCATCATCTGACAATTCGAACTCACTCTCCGTATCGCCTCCATAACTGTGTAGTGATGGCGCTTTGCGGACTTCATCCACTGTTATTGTTGTTGGCAACATTTCTTCGAATGGGCAGATAGGTTCTTCATTACGTTTGGTTTCAGTTGGTTGTTTGGGCGCAACAGTGCTATCGGATACGATTGGTTGTCTGTCGATCACGAAATCGTCCTCCATTTTTGAGAAATAACGAGTTTTAGGAGAAGTCGCAAAAAATAAAATAAAATATTTTTTTCTTCGGCCAAGGGACTAGAAAACCAAGAAAAACGGTTGTGTACTTCTCCCGGAGAAAAATAATAATTTTTTCTTTTTTTTTTGCAAAATTCAACATCTGTGTTTTTACAGGTAATGGAAAACGAGGAACAAGTTGCTAGTGGTGTAGAACCACAACCTATCGCTGAAGAAACCCCTAAAATCCTTTCCAAAAACCAACAAAGAAAACTTCGCGCAAAAGAACGGTATTTGGAAAAACGAGTAGTCAAACGAGCTGAAGAAAGAGCTCGACGAAAAGCCAAACGAGAAGCACGAAAAGAAGCCGGCGAATTTGATTTACTGAAAAAGAAAAAACCCAGAAAAATGGCTGATTCTACAAGTAAACAAAGAGTTGCGCTCGATATGTCGTTTGATGACCTGATGAGTGAAAAAGATCAAAAGCGAAGTGTCAGACAGATCAATTGGTGTTATACTGCCAATCGACACGCTGCCGAACCATTCCAATTGCACATTGTTGGCTTTAACGGCCCTTCAAGAAAGGTAACCAACAGTAGCTTGAATTGATTCCAATTCGGAGTTATTACAGATTTATGATAATGTCGAAGGAGCAGAAAATCAAGATATTTTCACGCATGAAGAAAAACTAGAAGAAACTTTCAAACCAGAAGAAATTGTATATCTGAGCGCCGAATCAGACAATGTTCTCGAAACTCTTGATGACACAAAAGTCTACGTTATCGGAGGATTGGTTGATCATAACTTCCACAAAGGATTGTGTCACAATATTGCGGTTGAGAAAAAGTTTGGTCATGCTCGATTACCAATTGATGAATATGTGCATTTGAAAACAAGACGGGTTAGCTTTCTGAATACCTTTTCCGGAAACACAACAAAAATGTTTTCAACATGAACGACTTCATTTTTTTTTCAAAAAACGCATTCAAAGTTTTCCAGGTCCTCACAATTAATCAAGTCTATGAAATTCTTGTCCACTATTCAACACATCATGATTGGGAGAAGGCATTTTTATCAATCGTTCCCGGGCGGAAGGGTCTTCTCACAAAAAGCGAAGCCGAAGCAGAAGCAGAAGCACAAGAAAACGAGTATGACTCCGAGAAGGAGGAAGAGGAAAAAGAAAGCACACCTTGACAAAGTTTTTACTTGTTATTCGTTTTTTTTTTGTTGTTATTGTTCCACTAAAATTGTTATATTTTAATAATTCGAGAGCGAAAGTGAATAGCACTTTTTTTTGCGATTCAATTTTTTCGTTCTTTTGACACAATAATTGTCAGTGAAACCAGATTTTCTGGAATGCCTTTTTATTTTTTCTTTCGCCGTGTGTTCGTTTCTGATCCGATGACTCATTTTTATCATCTTACGACCTGCGAAAAAATGACCATCATCAATTGTGTGCCATTTTGACATGTCAAAGGATATTTTTAGAATTCTTCTCTTTTTTTTCTTCGTTTTTCTTTCCGGTTGAGATGAAATGGCAAATTTTCGGTGTCGGATTTCTCGACAAAGTTTTTTGTTACTTTGACACCTTGTTTTAGGGCGGACAAACGAGAGATTTGACGCTGACAAAAGAGGAATGTTCGCTCTATTGCACCGTTGAAATTTCCCGAAAATAAAAAGTATTCGCCGTGAGACCTGTTTATTTTCTCTGAAAATCTCACGTTTCATTTCTATTTTTTTTTCTTTCATTTCTGCGTCTACCTCTCTCATTTGTCCCTCCTATAAGGGGACTAAAACACCGTGTGATTTGAAAAAAAAACAAACAACAATTCATTTTTGACTCTTTTGGCGTTTTTAAGTTTGTCGAAAAATGGGAAGAGTACTGTAGTTTCTCGTCATTTTTCGGCATTTCAGTAGGCAAATTTTTATCTCTCAGAAATGTTGAAAAAATTTCGAGGTAGGTCAAATTAAATTTCGTGACCTTTTCTCCGAGTTTCTCATTTTTAAATTATATTTCATTGAAAAAAAAATTTTCGCCAAAAACTTATCCGAAAAATTCTGTTTTTTTCCGGTCCGTCCCGATTTTTCGAAATTTCTAGAATATTTGAGCCTGTTTTTTTCGAAAATTTCAAAATTTCTGAAAATTATATATCAGAAACAAATCATAAATTTTCTAGACAACATTTTCAACAAAAAAGTCTCTGCCGGGCCCGCAATTTCCAGACCGAGGCCTCAGAATCTTACTGAATTTCGCGAAAAATTCTCGATTTCTCTTCTCTCTGTTTTTCCGATTCCTATCATCACAGTTTAGTGCATCACAGCATATATTTTTCTGTTCTCTACACTTTTCGCAAACTATTTATTTTGTCTGAAATCCTGAAATCTCACAGCTGTTGAAAAAAAACAATTATGTTTTTGTTATCTTTGTCTTCACCGAAAAAAACAAAAAAAAAGTATAGCATGAAAAAAGTGTGTAATCATCATCATCATCATCATCATCATGAAAAAAACATACACATACACACTCCGAAAAACAACTTTTTTTGTTGTGTGTGTGCCTGTGGACTCTCATCTATCAGGCAAGATTCCCGCCAACAACAACTGTCTCGGGAGCCTTTCCTTCCTTCCTTCCTTCCGCCACGCACACTCATTTTTTGCCGCCTGTGTTGTTTTTTTTTCTAGCTTGTCTCCGCAGAAAACTCCTCATTTTTCTAGAGAGCGAGCATGCGGATCGATGTGCTATTCATGGCCGCGTGTGCGGCAACATTCTGCCAAACCGCGCCAGTTTCCGACGTCGATGGTGCCATCAAGTCAGGAGTCGAGGCTGTCGGTTAGTTCTGAGGGTTGGGGTTGTATTTCGGGACGATTGTGTGAGCCATACTAACATCTCTAACCATCCTAGTTCATCATCTCGAACCTGTCGAAACGTACGTCTACACAGCGACTGGGCAGTTTGTAACACATATTGGTATATGGAGATTCGGAGAAAATGAGAGAGAAGGACAACTTACTTAAAGTGTGATAACCCACCGCTTTTAGACATCTAACACTAACTTGATGTAGATCAGAGTTCCGGGAATTTTGAAAATCATTTTTTTCGCGGATTTTTTTCGTTCCAGAAGCTATTTATTGAACACAAAAAATCTGACGACTTTTTCAAAAAGACTTGGGCCGGTTTTTTTTCGGTCCGAAATTCCTCAGATTTTCGGGCCAGTTCCTCGGGCTCGGCCTAAGAAAATCAATATTTTTTTTTGGAAAAAAATTTTCGTCACTTTTTCTGAACTTTACAAAAGCTAATGCGGCGTCCAAAATCGAAAAAAAGAGAAAAGTGGGTCCGATTTCGAGCAAAAAAAATAACCAAATACCGTAATTATTCAAAGGGACACAACTTTGTTGTACTGAAAAGGGTGGTATTTTATGTTTTTCGAGTTTGGCCCCATTTTTTCCTTTTTTTTTTGATTTTGGACGCCGCTAAATTGATAAGTTGTGAAAATGAGGCGTGGTTTAATATGCAACTGCCGCACACTTTTAAAACACGAACTTCGGTAGATCAAAATAGCTTCTGTTCTACATCGTTGGAAAAAAACCTGAAAAACTTCACCCCGGAGCTCTGAAGTAGATTTAGTGTTTTCAGCAGAGAGTAGACCCTTCAAAGTAGCGGCTAGACTAGAAACCCAGACTGATAGATTGAAGCGGCAAAACGAGATCGAAGAGGAGCGACGTCGTCAAGAAGCGCGTCGCGAGAAGTGTCGCAATCGCAAACGGCCGCAAACCACTCCGCCGGCGCCGCGAAATAATTGCCTACCGGCTCCGGGTCCCGCACCGTGTCGCGCACCACTTCCACCGCCACCGTGTCAACAAGCGCAACCGCAACCGCAACAACCGCAGCAACAACAATATGGACCGTGTCAACCACCGTTGCCACCACAACAACCACCCCAACAACAACAACAAGGTCCATGTCAACCACCGATCCAGTTCACACCTCCACCTCAACCAGTTCGAAGTGGTGGATGTCTTCCTTCCCCTGTTGGATACGACAACACCCCACAACAACAACAACCAGCCTATAGTGGATGTCTGCCAGGACCCTATTACCCGCCAACACTTCCACCACCCTCCCCAATCGGTGCCACCTATCCACCGCCACAACCTCAACCACCAAGAGACTATCAAAGATCGGGCGGATGTCGTCAACGTCAACCACAACCACAACAAGAATTCCGATCCGGATACACGGAATGCGCGGGACCCGGACCATGTCAAAACCATCCTGACAATAACCCACCTCAACCACAACCACAGCAACAAGATCCGTGCGTCGGAAAAGTGAACATTGTTTCAGTTGATGCGTCGGGAAAAGTTGAACACTATTTGTATGAGTCGAAAAAACAGGCTGGCGATTTGATTGGTATGTGGCTGGGAGAGAGAGAGAGAGTTTCCTGTTGGCTTGATGGTGGTTGAGAGGAGAGTTGAACTTGGGAGTTGGGGGTTTCTTCGGAAAATTTCAAGAATTTTTTAGGCCACGATTTTTTCAAACCGAAATTTCTCGGGTTGAAATTTTTGTGACCATTTTCGGGCCGAAATTCAAACGTGATTTTTTTCATGCAAAAATTTAAACGTAAATTTTTCCGGCCTGGGATTTTTCTTGACCGAATACTTTGACTATTTTTGTGCCAAAAATTTCACAAATATTCCGAGCCGAAATTCCGGGCCAAAAAATTTTCAACAAGAATTTTTCTCCCCTTATTCTTTATGGGAATATTTTTTTTCCAAAAATTTTGACAAGATTTTTTTCTGCTCGATATTTGAACGTGAACTTTTTCGGGCCATATCTGCAAAAAAAAAATTCAAACCAACATTCTCATGTCATCTTTCCCGGGCCATCAACTTTTCCGTGAAATTTTTTCCCCGAAATTTCAACGTGACTGTTTCCACGTCAAATAACCTAGAACCCCCCTCCCATACACTCTTCCAAACCTCATCCTCCCTTCATTTTCTCGATCCTAGCCCGTGTGTCAATTTGTGTTTCATTGTTTGCGTTTTTTTGTCATAGTATCTAGAAAACTCAAAAAAAAAGCTGCGACTTTATTGCGTCTCATTTCAATACGTTTTTTCTATAGGTTCAGGAGTGCGTGTTCGACGACATCGATGCAGAAATAGAGAAAGAATTCAGCCACGTGGGTATCTATAAACATTGCTTTTTCCTCTTTTTTTGCACACTAAACCCGTGTTCTCTAGTTCTGTATAGATGCAAAGTCGAAAGTTAATAATATAGAATAGCTGGTTGTCTCTTTTTTTTCTAGCTAGAATTCACATTTTTCATCATCGTAGAAGTAGTTACTAAAAAAGACCAGAAAATGAGTTTTGAATTTTTTAAGCAACCGTGGCAGCGTATGTTCGCGATGAGTTTGAACAGGCTCGAAAGGCGGCCAGTAAGTTGTCCTTGTCTTTCATGTCTAAATGTTTTTTCGTTGTTGTTTCTTGAGATAGTGCTAATTTTTACAGGTGATGCTGCTGCCAGAGCCGCTGAAGCTGCAAGTGAGTTTTGCTTCAAAAAACTAGTGTTATTCATTTTTAATGTTAGGAAATGCCGGACAAGCTATGCAAAATGGATACGACAATGCTCGCCAACAAGTAGACGAACATGGTAACACTATCGGAGGTAAGATCGCAACGCTTCAATCATCTTTCAACCGAAAAACGCAAAAAAAAGCCAAAATAAATTCTATGTCTGTGGTTTCGCGTCAATTCAGTTGTTTGAAACAGTATTTTGACGCACAAATGCACAAACCGAAAAATTTTGGAGTCTAGTAACGTTAAACATTTTTCAACAAGAAAACGCAAAAAAAAACAACAAAAATAAATTTTATGCGCGTCATTTCAGTTGCTCAAACAGTAATTTGACGCACAAATGCACAAACCGAGAAATTTTGGAGTCCAGTAACGTTAAAAAACTATTTTCTTTTTTCGCTTATTCACGTCTGACGACGAAAGTCGCGTACTTTCAGATGCTGCTCGAAGCGGAGTCGACGCTGTCAAAGACGGAGCCAGTTAGTTGTTTTCATGCACCAAAACGCACCATTGTATTTATTCAATAACTTTTTTCGTTTCTTCTCCTTCCTCTGGTGCATGTTTGAAAAGGGTCTCTAGGCGATTATTGTTTTTGTTTTTATTTTCTTCACACATTTTTTGTAGAGCATGCTCATCATCCCATTTTCTTTCTCCCCTTTTCGGATCTTTTTGAATGAAATGTTTTCGGCACCGTACATAGTAGAGATTTGGTTAGTTGTTGGACTTTGTCATAGATAGATGTTTAACCGGTTTGATGCACATTTATTGATTGATCAACCTACAACCATCACGAAATAATGCAGGATGGACTGGAGATCGAGTCGGAGAAGGAGCTGGATGGGTTGGTGATCGAGCGAGAGATGGTGCAAATGCGGTTAGAGATGGAGCCAGTGAGTTGAGCACAACTATTGATCTCAACGAAATTTTGATGTTTATAGATTGGGTTGGAGATCGTGCTAGAGATGGAGCCAACGCCGTTGGTGACGCTGCTTCCGGAGCTGCTGGATGGACCGCTGATCGTGCTAGAGATGGAGCTGGTGCTGTTAGGGATGGAGCTGGTGCTGTCTACGATGGTGCCAAATCCGGAGTCAACGCAGTCGGAGATGCTGCGTCAGACGCGGCTGGCTGGACCGCCGATCGTGCTAGAGATGGAGCCAATGCTGTTGGTGACGCTGCTTCCGGAGCTGCTGGAGCTGTTAGAGATGGAGCTGACGCTGTCTACGATGGAGCAAGATCGGGAGTCAACGCAGTCGGAGATGCTGCGTCAGACGCAGCTGGATGGACAGCTGACCGTGCTAGAGATGGAGCCAATGCTGTTGGTGACGCTGCTTCCGGAGCTGCTGGAGCTGTTAGAGATGGAGCTGGAGCTGTTTACGATGGAGCCAAATCGGGAGTCAACGCAGTCGGAGATGCTGCGTCAGACGCAGCTGGATGGACAGCTGACCGTGCTAGAGATGGAGCCAATGCTGTTAAGGATGGAGCTGGAGCTGTTTACGATGGTGCCAAGTCAGGAGTCAACGCCGTTGGGGACGCCGCTTCCGATGCTGCCGGATGGACCGCTGATCGTGCTCGAGATGGAGCCAATGCCGTAGGCGACGCTGCTTCCGGAGCTGCTGGAGCTGTTAGAGATGGAGCTGGAGCGGTTTACGACGGTGCGAAATCAGGAGTCAACGCTGTTGGAGATGCTGCGTCAGACGCCGCGGGATGGACAGCTGATCGTGCTAGAGATGGCGCTAGCGCTGTGAAAGATGGAGCTGGAGCGGTTTACGATGGAGCGAAATCGGGAGTCAACGCTGTTGGAGACGCTGCGTCAGACGCAGCAGGATGGACCGCCGATCGTGCCAAGGATGGAGCCAATGCGATCAAAGACGGTGCTGGAGCAGTTTACGATGGTGCCAAATCAGGAGCTAACGCTGTTGGAAACGCCGCTTCCGACGCCGCTGGCTGGACTGTCGACCGAGCTGGCGACGGTGTCAACGCTGTGAAAGATGGTGCTGGTTGGGTTGGTGACCGAGCCAGTGATGCGGGTGGAGCTGTTGTTGACGGAGCCAAAGCTGTTGGAGGAGCTGTGGCCGATGGAGCAAGTGAGAGCGTTTGTCATGATTCTACTATCATCGTGTGTGTAGATGTGCTAACATTTTAGAACAATAGATGTTTGAAACTATTCCGAAAATTGAAATTAATCAGGTTGGACCGCTGACAAGGCTGGACAAGCTGGTGGAGCTGTCGTCGATGGAGCGAAGAGTGTTGGCGGAGCTGTGGCTGACGGTGCAAGTGAGCGTAGTTCAACTATTAGAGAGTGTGTCTAACAATTTACAAATTTCGCCGTTGAGCACATTTTAATTTTTTGCACTCTATCAGGTTGGACCGCTGACAAAGCTGGACAAGCTGGCGGAGCTGTTGTAGATGGAGCGAAGAGTGTTGGCGGAGCTGTGGCTGATGGTGCAAGTGAGCATGTGTGATTAGTTTTATTAGTTGTCCCGTTTTCATGTTTTGTCTTCGGTGAATAGGAGAAAGTTTTGTAACTCAGGCTGGACTGCCGACAAAGTTGGACAAGCTGGCGGTGCGGTTGTCGATGGAGCGCAAGCTGTCGGCGGAGCCGCTGTCGACGGTGCCAAAGCGGTTGGTGGAGCTGTAGCTGACGGTGCAGGATGGGTTGGCGACAAAGCTGGACAAGCTGGTGGAGCTGTGGTCGATGGAGCGAAGAGTGTTGGCGGCGCTGTTGTCGACGGTGCCGAAGCGGTGGGCGGAGCCGCAGTCGACGGAGCTAAAGCTGTTGGTGGCGCGGTTGCCGATGGCGCCGGATGGGTTGGCGACAAGGCGGGACAGGCTGGCGGTGCTGTTGTTGACGGCGCGAAGGCTGCCGGCGGAGCGGTTGTCGACGGAGCTGAAGCGGTTGGAGGAGCAGCGGTTGACGGAGCCAAAGCGGTCGGTGGAGCTGTGGCTGATGGAGCCGGATGGGTTGGCGACAAAGCTGGACAAGCCGGCGGAGCTGTTGTTGATGGAGCTGAGGCGGTTGGTGGAGCGGCGGTTGATGGAGCGAAGGCTGTTGGTGGAGCAGTGGCTGATGGAGCTAGTGAGTTTTTCTAGAGCTCTCTTTTTTGCTCGTCACAATGATCGAGACTCTTAACTTTAGATGAAAGGTATTTGGAGTGTATCTTGGAAACGGAATAATATTTCATGAATTCAAAAAAAAAGAAAAAAAAAGTTGCCCCAAGAGAGAATCGAACCAGCATTGCGTGCGCCCCACTCTCACACCCTAACCACTCAACCACCCAACCGATGACTTTGTTGACTGAATATTGCAGTGATAAAAAATTGACCAATTTTCATCGAAAGTTGAGAGTCCGCGTGTGCCTTGTGAGAGACGCAGAGTGAAAAAATGTTAATAAAATAAACGTGACCTGTGTCTACCGTTCTCTATTCGTGAATTTTCTCTGCGTCTATCCGGCTCGGCCCGTGACTTTTGAGCCAGCCTCTTCGACTCCCGGGCTCTTCAATTTATTCCAAAATTTGCAGGCTGGACAGCTGACAAGGCATCGGAAGGTGCTGGCGCGGTTGCCGATGGCGCCAAAGCCGCCGGAGGTGCACTCGTCGACGGCGCAAAATCAGTCGGCGGATTCCTGGGCGGCGCGTTCGACTCGGCTCGAAATGCCGTCGGTAACACGCTAAACAGCGCAGGTGATGCCGTCAAATCCGACTAAATTATAATTTCTCCCTCATTTTTTTTCGCTCTCTTCCCCCAAATATTTTATTATTCATCTAATGGACTACTCTTAGTGTTTTATATTATGAATATGTATACATTTCCTCCTTTGTTGTTGTTGCCATTTTGACCGGAGGGCGCATAAACTGTAGGGGAGTGAGCTGAATATTTCATGAGGTTGCGCGCGCGCACTCACACACGCCGGGTGTCATAAAATGACACTGATTTTATCTAGCCGAGAAATTCGAAGCGTTTTATGGGGTTTTTTTTGAAACGCGCCGCATAAAGTTTTCTTTTGTTGGCTGCTGAATGAAAACCTTGTCCATCTTTTTAATGGTGTAGGTGAGGGTACTCCCTAATTAGGTGTGTCGAAACAACAACAACCTGGTAAGGAAAGTTGGAGAAACACTGTGTGTGTGTTTTTTTAATTTCACAATTTGTTCTAGGTTAGGCACAGTTCTGTAGGAGTGGCATGAACAGAAGAAATATAATTGGAAAATGAGAAATATAGAGAAAAGGTCACGGGAATTTATTTGACATAAATACGAGGAAGAATTTTCAAAATTTTGGTGACCTACTAATTTGGATATTGTCAATAAATACGAAAAAATTAGAAAACGATATTTAAAAAACGTGAAACGGGGTATGTACTCTGTACATGTGCATATTTTCAAACTTGAATAACTCCCTCCGTTTTGAAAACAGAGTCAATTGCTTGGCACCATTCAACTCAGCGCAATGTTCTGAACAAAAACAAAATTAAAAATTTGAAAAATCCCGCTATCTGGAACTTGACATCACGTGAAAAGTTTTTATTTTCAAACTTGATCACTGAAAATGAGAAATTATCATTTTTTTTTCTCATGTTCCTTCAACCAAAATGTACTGTATTTAGCCCCGCCCATTTGGTTTCCTAGGCCATATTAGTTCTGTTCCAATGGTCCTATTTAAACCTGGAGCCTGGTCCGAGAATCACGTGGTTTTTGAGCCTATCAAAAAAGCGGGCCCGGGTTTTATGTCTTTCCCCGGACTTCGGGCCGGCCCAAAAGAGCAAAATGAGCTGTTAAAAGAAAAAAAGAAGTTTTATCAAAATGGCATCTACAATTGAAAGAGAGAAAAAAGAATGCAATCAAACAGTACCCTAAAATTGGCAAGAATGGAAGTAGTGATGAACGATGAAAGAAATGTGTAAAGCGGGAGACCATCATTGTTTCAAAATTGTGTGTGTGTGTGTGTGTGTGTGCGCCTAATCCGGGCGCGTCACCTAAAGCCGCAATAAATACAGACAAAAAAAACAAAAACGGGAGAATTATAAATTATTCAAATGATCAACGACTTTTTGTAAAAGCGCTTCCTGTGTGACACTGAGCGGCAAAATGTGCATGTCGGGAGTGTGTCGAATGTAGCTGGAGACGGCCGGCAGATTGTGCAAGACGAATTGGAGTTGTTGGCAAAGTTGCGGTGTTGTGGCGGGTGGAAGTGTCATTGAGAGTTGAGATTGAAGTTGAGGGCGAGAGGTGAAGTAGTGGAAGATGTTGGAGACAACGGACAGCAGGGGGAGAAGCTCTTCCTGAAATCATGGACGTTTTTCTCTCTGTCTCTCTCTCTCACCTGTGAAAAGCTCTCCTGTCCAATATGCAGCAAAAACGCGTCAACAATGCCGTTGTCACCGGACGATGACGATGTCGACGAGGTGTCATCCTCGATCTCGACATTCTCCTCCTCCTCCTCGATCTCCTCCTCATCACCTTCTTCCTCACCGACCTCTGGCTGTTGTTGCTGCGGTTGTTGTTGTTGTGGAGCAATTTGTGTCGTAGTAGTTGTCGAAGAAGAAACAAGTGGATTACTGTAATTGATAGATGGATGAATAAAAGAAACACACACATCGAGACAACGAGAACAAAGGCCATAATTCTTTTTTGGATGGGGCGAAAAGAGGAGAGCGAGGCGCGCGCGCGCCCGGACACAAAGTGCAAATCGAGAAATGTATGTGTTACAAATTTCGTTCTTGTCTTGTTTGATGGAGAGAAAAGTGTGGACATGTGTTTTCAACTTTTTCCATAGGTGAGATTGGGAGAGTCCGAGAGCTCGACCCGAAAATTGTGGGCCGGGCCGGGCCGGACTTCGCTAGGTCAGTTTCTCAGAGCCGGGAATATATTTTTTCCAGAAAAAGTGAGGTTTAGGTTGAGGCTCAGGCTTCCATTTCCGTTTTTGGCTATTTCCGTTTGTGGTATCGCTAAGCCTCTTTCTGGCGTTCGATAACAAAAAAACGAGGACCCAGAGAATCGGACCAAAAGAGCCCCTAGAAAAAAGAGGCCGATTTTTTTTCCGAAAAAAATAGTCCACGACAAGAAAAACAGGTGTGACCCACTGGCCTCTTGCACCACATTCCATTTCAAAAAAACACCCGACCGTCAGTCTGCCCGCAAAAAATGATAAATGATGTTCACCCTGCAGGGCGCCGAATTCAAATACACACCACCAACACCCCAACACATACCTCTGGAAGATGCCAGCAATTTGTTGTTTCATGTGGTTGAGCAGCTGAGGAACGATGGCGTTTTGAAACACATCACTCGACGGCAGTTGATAATCGGGAAGCAAGAATTTGAAAAGCGACCGAAAACCGGGACGATCGATGAGTTGCGCGGGTTGTTGATCGAGCAGCAACATCAACGCAATTTGCATATGGATTTTGTGATCCTCCTCAATCTTCTTTTGAAAATCGTTGGACAAGTTGAAAAACATGTTGGAAGGCAGCGGTGTTTTCAGACTCAAATCGGTTGGCTCTTCTTCGACTTCGGATTTGATCAAGATCGGCTTGATGGGCTTTGGCGCAATCAACGCGGTGAAATGTGATGAGGAAGCGGATGAGGCGGTGTCCGACGCCGATGATGATGCCGACGGACTTTTTTGCGATTCGGGTTGTTGAGGTTGTTGTGGTGTTGGCTCTTTTTTCACGTCGACTGTTGTCACTTTTTCGTTCATCTCGCGCAGCAGTTTGGCACGCGCTTTTTCTTCTGAAAATTTAAAAACTGGAAAACTTGGAAGTTTCTAATTTTTTCTGGATTTTTTTCTGAGAGAATGAGACGCAGAGAAATCCCGGTTTTATTCAAACGTGACCTTTTCGTACACCAGAAAATGTCGGGCCGTAAAAATAAAGTTTTTTCAGAGTTATCACCAAAGTAAGATGGAATTTTGTACCGTGACAAAAAATTCAGAAGTTTTTTCACAGTGACACTTTTTGAGACGTTAAAAAAATTGGCCATTTTTCTCAAAAAAATCGTATTTTCAGAGGAAAAATTCATATTTTTCGTTTTTTTTACAGTGACAAAAAATTTCAAACATTTTTGAGGCACACTTACGCACAGCATGCCAATTATGACCGGGCCGGCCCGAAAAATTAAAAAAATTAATCCGGGCTTGTGGAATTCAGATATTTCTCTGCGTCTCACTAACTCTCATCAATTGATTATTCAACAATTTTCATTTGGAAAAAGGGAGTACATGGTCCTAAGCCTAAGCCTCACCCTACTCTCTCATTTTTTGTCTGAACACAATTCTAAATAGGTTGCCCTAAGCCTAAGCCTTAGTCTAGAAAGAACCTCCTGATCACACCTTTCACCTCGATTTCAAATTTTTTCATCCTAATTATCACCCATCCTTCGAAATACCATCCACCTGTTATTATCTGATCAAACTCGCCAGCTGTCAGCAGTCAAAACGTTCGAAATTCTCTTGTCCCCCCCCCCTTCTTATGACAAAAAAAAAAAATGAAAATCTGCTTTTGTGTCGATTACATAAGAAAGAAGATCTAGTTTTTTTGCTGTTATATGATGTTGTTGTACGTATGTATGTATGTAAGAGAGATGGTCAAGGGATGATGCCTGCCTTAGGCCTATTTCCCAGAACCGGTTCAATATACATTTTGGCAAAAGGTGTATGCGTTCATCTTTACGCGGATATCTCGTTCACCTACCCATTTTCACAATCATACTACTCTGTCGCGCCTCCTGAACCAACTGATACTCTTGTCCGTGACAACTTCGAAGGTGTCGAATCATTCCAGTCGTGCTGCAAAAACAAACAACAAATATGGAACGCCAAGAAAAAAACAAAAAAATTAGTGACAATGAAGAAACAGTGGTTGAATAGGCAAATGAGGAGGCTCTCTAATAATAAGACAATAATACTTTTGTTTTTTTTTCGCCTTTTTTTTCGTGGTGCCGAGAAAAACAAACAGGTTACTGTAGTTCGAGCAGGAAAACATTTTCAGGCCCAATTTTTTTCAGAAAATGTGATCAATAGTTTTTTAACCAAGTCTGGGCCCAAGAATACTGAAAAATCTGAGAAATCGTGGCAGAAAAGTCGGACCAGGCCCGATTTTTTTCGAAAATTCAAAAATTAGGGTGCCACGCCAAAATTTTGGGCTACAAAATCTTTGAAGAAAATTTTTTGGCTTGTCAGAAGTTGGACCAGGCCCGAGAATTTTGTATCGAAAAATTTTTCCAAAAAATTGCATGATATTTTCGGGCCCGAAAATTAGAAAATTTGGGTGCCAAACAATCTCGGAAATATCAGAGAAAATCTGGTCCGAAATTCACTCACCTACTATTCGTCGCCTTGATTTTCTTCCGACAAATTCGGCACTCTGCGGCCTGTTCAACAGTAGGCAGCTCATCAAAATATCGCCAAACCTTGGCCGTCTTCACCGTACTTCCACCAACTCGTTTTCTAATCGGATACTCGGCTCGTACCTTACCGCCACGACTCGGCTGCTGCTGCTGCTGCTGCTGATGATGATGCTGATGCTGTGGCGGTGCCAACGTTGTCATCGGCATCGCGTTCTGATGGAGTGCGGCGGCGAGTTGCGACTGCAACAACGACTGCAGTTGTGTGGTGCGAATTTGCGAGGCGAATGCGGCGAACGCGTTGGGAAACGCGGCGGGGTTCGGCGAACCTGCCGCTGTTGGCGGTGGCAACATCTGGAGAAGCGACGACGGTGTCGGCGCGGCAAACGGTGACTGTGTTTGCATTTGGAGTCTGCAACAAAACGGAATATTTTCACAAGTTGGGGGGAACAAAAAGTGAAATGAGAGTATAGTAGTGTTTGTGTAAACAGTTTTCAATATAAGAAGAAGAGTAGGCTAATCCGGATATGTGTGTGTGTGTGTGCGGGATCGGGATTAGAACGAGGGAAACGGAAGAAGAAGTGAAAATTGGGACGGGGCGCGGAAAATACCAAACCAACCAAAAAAAAATGAAAAAAAAAGAGCCTCACAGCCTATACGCAACAAAACAACAATAACATAACACAGTAGTAGTAAAAGGGAGGCAAAAAAGAAGCAGGGGGCGGGGTTGACAATGGACAAGACTCCGCCCATTATCACGACAACGGTGGCGGTGGACCTACCGATGACCAAAAGCCTTTTGGCATTTATCGACCAACACAAAACCGGAATTTTTGTGTCGTCGTTCGCCCGGGAGATATAGAGGCGCTTTTAGAACAACACAACTAAAACATAACTAAAAAGGAACAAAAAAAAATGGGATCAGGAAGAAACTCGAACCTGCGACCTTTTGAGGCAAAACTTGGCGCGTTACCACTACACCAAGGCACCACGTTTGCTGAAAGATGTGATAACACATATCTGTTAAGGCGGCAGCGCTAAAATTAGTCATCTTGTTAGGCGCGGGAGCTTCTTTCTTTCTTGCTTAATAAAGCTCATCATAAACCATGGGAATATAAACAGAGAAAAGTGGGACAAGAAGCCGCCAGTGATTCATCTGACCATAAAAATCGGTATGTTTCTATATGTGTATGCAAGTGTATGTGCGTCCAAAGTGCCCTCCATGCCACCAAGAAATCTCGTTTTTTTCTCATTCTTGCGCGCGAGAAAAATTTGCGCGCGCGCGCACAGAAAAGGGCATTTGACGCAACGAGATGAAGGCAGGTATTTAACGACGACGTTGAAGCCGATCGAGTTTTTCGGGAACAAAAAAAACCTCCGATGGACATTACATTTTGGGCAAATCTATCTTCTTCTTGTTGTCGTTACGCAATTTTTGTGGCGTTCGGGTTTTGTGAACGGGTTTTCTCATTCAACACCCCGGGGGAAGATCTTGGAACCTGCGACCTTGATCCACTAGACTGTAACATCTGTCTAGAACTTTGTACATCTTGAAGAAGCCATGTTGATCCCCCAGCCGCGCGGCAAAGTTGTTCATATTGTTCGTCGTTCCACCATCATCTTCTACTTCTTCTCATATATTGTTATGTTATTGCTTCATGCCATCGTTTTTTTTTCTTGTTTTCGTTTTGATACAAATCAAGGTGTAGTACAAGTGGACAAGTGGACATCAAGATGAAGAAGAAGAAGAGAAGAAGAAGAAGAAAAGCTGGTATTCTAGATGTATACGATGGCGGCAGTCTCTCGTCGTCGCCGAAAACGAGAAGACAGAGAGAAAAAGATCTCAGACAGCTAATATACAAGAACTGGATCCACGCTTTTTCACAGATTGCGCAATAGTTAGCAGAAGAATAAAACGAATAAATGCAAGAAAAAGAAGAAGAAGAAGAAGATTTTCGATCAGGCCAATTCTTGACCATCACTTTGGGGACTTTGACTACTTTTGTCAGAAATTTGGATTTTTTCAAAATGATTTCAGAACCGATGAAGTTCATGTGTCGAAAATGTCACCCGAGAATTTTAATGTAGTTCCTGTCAGCTTGGCCTGGACCTATTGTATCTCTAGCGCGGCCTGGAAAATCCCGAATCTTTTTTCAGTCCCGAACCGACCAAACTGTGCTCCCCGGTCTGATCTGAAAGTTTCGGGCCTGGCTCTAAGCCTCAAAACTTCGGCTCGGAAATTAGTTTCTAACACGGCCCGGATTTTCAGTCCGAGAAAACAATTTTCTGACCAAAAAATGAAATCTGGTCGGAAATTTCTGGGCCTAAACCTCGCTCAAGATCCCGGCCCGAGATTTTCGAAATTTATGATCTTGTCACTGTTGAAATCTTGGCGCGAAGATTGAACTTTTTTGCCGGAGATATTAACAGATTTTCCGCGCAGAAACTTTCAGAAATTTTGGCGTCAAAACCGAAGTAATTTTTTCATGAAGTCCGGGCCTAGCCAAAATTTTAAAAGTGGAAAAAAATTCAATCTTTTTTCAGCCCGGTGTAAAGTTTTTCTTCATGGCGAAAATCATTTCACACTGGCCTGAGATTTTGAACTTTTTTAGTTTTGTTTTTTTTTGTTTGAAAAGTAGGGACCCTGACAAATTTTGTGATACTGTAATATTTGACGGCGAAATAAAAAATGTTCAAACAGTGTGTTCCCGAAAATTAGCAAAGTACATGTAAAAAAGAGGACAAACAACACATCGTAAATCACAATGTGTCACTATTTTAGGAACCTCGGTGCGGCTACCTCACCCTCTTCCTACACCTAATGATGTATGTATGTGACAAACAGGTGCCGAGACAGGGGGCATCTGTTGTCATGTTGTTGTTGCAACAACTAACTAACCCACAGAGAGAAAAAAAACCGAATTTTCGAAACCCAAAAATTAGACATGTCTCAAGGCAACATGTTATTGTGTGTTGATACGGTAGACAGCACATTTAGGTAGGGAGGTAGTATCGCCCCGAACGACGGGAGAAGGGGTAATTAGGCTGTCAGAAAGAAAGAAAAAAGAAGAGGAGAAGGAGGAGGAAATGAAAGTATAAAACGGGCGCAACGGATCGCTGCACAATACTTTTAATGGTATTATGAGTGTCGGGACCGGTCAAAAATAGCAGAACGGAAAATTGGGTCAAAAATGAAACACAAAAATATTGGGGAATGTGAGAGAAAAATTGTTTTTTTTTTGTTCACTCGATCCCGCCTACTTTTTTGGTCATGTGCAAAAACCGGTAGATTTTTGAGAATTTTTAAAAAATTTCTACCGAGTTTAAGGTTCCGCGCACTGAAGAGGGTAATTTGGTCAGAATTTATTTTGAAAAATTTGTTTCCCTAAAATTTTCAGACCGGTTTTTTATCAGAAATTTTCGGGTCACAGTTCAAATCAAACATTATCAGGCCGGTTTTTTGGAAAAAAAAAAATTTTTGGCTCAAAATGTAAATATTTTCGAAATATTTCAGAGTAAGCTTTGTTTTTCAAAATTTCTCGAGCCAATTTTTTTTTGAGCCTTTTGGAGAATGTTGGCCTAGATTTTTTCTCAAAAATTTCCGGACCACCTATTTTTACACAAAAATTTTCGAGGAAAAAGTTTTCCCGATTTTCAGGTCGAAATTTCACTTCAAATATTATCGGCCCAAAAATTTTTTTTTTTCAAAAATTTTCCACCTAATTTTTTCCCTAAACTTTTACCACAATGTATCTTCCAAAATTCTTAAGTTATTCTTGTTTTTCAAAATTTCTCGAGCCAAATTTTTTTTTGAAACTTCCCCGAGAATGTTAGCCCAGATTTTTTTCTCAAAAATGTTTTTCAGAACGAAATTTCACTTCAAATATTTTCAGGCCGCTATTTTTTTCAACATTTTTTTGGGAAATTTTTCACTTCAAACATTTTCGGACCGAAGTTTAGTTTCAAAAATTTTCCGGCCAAATTTTTTTTTTCGAGAGTATGGTACTCAGGCTACTGTAGTCAAATAAATGTATCTTAAAACTTCAATTTCTCGTTTTCAGGAAATCAACTCGTTTTCTGGAAATATCCGATACTGAAATTCAAAACTACAGTACCCAGGGATAAAACTATTTTTTGGAAAAAAATCTGGCAAAACTCTATAACTTCAAAAACCACTAAATCAGCCAGCCAACAAAAAAAAATAGAATGACCAACCGAACCGGCTAGATGGTTGACAATTAAATCGAGACTCACAATCCGATTATAAATCCCCGGTAAGGCTAGCCAGACTTCGATGATCATCATGATTGGATAATCCCATTCTCTCTCGCTCGCTCGCTCGCTCGCTCGCTCAACCTACAGTAATTACTACATAATACACATATCCCTCGCAAAGTATGTAGTGACCACCAAAAAATATTGACAGGCCCAATTATCGTGTTCGAGACCATCCATCCGATAATGTTATTCTTGTTATGTACATTTGTGGTTGAGCGGGGAAGAGGAGGAGGAGAAGGTAATTGTTGCGGTTTCGGGTCACTTTTTGATGTGTTGAAATTGAAAAGTGAATAGCGGAAAGTGCACGGGAAGAGATGGTTTTTTTTTGGAAATTGTGTTTTTTTCTGGTTCTGAGGGGGTTTATTTTGAAGCCTAAAGACCTCTTAAGCGAAGTCACGGGGTTTTTGGAAGGGCCAAGCCAAAATAATTAAGATGACTTTGGGGCAGGCGTGTCACTGCCAGCTTGAAAAACCCATATTTTCTTGTTGGGCCGGGCTGACCCAGGCAGGTCTTAGCACGAAACGACATCCCTCCCTTTGGGTGGATTCTTGATCGGACCTTCTGAATCGGACCTGAAAATAACCAAATCTGAATCGGGTAAAGTCGAGAAATCGGACCTGGTCCGTTTTATCAAGATTTTTGCTAGTTTCAAGAGTTGGAGTGGAAAATTTGGATCCGAGCATGGTGAAATTTTGGTAATCTGAGGCTATCTGGGAGCCCTCTCTGACCCGCCAAGATTTTTTATTGAAGGCCTGGAATCTAGATAAACTTAAAGTCCCTCGGGTCGGACCGGGTTTTTTCTGATAGGTCGAAAAACTTGTTTGGTAAAATTTCAATCCTGCTAACGTGAGCATATTCTGCAGGTCAGAGATACTTTACTGTAACTCACACGCTCTGGAAAATTTGGGGTTGTTTCTTATCAAAATTTCAAAACGCCAATTTTTCGAGGCGGACTAGACTGCCTGTTAACATTTTTTCGGAATGGAGTTTCCAAGAATACCCCTTTAAAAATAGCCCAGAAATTTTAGTGTTTGAAAAACCTAAGCCACCACGAGAGCTAAATTTTTAGGTCTCCAAAATTTTGAAAATATTTTGTGGTAGGTCAAATTAATTTCCGTGACATTTTGGCTCTCCCTTTTCTCATTTTCAGATTGTATTTCTTCGGTTTAGCTCACATCGACAAAATCTGGTGATCTCGGTCGAGCCAAATCTAAAAATTTACCCGTTGAAGTGTCAGGTAATTTGATACAACTCTCCCAAGCCCATAAATCTACAGTAATCCAAATCAGCTTCAACTAGCTGTTTTTTTTTCTTTTCGCCAAATTCACATGACCTCATGTCCTCCATCCGCCAAAAAAAAAAAACTCGTTCGTCACCCAATTCAAATGCACCAGCCAAAAAAACTCGGCAAAACTAATGACACTTTGTTGGGTAGTCAGTCACACCACAGGTGATGCGACTTGACCCAGGAGGAACCTCGCCAACCGGTTGAAATGTCCTTTGTCTTGTTGAGACGAACATCGCTTCTAGTTGGTGTCTTTTGATGATGGTTGGATGAGTTTCGTGGTGGCGGAATGTGGTGTGCAGGTGTTCGAGGCGAAACGAAAAAAAAAAAACGGAAATTTATATGGGTTAATGAGAAAATTCATCAGGTATTGGGGCTAGGTTTGAATGAGCGGAAGGAAATTCGAAATAACGGTCATTTTGATCAGGTCTAAAGGGGTTTGACTAAGCCCCAGGAAGTCAGTTCCAGACGCCAGGGTTACTGTAGATTTCAAAGAAAACCCTTTTTGTGAACAGATTTCAAGACTAGGACCTAAGCCTCACTCATAATCATATTTCGGATCAAAAGGGGTTTGACTCAGTCACATGAGGTTAGTTCTAGACGCCAGGGTTACTGTAGATTTCAAAAAATCTGGGAACCCCTCTTTGTAAACAGATTTCAAGACTAGGACCTAAGCCTCACCCTTTTCGGTCCAAAAGCCCGCCAACTTTTTCTTGTTTTTCTCTCGACCCATCCAACTTTTTTTTTCTACCCGGCTCAATATGTCGATCTGCGCGAGCTCCTTCCACACTCATCACTCTTCATCTCTACGTCTCTCACTTTGCCATCATCTCTCCTCATCATCATTTTTTGTGTTGTTATATTGTGCCGATTTTTAATGGAATTTTCGGTCATCGGATTGTAAAGTGAGTAGCGTTCCGACCATATGTATGTAAAAAGTCAAAAAGAAAAAGCGAACTAAACAACAACAAAAAAAAACAAACACGAGGAGATTTATAAGGGGGTCTGTGCCGTTTTGTTTATATTATCTTTTAGGACAAAAGTTGCGCACGTATTTGATATTTGAGATGTTGAACATATGGAGACATGATGGTGTCAATTTGGAATGGATAAACTTTTTGCGGTCAAATGGGAAAATTATGACTTACTTGCTAGGGATTGTCACGGGTTTTTAGGACTTCCTTGATAAGAGACGCAGAGAAATCAGATATTTGCAGTTTGGGGTCACGTTTTTGTAACAAGAAAGACCATAAAAATATTAACCCAATTTTTTTCAAAATTACTGACGTGACCTGTACATTTTTGCTGCTGAAATTTCAGTCTACAGTAACCGCGTGGTAGCGATTTGTGAACGGCTAATATTTAGCCAAAGTTCTCATGAGTACAATAATATTGCCATCAAAATGTGAACAAGTAAGTTTTGGAGAATAACAACGCCCTCATTACTTTTGAGCATAACGTAACTTTGTTTATTATTACCTTTTATATAACATCTGCCTTTTTTTATATGTGAACAACACGTAATCTAATCCAATCTATGTATCAGAAATGTTAAGCGTGTGAGCTAATATTTTGTTTAACTTTTCCTTCTTTCAATTTTTGGCAACTTTTTGCAAGTTTAACATACATTTGGAAGTTTGCCAATCAAGAGAGACCCGAGAAAAACAAGAAATTCGCAAACGGAAAAGTCACGTTTATTTTTTCACGCTTCGAAAAAAGTCTGATTTCTTTGCGTCTCTTTTGAATGTTGTCATAAAAGTGTTCTCGACTTCAGATTTCCAGAAAAATGTTCGAAAAAATCAAAACAATTTTTCAACTACTATCCACCTGTTTTTCCATACTACTCAACATGTTTCTGATTGTCATGATATTCAAAAAATCGCCCCCAAAAATGGGAAACTATCGATACTTGATGATCTACTTCTCCTGTTTTGCAATGCTCTTCTCACTTCTTGATATGATTGTTCAACCGGAATTTTTCCAGAAATATAAAAAGATCTAATCTCATCTCATTTACAGTACGTTCATTCTATTGGCAAGTGTTTTGTGGTGATCTCTGAAATTGGAATTTTCGGCGACCTCTATTCTTTCATCCTATTATGCGCCTTGTGTGGATGTTTTGGAGTTACTATAACTTGTTTTGCCATTCATTTCATTTACAGATTTTTTGCTCTAGAAAGGTTTTCAACTATGTTATCACAAAATTGCCAGAATTTTGATGTTTAGGAAAGGTCGTCTCCGATTTTTTAACAATCGCTACCTCTTCTTATGGTTCATAGTTCCTATTCTTGTCGGCGTTCTTTGGGGTGGCTTAGTCTTCATTTTTCTTGGACCTAACACCCCGACATCAAACTATGCCAAAAATTCAATCTATGAGGATTATAAGCTAGACCTGAAAGATGTAACTTATATGGGAGCGTTGTATTTTTTTAAAGATAACACCCCAAACATCAAACATTTCATAGGAACATTTCTACTCTGTGTGATAATGTTTATATCCTTCTCGATTGTTCTACAATATGGTATCGGTAGCTTCATCTTCATCAGACAGCTGTTGAAAAATGAGGGAGAATCCAAGTTCAGTCGAAATCTACAAACTCAGTTGTACAAAGCTCTAGTAATACAGTCTTGTTTCCCACTGTTTATGATGTATCTTCCAATTTCAATCTATTTCATAGTTCCTATTATTGGCCTCAATATTCAGGAATTTAGCAGATTCGTCACTTTCATATATGCTCTTTATCCAGCAATTGATCCAATCCCCATAATATTTATTATCGATAATTATAGATTTGCAGTTTTTAGTGAGTTGCTGATCACATGCAAAAAAATAAACAAAAACAATGAAAAAAAGGGGAGAAAAGGGGCGTGACCGGAATATTCTAATAAAAAAAATGGTGTGCCGCAGTTGCAAACAAACATGCCAGGGCATGCGAAGAGGCGTTTTACGTGGACAACTTTTTGTTTGTTTTTTTTGCGGCTCCTGGAACAAGAAAGTGCGAATTTTCAGAATTGTTTCATATTTGTGAAAGTCGGAACAGAATTGAAGAAATATACACAGCCCCGAAAGAAGATATCTGTTCATAAGGTCATTTAGTTTTCAAAGAAAATCCATTTCGGAAAAGTTTCCATTCTCATGTCAACTGGTTCCAACCTCTGTCACGTTGCTAATTTTCATTCCTCGGTAAATATAATCATCGAACGTCGTTTTTTTTTTCTAAAATAAAACAAGGTCACCGCGTGAAAATCAAACAAATACCAGTTTTGTGCTCTTTCTGAGCACATGAAAAGTGTATATAAATCGAAGAAAACGTTTTCCTTATCCCTTATCTCATTCAACAATGTTCGGTAAAATGTGAGTTCAATTTTTGTTCTTGAAATAATTTCAGTTTTTCGTTTTTCAGCATTCTCTCATTTGTGTTGGCCTTGTGCGTACTTTTCGGATCATCCCAAAGTCAATACTTGTATTCTTCTCCGTACGCCTACCCAGCCTATTACCCATCATCATCTGCGTATGCTTATCCATTTGCTCCTGGATATGCTTATGCTTGGGGTTCGAACAAGGCTGTTGCTCCATCAACATCTGCTCAATCAACACCTTCTTTGACAAACAGTAACAACTAAAAAGAGTCAGAATAACTTGTTCATTTTTGCACATAATGAAACATTCAAGTATTTTTGGTATTTTCATGCAATCAACCATTTCTCATCTTCTTGTAACACAAAATCTAAATGTTCACTGGAAATTTTGATGCTCGTGAAACAGTTATACTCCGGCCAAATGGTATTAGAAAAGTTTGTAAATATTTAAAAGTATGCTGATTTTTTGTTTTCTCTGAAATTCCTTTCAAACTTCAGTACTGAAGTTTTTTGCATTTTTTAGGCCTACAAGATTTATTTTCGTACGGTAGCCATTTTTCTTTCATTTTAAAAATTTCGAATCGACAATAGATTTTTTGTTTCAGAAAAACGAAGGCCGCTTGCCTCACACAAAGAAATTATTTCGAACTCCCCCCCCTTGTTCATTAGAGCGCACTTTCTCCCGTGAGTCAATTCGCTGAAATAAATTATGCAGTTTGTTTGTGTTTTATTTTCACGCAAGTTTTCACGTCAAAAAAAAATGGAATGTGTTTATGAATTTCGTCAGCGTATCTCCAAAAGGCCACTTCAAATACAAAGGCACAACAATATCGAAAATAATATGCAAGCAGTATGTATGAGACAAAATGAGAGTTCAACAAAACAGCAAAAAGAATCTTAACAACTTTTCAAAAACTCTTCCAGCCACTTTTTCTGTTGATAATACAAAGCAAGACGATCTCTCGCATACGCACTGTAATCAAAGTTGATCACCGATTCCTGAAACAAAAATTATTTCGAGAGAGTTATCAAAAAGTGACCCAAACCTCAGCGTTGATAAGCGCCCAACACGTCCAGAAAATGTTCGAGATTGGCATGAAAAGTGTCGTCTCTCGGCGAATTGTGGCCAAGTCAACTTTGCGATCTCCGGTCACCAAATCGGATGGGAAGTGTGGATTGTCACCACATTCACGCATTTTGTAGGTCTCGTTGAGATACGCCTCACAGAAGACATCTCGTTCTTCTTCGGCTTCGAAAAAGTGCTGATGAATCTGAAAAATACATGTTCTTGTGGTTGAGAGAGAACAGGTTACCGTGTAATAAGGAGCTTCGTCAACATTGTAGTCATAACCATACTCACAGAAATGATTTCCCAAGTCGAAACCGCTGAAATTATTTTTTAGAGAAATTAAAGACACCTTGTCACCCAAAAACAAATGTCTCGTATTTATTAAAATCTCAATGAAGACTTCAAATTTCGATGTGTGAAATTTAAAATTCGAAAAAAAACTGTTTTTGAAATCGTTCTCCGGAAGATTGGCGTCCGCAAACACCGTTTGTGTGTGTGTGTGTGTGGGTACAGTGACCCAAGACAAAAAATGTTTTTGTTTTTTTTTAAAATTCAAACATTTTTGGTTTTTTGAACAACATAGAAAAACATTTCTGAGTTACACAGTGTCTTTAAAGGTTCATCCTTTGTGCCTTGATTATCTCTGCGTCTCTCACTCTCTCTCTCTCTCCATGCCTTACCGATAATTATAGTTCGAATACTCAAAGTCGATAAGTGACAGAGGTTCTTGTTGAGTGATTCTACCGTTGGCATCAGTGACAGTTCCATCATCTGCCACCTCGAATCCGTCACTCATCAAAATGTTGCCCTCTTGTAAATCGTTATGTGAAAACACGACAGGGCTACCGGATTTCGACAGAAAATTGTCGACAAAATCCAGCTCTTGCTCCAATTGTGACACCGTTATCGCTGACGGGTACTGTAAACGATGTTATAAGTACATAGATGTCTTCCCCTCTTACTCACATATTGACTCGGAACATCGGCCTTAGTGAGATAGATCTCGATGGGTCTTTTGGCCGCTGGTGTTTTTCTGAAAAATTCGGGAATTTATGGGATGAAACATCGATTGAATTTTACTTGAAACGTTCAATCCATGATCGGGCGTTTTCCATGATTTGAGGAGCTTTGGGCACGGGAACATCGAGAGTGTGAACACGTGCGATCATCGGAGCAATGATGCGAGCCAGTTTAGGCTGACTGATTTCGAGGCATTGAAGTGGGCGACTTGGAATGAATTGTTCGAATCGCCCACCTGGGAAGACACCGAGAAGTCGGGGTCCAAGGTTTCGCTCTGAAAAGTTTTTTGTTGAAGATCTAGGATTCTGAAATAGGTGATCCTATGATTTCAAAAAAATCAGGCCGGCCCGTTTTTTTAGATTCTCTGAACTGGGTCACAGCGCTGACCAAATCAGGAACAACTTTCAGTCCGATTTTGTGCCCCGGAGATATGTATCTTGAAAAATCGGCCCGGCCCGATTCAGGTAGTCCGAAATTCCTCCCGAGCTTCCGAAAAAAAGCAAAAAAAAACTGTGCAACGTGACCCTATTTTTTCCGAAAAATTTTCAAAATTTCTCATTGATTTTTGACCTTATTTCATTTCGATTTTTTCGGCTCAGAACCTGTTATAAACTAACCCGATAGCAAAGTGAACACAACAGATTCCGACAACAACTGATCAATATCAGATTGACAATGTACACGAAGCAGTGCCTTCTCGGGCTCCGATTGTTTCGGTTTCATCCCGTTCGGAAGTTCAACCAAAAACAACAAATTCGACATTCCGCCAGTGATTGCGCGTATCTTCAACTCTTCAACTTTCACCTTCCGCCACGCTCCACCCAAATATTTTGCACATAAAAATCTCGCCCGATACAGAATCTCACCGGCGATTGGCGCCGATGAATCGAACTTCGAGAATACTTTCTAAAAATTGAAAGATGGTGAGGAGGTTCTGTAGGTAGGAGGCCAACCTTGAGATCAACACATTCAGTTGTTCGATCATTCCACGTGAGGTTTGGATCGTCTTGCGAGAAGGTGATGTCACATTCTTCGGATTGAGCACGAGCCGCGCATCGAGAACTTTCACCAACTTGGAGAAGATTACAAGGCTCTTCTATTAACACCATTTCTGAAATAGATTTGTGAGAGAAATAAATTTGAGAAAAAGAAATGAGGATGAATAATTTTTTTTTGACCTTGTTTAATTTCGATTCGTAAAAGTTTTATTTCCAAATAAAAGCCAACATGTTTTAATTAAACTTCATTTTTTTGGGAGCAAAAAAATTGGCTCTGAGATGCTTTGAAACGGCGACATTTCAACAAACGTATGTACCGACCTCCCACTGGATACGCCACACAGTTCTTTTCGTTGGAATTTCATGCGGTTTTGAAATTTCGCGGTTCCAAAAAAAATTCAGCCAGCGCCAAACCCGGGAGTTGTTTGCAACACGGTTTTGAATAGCGAAAAAAGATCAAACGCCAAAAAAAATTGCAGACAAACAACAAAAAACTCTTATCAAAGACAAAAACAAACACAGATATCGCACTCCACTCAGGAACAAAAAAAAAGTGATATCAAAATAGACTAGTAACATATATTACATATAGAATAAAATAAATACACTCATGGCAACCGGCGGGGGCCAAAAGTGAGAGAGAAGGAGGGGGAAAAGAAAAAGACAAAAAAAATGTGATTTTGGTAAAACCACCTGAGCGAAAGAATTAATCCAGGCGCATCGGAATGATGTGTTCATAAAAACAACCAATTTTTTTTTTGAATTTTTTTGTTTTATGATGATGAGCTGATAAGGTTGACAAAAAATGATCATTGAAAGTACTCTGATTAAAAATGTGGAACAAAATCTGAAAAGAGAACAAGTGCGGGTTTGTCGATGTTAGTACTACATTTTCTCAAGTGATATTCAAATAAACCTTCGACCAAAAAGAAACGAATCTGTTGGAACAGAGAGGACAATTTGTTTGATGTCATTTTTTCCAAAACTGATAGAGAAAGAGACGCAGAGAAACATAAAGTTAAACCCGGGATTTGTTTGCAATGCGATTTTGAGAACTTGAGAGTCACACAATTCGCAAAAAATTCATAAGTTTCACGAACGGGGAAATGTGAAGAAAATCATTCGGTGCGAAGAGACGCAGAGAAAAATAGAGCAAAACCCGGAATTTGTTTGCAATGACATTTTCAAAATCACAAAATGTTCAAAGGCGCACACTGAAAACTGCGAGAACCTGTCTGCGTCTCTTCTTTTCCCACAGTCTCTCAGTGAACTCCACGAGCAGGGAAACGTAAAGAAAATCGTGTGGTGTGAAGAGACGCAGAGAAAAATAGAGTAAAACCCGGAATTTGTTTGCAATGAGATTTTCAGAAATTTATTCTCGAAAATAGCAAATTGAAAAAAAACGTGTGTTACGTGACATACTCTGCGTCTCTCAAAAATCGTCATCTCTCACTAATTTGTGTCAAAAAACGCACAAAGAGTAACAAATTCCTAACAAAACTAGCACCTGAATAGACCATTTTTTTGTGTTGCCACATTGATTTTTCCAAAAACGAGAAAAAACAAATAAAACAGGCTAATAAATTAAATTAGATTTGTAAATTAAATCAAGAGGGAGGAGGAGAAAAGAAATATTCTTTGATAAGTCATGAAAAAATAAAATGTCGAGAACCAACGAAAAAAAAAAATGATAAATAAAATGAGAAGAAATGGGGTGTGTGTAATGGTTTTTTGGAGGAAGAGGGGAGCGACAAGAGAGTGCGGGATCATTAGAGAGTCTCGACAGACAGACAAAACTGTTTCGCTTTTTTTGAGGTCTCTGAAACATTGGCCATAAAATGGCTCTTGTCATCAAAAAGTGAAATAAAAGTGCACGAGCATAAAAATTGTCTAATGCATAATTGATGAGACGAACAAGTATTGGGGTGGTGAAAAAGAGTTTTGTTGGAAAAAATGAGGAATTCCGAAAAGTTTGGATAATCCCTGGGATTTATATAGCTCAGCCCATTGATGTGTTGTTGATGAGTTGATGATTCATAACGCGTGGGATGAGACTTTATGAGTTATGACGAGATTGGAAGGATTAGTCGGCTTCCCTTTTTCTTCTTGAAAAATATTAAGTGTCTAGAACATTTTTATACCAAAAATAATATATGGGATTTGTTGGAAAAGTTCAGATCAAACTTGTGACCAACCAGACAGCGAAAAACACATCCAGGAAAACATTTCGGGCCGGCCCGAAATTTTTGAGCTATGAAAAAAGTGTATCGAACCGAATTTTTTTCATAATTTTTTTTTGGACCGCCCGAAATTTTTTAAGCTGTGAAAATAAATCAGGTCGGATTTTTTTTTAAAGACAAAACAATATTTTTTCGAGTTGACCCGAAATTTTTGAACTTTGAAACAGATATTTTTGCGCCGGCCTCAATTTTGTTCAGATAAAAAAATTATTTTCAGAAATTTAAAAATCTGGTGATACCAAAATCTGGTTCAGATATGTTTCAGTTTTTTTTTCTGAAATTCAAAAACTTCCAGAAAAATTCAAAGTTGGGTCCAATTTTTGGGACCGATTTTTTCCGGATTTTCTGAAAATCTTTTGAGATTTATTTGACATATGTCAAATTCTTTGATCCAGTTTTTTTTCTGAGAAAAAAAGAAAATAGAGAAAGTCCCCTCTCACACTTATCAGAAACTGAAACTTCTGTATCTTATGTTAGATACAAATGAAACTGTAAAGTAACTAGATATACAGATATATGTTTTGACCATACACACAAAACCAGTTACAAAGTCAAATCATACATAACAAGACATTACCAATTCATTACATATTTTGTTATGCAACTAAAACTATTCATTTTTCTTCTTTTGATATTTGTGAACTTTTCCCTACAAGGTACTTTTCTAAAAAGAGAAAAAAAAGTCAATAGAGAAAATGGGAATTTTTCCCACAGTTTTTAAAATAGTTGTTTTTGTTTTGAGCTGTTCGACCAGTCACTCTCTACATTCGACTTTTTGATGTGAAAAATAAACGATCGACAACGTTGGATGAGGGATGGAAGTATACGGTTGGAGAGGTCAAAAATATGCTGCTCAAAGAGATTGATATTTCTGGACACATTTTGAGATTGTACTTTGAAGGTGAGAGAAATCCGAGCTGTTGACTAATACGTTTTCACACGATTCTGAGACTCCTAATAAGATGACAAAATGTGCGCTAACTTTTTGGTATTCAAAAATTCTGGTTTTTTCATCTAGACTAGTTGAAAACCTGGGGTGGACTGGAAATTTCAGGCTCGGCCTCAAATCGAAAGGCTTGGTTTCAGACCGGTCCGGAAGTTTTTGGTTAAAAATGAGAGATCATTCAAAAGTGAGAGGTTCAGAGAGAACATAGTTTTCGAGATTAAAAAAAATTATCCAACGTGACTTTTTTTTTGAAAAAAAAACACAATTTCCAAAAAAAAATCGGATCAGCCCAATATTTTTTTCCAAAAAATAAAACTCAGAAAAAAAGAAAAATTCTCTCATCAACATTTTTTCCATTTTCCCAAAATTATTCTCAGAACTTTCTCTATAACTTTGAGGTTCTAAAAGTAGAAATAATATTTCTTCTATTTTTTCTCAATTTCCGTCCTCCCTACAGTAACCCAAAACCAAATTAATACAAATATATATCACAAGAAGTTTCGCACTAAAAGTTCAAGGAAACACGAATAGACAAAAAAATAATCGAAGAGCGGAAGAAAAGATCAATAAAAATTGACAATGACTGGGTGCAACACATGTTTTCTCTTCTTCACATTTTTTTTCTCCGCATTTTTTGTCATGATTAATCATCGTTTTGTTTTCAACAGGTCAAGAATTATGGATTCCCGACCGAACATTGGCAAGTTATCGTGTTCGACCGGGTGATACGGTCGATATTTATTTGGAGAATATTGCCGAACAATTGGCAATCAGATTTGGCAATCAAGACAAATCACCTGATGGAAGATTGGCACCATAGAGAGAAGAAGAAGAAGAAGAAGAAATAAAACCATATTATATACAGTAACTTATTATTAATATTATTCTCATAAAATGTTATGTGTGTACATACAACAGTCGATTTATTTGGAGGATTATAGAAAAAAAAAAACATTGTCTGACATTATGTGACATTTAAAGAAAAGTGGGCGAGACAAAAAATCGATATGGACAGGTAGCTACTATTCCACATAAAATATGAATTAGTAGACAACCTGTGAGAATAATTGGGGAATATAGAAAAAAATAGAAAAGGAGGGTAAATAGGCGAATTATATAAATTCAGGAAATTGATCGAATTCTTGATATTGATGGTAAGATGATTCCTGGAAAAAATGCAAATTTTCGTTGAATTTTATTAAACATTTTTCAATGTTTTGAAGCAAATAGTGATCAGAAAGAAATCGCCTTAAAATACAGTTCCAAAAACTCTGCCCGTTTTTGCACATTTTTAAAGATCAGACACAGTTTCGTGGATTTGATATAAACCATGTAAATGAGAGACTCAGAGAAAAGGTCACGCGAATAATTTTGACGTTTTTTATTTTTTTTTATTTTGGAGACCTACAAATTTATATCTACTCAAATACCCACTGCGCTCAGTGATCAAATGACGGGTTGTAAACTCAATCACCTAAATTAGAGTTTCCGAAACTACAGTACCTGAACCTACAGTACCTCAAACTAATTTAGTCTAAATTAATGTACCTGAAACTACAGTACTAATTTAAAAAAAAACGAAAATCACAGACTTCAGCCCCTAAAACTACAGTACCCTCCAATACCGTCTCTCGCTTGAAACTAACTTTGACATAAAAGTGTACAGTACCCCCAGTGTGTCATTTGGAATCTCAATTTGTTTGATGCCATTCTTTTTCAAAACTGATAGAGAAAGAGACGCAGAGAAACATACAATTAAAACCGGATTTTGTTTGCAATGGATTTTCAAAAAATTTAGTTGATTTTCCTCTCAAATAATTCTCACCCTTGAAAATCACACTATTTTTTAAACACACATTTCACGTGTGTTACGTGACAAACTCTGCGTCTCTCAATAATTGTAATCTCTCACTAAGTTGTCTCAAAACACGCAGACTTGTTCGATTGAACAGCACAACAATCACACACACACACACACACACACACAAGTATAGCGCCTTGCGTATCCCGTGCGAATGTCGGTTACATGGTTGAACGACCTCTTGGAAAAATCTCAAGTTCCATAAATTTTGTAAGAGCAAAAGCGCTCTAACGATAAATATTTTTGAGCACGCAAAAAAGTTCAAACTGAGAAAAACTTACAAGAAAACCGTATGAGATAGGGAACGCGTGTTGTTGTCCGAGATCGTATTCATCGCAACTGCCACCGCTTGATGAATGCTGATTAGCACCACTATGAAACGACGTACGTCCATCTCCACACACCACCATCACATCATCATGTTTTTTGTTGTTCGTTGAAACATCATCATCATCATCCAAGTTTTCAATTTTGATCTTCTTAGTAGTGTTAGTATTATGTTGTTGTTGTTGTTGGTATAATAATAATGTGTTGTTGTGATTTGATGGTACAAAAGTCGCCATAGTGATCGCATCGGCATCATTTTGGCGACATTGCTTTGCTAGTCAGCTGCTATCAATCGTGTACTGGCTATCAGTCGGACTGCACGACGCCGAATGCTCCAAATAGTTCATGTCGGTGTGGTGTGTCGAGTCGTCGAAGATGTCGCCGTACAATTGCCACAAGAGAAGGCCGTCGCCGCCGGGTTCGCGTTTGGCGAACGTGTTGCGAACGCGCACCTGCTCGATCACCTCCAAACCCAACAGTGTGATTTGTGGGATGAGGAGGAGGATGGAGGCGAGTCGCGCCGCAGCGCATCCGGCGTCTGTTTGAGTTGGTCCGAGAGCCAGTTGGAAGATGGCCGAGTGGACACGTTCGCGCAAAATGCGCACCGATGCTTCGCCTTCGATTGACAATCCTGGCGCATCTGCAAACACACAAATTTTATAAAAAAATTGGCTCCGGGCCAATTTGAAACCGCATGAAATCCCCAACGAAAATGAGGAAGAAACGTTCGCCTGTTTTACTGTATGGCGTATCCCGTGGGACGTCGGTACACACATTTATTGAGAGCGTGAGGAAAAACATTTTTTCTTGGAAGTTCTTCGCTACTTGGATGATTTTCCAATGTCAGACACTTTTTCATGAACCGACTAAATATAATTGAAAAATAAGAGACGCCGAGAAAAGGTCACGGAAATTAATTTCCAAAAAAACTTGAAAGATTTTTTTAGCCAGGACTTGTAACCGAAACTACAGTAACCCTGGCGTTATAATAGACACTACAGTCACTCTGACTTTCAAGTTTTAGAAGTTCCAACTTTTAATTTTCCAAAAGAAATTTCAAAAAAACTGGGATACCAAAAAATCTGAAATTTTCGAGCCAGTTTTAGGGGCAAGGATTCAAGTTGAAACTACAGTAACCACAAATTGGAATTACAGTAACCCTCACAATAACAGGAAACGGTGTGAAAATTTTGAGTCGATTCTTGAGGTCAAAATTGTGTTAGACTCTCGGGCAGGGATTCAGACTGAAACTACAGTAACCCTGACTCTTTACCGACAAGTTTTTTTCCATTTTTTTTCAAAAAGTCCCCCATTCAATTTTCTTTTCTTCTTCATGACACGAATATGATACCACCTGCTACCAAAAATAGCTATCATCATTTCACGAAAATATTCGTTATCATTACGATTTCCGATTGCTCTTTTCCCCGGAAACCCGTTTTATGGCAATGACCCAAAGATAAGAACGAGAAACATAATAAAAACGAACCTGGATTGAGAACAAGAAGAGCTTTGAGTAGCGCGATTTCCTTCGGCTTCAAGCAAAGCGGCTTCAACTCACGTTGTGTCCATTTCGACAACGATTGGAGAGTTTTCCAATTGATGAACCTGAAAGAGGTTTTTTTGTTTTGTGCTCCAAACTTCTTTTTAGAGGCTTACGAGTTGGACGGTGGTACGATGTGAGTATGAAGATATGTGTTGTTACATAAGGGAACTTGTGTCGTCGGGCGTGTTGTTGATTGCACAGCCAACTCGATGAGCGCCAACGCCGAGCAACACGATCGCAACAATGCGATCTTGTCGCTGACCGGCAGCGCTTCTTCGATATCGGCCGTCTGACGACACCAGTCAATTGCCCAAGTAACCAACCGACGTTCGGTCTCGTAACATGATTTCTCGTCTGCTGGTTGAGTCGCTCGATAACTCATTTCTGTGCGATAACCGTCTAAAAGTTCTGGTTCGTCGAAGAAGTTGACGAGCGATGGTTCGACGTAGTGAAGCGACGCTTTTTTCGCGTTGCCGTCCGACGATGTTTTGTCGATGAGCAACAGCGATGAGACCAACAGACGATGATCTGTTTTGGCTCGTTTCACGTCAGGCTGAAATTGGAAATTCAAGAAACCTGGTTCGAGATTTTGAAGTTTTCTAATTTCAAAAATTTTAATCAGTTTTAGACCCGGTGTTTTGGCCCCAATTAGCAAAAAAAAACTTTTTGGTCTGATTCTGAAAACTTTCTAAAAGTTGGACCATTTTTTGTTCGCGTCCGAATCAGTGGCCCGATTTTCGGCTCGAAAAAATCTCAGATGAGTATTAAAATCTGGAAGCAAGTTGTGAGAGTTAACGAGACGCAGATCCTGCAAAATCTGAAAATATCTGCGTTTCGTACTCTCTCAAAAATAGCGATATGATAGATCCCTCAAATTCCAAATTCGGCTGTTTCAAAATGTTTGAACCCGTAGAATTTTGCAAAACAAAATACTAAGATCAAATTTACTCTATATTTATCATGTTGAGCTTTATTTGAGATGTTGAAAATATCAAAATGAGCATTTTTTTTGTTTTAAAAAGCCAGTTCAATTTTTTGCACCCAGACAGTTTTTTTTAGACGGCTAGCACGGAGTGTCTCCGATGTTCCCTTTTTGCTTCAGAGTGCATCGGCGAAACACATATTCTCACACACACAGCAAAAAAAAAACACATCCGACTAGTGGTCAGAAAGTGAGCACAAAACGTCACTACTTCTCTGCGCTCTCCTTTTGTTCAGTGCTCTCTCTCTCTCTGTTCTTGTTGGTGTTTGCAGCGAGGAGCACGTGAAATGGAGCAAACGTGTTTGATATTTTGAACTCACCGCTTCGTAGTTGTCCTGTTCGTCAAACTCATCACTTTCGACTTCTTTCTTTTTTCGCTTTGTCAGTTTTCGGTCCATTTTCACTGCTGAAAACAGGAAAAAGGGTGATATGAGAAGGTTTGAGGAACTTTGTTGTTTGGGGAGAATGAATGTCAAAGATCTGTTCCAATGTTTTTTCACAGTCAAAGAGTGACAGAGATAAAGAGAAAGAGATGGAAAATTATTTTTCCAAGGTTTTAAATTTTTCCCCTCAGATAGTCAATTATAAAAAACTGAATTGAAAATGTGGTTCAGTGGTGCAGCAGGTAGTGCTTTTGACTAGTAGGAAAGGTCCCTTGAGTTCGATTCCACTAGCTGGCATTTTTTTTTTTTTGATATTCACTTTCCCCCGGTCCCCCGATAACTTTTATGAACATCAAAAAGTATTATCTCTATATCTCTCTATCTTGTCGACCAAAAAACAAAGAAAACGCAAAACAAAAGTGGTAAATCACTCACCCTCTATCTTCATTCCGACATTAAGGCAGCGATTGAAACGACAGTAACGACAAGCGTTGCGACCGGCTGTAAACGAAAACAAAAATAATAATAAATCATTCAATTGTTATTCTTCTCACGAAAAAACAACAACAACAAACTGACCAGTGGACATCGAGCAGGTTCCACCGTACCGGCACACGTACGTCAGTCTACTTTTGACGGTTCGCCAGAAAAAACACTTGCATCCGTGACACGCGGCAACTCCGTAATAGAGATGTGAGCATGCGCGGTCGCCACAAACCACGCACTGAAAAAAAAACAATGAAATGTTGTTGATACATAGATGGGAGAGGTGGGAATGATCTACAGTACTACTATCAATCTGTTTGGAAAGTGAAGGTCGGGGAGTACTGTAGAAAAGAGGACACACTAACTTTTTTTTTTCAAAAATTGGCCATTTTGGGTCAGGGCTTTTTTTAAGGTCCGAAAAGACCCCGCCGCGAAAAAAGCCTTGAAAATACAAGAAAAAAGTACAGTACTCCAAGATAAAATGTGAAAGTTTATAGAGAAGACAGTGAGGCCACAGTGAGGCATAGCGGTTGTCGTCATAAAAATGTGTCTACAGGCCGGACCGGGTTTTCTGAATTTTCGGTACACGATACCTAATAAATCCCACTTGACCCGATAAAAACGGGGCCGAAAAATAATTTAAAAATTGAAAAATTGAAAAAAAAACACTTTGACGTTTGGCTTACAAAAAAAAAAGTGTCAAAAATTATATCAAAATCAAGAGAAGTGGAGCAAAAACGGCGCATCATGAACATCGTCGTCCGCGCTGCGTGTTTGCGAGCGGTTGCATTATCTTTTCCCTCTCCACTTTTCTCTCTGTCTTTTTTATATAACTTTTTTAGCTAGAATTCGAGTTTCTACATTTTCCCCCCATAAACTGGCCTAAGCCTCGATAAATATTTTTCTAAATATAGATTAATAGTATCAAGGTTCTTTGATTTGCGGGTAAACAGTGTAAAAAAAGACAAAAATACCCGCGCTATCATTCAATCGATCACCAATTTCCGGCGGTGACCAAAAAAAAACCCCACAACCTACCAATGCTCCAACAGCCGCTTTCTCCTTGATGACAAATGGTGGCGGAGAGGATGGTGATCGCGGAACATCCGCGACCATTGTAGCACGTTGTTTCGAGTTTGGTTGCGCGTCTCCGGACATTATTTCAGGAAGACGAGAATTTTCGCGTTACGAGTTGATGTTGTGTACAGATGCACTTAGATAGTTTGGAACGCGGGGTTGACAGACTCCACCTGAAACGAGCGGATTTTTCGAAAATTCAATTTTGAATCGGAACAATAACAACACAAAAATAAGATGATAGGAGAATGATAAAAAGACAATCAATAAGGAAAATGTTTCATTTTGTCCAAAAAGGCTCAAAAAAAAGTGCAAAAAGTAAGAGAAGCAAGTGCTTCACTTCATCCTTCTCAACTTTCGAACTCCGCCTTTTTCGTGCTTTGACTTTTGGCGCGCTTCCCAAAAAAACAAATGTTCAAACATTGAGATGAACACTTTGGTTTCTATTCAATATAAAGTGATCAACAAAAAATGACGAGACCATATGATTCATTTTATGTATTGATTTGTTTTTTTTTTGGGAGGTATAATGATCATTGAACAAACTTAATTTGAACGAAAAAAAGTTACGAAAAATCGAAAGAAACAATTATGATTGATTGCGATGAACTTTTTCATCGCGCGGGGTCGAGTTTTTATTGATTTTTTTGTTTCGCAGAGAAAAAATAGGAAGTTTACTACATCTCGATAAGAGAACAAAAAACATGGAAATTGGAATTTGGAGTTCAGCAAAAAATTTTTGGGTCAAAAACTACAGTACTTGGGTTCAAAAAACTTCGGTGCAAAAACTTACAGCCAGATCATCCAACGTGAAAATGATCTACCACAAAACACTCATAAAAAATCATGTGAAAGTGAGAGACTTAGACAGTAGACCGAATTTGCGTTGGATGATCTGACTGGATGGACAATACTTGAGTTTAAAAAACTTGAACACTTCGAGATATTTGAGGCCGAAAAATCACAATGTTCCGGGCCGAAAAATGATATATCGGCTTGAAAACTACAGTACTTTGAGCGAAAAACTACGGTTTTTGGGCTGTAAATTTCTCCAAGCAAAGTTACGGACTACGGGTTTAGGAAAATTTTAGATTCTAGACGAAAAAAAAACTTGACATTTTTAACTCCGCACGATTGCCGAAAAAATCCAAAGACTTTCAAAAACTTTTTAAACCACCAAAAATGCCTTTAGAAAAGTGTCATCTTCAAAAAGAAAAGTCGCATCATATGATGATAAAATTGGCAAAAATTCCAATAAAATTGGACGCCAAAACTTAATGGAAGGATCAATGTGTATATGTTATGATAAGAATCGACAAAAGGCGACGAAAAAAAAAGAAGTAGAAAAGGCAAGAAGGTTACGATCATCATCATCATTATAGTCGTCGTCGACATCGACCGACAGATGAGAATACAGAAAAACGAGAAAAATTGACATGGTCGTATATATATATATAAATATATATATAAATGAAAGAAGAGAAAGAAGAGAAGAAGAAGAAACTTGGTTCTCTTTTTCTCTTTTTCTGTTTATGTTTCGACAATGGGAGAGACAAATAGTGTTAAAATGGTAGAGAGTGTTGAGGAGGAAAATTGTCGAGAGAAGAGTGAGGGTGGAGAATGGTGACCGCGTAGTAACACCACATTGATATCGATTGGTTATTAAGACATGGCGCCATGTTGTCTAGGTTTGAAAATTAGCAATCCTCTGCAGGAATTTCATGGCCAAAAATATACATAAATTCGGACCAGGCCCGATAAAACACGGACTTTTTGTTGGATTGTGAATGAGACGCAGAGAAATCAGATTTTTGAACTAAGGGGCCACGTAGATTTTCCATTATTTATTGCTCACGTTTTATGTACCTTGAAACATTTTCTGAAAATGTCAGTTCTGAGAAATGTTCTTCTCAAAAAAACTAATAATATAGGCGAGACCTCTCTAACTTTTCCCCTCTCTCCATTTTTTCAGGCTCGATTCAGTAGGCCCTAAATTTGAGCTCAAAGTAGCTCCCCAGCACATCCTTTCATCAAAAAAATCTAATCGGGCAACAAAACTTCAGATTTTTCAGATTCGCCATAGATTAAGCCTAAGGCTAAGCCTCAGTTTTTATAACATCTCTCCAAATATCAAAACTTGACACAAAAATAAACATTTTGAGGTAAAAAATCCAAGGTTTACAAATGATCTACCACAAAAAAAGAGCAGGTCGAAATGAGAGGTTTAGACAGTTCACAAATTTCATTCACTTATTGTAAGCTTACATTAGATGTTCAAATTAATTTGCATTTCAAAGTTGAAAAAAAACTTGAAACTTTTCCCCACAAGACCGTTTCTTTTCTCATTCGACAAAAGTTGACATGCAGGAAAAAGCGCCAGCGAAGCACATGTTTCTCGGATTTCACGTGAATCGTTGTCTTTGTTGACAAAACGAAAAACTTTTTGGAAAAAGCAAAGGGTTTGTCCGATTTGCGAGGGACACGGTTACGGTGAACAAAAAATAACAAAAAGAACAATGTGTGAAAAGAAGCACATTGCTGAAAACATGTTTGCGGTTGGTACCAGTTACTTTGGTTGAACGAAACTTATTTTATTTGTAGTTGATTCAATTGTTTTTGAAGCAGGGAATTTTGAAAAAAATAATTCTCTCAATTTTCTCAGAGTTTTCTCAACTTGGAGAAATTCATAATCAAAAGAGAAGTTCGGGCCTGGCCCGGTTTTTCTCAAAGTTTTTCTAGTTTTGAAAAATTAAGCGTGAGGTTCTATTTTTGGTTAGTTTTTTTTTTAATTTGAAGTTTACTACAACTTGATCAAAAAACAACAAACTTTTTTGGGCCAAAAACTATACCACTTTAGTTCAAAAAAATTTCGGGCTGAAAAAATTTTGGGTTTTCAGGCCTAAAAAGTACTGTATTTTGAGCTGTTTTCAGACATTTTCTCTAGTTTCGAAAAATTCAGGGCCAATTTATGGCTCGAGAAAACTCAGACCACGCCCAATTTTCTGAGTTCCACTTTTATCGAACCCGATCCAATTTTTGAAAAAAATTTTCGAGGCAAAATTGGCGTCTCAATTTCCCGCAGTAATTGCAAAAAGAGCAATTTTCCGAGAGACGCAGAGAAACATCTGGCCCGGGTCACGTTTATATTCTGTGGCTAATGGATTTCTAAAAAATGGAAAAACAAAATTTTGCCCATAAAGTAAAAGTAAAAACTGTGTGTGTGTGCTTGGAAAACAGGAACGATAACAAACAACTATTATCGCCGGCATGTTGAACATTCAAAAATATTTACACAACGTACATAGTAACTGATTTTTGTAGGGTTCCCTGTTTCTGAGAGATCAGATGATCATTCTAAAACGGTTTGGAGAGGAGGAGAAGACTTCAACTGTGTGTAAATGTGTCTACAGTACTACATTTTTTGAAGTAATAGTACATGTTATTCAAATTGGTGCCAATTAGCAGTGAAAAACGACGAGTGAAAAACAAAATGTCTATGAGACAATCAGATGTTATTCGGCAAAGGGGCCGGAAATGAGGCAAGCAGCGAAACAAAGTTGGATGTTTCACTCATAAAAATGATCTTTGGACTTTATGCGATTGAGCAACGAAACAACTATGTTGAATGAGAGAGAGAGAGAGAGAGAGCAGAGAAAATGCTGGTGTTTGAAACACATTTTGTTTCACATGTTTCTAAAAAGAGGGATTGGACTTGAACTCTTTTGAAATACGTTTCAAAATATTTTGTGTCGGTTTCTTGTTCACTTATGTTATCATGGTTGTTGTATTTTTTGTCACATGTGATTACAAAGGTCCTTGTGACTTTCATGTGTTTTTTCTCCACCTATAAATATGCTAATTTCTCGTTCTGGTTTGCTGAAAATGGGCCTGGGAATGTGGAATTTTTACTATTTTCAAATATTTGTTCCGCTTCTTGCGTTGTTTCAAACTACACTACACTGTGGCAAGTGTGTATTTTTGTATCTCATAATATTTTACGAGAGAAAGATATCGTTAGAAAAGTATGGCCTAGAAAACAGAATAGGCGGGGCTAAGTACAGTATGTTTTTGTTAAAGGAGCGGGCGATTTTCACGTTTTCAGAATATCGTTTTCTAATTCGGACTTTTTGAGCCCCAGGTTCGGTTTGGTAGAATTTCGGAAATAATTCGATAAAATTGGACCAAGTAAAACCACAGTGGTCAGGGCCGATCCATCAATATTAGCAGTACATCTCAAAACCTCCCCGAGTTAATTTTAAAAAAATGAAAAATACTTCAACGTGTTCTACTTATTTCGAGATAAAGTGAAAACAAAAATTTGGGGCTACTACGAAAAAAACCAGCATTTTGATAATAAGACGATGTCACAAGCTGTTGAGAAACTAGTATTTTTATGGCCAACTATAAAATAAGTATTTATTTCAATGTTATAAATTAACCTACAGTAATCTGTGAACAACTATTAGACGAACTAACAGCCCAGAGGTCGATGACAAGTGGTTCCGAAAACAGTATTTTCTGATCTCATCGATATGTCTGCGTCTCAGGTTTACCTGTTTGACAAAGGACCGAAACAACCCGCAACACTTGCGAATAACATTTCAGAGCCGCAACCTCTCCGAAACTTTTGCAGCTCGGTTTTCAGCGAAAATTTATGAAAATACCTTCGAAGATCATTAGAAAGTGACAGAAAACTCTGGAAACGAAGAGAAAATGAGAAACCCTCTAAAAGTCAGAGACGTTAGGGAAACAAACAACAAAATGATACCAGGTGGGAAATCCTAGGCCACTCCACTTTTTGTAAATTGTTTCTCGTTTACATCGATTTTCTGGAATGATTTTTGAGGATCAAATGAGTTTGTTTTTTTGAGAGACGCAGAGTTTATGGCCTTTTATGATTTTTCTCTGCGTCTCTTACATTTTTCATTAAACAGCTCCAGATTTTCAGAAAAAAATTTGGTCACTTGAACCAGAAAGAGGAGACCTCTTGAACCGCCCTTTTTAGGTCTTGAAAAATATTTTGGAAACAAATTTTTCTAAATAAAAATCATATTTTTAAGGGCTACAAAATTTTGGTAAAATCAACAGAACACACGATTTTTAAAAGATACAAAGTTATGATAATGAAGAGACGCAGACAATTTTTTTTTCGAGGTCGAATGAAACATTGTGATGAAAAAATTGAAAATGGTAAAAAAAGGAAATTGTAAGTTTTTACGAGTTTGCACTTACTATCACAAAATGTTACGGTATCATTTTGTGATTGGTCAGTGAATGGCAAGGCAAACACATTTTTCGCGCGGGAAAAAACCCATAAAATGCTGTTCTCCGAAATCGAAAATGGTTAACGACAGAAAATATAAGAACATGCACAGTGTGTTGCTATTTTTGGCGCAAAAAAACGGTTCTCAAACACACTAAAAAATGTGTTGTAACTTTTTTTTGACGAATCTCTGTTCCAAAAACGAACGAGTAGTGAAACAAAATATCTCTTATCAATCGAGATCCGAACAAGGGTGATACGAACAATTCCGTAAAAGATCAAAATACGATGACACTGAATTCATGTCAGAAATTACACTTTCCAACATCAACTCAGCTAAAACGCTCTCAAAATCCTTCAACTTCCCAGAACATTGCTCCAATTGCGCAAGGAAAACCAAAGTTTCAATAAAATATACGGTTTAAAGGCGCACACACAAACACACACAAACTCTTGAGGCGATGTTAGAAAGTGTGCGTTTGAAAGAGAGGAGAGGGGAGGAGACGTTTTTTCTTTTTTTCAGATTTTTCGCTCATTTTTGGCGTGAAACAAGCGTATATCGTTTCAAGCGTGAAATAAATAATTTCAAAAATAAATTTAGGTTGCCCAAAAAAAGTGATAAAAACACAGTAATCTTTTATTATTCACAAAGAAACACAGAAAAACAAAACAAACAAAAAACACACACAACTCGTTTAGGTACATACAAATGAGAGAGAGAGTGTGTTCGACTAGATATGTGGGGTTGTGGGGGCGAGAACAGGGGGTTTGGGTGGTGTGGGACACAAAATATAATACATTATGCACTTTTAAAGGTAAGTGATTCGGCCCGCATATACTTTCTTTCGCTTTTCCATTTTCATTTCTGTTGTTGTGCAGCTTTTAAATGCGCATTGGCTGCCAGATCCAAAATCGCCATCCATTTCATTTGAGATTCTTCATTCTCCGCCGTCATTGTGTACATTCTTCGGGCTCCAACTCTTACAGAAAATGTGAACTTTTCTCCGCATATGTTGACTTCACATCCCGGTAATGGTAACATTGCCAGAGCGCAAGTATCCTGCAAAAAAAAATTTAAAAAATGGCGAACAGCTGGAATCGAACTTTCATCTCTTGCGTGGTAGACAAAAATGTAACCCACTACACCAAATTCCCTCTCAAAACAAACCTGTTGCGATTCATAAGAGTATAAGCAGAAGTCATCGCGTACAGCCATATATCGATCAAGCGATTTTCCCAAGCATCCTCGAAACTGTAAAAAGTTGAACATGTTCTCTGTTAATCTGATCATATGATAACACATTCTTTTTCGTGCGCTACAGTAACCCGACGCGCGAGATGAAGGGTTTTATGACTTTTTTTACTGACAATAAAACGATCATTATGATAACAGAATGAGAACAACACTTGGGAAGGGATTGTTGCGAAGACGAAAAGTCTCTTTCAGTCGAAATGTAACCTTGTGTGATGATTTTATCGCTTTTATTTCTATTCAAAATGAATTATGAACATTGTTCTTTGGAATTGAATCGGGAAATGGGAAAGAAATGTGAATAATGTGTATACATTTTTTTAAATGAAATTCAAGGTAAGCGTGGTGCAGTGGTTCACCCACAAATTATAAATCATAGGGTCGAGGGTTCGATTCCCATCATGGTAATTTTTTTTGTTGCAATTTTTGACAAACCAACAAACCCTAATCTGACTTCCATGCAACACTCCTTGCCCCATCGCCGGCATTTGTAGCAGATTCCTCTTTGTCGTCGTGTTCGATTGTGTCGAGACTGTCCGCGGCATTCCGTCCAGTGCCATATTTTTCGTGCACGTATCGCATATTCGATTCTTTTTGCATTCGGTTCGATTTCGTCCGAAACACTTTTTGCACAATCGCCGATGACATTTTGCACATTTCGAGCCGCGAGACAAGAATCCGAACTCGACATCACAATCGGCACAGTGTTTCGATTCGATCTCCTCGTTGTTGTTGTTGTTTTCGGAGATGGAACTTCGAACAGAATTCGATGAGAATGTTGCGCTGTGCGCTTTCGCTTCGTCGATTATCGAGAATATCGATTCAACCCAATCGTTTTTCTCTTTCTGCGTGGCTGCAAAATATTTTTGACTTGTCTTAAAAGTTCAGGCCAACTTACGTGTGAAAAGTTCGACACATCTCTTCGGCCCGGTTCCATCAGATCCTCTCAAATAAAAAGAGTGCTCCCTCTCCAAATTGTCACCCTCACAAACTTGCATCGATGACGCACTGAACGCTGCGCGCAACTTGTACTTGGCCATTCCGATCATCTTGCGTTCACTGGCCAAAATCACCAGATCGTTGAACAGGAAAACGAAACGCTCTTCGGTCTTTTCCGTCGTCGACGATATCTTCTGAACACATCCCGATTTCAACAATTCGCGTCCCGGTGAGACCAGCGATATTGAATTGCCCAACTGTTCTTGGACTTCGATGACTTTGCCGAAACGATCGAGTTTCTTCATCATTTCGTTGGCATGAGCGGCGGCTTGGAGGACGAGATCGAGAGCGATGGTGGTGTCGTCAAAGTCGACGTCGGTGTTTTGCAAATGTTTTTTGTACTCTTGGAGAAGGAGTTGATAGCGCATTACTCGTTGAACTGGACAGATCAAGTGATGCGACAGAGGGAGACCTTCGCATTCCGGTTGTTTCTGAAAAAAAAACAATTTTTGAGAGGGAGAGAGAGAGTGAGAGAGTGAGAGAGGAAGAGAAAGACAGAGAAAGACAGAGATGCCAGACAATGAGAGAAATAATTCAGAAACGGCGTATCTCGATAAATGTCTGTAGAAACATTTCTTTTCAAAATTTCCAAATTTCAGACCAGGCCCGAAAAATATCGGTCACTAACAAAAACTTTCTATTTTCTAAAATTCTGTTGTCTGAAAAAATGGGGCCTGAAAAAAATCTCGGCCCCAAAAAAACTAGGCCTGATATTTTTTCTCTGAATCGGACCGTAACCATTTTTTCCTCAAAATTTTCTTACCGAACATTTTCTGATTTTTGAATTTTTCAGAAAAAGTTTGTTTTAGACCCATTTATAGAAAATTTTTCAAAAACTTCCAACAAAAATTGACCGATTTTCAGGCCCGATATTTTTTCCCAGATAACACTCACCTCAATTTCTTTGACCAAATCCACAAATTTTTTCTTCTTCTTCAACTCATCAAACAGTTTACAAGCTCGATCATAATTATTCGTATACTCTGAATACATTTTCAAAAACGGTGCCTGTTTCCGAACAACGTTTGCAATTCTGAGAACAAAAAATATCATCCAACCAAGAAAACGAGGTTAACTTCCTACCTTTTGGTCGTATTCCATTCTCGGATCGATTCCATCAACTGTGGTAGAAAGTGTGTATTATGAAATTGATAAAGTGACGATACATTGGCCAATAGTTTGGTGATTTTGTCATTTGTTAAAATGTCCGATTTGACGAGTCGATTGCGAAACGTTTCGCCGAGCAACTTCAACTTGTCCACATATCGCTGCTCACTGTCGACAAGCTCTTTGGCCGCGTACCACGCTTTTTGATATCGTTTTTCGAGATCTTTTTTCGGTGTCGGTCCGGTGATGTCCGAGTCGGAGTCGGCGATTTCCGAGTAACACGCTTGACTCTTGTCATCCTCGTCTTGTTCATCTTCTGACATTTCAAACTCATCACCATCTGATAACTTGACTTGGAAACCTCCTTCAGGACCCTGAAAATAGAAATGTTCACATGAATAAAATGTGGCAGGCTGGTTCAACTGGTTAGGCGTTTTGTTATAAATCTGGAGGTCGAGGGTTCGGTTCCCTACCTATGCAGTTTTTTTTGTTTTTTTTTCTACTCAAAAAATACAAGTTTTTTCGGAAATTTAAATACGTTTTTTCCCTTTTTTGGACTCTTAACGTTGAAAATAACGAAATTCGAACAAAAAATTAGTAGTTCAAAAATATATATGAACCAAAGAATGGATCGGACGTTGAATTTTTTCCCAACAAAAAAATCACCAACCTTATACTCAACAAATGCTCGAAACTTGCTCTTCGACATTTTCTTCACACCATTCACATAAGTTTCATGTCTCGAGAAGTGTGAGCTGTAAAAAAAACAACAATCAATAAAAAAAACTGCGAGTCGATTTACATAAGCGCATTTTCGTCTGCCGGTAAGTATTGTTCGGCGAGCGAGCGAGTGAAAAAAGGGGCAAACCCCTCCCCCATACAAACCTATAAGACTTGCTACTTTTCACTTTCGTCGTCGTTGATCCGTCCGGATTGGTGATGATTTCGGTGGTCGTTGATGGTATTAGCGATGATTCGGAACGCATCTTTTCAAATAGTTCAGGATAGAGTTTGACTGCAAAAAAACACATATTTTTCTTTTTTTTTGTCACAATTTCAGCCGCCTACCAAACATGTCTTTTTCACGGCTGAGCAGGTTCATGAAGGTGTTGGGAACTTGATTGAGGACTCGAGATATTTGAAGATCTCGCTCGTCATTGGGATCCAGTGATAGATTGTGGGGTTCGATGCAGATTTGACGAGAATTATTGGAGAACTCGATCGGTTTCATGCCGTTGATATCTCCACTTATACGTTGACTATTCTCAATGACCTACAACACAAAAATCAGGGGGTACTGTAGGTTTTGGAAAATTTAGAATTCAAGGAATTTCAGAGCCCGATGGCCCGAGAGGTCTTTTCTGTTTAAAAAAAGCCAAGCCTTCCGGTCGGCCCAAAAGGACCCAAATCTGACCCTTAGAGTAAGAGTGGAGACATCAGAGAAACATGACAAAATCATTGCAAACGAATTCCGGGTTCTGTACATGTCCACTATTCTTTATGTCTCTGCTCGCCGCCTGGACGGTGCTGTAGCTTGGGGAAATTTCTACATTTTTGTTTTAAATTTTTTGTAAAAATTTGGACTAGAGGTATAAGTCTAGTCAATGCAAACAAATTCCGGGTATTGCCAAAATATGCCTCCCCACAGAATTATTTGAAAGGGCCGCCCGTCTGTAACTCAGGTCTGAAAAATTTTGAAATATCAGATTCTCTAATTTTCTGAGTTTAGGCGCACAAAAATCAGGCCAAATTATTCATTGGCATTCAAAAAATACGTGAGAAAAGCCTAAGCCTCGCTGAAAAATTCAGAAAAAATAGCTACTGAAAACTGAGAAAAAGCACCATTTACAATAGCAAAAAAAAGAAGATTATTCAGTCGTTCAGGAAGTCAATAAAACTAAAACTAGGCAATAAAAATACATTCTAAATCCATGTCGTCGAACCCAAAACCCTTTTTTTCTTCAAAAATGAAAAAAAATCAATAATTTTCGCAGAAAAAGTATACATATTTGCACAACAAAACACTATCGAACAATGACTCACTTTTGCCTCTGTTCCAACCATTTTCATACTTCTCATCGTTTGAGTGCAATCGATTCGGATTTTTTGTCGAACTGTTTTTGTCAGTTCTTCCATTTGATCGGCTGATAGAATACGGTAGGTGAATATTTTGACTGGGCATCCGTCAGTTGGGTCAATGTCTTCTTCCTGAAAATGTCAATTGAAAAAATCTGAGAGAATTGAAGGATTTTTTTGTTCTAGAAAAAAAAAAGGAAAAGCGAGGCCGGCCCGGAACTTTTTTTGTAAAAAATTGAATTTTCAAAAAAACCCACAGAGATAGAAAAATTTAGAGAAGAGACAGGAAAATTGTACCAGGCGGTACTGAAAAATTATTTTCCGAAATTTTTAAGATTTGAAATTCCAACACAACGAGAGAATTAAAAAAAAAGTGAATCAGTGTTGTAACTTGAACAAAACAAATTTCCCATGGGTGAGATATTGGCTCTCTTGGGCCGGCCGGACGCTCGCTCTGACCGGTCGGGTGCTGCCAAAGGGTTTTTACTGAATTTCAAAAAAAAAGACCGGTCAAAAATGGGTCCAAAAAACCCCAAAATATAGTGTTCTAGAAGAACAAGTAATGGTTCCCACAGTTTTTTCAAATTTTTTTAAAGAAAAATTTTGGGTACGCCACGAGCTTGTTAGAGTATGAAATCGAGAAAAAATTCTTACTGTCATAAAATACCGTAGATTTAGCATGAATTCAGAAAAAAGACCCGCTCACTCAATTTTTCACAGAAACAGACCCGGAATGAAAAATTGAATGATCGGACCAGGCCCGATTTTTGTTCGGACTCTATTTTTTCCGATTATTTTTGGACCTATTGAGATTTTTCAGCTCGATATAGATTTCCGTACACTTTTCTAGTTCAGGCACAATTTCGTGATGTGGCCTGAACCGAAGAAATACAACTTGAAAAAAGGAGATTCAGAGAAAAGCTCACGGAAATTATTTTGACCTACCCCTAAAAATTTAGCCACACAAATACACACTGTGTACCGGAAAAATTTGAGAATTTCCAATAAAAAAATTTTTTGGAAGTTAATATCATACCTGGCCTAAGTGGAGAAAAAGTACCGTGACATTTTCTAGAAAAATATGATTTTCTCTCAAATTTTCAGCAATTTTTTTCGTTTTTATCCTTATGTGACATTTTTTTTAACCAAATTAATTGGTCAAGCATTGGAGAAAAGGTCACACCTGTTGTTGTTATTTATGATGTTATCAATACTACAATAACAACAGATGTGACCTAATTAGACCTTTTTCACACCTCATAGAATTTGAACCTTTTTTGTGCCGCCTGGATTACTGTACAACAGGCTTGGTCGGAGCCGCAAACTTTCCGAATAACCAAAACTAACTCTAAAAAAAATTAAAAACTGATTTTCTTGATAAAATTATGAATTTTTACCGTAATTTTCAATTTATTAATTCAATTAAAAAAAAAATATGATTTTCTGTAAAATTTTTGAAATTTTCAGCTAATTTGCTCTGTTTTTTTTTCGAAAATATTTTCTTCTCACAGTGACAAAGTTTTTTGAGGATTTTTATAGTACCCTGCTAGGTCAAGTATGGTTTATATATTTCGAAACCCCCTAAAAAATTTCACGATCAAAAATCAAAAGATCAACTCACTTCAGTAGCATCGATCAATGTGCCTCCTTCAAGATCAACCGGCGGAACATTGGGAAAACATCGAACAGAATCCAAGTCAAGAAATGGGATGATCGGAGAAGTTGGTTGTTGTTGTTGGACCAACGACATTGGAAAACAGTGTCGCCGATTCCGATTATGATCCCACTCTTTTCCCGCTGCAACAAAAACAAGAAATGATCAACAAAAATAATAATATTTTTCGCGTTTTTTTCAACTTCAAAAAGAATGGTTACACGTGTACACAAAAATATCTCAAGTACTACATTCATGAGTTAGAAAGTAAACATGGAAAGCAGCAAAAAAATTATTGAGGAATGTCTGCGCCTCGTGTGATAAGAAATCTTTTGCACTGACACACTTTTTTAATGTACATGGGAGGAGAACCATGTGACGTAGAGGAGTCTAACAATTTCCGGGGTTGGAAGAAGAACATTTTTCAGTGGAGTTATGAGAGGCTTCCTGGATGGATAAACTGCTTATTTTCTTGCTCAGAATCTAACTTTGAAGAAAATCAATTTTTGGCCAGCAAAAAAAAACAAAATAAAATTTCTCGTCTTCCCTAAAAACCCTGGTATTTTCTAATTACAAAAAAAATTTTTAAAAATCTGATTTTCTCGTATTTTCACGGGCCAGACTTTTTTGTTGACATGTATTTTCTCTTCACCTGAAACGGTCTCAATCTCAGCCCAAAAAATTTGATACAAAAACATTTTTGAAATTTTCGGGGCCGGAAATTTTTTTTATAATTTTTTGAAAAAAAAAAACGTCCCGCACGAAACGGACTCTGGCATGATGACATTCTGAAAAAATAAAAAATAAATGTTTGAATTTTATTTTTCAAATCGCTGTTGAAAAATAAAATTTTGGGCAAGGTTTTTTCGAATTTTTCGGGGCAAAAATTTTTTTCAAAATCTTTTTATTTTGAAAAAATCCGTCCCGCACGAAAGTGATGACATTTTTAAGAAACTTTTTTTTTAATTTTGAAATTTTTCGAAATTTTAGGGCCAAAAAATTTTTTAACTTTTGAAAAAAAAACGTCCTGCACGTGATGAAACTTTTTTTTTTTTATTTTGAATTTTTTTTTCCAAGTCGCTGTTGGAAAAAAAAAAATCCGGGCAGGGTTTTTTTTTTCGAAATTTTAGGGCAAAAATGTTTTTTGAAAATTTTTGAAAAAAAGGTCCTGCACGGACTCCGACGTGGTGACATTTTAAATAAATTTTTTTGAAAAAATTTAGAATTTTTTTTGAATCGCTGTGGAAAAAAATCCGGGCCGGTTTTTTTTTTGAAATTTTGAAAAAAACTTTTTTTTTCGATTTTTTTTAATTTTTGAAAAAAAAACTTTTTTTCGCAAATTTAAGCCTAGGCGTAGGTACATTTTAGAAAACTTCAAAAATTAATTTTCTTGAAAATCGCTCTAAAAAATTCCGGTTTTTTTCTAAAATTTCCACCCTCAAAACTGCGGCAGATCTGCGTGATGTATGCTTCTTTCCAGCGAAACTTTTATGCCGCATTTCTGCGACCTCCCCAATGCAGAAGTCCAACTCCTTGTATCATTTCAAGCAGTAAAAAATAGACACATTTTTAGTTTTAAAACAACAAGCAAGAAAAAAAAAGAAACCAGTGTGAGACAATATCGAAAAATACATAAATCACTGAGAAAAAGTGAAACTATTCATTTTTTTATCATCTCTCATTGGTTTAAACTATTGGTTGAGGAACTCAAACCAACAAGAAAATGATCATGACCTATATAACAAGTACCTTTAATGAGAAAACTTATAAAAGACAATGATTCATTGGTCACCAATTTTATTAGCGGTCTCATCACACGCCGACAACAACAGAAAAAATGATGATGATTGAATATAAAATTGAACACAAAACATATGGAGCAGCAGAGACAAGGAGAAGAGGAAAAAAAAATGAAGAATATCAGTTTTGATCGGAGATTATGAGTAAATATTTGAGTGGAAATTGATAGATGGATTGGAGTTTTTACAAGAGAACAAAGTGTACCTGAAATGTGGGTGGATAAAGTATTTGTACTTGGAAAAAACTTGGATTTCGGGCCGATCTCTCGGGCCCAAAAGCTTGTGGTTTGATCAAGACACATCGAAACTTGAAAAAATTGACATTCTCTGAAATTTTCACCTCAATCACATCTGAGTTTCACAAAACTAAATATTTCAGAGCTTTTCAAAAGAGAAAATTACTATAAAATTTGAACCCGCGGTTTAGATTTTTTCACATTTTTTCTCATTTTTCCGAGAAGTGACATGAATTATTCCGAATGTTATTGTTTTTCGAGCCGGTTCAGTTTTTCGGAAATTCTAGAAAAATGTGCGGTTCTTTTTGGAAAGAGAGGCTTGACGGTAATCCGGGCCGGTCCGAGAAATCACGATCCGAGAGATTCTGAATCGGGGCAGACTAAGAATATGTTCAAAAAATTTTCGGGCCAAAATCATTTCGTCATTTTCTGACAATCAAAAAATGTTGAGAACGTTTTTTCAGGGCAAAAAAATTGGCTAAAACTTTGAGCTCAAGTTTTTTAAAGTACCTTTTTTTCGAGTTTTTGTTCTCGCAAATTTTCAAATCAGACACAATTTTGTGAATGTGGCCAAACCCGAAGAAATATAATTTGAAAATGAGAAATTCAAAGAAAAGGTCACGAAAAATTAATACCAAGTATTTTCAAAATTTTGGAGACCTAAAACTTCTATTTTTTCTCAAAAACATTGCACATAAACTACAGTAGTTCGAGAAAAAAGAAGAAAAAAGGACATAATAATTATCGAAACTAATAATGATACGTTCCACAATCTGTCATTTTATTATGTATGTATGTCTGTCGAATAAAATGAAAAAAAAAACCAAAAAAACGAAAATCTATAAATCAAAGAAACACATGTTTGAGAAAAATTGGAGTTTGCAGAAAAAAAGCGAGGAAGGTGAGTTAATCCCATATGTAATCAAATGCTCTTTTTTTGGGTTGTCGAATTGAACATCAACTCGTGAATGACACAGATTTACACGAACCGCAGAAAAAAAAAATAATTCTGCCAAATTTCCCGTGGGACGTGTGTGAAAAACGACCTTTGTTTGGGCGAAAAACCAATCTGGCGAGTGGCCAACATTTTTTTTTTTGGCTTAAAAAATGAGCTGGGAAAGTCTAGAGATTTGTGATTTTTTTCGGGCGCGGTCTGAATTGATGAAAAACAGTGAGAGCTATGATTTTAGGGGTCCGAATTTTGAAAAAAAAAGTTTCTTGCTAGGTCAAATAATTTTTCGTTCTCATTTTCAAATTATATTTTTTCGGTCAAGCCAGGGCTGGTAGCCGGAAGGCTAGGAGCCTGGCCCGAAAATCACGGGCCGGGCCGAGTTTTTTTTTTGTTTTTCCCGCCGATCAAAAAAGCTTAACCAGGCCCGGACCAGGTCCGTTTCTCAGAACCGCCGATTAGAATTTTGGAAAAAAAAGTATGATTTGTACATTTATGGCCTATTTCCGGCCGGCCTAGATCGAAACAAAACTATCCGAGATTTTCTCAATTATTCAAAATGGCCTGACCTGTTAGTGACCATAAAATATTGTCGTCAAATTTTGTCAAACATTTTTGCGAAGCTCCAAGATTGGCTCCAAAAATTTGCTCAAAAAATATCAATTTTTTTCGCGATTTTTTCAAGATTAAAGTATGAAACATTAGCTCTGCCCTAAACCAAACTTTGGTTTTTGTCTCCAACAAAAAATCTCACGCGGTTCAAAAAACAAAAACTTTTTTTTTGAATAAAACAAAAAACATCGAATAATAAAGCGTACAGTGACAAACCGAGAGAGTGTGAATGACTCATAAAATATGTACAGAAAAATATTTTGCTATGCAACGCAGAGAGTGTGAGAAAAACACACACACATAAACATTGACCACGGTCGGATGAACTATAAGGACATTTTGATTGAAACCTGTCCACTGATATGCTCCAAAAATGGGCGGAGTCTGAGCGAGCAGCAGCAAAAAAAAAGTAAATTAGTCTCCTGGGATGTTTGTTGCCTCACATGATTTTTTTCTCATAATTTTTTTTTGGGGGGATTTTTTATGTAATGTGAAGACGAAATGTGTCGCAAATGTTTACAACAATTTTTTTGGCTGGAGGCTTATGTTGGGGCATGAACTTGAAAGGTTTTGAGGGTTGGTGCAGAGAATAAACAACAATGGTACCACTCTGCGGACAAACAAGAACAACAAGGAAATGTGAAAGTGACTCGCAATCAGTGAAACATCCGGAGAGAGGAAAAAATAGTTTGAAGTTTTTTTTTTTGAAATTCAGAAAAACAGTCTTAGGCTTAGACTGAGGCTTAGGCTTAGGCTTGTGGACACGTCGAAGAACATCTACGCTGAATACGATTAAATCTATCCAGGAAAATTACAAGGTTCACGTCTTAAATTTCTTTGAAATTTATTTGAAATTCACTTGTGACACGGAAAACTCTGCGTCTCATACTATCTTTCATATCAGCAAATTTTTTTGAAACAAAATTATTTCATCAAAAACAACCGAAAAATCTTTTTTTTTTCTCTCTCTCTAAGAATAAATGCAAATTGATGATCTAATTTGGAGCATAAATATTGAATTACAAATGATTCCAGAAATGGATATCTATGGTGTTTGAGAAAATGAAGAAGAAGAGATCTTTTCTCGGACGACAGAAATCACCATGCACCCAATGACCCTTGAGATGAAATAAGGAGACGTAGTGAGGCATGTGAAAACAAATGGGAATGCGGGGGAAATTAGGGGGAGAGCAAAAGGGCCGAAATTATGCTCAACAAACTTTTGATGGAGCTAGAGTTTTTTTTCAGAACTCAGAAAATTTGGGGAACTTTTCCAAATTTTCCAATTTTGCAAAGTCTCATTTTTTCGCACATTTTTCTAGATCAGACACAGTTTTGTGGGCGTGGCCTAAACCGAAGAAACATTTGTTGAAATGAGAGACTTGGAGAAAAGGTCACGTGAAAAAACTACAAGGAGATATTTTCAAAATTTTTGAGGCTTAAAATTTAGACTTTTTTTGTAGAAAATTTGCGGTCTGGGCTCGATATTCAGCTCTAAAACTTTTACCGAGTTTTCCAGGCTCGGCTCATAGAAACATTTTCTGGGCCTAGTCAAACTTTTTGCATGAACCAAGCCAAAAATCTCAAAATATGATCAGAGCTATGTAGTTTTTGGGGCCTGGAGGTTTTTTTTTGATTTCCAGAAGGCTCCGCGCAATTCTTGTTCAGTTCAAGAAGTAAAATAGATTTAAGATCGGCCCGAAAAACTTCATACCGTCAATTAGAACATGAGTAAGAACTTAACCCTTGACCCGAAAATCACAGGCCGGGCCGGGCTTTTTAGTTTTTCGGTCCGTCAAAAAACTGTCATTCTCTCCCGACCAGGATCTTATGTGATCTCGGCTCGGCTCGCACCCATCGGCCAAAAAAAGATCAGAAATTTCGAAGTTTTGAAAAAAAACTTGTTCTCAATCTCGCCAAGAACCCGGAAAAGTCGAAATAAATTACTCGGAGCACCCGACGAAAAAATGTGGATCGTTTCCGTTTTTTTGTTCGCATTTACTGAACCGTGATTTATAAGCTAAATGTGTGGAATCAGCAAAGTTTTTTGTGGGTGCACCAAACACAAAATTGCGTTTGTTAGACGACGCAAAAAAATTGCCCCCATTTTTTTTTTGCTTGCAGTGGGCGAACTCATTTTTCAGACATTCTTAGAAGAAAAAAAAAACAAATCTATCATTCATCTCTCTGAAAACAACGAGCAGAAGAATCCAATTCATAATAAATTCTGATGAAAAATGAACAAAAAAATATGTAACATTGAGTAAGTTTTAGTAGAAAGAGCACAAAATTGGAGGGGGGGAGGGGACCAAAAAAAGAGCAGAGCCACCAAAAAAAGTTGTTGCATTGCTGACGAGAAGTTCACTATTTAAGACGATTAGACGACACTTTTTTGGTGGTTTTTGATGGATTTTTTGACTTTTTCAAGGCGGTCAAGTTTTGGCCCGGCTTGGTTTACGAAAAAAGTTTGACTAGGCCCTGAAAATGTTTCTTGATAAAAGTTTCAGAGCCGGGTGGTCTGATTATCGGGCCAAAAAATCTCGAACCGGCCCGCAAATTTTCTACAAAAAAGTCTAAATTTTAAGCCTCAAAAAATTTTGAAATATTTTTCTTGTAGTTTTTTTTCCACGTGACCTTTTCTCTGAATCTCTCATTTTCAACAAATTTTTCTTCGGTTTAGGCCACGCCCACAAAACTGTGTCTCGTCTGCAAAGGTGTGTGAAATTGAGAAAAGTAAGGTTTAGAAAAGTCGGACCGTATTTTTTTCAGCTTGAAAAAAGGGTCTTCAACATTTTTTATTTGCTAATAGAGTTTTGAGAGAGTCTGGCGGGTAGTTCGGCTTGGCCCGAAAACTTTTCAAAATCTGAAAAATCCAAGGTTAAAATATTCGCAAAAACTTTTTTCCCCCAAAAAAAGTGTAGGCCTTGAGAACATCTCCAAGCAAGAAAAAAAAGTGCCCGTTATTCAACGCCTCACCCTACAATTTTCACTTTCTCTCGCCTCGCCAAAAAAACGACGAAAAAATAATAATGATGATTTTTTAATTGTGAACAAGACATTGATGAATGTCGACTTACAACAAAAATAGGTGACATGCGGAAAAATTCGGGAATTTTCGACGAGAAACAGAAATATGATATGATTTCTGTCTGTTTTTTTTTGTGGCAAAAAAAACAGAGAAGAAAAAAAAAATAAAAAACCTCGAAATTTGTTCAAAAACAACAACAACCGCTGAAATGCAACACTTTGACAAAAATGTGACAAACAGCAACCAACAAAAAAAACTGACCTTTTGAGTTATGAATATGCAAATACCTAGAGGTTGACATAATTGAAAATGAATTAATATATAAAATGCAAAATAATTGTTACAACTTTTTGGCTTTCTAAGTTATGCGTATTAATTGGGAAGAGAGTGTGTGTGATTAGAAGAGACTTAGAGTGTTGACAACTGTTGCGATTCGAGTTTTGAACTTGCGAATGGAGTGAAAATGACCAGGAAGATGAAAATGTTGATAGATCGAAACGCGCTCTAATCACAGCTAGTCGAGACAGTGAGAGACGCTGAGAAAAATACAACTTCCACGTGGAACATTTTTTGACGCGAAAATAAAAAACAAAGACATTAGTTGAAACTGACGTTAAGTGCTCTTTTTTTTGTTGCTCAAAACACAGCCACTTGTTTATTTTCCAAGAAAGTTCGGAGCCGCGAAAAAAAATAACACCAAAAAAATTTCCGGTTGAAAAATATCGTCAACATCAAGTACGTATCTCTTTTGTGAATTTGAAAATCAGTAGAATGAAAAATGAAGACTCTGCCAGCAACTGAATAATAACTTTTCGTGTGTTGCTTTCAGATCGGATCAAAAACTTGATCTCGAGACTTCTATGTAGTTTCCTGTTATTAGTTCAGAAATTCTGCACTTCAGAAAGCAAGATTCCCACGGTGTGAACTTCCGAGAAGAAAAACAAAAATAAGCCAAGATATTTCAGCCCTAGCTCAGAAAACCGGGCACGATCCAATATCATTTTTTTCTGTCGAAGCAAGCTAGTCAAATTGACATCAAATTATTTGTGTTGTTTTTGAAAACAAATGAATAAAATAGATTACCACAATAACACAGAAAAAATATTAGCAAAAAATGGTGGAAAACTTTTTACGGGTTCCAAAACTCTCTTTAAAAAAATATTGTGCATTTTTCTATCAAGTACACGTCATGTCAAGCAGGGGTAATATTTAATTTTTTTCTGAAAAAACCTAGCCCTTCTCTGACTAACTGACGTTCAAAAGTCGGGTCGGGCCTGGGCCGTTTGAAAAAGCCCGGCTCTTGGGTCTACAATCTCACCGTTGCTCGAATAATTTCAAATTTATTACAAACGTGACCTGGGTCAACATGATAAATCTGTGCGTAACGGTTTTCTCTGCGTCTCGTTCACTCTTTATGAAAACATATTCTTGTGAATGGATGAAAAAACTACACATTTGTTCGAATCGGACCAGGTCGGATTGAAATCAAATCTAAAAATTCTTACACAATAAAAGAACTGGAACAAAAATCTGGTTTGGTTAGATTTTTCAGAAGACTCTAAGCATTGGAGAAAAGGTCACACCTGTTGTTGTTATTTATGATGTTATCAATACTACAATAACAACAGATGTGACCTAATTAGACCTTTTTCACACCTCATAGAATTTGAACCTTTTTTGTGCCGCCTGGATTACTGTACAACAGGCTTGGTCGGAGCCGCAAACTTTCCGAATAACCAAAACTAACTCTAAAAAAAATTAAAAACTGATTTTCTTGATAAAATTATGAATTTTTACCGTAATTTTCAATTTATTAATTCAATTAAAAAAAAAATATGATTTTCTGTAAAATTTTTGAAATTTTCAGCTAATTTGCTCTGTTTTTTTTTCGAAAATATTTTCTTCTCACAGTGACAAAGTTTTTTGAGGATTTTTATAGTACCCTGCTAGGTCAAGTATGGTTTATATATTTCGAAACCCCCTAAAAAATTTCACGATCAAAAATCAAAAGATCAACTCACTTCAGTAGCATCGATCAATGTGCCTCCTTCAAGATCAACCGGCGGAACATTGGGAAAACATCGAACAGAATCCAAGTCAAGAAATGGGATGATCGGAGAAGTTGGTTGTTGTTGTTGGACCAACGACATTGGAAAACAGTGTCGCCGATTCCGATTATGATCCCACTCTTTTCCCGCTGCAACAAAAACAAGAAATGATCAACAAAAATAATAATATTTTTCGCGTTTTTTTCAACTTCAAAAAGAATGGTTACACGTGTACACAAAAATATCTCAAGTACTACATTCATGAGTTAGAAAGTAAACATGGAAAGCAGCAAAAAAATTATTGAGGAATGTCTGCGCCTCGTGTGATAAGAAATCTTTTGCACTGACACACTTTTTTAATGTACATGGGAGGAGAACCATGTGACGTAGAGGAGTCTAACAATTTCCGGGGTTGGAAGAAGAACATTTTTCAGTGGAGTTATGAGAGGCTTCCTGGATGGATAAACTGCTTATTTTCTTGCTCAGAATCTAACTTTGAAGAAAATCAATTTTTGGCCAGCAAAAAAAAACAAAATAAAATTTCTCGTCTTCCCTAAAAACCCTGGTATTTTCTAATTACAAAAAAAATTTTTAAAAATCTGATTTTCTCGTATTTTCACGGGCCAGACTTTTTTGTTGACATGTATTTTCTCTTCACCTGAAACGGTCTCAATCTCAGCCCAAAAAATTTGATACAAAAACATTTTTGAAATTTTCGGGGCCGGAAATTTTTTTTATAATTTTTTGAAAAAAAAAAACGTCCCGCACGAAACGGACTCTGGCATGATGACATTCTGAAAAAATAAAAAATAAATGTTTGAATTTTATTTTTCAAATCGCTGTTGAAAAATAAAATTTTGGGCAAGGTTTTTTCGAATTTTTCGGGGCAAAAATTTTTTTCAAAATCTTTTTATTTTGAAAAAATCCGTCCCGCACGAAAGTGATGACATTTTTAAGAAACTTTTTTTTTAATTTTGAAATTTTTCGAAATTTTAGGGCCAAAAAATTTTTTAACTTTTGAAAAAAAAACGTCCTGCACGTGATGAAACTTTTTTTTTTTTATTTTGAATTTTTTTTTCCAAGTCGCTGTTGGAAAAAAAAAAATCCGGGCAGGGTTTTTTTTTTCGAAATTTTAGGGCAAAAATGTTTTTTGAAAATTTTTGAAAAAAAGGTCCTGCACGGACTCCGACGTGGTGACATTTTAAATAAATTTTTTTGAAAAAATTTAGAATTTTTTTTGAATCGCTGTGGAAAAAAATCCGGGCCGGTTTTTTTTTTGAAATTTTGAAAAAAACTTTTTTTTTCGATTTTTTTTAATTTTTGAAAAAAAAACTTTTTTTCGCAAATTTAAGCCTAGGCGTAGGTACATTTTAGAAAACTTCAAAAATTAATTTTCTTGAAAATCGCTCTAAAAAATTCCGGTTTTTTTCTAAAATTTCCACCCTCAAAACTGCGGCAGATCTGCGTGATGTATGCTTCTTTCCAGCGAAACTTTTATGCCGCATTTCTGCGACCTCCCCAATGCAGAAGTCCAACTCCTTGTATCATTTCAAGCAGTAAAAAATAGACACATTTTTAGTTTTAAAACAACAAGCAAGAAAAAAAAAGAAACCAGTGTGAGACAATATCGAAAAATACATAAATCACTGAGAAAAAGTGAAACTATTCATTTTTTTATCATCTCTCATTGGTTTAAACTATTGGTTGAGGAACTCAAACCAACAAGAAAATGATCATGACCTATATAACAAGTACCTTTAATGAGAAAACTTATAAAAGACAATGATTCATTGGTCACCAATTTTATTAGCGGTCTCATCACACGCCGACAACAACAGAAAAAATGATGATGATTGAATATAAAATTGAACACAAAACATATGGAGCAGCAGAGACAAGGAGAAGAGGAAAAAAAAATGAAGAATATCAGTTTTGATCGGAGATTATGAGTAAATATTTGAGTGGAAATTGATAGATGGATTGGAGTTTTTACAAGAGAACAAAGTGTACCTGAAATGTGGGTGGATAAAGTATTTGTACTTGGAAAAAACTTGGATTTCGGGCCGATCTCTCGGGCCCAAAAGCTTGTGGTTTGATCAAGACACATCGAAACTTGAAAAAATTGACATTCTCTGAAATTTTCACCTCAATCACATCTGAGTTTCACAAAACTAAATATTTCAGAGCTTTTCAAAAGAGAAAATTACTATAAAATTTGAACCCGCGGTTTAGATTTTTTCACATTTTTTCTCATTTTTCCGAGAAGTGACATGAATTATTCCGAATGTTATTGTTTTTCGAGCCGGTTCAGTTTTTCGGAAATTCTAGAAAAATGTGCGGTTCTTTTTGGAAAGAGAGGCTTGACGGTAATCCGGGCCGGTCCGAGAAATCACGATCCGAGAGATTCTGAATCGGGGCAGACTAAGAATATGTTCAAAAAATTTTCGGGCCAAAATCATTTCGTCATTTTCTGACAATCAAAAAATGTTGAGAACGTTTTTTCAGGGCAAAAAAATTGGCTAAAACTTTGAGCTCAAGTTTTTTAAAGTACCTTTTTTTCGAGTTTTTGTTCTCGCAAATTTTCAAATCAGACACAATTTTGTGAATGTGGCCAAACCCGAAGAAATATAATTTGAAAATGAGAAATTCAAAGAAAAGGTCACGAAAAATTAATACCAAGTATTTTCAAAATTTTGGAGACCTAAAACTTCTATTTTTTCTCAAAAACATTGCACATAAACTACAGTAGTTCGAGAAAAAAGAAGAAAAAAGGACATAATAATTATCGAAACTAATAATGATACGTTCCACAATCTGTCATTTTATTATGTATGTATGTCTGTCGAATAAAATGAAAAAAAAAACCAAAAAAACGAAAATCTATAAATCAAAGAAACACATGTTTGAGAAAAATTGGAGTTTGCAGAAAAAAAGCGAGGAAGGTGAGTTAATCCCATATGTAATCAAATGCTCTTTTTTTGGGTTGTCGAATTGAACATCAACTCGTGAATGACACAGATTTACACGAACCGCAGAAAAAAAAAATAATTCTGCCAAATTTCCCGTGGGACGTGTGTGAAAAACGACCTTTGTTTGGGCGAAAAACCAATCTGGCGAGTGGCCAACATTTTTTTTTTTGGCTTAAAAAATGAGCTGGGAAAGTCTAGAGATTTGTGATTTTTTTCGGGCGCGGTCTGAATTGATGAAAAACAGTGAGAGCTATGATTTTAGGGGTCCGAATTTTGAAAAAAAAAGTTTCTTGCTAGGTCAAATAATTTTTCGTTCTCATTTTCAAATTATATTTTTTCGGTCAAGCCAGGGCTGGTAGCCGGAAGGCTAGGAGCCTGGCCCGAAAATCACGGGCCGGGCCGAGTTTTTTTTTTGTTTTTCCCGCCGATCAAAAAAGCTTAACCAGGCCCGGACCAGGTCCGTTTCTCAGAACCGCCGATTAGAATTTTGGAAAAAAAAGTATGATTTGTACATTTATGGCCTATTTCCGGCCGGCCTAGATCGAAACAAAACTATCCGAGATTTTCTCAATTATTCAAAATGGCCTGACCTGTTAGTGACCATAAAATATTGTCGTCAAATTTTGTCAAACATTTTTGCGAAGCTCCAAGATTGGCTCCAAAAATTTGCTCAAAAAATATCAATTTTTTTCGCGATTTTTTCAAGATTAAAGTATGAAACATTAGCTCTGCCCTAAACCAAACTTTGGTTTTTGTCTCCAACAAAAAATCTCACGCGGTTCAAAAAACAAAAACTTTTTTTTTGAATAAAACAAAAAACATCGAATAATAAAGCGTACAGTGACAAACCGAGAGAGTGTGAATGACTCATAAAATATGTACAGAAAAATATTTTGCTATGCAACGCAGAGAGTGTGAGAAAAACACACACACATAAACATTGACCACGGTCGGATGAACTATAAGGACATTTTGATTGAAACCTGTCCACTGATATGCTCCAAAAATGGGCGGAGTCTGAGCGAGCAGCAGCAAAAAAAAAGTAAATTAGTCTCCTGGGATGTTTGTTGCCTCACATGATTTTTTTCTCATAATTTTTTTTTGGGGGGATTTTTTATGTAATGTGAAGACGAAATGTGTCGCAAATGTTTACAACAATTTTTTTGGCTGGAGGCTTATGTTGGGGCATGAACTTGAAAGGTTTTGAGGGTTGGTGCAGAGAATAAACAACAATGGTACCACTCTGCGGACAAACAAGAACAACAAGGAAATGTGAAAGTGACTCGCAATCAGTGAAACATCCGGAGAGAGGAAAAAATAGTTTGAAGTTTTTTTTTTTGAAATTCAGAAAAACAGTCTTAGGCTTAGACTGAGGCTTAGGCTTAGGCTTGTGGACACGTCGAAGAACATCTACGCTGAATACGATTAAATCTATCCAGGAAAATTACAAGGTTCACGTCTTAAATTTCTTTGAAATTTATTTGAAATTCACTTGTGACACGGAAAACTCTGCGTCTCATACTATCTTTCATATCAGCAAATTTTTTTGAAACAAAATTATTTCATCAAAAACAACCGAAAAATCTTTTTTTTTTCTCTCTCTCTAAGAATAAATGCAAATTGATGATCTAATTTGGAGCATAAATATTGAATTACAAATGATTCCAGAAATGGATATCTATGGTGTTTGAGAAAATGAAGAAGAAGAGATCTTTTCTCGGACGACAGAAATCACCATGCACCCAATGACCCTTGAGATGAAATAAGGAGACGTAGTGAGGCATGTGAAAACAAATGGGAATGCGGGGGAAATTAGGGGGAGAGCAAAAGGGCCGAAATTATGCTCAACAAACTTTTGATGGAGCTAGAGTTTTTTTTCAGAACTCAGAAAATTTGGGGAACTTTTCCAAATTTTCCAATTTTGCAAAGTCTCATTTTTTCGCACATTTTTCTAGATCAGACACAGTTTTGTGGGCGTGGCCTAAACCGAAGAAACATTTGTTGAAATGAGAGACTTGGAGAAAAGGTCACGTGAAAAAACTACAAGGAGATATTTTCAAAATTTTTGAGGCTTAAAATTTAGACTTTTTTTGTAGAAAATTTGCGGTCTGGGCTCGATATTCAGCTCTAAAACTTTTACCGAGTTTTCCAGGCTCGGCTCATAGAAACATTTTCTGGGCCTAGTCAAACTTTTTGCATGAACCAAGCCAAAAATCTCAAAATATGATCAGAGCTATGTAGTTTTTGGGGCCTGGAGGTTTTTTTTTGATTTCCAGAAGGCTCCGCGCAATTCTTGTTCAGTTCAAGAAGTAAAATAGATTTAAGATCGGCCCGAAAAACTTCATACCGTCAATTAGAACATGAGTAAGAACTTAACCCTTGACCCGAAAATCACAGGCCGGGCCGGGCTTTTTAGTTTTTCGGTCCGTCAAAAAACTGTCATTCTCTCCCGACCAGGATCTTATGTGATCTCGGCTCGGCTCGCACCCATCGGCCAAAAAAAGATCAGAAATTTCGAAGTTTTGAAAAAAAACTTGTTCTCAATCTCGCCAAGAACCCGGAAAAGTCGAAATAAATTACTCGGAGCACCCGACGAAAAAATGTGGATCGTTTCCGTTTTTTTGTTCGCATTTACTGAACCGTGATTTATAAGCTAAATGTGTGGAATCAGCAAAGTTTTTTGTGGGTGCACCAAACACAAAATTGCGTTTGTTAGACGACGCAAAAAAATTGCCCCCATTTTTTTTTTGCTTGCAGTGGGCGAACTCATTTTTCAGACATTCTTAGAAGAAAAAAAAAACAAATCTATCATTCATCTCTCTGAAAACAACGAGCAGAAGAATCCAATTCATAATAAATTCTGATGAAAAATGAACAAAAAAATATGTAACATTGAGTAAGTTTTAGTAGAAAGAGCACAAAATTGGAGGGGGGGAGGGGACCAAAAAAAGAGCAGAGCCACCAAAAAAAGTTGTTGCATTGCTGACGAGAAGTTCACTATTTAAGACGATTAGACGACACTTTTTTGGTGGTTTTTGATGGATTTTTTGACTTTTTCAAGGCGGTCAAGTTTTGGCCCGGCTTGGTTTACGAAAAAAGTTTGACTAGGCCCTGAAAATGTTTCTTGATAAAAGTTTCAGAGCCGGGTGGTCTGATTATCGGGCCAAAAAATCTCGAACCGGCCCGCAAATTTTCTACAAAAAAGTCTAAATTTTAAGCCTCAAAAAATTTTGAAATATTTTTCTTGTAGTTTTTTTTCCACGTGACCTTTTCTCTGAATCTCTCATTTTCAACAAATTTTTCTTCGGTTTAGGCCACGCCCACAAAACTGTGTCTCGTCTGCAAAGGTGTGTGAAATTGAGAAAAGTAAGGTTTAGAAAAGTCGGACCGTATTTTTTTCAGCTTGAAAAAAGGGTCTTCAACATTTTTTATTTGCTAATAGAGTTTTGAGAGAGTCTGGCGGGTAGTTCGGCTTGGCCCGAAAACTTTTCAAAATCTGAAAAATCCAAGGTTAAAATATTCGCAAAAACTTTTTTCCCCCAAAAAAAGTGTAGGCCTTGAGAACATCTCCAAGCAAGAAAAAAAAGTGCCCGTTATTCAACGCCTCACCCTACAATTTTCACTTTCTCTCGCCTCGCCAAAAAAACGACGAAAAAATAATAATGATGATTTTTTAATTGTGAACAAGACATTGATGAATGTCGACTTACAACAAAAATAGGTGACATGCGGAAAAATTCGGGAATTTTCGACGAGAAACAGAAATATGATATGATTTCTGTCTGTTTTTTTTTGTGGCAAAAAAAACAGAGAAGAAAAAAAAAATAAAAAACCTCGAAATTTGTTCAAAAACAACAACAACCGCTGAAATGCAACACTTTGACAAAAATGTGACAAACAGCAACCAACAAAAAAAACTGACCTTTTGAGTTATGAATATGCAAATACCTAGAGGTTGACATAATTGAAAATGAATTAATATATAAAATGCAAAATAATTGTTACAACTTTTTGGCTTTCTAAGTTATGCGTATTAATTGGGAAGAGAGTGTGTGTGATTAGAAGAGACTTAGAGTGTTGACAACTGTTGCGATTCGAGTTTTGAACTTGCGAATGGAGTGAAAATGACCAGGAAGATGAAAATGTTGATAGATCGAAACGCGCTCTAATCACAGCTAGTCGAGACAGTGAGAGACGCTGAGAAAAATACAACTTCCACGTGGAACATTTTTTGACGCGAAAATAAAAAACAAAGACATTAGTTGAAACTGACGTTAAGTGCTCTTTTTTTTGTTGCTCAAAACACAGCCACTTGTTTATTTTCCAAGAAAGTTCGGAGCCGCGAAAAAAAATAACACCAAAAAAATTTCCGGTTGAAAAATATCGTCAACATCAAGTACGTATCTCTTTTGTGAATTTGAAAATCAGTAGAATGAAAAATGAAGACTCTGCCAGCAACTGAATAATAACTTTTCGTGTGTTGCTTTCAGATCGGATCAAAAACTTGATCTCGAGACTTCTATGTAGTTTCCTGTTATTAGTTCAGAAATTCTGCACTTCAGAAAGCAAGATTCCCACGGTGTGAACTTCCGAGAAGAAAAACAAAAATAAGCCAAGATATTTCAGCCCTAGCTCAGAAAACCGGGCACGATCCAATATCATTTTTTTCTGTCGAAGCAAGCTAGTCAAATTGACATCAAATTATTTGTGTTGTTTTTGAAAACAAATGAATAAAATAGATTACCACAATAACACAGAAAAAATATTAGCAAAAAATGGTGGAAAACTTTTTACGGGTTCCAAAACTCTCTTTAAAAAAATATTGTGCATTTTTCTATCAAGTACACGTCATGTCAAGCAGGGGTAATATTTAATTTTTTTCTGAAAAAACCTAGCCCTTCTCTGACTAACTGACGTTCAAAAGTCGGGTCGGGCCTGGGCCGTTTGAAAAAGCCCGGCTCTTGGGTCTACAATCTCACCGTTGCTCGAATAATTTCAAATTTATTACAAACGTGACCTGGGTCAACATGATAAATCTGTGCGTAACGGTTTTCTCTGCGTCTCGTTCACTCTTTATGAAAACATATTCTTGTGAATGGATGAAAAAACTACACATTTGTTCGAATCGGACCAGGTCGGATTGAAATCAAATCTAAAAATTCTTACACAATAAAAGAACTGGAACAAAAATCTGGTTTGGTTAGATTTTTCAGAAGACTCTAAAAAATCGGAAAATTAGCCAACATTTTGGAATTTCAGATATTTCGCGGGTATCCTAAACATTACCAAAACAATGTGAGCGTTGAGAAAAAATGACTTTCTGAAAAAAACCACTCTCATTTAAATATCCCCGATGTGTCGAATAGTTTTCCCAACAAAACTTGTTGAACATTTCTTCCAGTGATGAGAAACAAGACAAAACAACAAAAATAACGCATTTTCGAGGAGCGATTTGAAAGCAAAAAAAAACGGAATAATAATCGAATTACCACTATTATTTATTCATCGATGGAAAGAAGAAAAACACACACACACACACATTCGTGTTTCTTGTGTTTTCTTCTACTTTTGCACTTTTTCGTGAAAAATTGCCAGCAATTTTTCATCAAAAAATGTTGGCCAATGAACATTTGATTTATTCAATGTGGCGAAAAATAATATTTATTTATGTACATTTAGATGACTAGAAAACGCCACGGTCGACCACCCCATCCGCCGGGTCCTCCGGGTCCACCCCACGCTGGACCACCGCCAGGGAAGCCTGAAATGGGTGACGTGATTTTGAGGTAATTTTTTTGTTGAAAATGCTCACCTCCAGGTCCTCCTCCTCCGAAACCGCCGCCGCCGCCGCCGAAACGTTCGCGTTCGCGTTCACGTTCGCGTTCGCGCTCTCTTTCGCGATGATTGTGCTTCCGTTCACCTCCGAATCCACCCTGTCCGCCAAACTCGCCCTGTTGTTGTCCTTGTCCTCCCCATCCGCCTTGTTGTTGGCCACCGAAACCTCCTAGCGATCCACCTTGTTGTCCACCGAACCCTCCTTGTTGTCCGCCCTGTTGTCCACCGAAGCCTCCTTGACTTCCACCCTGTTGTCCTCCGAAGCCTCCTTGTTGACCTCCAGCTTGCTGTCCTCCGAAGCCTCCTTGTTGTCCTCCGAATCCCCCTTGATTTCCACCTAGCTGTCCTCCGAAGCCTCCTTGTTGTCCTCCGGTTTGTTGACCTCCAAAACCTCCCTGACTTCCAGCCTGTTGCCCGCCAAACCCGCCTTGCTGACCAGCTCCGGATTGCTGGGAATCACCCCATCCACCTTGGGAAGCGCCTGAAAATCAGGAAAATTGTTGTCCAATTATTTGATTTCCCTGATTTTTGTTTCAAACTATCTCGGTGGTGTATTTAGACAAAACGGTGCAGAAATACAGTACTTCAATGAAAGACAAATTGATTTTAAAAAAATAATTTTCAAAATTTTTTCTTAGAACCTGTTATTATAAATGTAAAATAAAAAGGCGTTAAAATAGAAAACTTTTTTCAAACCAAAAAAACCTCGCGCGCACGTGGTCTCGTCACGAACACACACATTACTATTGAATTTTTGTGTGTTCGTGACGAGATCACTTCAAAACAAAAACTTCTAGCTTTTTTTACTGGTAGGTCAAAATAATTTTCGTGACGTTTTCTTGGAATTTCTCATTTTCAAATTATATTTCTTCGCGTTAGGCCACGCCCACAAAACTGTGTCTGACCTTGAAAGGTGTGTGTGAAATTTCATTATAGTGGCAGTGACAGAAACATTGACACTAATCGTAGTTACAGTACCTCCGACACCAAATCAAACTACAGTAACATTTTCAACAAAAAATGTACCTGCTTGCGATCCACCCCAACCTCCTTGTTGTCCACCTTGAGCTGCTGCTCCTGCCTGACCTCCTTGTTGCGCAGCTCCCGGCGGTCCTCCACTTCTACCACCGCCAGCTCCGCCGGCTCTTCCACCAGCTTGTTGTTGCTGTCCTTCTCCACCAGCCGGTTGTTCACCCCATCCACCTGAAATCTCCATATTTCTACAAAAACTCCGCAGCTTTTGCGCGGACCTGCACTATTCCAAGACCCACTACCACCAAGCCCCGAACCAGCCGAAGCTCCGCCGAACAACGAGGAACCTAGATGAAGCACACAGATTAGAGCAACATATAGCAATGTCTTACTCACCCTGTGCCGCACAAAGTGCCACAATTGAAGCGGCTAGAATTAGAAGAAGTCGCATGACCTGCAAAACTACAAATTCCACAAAAAAAGCAAAAGAAAAAGAAGAATAGAGAAAGATTATCAAGCTTTTATACTTTTTTTTCTTTCGCGTGGGTGATAATGATACACAACAGTTCCGCCTCTTCCTATCATTCGACAAATTGGTTGATTCATGTTTTGACAACAGACAAGCTTATCGTCGAACCAAGGAAACAATTCCTGTGGTTACTGTAGTTGATAAATGTGATACTATTGAGAGGTCACGTTTTTCTCAATTGTTATTTTTACCAGACTACAGTAACGAAAAAGAGCTCAAGACATATTTAGAGAGTATTTTTTAGATCTCAGAGAGAATGAAATCCGAATCGTCGGGCCTAGATTTTGCCTACAACTTTATGGCCCAAACTACTAAATTTTCGTGACTATTTTTTCTAATTTTTTCGGTCCGAAACTGGAAGAAAAAAATGTTTAAGCTAGAATCTTTCTAGCACAAAATCTAATTTTAGAAATTTTCGGGCCCATTTTTTCGACCATGAATTTACCGGCTCAAAACTTAAGGACCAAATCTTCAACGCTCGAAAATATCTCAGGCTCGATTTTTCTAACCGGAAAAATCCCGGAGCGGCCGAAATTTTCAAAGTTTTTTTAAAACAATAATTTTAGATCTGTTTCTGTCAAAGGTCAAAATTTTTGGAACGCAAAAAAATTATCAAAATTTCTATTTTTTCGGCCCGAAACAAAACAGGCAAAAATTTTCGAAATAGAATTTTTCTGTTACAAAACCCAATTTCAGAAATTCCGGGCCAAATTTAAATGGCGTCGAAATTGTAGTTTTTTCAAATTTCTTCCAAAAATACACATCAAATGACCATTAAAAATTTTTTTTTTCTATTTCGATGCCATTTTTTACCTCTATAATACCGGGCCTAAATATTCACGACTCGAAAACTTTTCATGTCGAAAAGAGCTCAGATTTATTTAGCCAAAATTACAACGAAAATAATTCATGATGAAACTACAGTACTCTCAGAGCGCAGAAAACATTGAATCAATATAAAACGTTGTCGATCTTTCGACTTATATTATCACAAAGAAAAATGATGAATTACCTGATTGGTCATTTGTTACAATAAAACCTTATTCCGTCTTCTTAAATAATACGGCCAAAAAAATAAATAAACACCCATAAAAAATCGGGAAAAATATTTGTGTGTTTTGGAGTACTGTAGGTCTACAAAATAAATATTCATTATTAGATACATATAGAATTCTCACAGGCGATTTATATATTCAAAAAAGAAGACACAGAGTGATTTAATAACCATTTGACATGAACCCATATAAATAATTTACAAAAAAAAAAACACACATTTTTGGTAAAGTATCTGACTACCTTGTTACTTATTAGTTCTTCTTCGAACTGGTTCCATAGTTTGGGGTATAACAATATCAAAAGCGGACGCTGATGATTGAATTGGCTCAGATTGTGAGATGACTGAAACTTTTGATGATGTCGACATTGTTGACATTCGACTCGACGGTCTTGAAGACGACGATGTTGTTGGTTGTCTCGGTTTGACAGTTCGTCGAGCTTTTTCGTAGTTTTGCAATTTTTCACGCAGTTTTTCAATCATCAAATTTTGTTCACTCAATTTTTGACGCAACTCGCTGATCAATCCTTCCCGATCCGAAATGATGTTGTTTTTCTGTCGAATTTCCGTTTCGAGAATATGAAGTTGTTGTCTGCAAAAAAACCAGAATTTTTTCTCCGCTTTTTTCGCTTCGAGATCACAAACTTCTCTAACAAGTTCATATTTACAGTATCTGATGAAAAAAATGAATTTTCCCTCCTATTTTTCTGGATAGGTTTTTCCTCCTATTTTTCAGCGCGGAGAAACAGTTCTGAATAGTTTTATCAGAGAAAGTCGAAAAGAAAAGACCCGATTTTTGAAAACTTTTTGGACAGGATTTGAAAAAAATTAAATTTTGCTGAAAATTTGATTTCGCTTTCAACACCATTCGATTTAGCTTGTTTTTATAAGGGTTCCAAAATTTTTAGATTACGAAATTGAGTTTGAGTACGGTTTTTTTAAATCAAATTTTTATTTGGATTTTCCCCCTTGAAAAAAATTTCATTAAAAATTGGCTTAAAGTCGATTTGTGTCGAACATTGTTCAAAAAATAAACTTTTTTTAAAAACCTCGACATTTTTTGCCTGAAAATGCAGATGAAAATTTTTTGAAAATATATAGGCCTCGACGTGGGAAAAATAAAAAGATTTCTTTGAAATTTCGTCATATTTTAGAACTTTTTGGTTTTTTTCTCTCTATTCTTCACAGCGAAAATAATAAACTATTTTCATCTAAGGGTAAATAACTCTCTTTACCTCAACGTGACGAGTTCGTCACTAGACTGTTTCGCTGATTTCTCCTTTTCCTCATATACATTCATTTTTTCTTCAAGATCTTGAATTTTTCCAGTCAGTTGGCCACACTTTATTTTATATCTGCAAACAAAAACACGTGTAAGTGTGATTAGGGATATAACAAACCGTTCCATTTGTTCAGCGTATTCATCAGCATGATCAATGAGTCTCGCTTCGGAATCTTTCAACAATTCATTCTGTTCACTAATAGCTTTCAATTCTTTTCGAACACTTTCCAACTCGATCTTCGTTGCGTCCAATTCATCTTTCAGTTTTTCAAATTCACTCGAATCCCCATCATTTTTTAGTAACTCGTCTTGAACCGCCAACAATTGCTCTCTGAATTGGCAGATAATCACCTCCCGTTTCGCAATCTCGATTTCCAATTGTCTTTGAACTTCCACAAGATCTTTCTCGCTTCTCGTTGATGCCTCCGACTCGCCCCATCCATCATCCCATCCGTCAACCTCTTTCTCTACCGACTTTTCTTTCAATTCTTCAATTTCTGCTTTCACCGAGAGTAGTTCTTTTCTGGCAACATCCAATTCCTGTTGAAGTTTCTCGTTCTCACTGTTTTTTTGTTCCGATTCTCCCCAACCATCATCATTCCACTCATCACCCTTTCTCAGCTCATTCAATTCTTTTCTAGCACCATCTAGTTGTTCTTTCAATCTTCTCTTCTCTTCAATCGCTTCTTCACTAATACGAACAGCTTCATCGATTCGTTTTTTCATTTCGCAATTCTCACTTATCAACCGTCTCAAAATCTTGTCATTTTCAGATTTCTCCTCTTGAGCTTGTAGCAATTCATCATTCTGAAAAAACATGATTTTTTTCTCAAAAATTCATATTTGCGACTAACCCTATCCTGCTCTTCAACAAGAGCTTGTTCAGCGGATCGCAACAATTCTTTCATATCTTCCTGACTTTTCTCTAGTTGTTGGATTTTTGCAAGCTGGGAAGTTTCGATTTCTTTCAGTCTCTCGATTTCATCAGAGTTTTCCAAAATAACCATCTCCATTTTTTCAATTTCAGCACGAAGTTTTTCATCATTATCATCAACTTTCGAAGTTTCGTCATCCCATCCCCAATTCTCTTCCGACTTCTCAACTTCAGTTTTGCTATTCTCCAATTCGACAATTTTGGCGAGCAAGTTTTCGATTTTTTCAAAAGATTCTCGCTCGATTTGACTCTTGCTTTCTTCTAATCGTTCAATTGTATCGAGAAGTGACACTTCTCTCTCTTTCAACTTTTCAACTTCTTCATTCGATTTTGGAGCTTCATCATTCCAACCCCAATCTTCTTCATTTTTCTCAACTTCAACTCGTTTTTCAAGTGATTCTATTCTAGCAAGAAGTTCTGCTTCGACAGCCTTCAATCGTTCAATCTCATTATTTGATTGCGAAGATTCCTCATCCCATCCCCAACTTTCTGGTTTCTGGAAAAAAACCCGAAATTGTGCGCAAAATAAATTATTTCACTACCTCTTCCTGTTTCACTTGTTCTAGTTCAGCTATTTTGGCAAGAAGTTCTTTCTCAACCGATTTCAATCGTTCAACTTCATCACTGACCTCTGGAGCTTCGTCATCCCAGCCCCAGGCTTCTTCCGATTTCTGAATTATGGATAGTTTTCGATTGTACAAAACATTTCACTCACCTTCTCATCTTTGTTTTCAAGCTCCGCTATTTTTGCCAAAAGTTGTGTTTCTGTCTCTTTCAATTTTGCAACAACATCGTCATTGGGTGAATTCTGAAAAATTCGGATTTTTTTTCATTTTTAAAGTTTCGAAACTGGTACCTCTTTCAAATCTAACATTTGCTCTTCAATTTCTTGCAATTTTTCCTCCAACTCCATGTTTTGATCTTCAAGAGCCAAAATTCGATTATTCAATATTTTCTCAATACTTTCCAATCGTTGAATTTCTTTTTTCGATTCTTCTGATCCTCCTTCTTTCTTTTCAGCTTCTTCCAATTTCCAGCACGCTTCTTCCAGTTCATCTTTACACTTTTCAAGCTCATCTTTCAGTTGACTAACTAGCAATTTCAGATCATTTTCGGATTTTTTCAAAGTTTCCAGCTCATTCTTATCCCATCCCCAACCATCTTCACGTTTTTCTTCATCCTCCATTTTCCTTCGAAGTTCAGCCAGCTCATTCTCCAATTTTTGAGCGTGTTCTCTCAACTCATTTTCAGATTCTCTTCTCGATCCGGACGAAAGTTTCAATACAAACTCCTCAACTTGTTTTTCAAGCTGTTTAATTTGCACCAACAGACTGGCTTTTTCCTGCAAACAACACATTCATGAAATCAAATCGTGTTTATATCTCAGAAAAAGTTATTTGGGCTTTCCGGCTCCGACTTGAACATTAAATTTAACTCCATGACGACTTCTGCCGCTTCCAATATTTTTTCGATGCGCGCGGCAATGGCCTTTTTTTGAATGATGTTTGCTAATACCATGCGAAGAAACCGACGCGATCAACAACAAGATAAAAGTGAAATAAAGCGAAAATTTCATGATTTCAGAACGAGAGTATAATTTTTCAAAAAATTTGAGCCTATTTATACTTGAAATTTAATTGTTCCGATTTTTTGATAGTCGCATAAAAAGAAAATTAAACGAATACCAAATGTTCAAACAACAGTCAGACCCGGAAAACCATAATTTTCTATGAACCCAGGAGTGAGATTTGGGCCGGGCTTTATCGACCAAAAATTGAGCCGGTAAGAAAAATTTCAAATTTTCAGGAAAGTATTCGAGAACTTATCATGCCGGATCGGACCGGGATGGGCCAAAAAGTAAAAGTCGAGCCCAACTTGTAATTTTCGGGCCGACAAAATCTGACAAAAAAGTCAATATTTTCTAGAAAAAATTTGTCATTGTGAAAAATTTCGAAATTTCGCACGTGACAAAATTCCCTTTCACGTCATGAGGCCGGCATTTCGGGCTTGAATCTCTCCGGGTATAAATAAATCGATAACTCACATTTTGACAGCTCTCATTCTTCACCTCCAACTCATCCACCTCATTTTGTAGGGCAACATTTGTGTGAGCCAGCTCGGCATTTGTTCGGAACAACGAGTCGACGTCGGCTTGACGTGTTGTCAGTTTTGCAGCTAAAATCGCGAGTTCCGTCGACAGTCGACTGACAGTTGCAGCTGCAATGCACGCCACCTATGCCACAGGACACGTGCATCAAGTACTACACAAGAAACAACGAGAACGTGCACTACTAGTAGAATCGAAATTTGGCCAAAAAATTTTCGATAGAAAAGTGAAAAAAAGCAGTTGTCCCTGTGGTTTAGATGGTAAGCAAAGCAGGGGATATAAAGCACAGAGGAATTTTTAAAACATAGAAGAGGATTGATAGATCACTCACCTTCCGACTCATCAGCTTTTTCAGCTACAGCTTCCAGAGCTCGTTCAAGTTCTTGCACTCTTCTTTTCAATCCCTCACATTCTTCTTCTTTCCACTCAATTTCACCTTCGAGTTGTTCAAGACGTTCCTGATTCGATCCCGATACATCGACATTTTCCAGCCTTTCTTCAAGCGCTCGACTAGTTGCTCGTTGTTCTTCGAGAGCATTTTTCGTCTCTTCCAACTCGACAACAATTCGTTTCACCTTATCAACAATTGCACGCAATTTATCATGAGTTTGCTCCGTCTCAATACTTCGAACCAAGCTCAGAGCTGTGAACAAATTATCAATAAGCGCCTCAAGATCCTGCGGAATCGTGTTCGAAGTCGACGAGGCAGTCGGAATACTCTCTTCAACATTATCGACCTTTCCAGCCGCAACTTGCGCGTATAATCCATTGTAAGCGGTTTGAAGTTGATTATAATAATCATTCAGATTAGCATACGCTTTTTCGATCTCCTCTCTTCGTCCCTCCATGTCTAGACACTCAGCTAAACGTCGATTCGACTCATTTTCAGCTTCAGCTGCTCTTCTGACAGCCCGATCCGTTAAATCGACCTGCTCTTGAAGTTCAACGTCAAGAGAAATAGCTCGTTTTTTCTCCTTTTCAACCTGAGTGTCCAACTCGGCAACTTTGTTCTCCAATCCTTCACGATCAAGAATTGACTGAAACTTAAAAATTTTTGAAGAACTTCAATTTTTGAAACAAAAAAGTTGTGTTTTTTTCTAAAAAAAAACAACTCGATACATATTTGAATTCATATTTCCGTTTTTCTCGAAAAAAAATTTAACTGCTATATAATAATGGCTAATGGCTACTAGTTTTCAAACAGATTTCCTTGTGAACTGTAACTGGAGGTGAGATTGGGGTGCGGCCCGGATATCGCGGGTCGGGAATTTCAGTTTTTCCGAAAAAAAAAATTTTGCATTTTTCATTGAAAAACGTGAAAAAACTCGAAATGCAAAATTTCTGGAAAAAAATCAGGTCACGGTTTTTTTGCAATTTTTTTTGAAATTTTTTTTACGTTTCACATCACATACAACAAACTCACCGCTTTCAGTTGCCCATTCAACGACCAGATTTCCGCTTTGAGAGCTTGAACAGCAATTTCAAGTTCCTCTTTCAATTCAATAAGTCGGCTCATATCCTTCAAAAATTTGATTCAACATAATAAACAGGGAAAACAACTCACTCTCGAAACATCATTGTGAACTCGGCTCGTTTCATTGATACATTCTCTCAACAAATGATTTTCTTCCACAAGATTTTCGGGAGCCGAGCTTGATTGTTGAACCTCGCTTTTCAACACTCGAACATCATCAACGCTTGGGACGGCGAGCTGTCTTTCAAGTTCTTCGATTTTTCTCCGATGCTCTCTGTTCAACTCATCCACCTCGTTCTTCCGCGCAATTTCAAACTCTGCCAGGTTATGCAATAATCGTTCAATTTCCAGTTGTTGATCGCCAACTTGTTGTTGACTCAATGTCAATTGTTGTTGAAGTGATTCAGTGATGTCTGGTTTTTCTTCGTCCAATTTTAATTGCAAATCTTGAATCTGTGCCGACATTTCATCCACCAACATTTCATGCAGTCGCAATTCCATATTGCTCGTTTCACCTTCTTTCTTCTCAACAGTTCTCAACGCTTCATTCTCCTCTTCTAACCGCTGCATAGCTCGTCCCAACTCAATATTCAATTCTCCCGATAACTTCGCTTCCATTTCAAGTTCTTCGAATTTACTTTCAAATGCGGCTCGTTGACTTTTCACAATTTCCAATTGCTCATGCGACATTTCCAATTGAGCCGCCAAATATTGAAGTTGTTCTTGTAGATCTTCCGACATACTCTGCACAGGGACTTCTTTTCTTTGCGATGTTTCTAATTGAAGTTGTCTGATTTGAACTTCTCTCTCTGCTGTCAATTGTTGTAGTTGCGCAATTTCAGCGGCTTGTTGATTCTTTGTCACAGCAAGTTCTTCTCGCAATTTTTCCAATTCTTCACCACCCTTCGCCTCGATCAATTCTTGTTGAAGTTTTTCAATCTTCTGCTCATAAGTAATGATGTATTGTTCATATTGGATTTCCAGCGAGTTCTTCCGACTATTTCCAACATCAGCTTCTTCTGCGATTTTTCGACAATTTTTTTCATACTCTTTGCGCCGTTCTTCTTGTTGTCTATCCAACTCCCGTTTAAGCTCTGAAAAATGTTTTTTTAGGTTGAAAAAAAAAGGAAAATTTGACAAACCTCTAACTTCTTCTTCAACCGCTCTAGCTTCTTGCAATCCAGATCTCGCCGATTCGATCTCAACTTTCATCGCGTCCATTTGTCTCGACAATTGGTCACAATTCCAGTTACTTTGTTTCAAATCTTCTTCTTTGATTTCCAAAACTTCTTCAATTTCTTTTAATCGATTTTCCGTGTCATCTAATGTCTTCTGGCCTTGTTCAATGTTCATCTGCAGGTCGAAATTAGCAGCTCGCACATCTTCCAATTCCCCAAGTATCTCATCATATTTATGTTGCAACATTTCCAAATCTTCCAGCAATTTCGCATCCTGCTCTTGATCTATCAATGAGCTCTCCGATTTTCGGGCCAATTCGGTCTCGACATTTTCTTTCACCTCTCTCAACTTCTGACTAACATCTCGTTCCGATTCCAGGGCATCTGACAACTGTCTCACAGTTTCCATCAATTCTTCATTCTTCTTTTTCAACTCATCGTTCGACACACCATTCATCTCAAATTCGCACAACTTTTCCATAAGTTGCTCATTTTGTTCTACCAAAACACGACATTTCTTATCAAGGGCCTTAGTTTTGAGACGATCCTCTGAAAAAAATCAAACTTTTTTTGCGTTGGTCATTCTTATCATTTTTCTCTCATGTCATATAATTTTCCTGTTTTTTTCTGTTTATTTGTATTGCCAATGATTCACATCCTACTTTTTTGATTCTAATAAAAAATATGTTATTAATTTTTTTTCTGAAAAGACCCACTCATTTCTTTCTCAATTTACAATTGCCAACACAAAACTCTCGCATAAATTAAATAAATCAACAAAAAAAAACATCTGTGTATCATTTTGGCCACTGCCTCTAACAGTCAGTCAACAAAAGGTCGTTTCTCTCATTTTTGTCTTCTATCTAAATCGTGTATAATCGTCAGTGTAACAAACAAGAATCGATATTTATAACATATATTTTTCTCGCGCAGATAACAATGTCACCTCCTACAACATGCCCAGCTTGTGGTCATCAACAAGTCAACTATCGCTTCAATTGGAGAGCTATTTTATATGCGATTTTTTGTTTTCCGTGCGGTTTTTATTGTTGTTTGAAGCGAAAAACCTATTTTTGTTCACGTTGTCAGTGTGATGTGAGTTTTTATCAGCAACAAAAACTTGTTGGTTTCATTTTGAAAAATACTAAAGTTGTTCTAATCGATCAAATGATCAACATCATATGTTCCACGTAAGAGTAAACAAAAACAACACCTAATAGGAAAAGTAAACAAATTTTTCCAAGGTTCAAAGAAAGGCTGAGATTTGGCCCGTTTCGGGCCGACTCGATCGATCAAAACACTTTACATTTTTTTTTTCAAAAAATTGTTTTTATAACCGACCGAAAAAATTCTAAACCGGTTTCTAATTGAAATTTGGATCATTTTTCAACTTTCTGTTGACTTTTAATTTATTCTGTCTATCACAAAAAATTAAAAGTTTTCATTCTTTTTCTTTCAGGTTGTTCGTACTTCAACTCCAACTATTCACAACAAACTAGGCTATAACTATCGACTGTATGAATCTACTGAAACTGGACTACCAGCCAGTGCTGCTTATCGAAATTACGCTAACACCGATTCATCAACAAGCTCAAGAGACTCAACAACGTCAAGCACATCTCCTATTGTCGAATTTTGAACTTTTTGAAAAAAAAAAACTAACCGCTCGATTTCTTGTCAATCAGTTCTTTCTCTCTTTCCAAAGCCAATAATTTTGTTTCAAAAGCCTTTGATTTCATCAATGCGCGATGGTCAATCTGACAAAAAAAATGGTTTAATCAAATATGTATATAGTTTCATTTTTCATAATGAAACGGGTATTTTTCAACTGTTGTGATTGTTTTAATAAATTATTTGTTTTTTATTACCTTTGAAGCTCCTAAGGATTCTCGTAACAAACCGATATGTTGTTCGTAAATAACAATATCAGCTTCAAGAATTTCAACGAAACGATCTTGCGCAGCTATCGCTTCTGGACAAAAAAAAGCATTATGTTTTAGAAAATTCGATACTTACCTTTCAGTTTATCGACATCTTCAAAAATAGCCTCTTTTTGTGTTTCGTGATACTTGATAATATGCTCGGCTTGAACTAAATCATCAATCATCAGCGCTTTCAATTCGGTCAATTCAGCAACTTCTTCATCCAACTTTCGTCTATTTTTCTCACTTTCATCCAATTCTTCAGTCAACTTATGAGTTTTCTCTTTCATGTGATTGATTTGCTCTCGAAGTTGGCCATTTTGTTCGACTTCCCAATCACGTGTATTGCGTAGAGTATTTACTTCTTCTTTCAGACATTCATTCTGAAAAAAATATTCTTATAATAAAAAGTGGTGTTTTTTAAATAAGAAAATAGTGAAGCCACAAAGAGGAGAAAATAGTCATACTTGGGACAGCGCGGCCAAATGACCACATGGGGTATAACTTTTGACTAATGGGACAGGGGGGAGCAAGAAGAAAAAAGAGTTAGAACGAACGCGACAAGAAGGAGAGACAACTATATTAGAAAACTTAGAAAAAAGTGAATAATGAATGAATGAATGAATGAGTACACAGGAAGGCACATAGATTGTCGACTCCGCCCACTTTTACAACCCACGCCGCTTGTAAAAAGGGGCGGAGTCGACAATCTATGTGCCTCTATGTGCTCAATCATTCATTCATTCATTCATTCTTCGTCTTTTTCTTAGGTTTACAATATTGTTTTCTTTCTTTTCTATCTCGTTCACTTTGATTGTTCCATAAGGTATGAAAGGTGTGTACTTCAACATTTTCACACGTTCTCAAGATCAGACACAGTTTTATGAACACATTTTTTGGTGTGGCCTGATACGGAGGAACATAATTTATAAATGAAATATTTAGAGAAAAGGTCACGGTAATTTTTTATTATTATTATTTAAGATTTCGATGATCTAAAATTTTTGCCACTGAAAAAAAATAATAATCTTCAGTTCCTCACCTCGGTGCTGTATTTGCTGTTCAGTGCTTCTAGAGAAGATTCAAGTTCTTTAATACGAGCAGTGGCAACAACTCTTGCTCTCAATCCAGCGGTTTTAGCTTCTTTCGTGTATTTTGCAATTTCTTCTTCATACTGAAAATTGAATTTCATTTATTTTTGAACTTTTAACATAACCGTTACCTGTTTTTTCATCTCTTCTACAGCCCGATTTAACTGCTCAATTTCTTTTCGAAGTAAAGTATTTTCCGACGAAGCTTCAGTCAATGCGCAAGTCAATTCGTCGGTTGATCCATTTCTTGGTGGCAAATCAAAAGTAACTCGTTTTCGATTCTTTTTGCTTTGATTTATTCCATCAACATCAGGAAGCTCATTACCGAATTTTGAGGTATTTTCAGGTGTCGGAGGATCGACTGGTGGTGGTGAAAAAGTCCCGTGAGCCCTGTTTCTGGCGGCGATAGCATGTCCTGGAGATGAACTCCTTGCTCGCCTATCTGGTTTTGTTGAAGAATAAGATGTTGATGGAATTGAAGATGTTGAAGAGTTTAAGAAACTTGAATCAGTCTCTGTTGCCATATCTTTTCTTTCCTTGTTCAAATCGTCAAACTTCTTTTGGACAAGTCTCATTGCCTGTGTTTTCACATTTGCGACTTCTCCTTGCTCTCTAACACGCTCTTGTAGATCCAAAATTTGCCTTTCTTTGTCAAGAATCACATTGTTCAAATCAATAATTCGATTGTCCTGAAACTTTCCCTTTTTAATTCAAGTTTTGCACAAAAATCAAATTACCTTGTAAATTAATTGTTGATGAACCCGTTCTCCAATATCTGCATTTTCTTCAGTCATTTTACCCAACCTGTAATGCGCTTTTGAAAGTATGTTTTCACATAGAATCTATTTTTATCGACTTTTAAACAGAGCGAAAAAAGAAAAGAAAAAAATAATACCAGGTGTACGGTAAACAAATAAATTGGTGACACTTGCGGACCGCGGTGTTTGCACACTTTTGCTTTGTTTTCTGAAAAATTGTTTTGCAAGCAAAAGTACAGTACATTTGTATTTGAAAAAAGAGGGTAAATATAGACAAATGAAATGAACTAATTTTCTTCGTTCTCGTTGTACTTTCATTAGTCAGTCTGATGATTTTTTTCAATAAAAATTTGCCGAAAAAAAGAAAATTTTATTCTCAAAGTTATTCAATACAGAAAAAAATTAGCGTCGTGTTCCATCTTCGAAAAAGACTCCACCATCGATCGCACAATATCTGAAGTTGAAAAATCAGTTTCAAAAAAAAAAAAGAGAAATGAAACTCACTTTGGACAAATTCCCTTCTCTCCCGAACCTCCTGGTGATCCAGCTCTTCCTGGTGCTCCAGGATTGCCATCACTTCCCGGTGATCCTGGATTTCCGTTTGTTCCCTTTGGTCCAGGCCGACCGGGTTGTCCAGATTCTCCAGGCTTTCCAGGTTGTCCTGGTGGCCCCTGTGGACCTGGCGATCCTTGTGGTCCTGGTGCACCGGGCGACGGCGGTGTCGACAACGCGTCCTGTCCCGGTTTTCCGGGTGCACCCGGTGCTCCCGCATTACCCGGTGGTCCTGGTGGCCCTTTCGATCCCGGCCCACCTGGTGGTCCGTCAGTTCCCGGACCTCCAGGACTTCCGGGCCGACCAGCATCGCCGACAGGTCCTGGCGCACCCGGTTGACCCGGGGGTCCTTGTGGACATGGTTTGCATGGTGGTGGTGTGACAGCTTCACACGGTGATGTATTGGGTCGTCCTGGATGACCAGGACTACCCGGAGCGCCCGGTTTGCCAGGACGTCCCGGTGTTCCGGGTTGACCTGGTGGTCCGGCGGCACCAGGCGTACAACACGCGTCACAACCACCTTGAGCTCCACCACCAACCGCACCAGTGTTATAGCCAGCTTGACGAGTTGTTCGATTGGCTGGCGCTTTCAAATGTTTCACCTCCATCCAAATATCTCTCGCTGATCCTTTACACATATCAATCTCCATGTGCATTGTCCTTTTGACATTGTGAACATAGTTGTAGAGCATTGGTAAACTGACACAAACCGACAAGACGGCAATCACCGAGAAAGTAACAGCCGAATACGCAACAAAACGATAGGCCTTGATGCGAAAATCGTAGTCCATTTTTACAACTGTTCACCTCACCACAACAAAAAAACAAAAAACCGTTATGTTTATATACCCCGGTTTCAACGTTTCAAATTGCTACTTTGTTCCACTTTGTTGTTGTTGTTGTTATTTTTATTACACAAGAAGTTAATGCATATCGAATGCCCAAGGTCAGAATATTCGTTGTTTACAGGTTTTCAGATTGAGAATGGAGTGAAAAGTAGTTGAATGAATCATTTTCGAAAATTGGAATTTTTTTGAAGGAGTTTTTGATCAAGTTTGGCTCCAAAGATGAGTCCGATTTTTGAACCCGAATCGGATTTTCTTATAAATCGGTTCCAGTGGGTTTTTCTGAAAATTTACCTAATTCTGGATCCTCGATTCAGTAACTGACTGGCCAGAGAGTTTGGGCTGAAAATCACGGGTCCAAAAACACGACCGAACTTTCGAAGGTTAGTTTCTCCGATCCGCGGATGAACTCTATTTTTGTATTCTATTTTCTATACTTTTTTATCTGATAAATAAAATTAGAAAACAAGATTCCAAAAAGGTGAAGTACTTTACTTTAGGTCACCACACCAAGGTCAGACATCTGTTCTTATTTTCCAACAGAAAAAAAAAACAAAAGTGTATCTCATCGTGTTAATAAAAAAAAGGCTGGAAAAACAACTAAACTTGCTATAAAAAGGTCATCAACATTTACTAGTCTTCCTGTCGTTAAAAATGAATATCGAACATCGTATCACGGCGTATAGATTTGTTGCGTATTCAGCTGTTACGTTCTCATTTGTCGCAGTGTTGTCAGCATTCGTAACTCTTCCACTGGTCTATAATTATGTTCATCATGTCAAGAAAACAATGCGATTGGAGATGGATTTTTGTCGCGAATCGGCAGAGGGTATTTGGAGAGAGGTCAATGATTTGAAGTCGACTCGAAATCGAACTGCCCGCCAAGCCGGATACGCCGCCGCTCCACCCGTTCTAGGTGTAGAGGGAGGAAGTGCACCGCTCTGTGATTCTTGTTGTCGAGCCGGCGTTGTCGGGCCAGTTGGGCAACCGGGAAACCCGGGAAGACCAGGAAAACCGGGTGCACCAGGAATTCCCGGTAACCCGGGACGCCCTCCAGTTCAACCATGTGACCCGATCGCACCACCACCTTGTAAGCCTTGCCCGCAAGGTCCTGTCGGAGCCGCCGGAGCTCCCGGCCCTCCAGGAGATTCGGGGAGCGACGGGCTTCCCGGAACGCCGGGAAGTGATGGAGCACCAGGAGAAACGGGCTCGAATGGACCGCCCGGAGCTAATGGCAATCCAGGTACACCGGGTGCTCCGGGAAGCGCTGGAGAAGACGCACCTTCTTCCCAAATCCTACCCGGATCACCAGGACCTCAAGGCCCGCCAGGATCACAAGGCCCTCCCGGACAACCAGGCTCGCCAGGACAACCCGGTCAGCCTGGACCGCCCGGGCCTGCTGGGCCGAACGGCAACCCCGGAGGTCCCGGAGACAACGGGACACCCGGAGCACCAGGACAATCAGGAACACCCGGAGAAGAAGGGGAGAAAGGAATCTGCCCAAAGTGAGTTGAGAGAACAATAAAAATTCCCAAATTTTTCTTCTTCAGATACTGCGCTATTGATGGAGGAGTTTTCTTCGAAGATGGAACTCGTCGCTAAAACAAAAATGATAAATATAAAATTTTCACGTTCTTCATTTATTTTGTGTCCGATTTTTTGCAAACGTAAATGAAACAGAAAAAATTTATTTCTAACCAATTATCCGATTGAAAACAATTGTACAAATTTTTTATGAAATGGCAACAAATGTTGAGTAAGTTTTACCTGAAAATTACTTGTCAGAAAACTTGAGACCCGAAGTTTGCGGTCCGGGCCTGGCTTCTTTGGTTTTTCGGCCGGTCAAATTAACCCGGCCTACGTCAGTTTCTCAGAGCCGCGAAAATACTTTTTTTGTAAAAAAAAACCCTTCTAGAAAGTTTACGATTTTTATCTGAAAGTAAAGAACATCTAGATATATGTGAAGAAGTCCGCCGTCTCAAAATGGTTCAAATCTCAACCTATATTTTCAGAACAGCACACTTTAGAGTGAGTGATTTGTTCGGCTCGGATACAACATCTGAGCGAAACGAGAAACTCATCCAATTTCTGCCCCCCACAATAGCTCCAAAAAACGTGAAAAATGTGGAGAAAGTGACAATCGCAACACTGGCCACATCAAATGGTTCCGTCTACAAATACAATATTGAATGGACAGAAAATTCTCGTGAAACATTGAAAAAATGGGATCAGAAATATCGAATCTATGACGGTACATCGAGCACCAGAGAAGATATGAGCAGCCCGGTTCCAACTCTTTTATCAAGCCGCAAATCTGTCTCAAAAATCGGAGTCATCACTTGCGACGGTCCTTGTCAATCGAGAGTTGCAGCTAGTTCTGTTGTTCAGTTCGGATGCGATCATTTGATCTGTCTCAATTGTCGAATATCGCAAAAAGCGGCTCCTTTGTTCGATGGCTCACCAGGTTGTTGCAACACTGATTGTCTATCAATTGCCAAGTTCAACGGGGAGAAGATACGATCAGGAAAGCTGACGAGGAGCAGCTCGAATTTGTCGCTCAAAGGTCCTTATGAATCGATCAATGTTCATGTGAGCATTGTTAAAAGGTTACACAACAATGTGATTCGGAATCATATGGAATACGAGTTTTCGTCGCAAAATCATATTTCTTCTTTGCGAAGAACACTTTTTCATTATAAGTGAGTGAAGAGAAAAGTGGGCGGGGTTTATTTCGCCACCGCGACACACACTTTTTGCAAGGCGAAACATTTTTTGTTGTTCCTTTTTTTCTCTGCGCTCTCCCGTTTTCGCATACTCTTCGGTTTACTTTGTTTCTCTCGCCACTCTAGCTATTTTGAGGACTTCAACTTTCGATGGGTGAGATTCGAAAATCGAAAAAAAAGAAAAACTGTTTTTTAAAACAGAAAAAAATCACAATTTGTTCATTGGAGCGCAAAAGTACGCGTTGAGACCGTGTCCTACGTTCTTCTCTTTTCAGAACGAATCACAAAGATTTAATTTTAGAAAATGACAAGATGTGTTCGACAATTTTCAAAAAATGAGAAAAAAAGAACCAGCCATAAAGTACAAAAAAATCTGAAAACATTCCTAAATTAAAAATGGTGCACTAACCAAAGAACTGAATTTTTTTTGAACCAAACATTTTCTTTCAAAATCACCTAAGCCACAAAGAATGTTCAAAACATCAGCATCTTTCAGAAATATAATGGCCGAGTCTCGCGTGTATTATAGTCTTCGAAAACCGCAATCTCGTGAAGATCTCAACCTAATCTCCCTACTTGACACCAATCTTCGTTTCTATGATCTGTCGACCGCTCATAATACAACTGAACTCTTTTTTGTAATCATTGGAAAAGGTATTCGTGTTTAAATGAAAACGATGATTTCCCTGTTATCGACTTGTGTTTTTTCTCCAATTAACTTATTCTCAGGGCATTTTGGATTGGCTCTATTTTCCATTTTCTAGTTTTGTTTCTGTTTTTTTGCTGGAAATATGGTGGGCGACAAATATCATCTATGTATGTTCACCATTTCAGTGATAATGAATATTCTGCTTGTTTGGTTGATACTGACAAAATCACCGAAAAAGTTGGGGACCTACAAATATTTTATGCACAGCCCTTGAGAATTTTTTGATCAATCCTCATTTTACAAGTTTGACCAAAAAAAAACAAGAAAAGTTCTATCCTGCGTTGGTCTCGCCACGTTACAGTAATCTCTCTTTCACCTTTATTTTTTCATGAACGTACTTTTATTAATTAACTGCTTCTGGGGTTGTGTAAGACATTTCCTGAACACGGTTGCCATTGCCACAAAGATAAAATGGTTCTAGAAAAAAAAACACTTATTTTATTGTTCCCCTCCCCAGCCAGACTCACTCAAAATAGCGGATCTATATCTATCAATAATGAGAATGATCGGAATTGGGTCAAGTGCAGGATAGAGAGCATATATGAAAGTGACAAATCTGCTAAACTCTTGAATGTTGAGCCCGGTCATTGGAACAGTCATATAAAGACCAATAGGAAGATACATCAAAAATAATGGAACGAGTGCTTGAATAACCAACGCCTTGTACAATTGTTTTTGTAGATTCCTGCTGAATTGTGATTCTCCTTCGTTCATCAAAAGTTTTCTTATCAGAATGAAACTTCGTACACCATATTGAATCACAATTGAGAATGAAATAACTGTTATACTATTCATAATGAACGATCCTACGAGATGTTCAACATTTGGAGTATCGTCTTTGAAAAAGTATAAAGCTCCTGTATAAGTGATTTCATCAATGTGCAACTGATAATCGTCATAGATTGAAGATTCGATATACTTTGAAGTTGCGTTGTTGGGACCAAGAAAATAGAAGTTACAAAAAAACCAAAAGCCACCAATCAAAATCGGAAGAATGAAAGGGAAAATAAGGTAGAGACCAGTGAAAAATCGGAGACGACCCCTTCTAGAATTGTTTTTTTGTTTTTTTTTTCTCTGCTTTTTTAAAAACATACCTTTCCAAAGCGAAGAATCGAAAGACAAAATGAATAGCAAAAAAAGTTATGGTGACTCCAAAGCAGGCACAAAGAGCACATACTAGTATTAGTGACCCCAGTTTTCCGAATTTTCCAATTTTAACTACAACCACAAAACATCTTCCAACAGAATGAATATACTACAAAAACATTATTCAATTTTGGCATTTCTAACTTCAAGTTATTTACCGGTTGTGTCAAACTATCTAAAAGTGAAAATAGCATGGCGAAAACGGAGAAATAGATCATCAAATATCGATAATTTCCCATTTTTGCTGGCGATTTTTTGAGTATCATCACAATCAGCAAAGTATTAAGTAACAATGAAAGCACCGTTGACAAGATTTGAAATATGAATTTGGTTTTCTCGAACATCTCTGAGAAATGAGTTGTTATTGCCGAATTCACGGGGATTTTTTTTCAATTTCCTTTCTTCGAGTACTTGGGGTTTCCTGTAGTTTTTTTTTCGAGGAATTATCTCAGTTTACTGATCAAAGATGATCATTGAGTTATATTATCCGGTGTGGCGTAATATATCTCCCTGATTCTGTTTCGACTTTCGCAAACATGAAACATTTCTGGAAAAAGAACATCAAACACTTAAGTGAGATGAAAATCTACCCACTGAAGATTGCAAATCTATAATTATCAATAATAAAAATGATCGGAATTGGGTCAAGTGCAGGATAGAGAGCATATATAAAAGTGACAAATCTGCTAAACTCTTGAATGTTGAGCCCGGTTATTGGAGCAATCATATAAAAACCAATAGGAAGATACATCAAGAACAATGGGAAACAAGATTGGATCACCAATGCTTTGTACAATTGTTTTTGTAGATCCCTACTGTACTTTGATTCTCCTTGATTTTTCAAAAGTTTTCTTATCAAGATGAAACTTTTCACACCATATTGAATCACAAGTGAGAATGAAAGCAACATAATTGTACAGAGAACAGAAAAAATTGCAAGATGTTTGACATGAGGTGTATTATCTTTGAAGAAATAAAGAGCTCCGATATATGTGACCTGATCAATATGAATATTATAATTGTCATAAACCGATGTTTTGATGTATTGAGAGGTAGGGTCATTCGGGCCGAGAAAAACGAGAAGAGCACTCCATACACCACCAAATAGAACTGGCAAAAATAATGACAATTTGAAATATTTGCCTTGAAAATATCGAAGACGTCCCTTCCTAAAACTAGTAGGGCTCTTCGGAAAATGTTTCAGGTTACCTTTCCAAAGCGAAAAATCGATAAGCAAAATGAATGGTAAAACATGTGATTGTCACAGCGGTAAAACCTCCTAACACACATGCTAATAACAATGTTCCGATTTTTCCAAAAATTCCTATTTTGATAATCACCACAAAACATCTGCCAACAGAATGCATGTACTGTAATAAACGTGTTTTTTCGAGTTACGAAACATTTATGAATAATTCTCACCGGTTGGACAATAATGTCAAAAATTGAAAACACCATTGCTGAGCACGAAAAGTAAATCATCAGAAATCGATAATTTCCCATTTTTGGTGGTGATTTTTTGAGTATCATAATTATCAAGAGGGAATTCAATAATAGTGAAATAACTGTTGAAATGACTTGAAATACAGTTTTCGTTGTCTCAAACATACTTGAAATATGAAAATATTCTCAATTTCCCCTTAACGTTGAATACCATAATATTTTCAATTTCCTTCAAAACTTCTGATTATAGTTCTGTTTATTTCTCCGAATCCGTTAGGTACGATTTGAATAAAAAATGACGACGTTTTTGGGACAAAAAACCGCATAGAGAGGAAGCGGACAGCATGTACTATAAAAACTTCTGTGTCTATCACGCGGATACATGTATGAGCAACAAAATAAGTTCAAAAAAAAAATCGAAAAATCATCAACATGGTATAGATGGCGCGCATTGTAACTCAACTTGAGTATTTGTAGTGTTCGGTGAAGCGTAGTAAATCTCCTCAATTTTATTTCGACTTTCACGAATGTGGAAAAGCTCTGGAAAATTGTATGATACTTCACGGCCTTTTATGACGTCCTCTAAAGAAGACGCAGAGAAATCAGATTCTTGCAGTTTGGGGTCACGTTAATTTTTTATTACTCGGCTCTCACGCTTCACAAGAAACACCACAAAAAAGATAAACCTAAAAATATTTTCTAATTACTGACGTGACCTATATATTTAGTTCATTTCCTGAAAAATGTCAGTTTTGAGATATTTTCCTTCTTTAAAGGGGGACTACGCGTATAAAAAAGGAAAAAAAAACTGAAAAAATCATTGTTGCTACATCAGCCATTGTTGCTACATGTGCGCTCTATTGAACCATTAGAAATTCAAAAAAGTACACACACTATAAATAACGCTACTTTTCACACTGGTTTTTCCAGATATATGGCAGCCCGCCTTCTTTAAAAAAAAGAACGAACGTGAAAATAGAATAAGCGTGACATTTTGAACTGAAAAATTATCGTTTTTCTCTGTGTCTCTTCCGATTGGCAAACTTCTTCATGGCTGGTAGGCCGTGACTTCAAAACTCTAACTCACTGAAAACAGCAAATCTATAATTATCAATAATAAAAATGATTGGAATCGGATCGACAGCTGGATACAACGCATAAATGAATGCAACAGATTGGCTGAATGGTTGGATGTGGATACCAGTTATTGGAGTTATATAATAGACACCGATAGGGAGATACATCAGGAAAAGTGGGAAACAAGATTGGATCACCAGCGCCTTATACAATTGTTTTTGCAGGTTTCTGCTGTATTCCGATTCTCCGCGATCTCTCAAAAGTTTTCTGATCAGAAGAAAACTTCTCAGCCCAAACTGAATGACAATCGAGAAAGATAGGAACATGATAGACATGAGAATAGTCACTCCTGTTAAATGTTTTACGTTCGGAGTGTTGTCTTTGAAAAAATAGACAGCACCAATATAGGTATACATGTCGAGAGTCAACTCATATTCATCAAATATTGATTTCGCAGCGTAACGTTCAGTCGATTTTCGAGGTCCCAGAAAGGTGTATATGAAAATTGCCCAAATGATGCCGACAATTACTGGTAAAATGAACCATAAGGTGAGCCAATTTTTATTGAAAAATCGGAGTCGACCTTTTCTGAAATATGGTCGTTTTTTCCAGTCCCGATTTTTGGGTTTTTCGGGCCAGTAACTTTCAGTTTCATGATACCTTTCTAGAGCGAAGAATCTATAAGCGAAATGAATTGCGAAGCTGGTTATCGTGACACCGAAACAACCACAAAGCGCTGTGAGAAACAATAAACTCCCCAATTTTCCGAATTTTTCAGTTTTCACAAAAACAACGAAACAGCGATCAATAGAATGAACGTACTGTAATCAGAAATATCTATTTTTGTCATCAAAATTTATAGAAAACTTACCGGTTGAGAAATTAGATCGAGAAGTGAAAAAATCATCGCAGAACATGAGAAATAAATCATCAAGTATCGATAGTTTCCCATTTTTGTTGGTGATTTTCTCAAGATCATAATGATCAGGAAAGAGTTTAGGAATAGTGAGAGGAACGTTGAGGCTAGTTGGAATGATGATTTTATTGTGGCGAACATTTTTTCCGATGATCGAAGAAATATAAGTCGAAATTAAGAAATTCAGAGAAAAGATCACGAAAATTTATTTGACCTACCACGAAATATTTTCAAAATTTCAGAGACGCCAAAATAGACACTGTGGTTTCGAGCCAATAAACTTGCAGTGTTGTTTTTTTTCTAATTTCCTACAAAGTAAAAAAATAAGGCTCTGATAATTAATTGAATTCTAAAAATGGTATTTGAAACGCATAATAGATCATAGAACCGCTTTCATATATTTCGAGAGGATTAAGACTTTGAATTTTCTTACTCAAAAGAAGTTTGAAAACAATTGCTCGTGAAAGTTTTTGAAAGTTTCATTATGTGCAAAAATGAACAAGTTATTCTAACTCTTTTTAGTTGTTACTGTTTGTCAAAGAAGGTGTTGATTGAGCAGATGTTGATGGAGCAACAGCCTTGTTCGAACCCCAAGCATAGGCATATCCAGGAGCAAATGGATAAGCATACGCAGATGATGATGGGTAATAGGCTGGATAGGCGTACGGAGAAGAATACAAGTATTGACTTTGGGATGATCCGAAAAGAGCGCACAAGGCCAACAAAACTGAGAGAATCCTGAAAAATCGAAAAAATGAAATTATTTCAAGAACGAATTGGAAACTCACATTTTCCCGAACATTGTTGAATGAATTGATGGATGAGTTAAAGTTTTCCCCGATTTATATACACTTTTCATGTGCTCAGAAAGAGCACAAAACTGGTATTTGTTTGATTTTCACGCGGTGACCTATTTTATTTTAGAAAAAAAACGCCGTTCGATGATTATTTGCCAATTATTGAACCCGGCGTGAACTTTGGGCTCGAGTTGGTCGGATTTTTTTATCAGAGAATAAAATCAGAAGCAGTCGGGTACCGAAAAATATTTCTTCAAGAAGAAGATGAACAAAATCATGTCTTTGTTATTGATTTTGAGGAGCTTATTTTTCCAACTGATTGTGAGCCTGGTTTTTTGATAGGGGTCAAAACAGACAAACACCAAAATTTTTGTCTATGTTTGGGTCAAAACATACAATTTCCTGAAATGAGAATGAGTATCATTCCTGGTCGAATTTTTCAACCAAAATTAGTTTTGTATTATCCAAGAAAGTTTTTGGTTCGATTCGGATACTATAAACTGTTTCTCCAATTTTTTCTGAATATTTAAGTTTCCAAGCCACAAAAAAAATTGGCTTTCCAAAACTTTTCGTTGCCCCCCCCCCTTACATTAGAGGTTACTGTAGCCTTTCCCAAAGGCTAGATGACTCCACACATTTTCCGACGAGCAAGGCCACGCCATGGGCGTGGCTTAACACCCTGTCTTTGTTTGGTGTGCATAGTACTTACAACAATCATTGTCTTTTGTTCTGTTTCGCTCAGTTGTTTTCTAAATGAACCAAGAAATCAACAATGATATCGCGTTTCGCCACATGACAGAGACAATCATGACCGAGATAGTTCTTCTGATGAAGCAATATCAAAATCATCGCGATATGATCAGGGCTCATGAGAGAATTGTTGAACAACGAAAATCGTAAGTTTTTGTCATTTTGTTGGAGTCAAACATTTTTCTGTTTTCAGTATGATCAAAATTGGAGACATCGAATCGTCTAGAAGTACCGATATCATGATTGCTGATATTGAATCGATGAGAAATGAAGTTGTACGATACGAAGAGTTACTACAAGATCTTCAAAACTACGCAGCGGCTCTTCTTGGATAAAAACCAAAATATGTGCTGAAAATTCCAGTAGAAACTCCGGCTAAAAAGTTTCAATTTTTGTCACCCAAAAAATGTATTATATTGATAATAAATTGTTGGTTATCAGTTTTGTTGGCAACATGCTCCCCATTGTGTTCTTTCTGATTTTCTTCTCCTCGTTTTTTTATTTTCATCTTGAAAACAAGGTAAACTTAATTTTGCTATAAATACAAAAAACCTATTGTTCAAGAGGAAAAAGAACATACTGAAAAAATCAATTGCGCAACGAAAAAATGAGCAGAAAACCAATTTCGATTGGATCCGCGACAATTATGAAAAACTAAATGATCTTGAAGCTGAAAAAATTGTCAAAATACCATATGAAAAGCTGAAAGAGCAACTCAAATCTGGAGTTTTGAAACCGTCCAATGTTCTACGGGCGTTTCAAAGAAAAACTATGGACGCGCATCGAATCACTAATTGTATTTGTTTGTTTATCGAAGATGCTGTTGAGATTGCTGAGCGGTTGGATGGTACTGTAGTTGAGGAGAGATACAGGATGCCGTTGTTCGGAATGCCAGTTAGTGTGAAAGAATCAATCAATGTAAGTTCTGGCTTTGTTTTCTGAATGGGGTCCAAGGCTAAAGCCAAAAAATGCAACAGAATACAGGTAAGATTTGATATTGATTTTGGGTCCGACTCCCAAGTATTCAGGCCCACTTTTCGGTCTGATTTTTCATCGGAAAAACCCCATGTTTTCAGGTGAAAGGAATGGACTCTACCCAAGGACTCAGTCAAGCTCTTTTCCAACCCTCCAAACACCATTCGAAATCTGTTGAACAACTCGTTCGACTAGGTACACCATCATTACCCACCCCACAAAATGCTTTTCTCAAAACTCAGGTGCGATTCCATTCGTCCATACCAATGTTCCACAAGCGTTGCTGAGTTTTGGATGTTGTAATCCGATCTACGGTTCGACTCGAAATCCTCACGACACAACTCGTGTTCCTGGCGGCAGTTCGGGCGGCGAATCTGCACTCATCGCATCGGGCGCCTCTCATTTCGGCATCGGAACAGATGTGGGTGGAAGTGTCCGCGGACCAGCGGCGTTTTGTGGCCTAGTCGGTTTCAAAAGTTGCTCGTGGCGAACGTCGCAAACCGGCAAAGTTGCGTCGATTCCGGGAAGGCAGTTGTTGAAATCGGTGGAAGGACCGATGGCGAAACAAGTTGATGTTTGTGTGGATTATTTGAAAATGGTTCGTGAGTAGTTTTAGAAAAAAAATAAGAAAACAAATTACACACGTAAAATTGACGTGGCCTCGTACCGTAGTTTCACAACCTTCTGGAAGGGAATCGATGAGAGTGAGAGAGGGCTCAAAAACAATTATCGTTAGAGCGCTTTTGCTCTCTCTAAATTAATAGAGTTTGAGATTTTTCGAAGAGGTCATTCAACCGTGTAACCGACATTCGCACGGGATACGCAAGGCGCTATACTTGTGTGTGGTTTTTGTCTGCGCATCCTATGGAAAAAGGCCGCTCTCACCTGATAGTTAATGAAAAAAGGTCAAAAATCTATAAAAAATTTTGACATTTTTTTTTGTTGAAAAAATAAGATCACGTTGCACAGTTTTTTTTTGCAAATTTTGTGCATTTTTCTCTATGTTGCACATCGCATAGGAGAACATTTCATTTTTTTTAAATTTTGCACCTGCTTCTTTAACGAAAATGTACTGTAATTTTTAGCCGACCCTATTCAGCAGTTCAACTGACGTGAGAAAGTTTTTTTTCAGTCTGTCTAAAAAAAGCCCGGCCCAGCGTGATTTCTCAGAACAGACAATAAAACAAAAAAGATTTGAAAAATTTTTGACCCGCTCTTTTTGACAGCCGGCCAGGCTTTCGGGCCACCGTCAAACGAAAACTCGGCCCGAATTTTTTTCAAAATTTTTTGTTTTTTTTAGAAATGGGATGATGATTCGTTATTCGAGTCGGATTGTTATATACCACCTGTCCGGTTTCAAAAATCCCTTTTTGAATCAAAATCAAAACTCAGGATTGGTTATTACACCTTTGACGGATATCACAGCGCACCGCAAGCCTATCAACGAGCAGTTTTGGAAACTGTCGATTTTCTCAAATCTCAACAACACACTCTTGTCGAATTTGCTGTTCCGGACCCTCATCTCATGTATAGTATTTTCTACGCAGGTGCAACTTCGGATGGTTCGTTATACTTGAACAACCTGCTGGCCAATGATATTGTTCCGGATGAATGTTATATCGGCTTACCGATCACTAAACTACCCTATTTTTGTCAGAAATTATTGAGAAAGTATCTTCCGATGAGGAGAGTACGAAACTTGTTGAAAGAACTGCCGCATGATTGCGAAGAGATGCGAGAGATGCACGAGAAAATTGAGGAGTATCGACATCGATTTGTGATCGAAATGAGAAAACTGAACATTGATGCGATTGTTTGTCCCGCATTTGTGAGTAGACAACTTGCAACAACAGATTTCTGATTTTTCCAGGGAACTTATGCTCCTAAACACGGAGCCCCGAACAAAATGATCAGCGCCACAAGTTATACAGCACTCTACAATTTGATTGATTTTGCTGCTGGCGTGGTTCCTGCTGGAACTGTTGGACATGATGAGACGGAATACGTTGGAGCAGAGGGCGACCGCTGGGATCGTTTGGTGCACGAAAATATTCAGGGATGTGCTGGCTTACCGTCATCTGTGCAAATTGTAACTCCACCATTTAGAGAGGAAACGTGTCTTCGACTCATGAAGAGTGTAGAAACACATTTTGCACAAAAATCATTTTTTGCGCAACAATAAACTTTTTCTTTCAGCGGTAGAGAAAGAGTCTCCCTCTAAAGGAGACGCAGAGAAATCAGATTTTTGAAGGTTGGGGTCACGTTTTTTTCTATTTTTTCAACAAAAAACACCATAAAAAAGGATGAACCAAAAAATATTTTTTAAATTACTGACGTGACCTATATATTGAGCTCATTTCCCGAAAAATGCCAGTTTTGAGATATTTTCCTTCTTTAAAAAAAAAGAACGTGAAAATAATAAAAACGTGACATTTCGAACTGCAAATTTCTAGTTTTTCTCTGGGTCTCTTTCGATTGGCAAACTTCTTCGGTCACATCACTGATGTTAGTGTTAAATTCCGATTTTCTTCAGTTTCTCAGAGCGATCGTTCTTGAGAAAGTTGTGAGAACCCTTTGTCCACTCTTGTTCTTCCAGAAAATTTATGGTTTGTATTCAAGTAGAGGGCTTCCGGCGGCCAAAAATGACCCAAATCTAAACCCTACCGAACGCCGAGTTCCAAAAGAACCGGAACACTGACCAGTTCCAAATCCAGTTTGACAGTTTCTCGTCCATTCTCCCACAATACAAATACACCACACACACACACACTAATTATTAAGCAACAAAAAACACATAGCTTATCGATTTTTCTTCGTTTTTCGGTTATTCCCTTTTTATCGCAATTTAATGTTTTTTTGTTGTTGTGTATATGTGTTTCGCCAGATTTGATCGTCATTTTTTACAGCTCAACATGAAAACGTGTCAAGTTGTTTTTCTCGTATTTTTTGTGAATTCTGTCGATGCATATATGGGTGCTGTGATGGGTAAATTGACAAAGTGTGATGACGCAAAAGTGAGATATAACTATGACTTTTCTTTTTAGAAAATTGATAATTTTTGAACCAGGCCCGGTTTTTGGGCTGGGGTCGCTTCAATCAACAAGTTCTCTAGAAAAAAAATCTCGAATAATCGGCTACGCATGAAAATTTCGGTTTCAGACAAATCTGGAAGTTGATTGGGATCCAAAAGATTTCACAACCTACACATGTAGTGAGGAAAAAGAGTACAATGTAGACCAGGCCGTCGAGCCAATCATATTCGACATGGTGCAAAAAAACGCCACATATAATCCCCGAACTGATGTAGTATCGCATCAATGTATGGATTCGAAATTAGAATATGAAGATCGAATTCCAGTCAGGTAAGGTAGAAGGCAACAATTTGTTGTCGATAGAAAGTTGTTGCAGAGGTGATCACCGGCCGAATTGGGCGCGGTTTGGAGAGTACTTATATTGTCCTGTGCAACGTTGGCTTCACAATTTGGAGCACGGTTCCATCGTTCTTCTCTATCACCCATGTGCCAATCAAGATGAACTTCAAAAACTTCGAACTCTTGTCACATCTTGTCTCTATCGACATGTTATAACACCATATTTGAAGCTGGAAAAGCAGCGAGTAAGAAACTAACAGAAAGTTCAAAATTTCATCGATTTTCAGCCATTTGCCCTAGTCGGCTGGGCATCCTATATGGAAATGAACAGTGTACACGATGGAGAAGTTATCGACTTCATCAGAAAATATTCTCGACGAGCACCGGAAGATATTACACGCGACGGATTGTATGATCAGCTTTTGATTCGGGAAGCAAAAGTTGTCAGCGATAAAAAGGATAATAAAATATGTCCTAGTTATTAATATTAATTAAATTTATAATAAAAATATTGAAATTCTCGTGAACTATTTATTTACGAAGAAAAAACCTCTTCCTCATTTTCACTTTTTGCCAGAAACAAATGGCCATGAAAATGACAAAGCTACCACTCTGGAAAAATAATTATTTTTTAAAATACCTCGCAGGTGTCCCCGCGCGGTGGAAGAATTTGAAAAAGCTCGGCCACTGCCACGAATATCGGAAAGGGTTATTCGAGTTTCGAAGATTGAAGGTTAGTATTTTTAGTCTCAAATCTAGCAAAATCTGGGCACACAAACTTAAGATATTCACAAAAATAAATATCATCAAACAGAAATTATATTTATATGATAAGATAATTCCCGCGTGTTGTCTGATTAGACGGTCAACTTACAAGTGAAAAAAATGTTCTCAGTTCCGCTGATAGGGTAGTATTGAAAAATATGCTAGCGCTGTCCAAGTTGTGTTCTGTGAAACATGATACATTGTGTTTGTCACTTTTTTGGGTACGGGTCAGGTCTGATGAAAATCGGGTCTGACTTCAGCAAAAACATTTTTTTCACGACATTTTACTTTTTTGTTTCTGAAAATATTTATTATTTTCCATAAATTATCTCCGGGTGTGAAAAATCAACCCTAATCACATCAAACATCCGAGAAAGCTCCAACTTTTCCATGATTTCAAACATTTTACGCTGTAAAAAGATAACACTAACCCTGTTAAAAATGAATTTTGCTCACCTCAACAATATTCACAATTTTCATGGTTTGTGCTATTCGTTGAGCGTATCGTTTGATTTGAACCTCTTCGATATAATATGAATGAATTTGATCGGCCAATGTTTGGATGACTTCATCGCTCAACGTCTCAAAATCATCGCGAAACATTTTGAGAGCATGTCGGAAGGAGACAACTGAAAGCATGTAGATGGTTTCTTGAGGAGTTGGTCGAAACATTTTCAGCTCATCGACAACTTTTGGCGTGTCGAACCATTTAGCTGTTCCAATAAAACTGAGAGAAGCATGATTCATTTTTCGATATACTTGTCAACCCACTTGTCGTTGCAAAACCACGTTAGGTCAACTTCAACGTCGTCGAGATTGACAACACATTGATCGGACAGAACAACTTCTCGCACGGTTTTATCGACTTGGTTGAGTTGGTGATTTGCTGTCATCACATCGGTGTATAAACATGACCATGCCATCCAAACTGCTTTCACAAATTTGATTTTGAGGTGCAGCGACAGTTCTTCGAACGCGTCGAAATGTGTGAACCACTGTGTTGCTTTGAGAAAATTACATTCCCATAGCGATAATATTTCAGACTTTCCGATTTTTTTGAAAACTTTCTGATGTTCATCTGCTGAAGTTGTTGAACTTGTTAGTCGTTGTAAAGTAGTTGAACTGTTCTTGGTAGAAGTTGAGAGAATTGTCGAGGCCTGTTCGATGAGTTTTGTAAAATTCACACAGCTCCGATTCTTAGTTGGACAATAAGAACAAGTTATGAACACTGGTTGACCTATAAACTTTGATGACGAAGAAGAAGAAGAAGTAGAAGCCTGTTTGACCGTTGATGACATAGGATCACGCCCAATTTGAAGTCCTACAAAACACCAGACAATATTGTCAAACCAACCAGATCATCCAACGAGAAAATGACCTACCGTCTGAATCTCTCAGTTTGACATGATCTTTCAACGACTTTTTGTGGTAGATCACTTTTCTCGTTGGATGATCTGACCGAATTGACAATATGTACGTTTTTTATCTTGCAAAACTCACTTTCCTCGGTCATCCCGGCTTCTATGCATTTATCAAGGCGACATTTTTTACAAAATTCCGATTGTTTTTCACATTTCCTATCTCCATTAACACACTCCAACTGCGCATATTTTTTGAGAATAGCTCTTCGAAAATACGCTGCACATGCTCGACAAGTCATTGCGCCAAAATGTGAACCATGTGATTGTTTTGAACAGACTTGACATGTTTCTGATGTAGAGGTGGACATTTCAAAGTATCTAGAAAGGTCATTTTTGAAGAAGAACACGTTTCATAATTTTCAAATAGCCATTGAGGGACCGACAAAACATCGCAGACATGCGACAATATTTTATCTTTCTATGCATACACAAGCATGATCTGCGGTTCAGAAACGGTTAAAATAGGAAAAACGCATAAAAACTCATCATCATGTGCATAGAAACAACACTGATCTTGCAAAAAATGTTACAAAAAATGGGCGTTTCTATGAAGACTTTTCGAGGCGTTGCAAACGAACAGGAAGACTTTTCAATTGATCAGACAATTTTCTAGCGTCTTCAGTATACATTTTCCAGACCCGGAGACAGTTTTGTACAACTGGACAACTTTGTCGTTCGCGTTGCGTGTTTACGAGCGTCTCCACTTTTTTTCCTCTGTCTTTTTGAAATGAGAGTCGCGTCGCGGACAGGTTACGTGAACCACGAAATATTTTTAGTGTTTTGTCAGCACTATTTTTTCCATGAAACTTGGTATTTTTGGGTACAATTGTTCTCTGTCTAAAAACGGGGGATTCCCTCGAACTGACCAACCATTATCTGTTTTATTGATGGAAATAGATAACATACTATCCACACCACTCGTCCAATTGTTAATATTTGTTCTGTGATCTTCGCAACTTGATTGTTTTAAAGGAAAGTATTTGGATCTCTTCCAAGTTGGATTTCTGAAAAAAAGCGATGTAAATGCGCTCTATTTTCCTTCCTAACACCTTCTCTGCACATTGTGTGAGGTCGTAAAAGGCCATAAAACATACTGTCCTCCTTACCAATCATCTTATCACTCTCTCAAAACTTTTTTTCCATGTTCGAAACAATAAAAAGAAAAATAAATTTTGAATTCCCGCACACACAATTATTTGTGTTCATACACTGCGCGAAGAAAATCTCGCCTCTTTTTGTTGTTGTTGTGGTTTACAGTTTATTCTCCAACTTGACCCACTTCATACGATTCTAATCAGAAAACGAAATGTTTGCAGTTCGAAAAGTCACGTTTATATTGTTTTCACGTCTTGTCGCAGGAATGAACCTGAAAACTTGAGAGAGAAAAGAAGAAACAAATTCGAAAATTCATATATTTTTGTACATCAGTTAGAAAAATGGATGGTGTTGATATTTGACCTGTTAATTGAAATGAAGAAGATCAGAAGAAGAAGATAATATAAGATCAAAATGAATACACGTGTTCTATTTGAAAAAGTTATTTTCGCCCGTATATAAGTTCGGGATGTGAGAAATCAACCCGGATGGCTTGAAACATTCGAGATAGTTCGAAAACTTCTATCTTCTGATAGTGATTTCGCTGAAAACAAGATGTTCGTTGTTATTCTCCCGTCACAGTTTACCTCAACAATATTCACAATTTTCATCATTTGAGTGATTCGTGGCGCGTATCGCTCCAATTCCAACTCATCCGTATAATACGAATGAAGTTCATTGGCTAATAATTGTACAATGTTTTCACACAACGCTTCGACATCGCTTCCTAATGTTTTGGCAGCATATCGAAATGAGAAAACGGCGAGCATATATGTGGTTTCTTGAGGTGTTGGTCGAAAACTCATGAACGTGTCGATGATCGGGGATGAGTAGTGCTCTTCTAGCGGCTTGAGGAAACTGAAAATCTATGAATATTATCAATCAAGAGAAGCAAAAATGGCGCATCATGAAGATCGTCGTCCGCGCTGCGTGTCGGCGAGCGGTCGCCTTTTCTTTTCCCTCTCCACTTTTCTCTCTGTCTTTTCGAAATGAGAAGGCACAGTGTGTATTTGAGTAGCTGATTTTTTTGTTCTCCAAAATTTTGAAATTTTTTGTCATCTTTTCTCTGAATATCTCATTTCTCAATTATATTTCTTCGGTTCAAGTCACATCCACAAATCTGTGCCTTATCTTGAAAGACGTGCAAAAACATTGAGATTCAAAAACACTGTGTTGGGGTGGACTCACTTCTCTGCTGAAAACCAGGATAAATCAACTTCCAACTTTTCAACATTTGCAAGATAGTTTTCAGCTGAAAACCCAGTTTTTTCTGCTCCATTTATTTGTTGAACGCGAAGGTTGGCTGTCTTCACATCCTTTTGCAGCACTGACCATCTCATCCAGACAATTTTCAAAAGTTCGATTCGCATACTCATCGGCAGATCTTGAAACTGATCACAATGTGAAAACCATCTAGCAACACGTAGAAAACCCGCTTTCCATAGTTTGAAAATTTCATTATCAAAGAGCGAGAGAAAAAGAGAACCATATGTGAACAATGAGAGGTGAAAGATTTAGAGAAATGATTAGTGCATATTGTATTATAGGATTAACCATCGAAAATTATTTTACATTAGTGAATAAGTCAGAAAGCATAACACAAATTTGAACACAACGTGGAGCTCCTATTTTTTCAACACATTTGGCATTGTTATTTTGAACGGGTTTTCGATCGAAATGAAGAGCTGCCTATCTGAATAAACAAGGAAGCCCATCTCACAAAACACAAATTGGGAACTATGTTTTGTTTTGTCAGGTTCTATATATATATTATTTCTTCTAAACTCTATAAAACAAGTCAGTGATCTACAAGAAAAATTGTTTTCCTTTCCAAAAAGTACATTTATAACGAATCAAACAACTACACACTCAATGCCAAGTTCCTTGATCATTAACACCAAACTGGATCATGTTCATAATTCCAAAGGCCAAGTAGATAATTGATAACAAGATCCAGTTTGTTGTGGACACTCCAGTCTCGTGGCCTTTGTGCTGTTGTTCATGAATTTTGCGTTTTACAGCGTAGGCGTCCTGGAAATATTGGAAGTTTATTTTTGAATAAGACTTGAGTTGACAGGTAGAGAAAAGGTAGAGAAAAAACACTGCGGAGATTTTGCGGGCCGAATTTGAGTGGCCCGTCAAAAACGATAGTTTACAGGAGCAGAACATAAAATCGGGCCTGATTCGATTTTCGAAGTTTTCTGGATCGGGCAAAACTCAATTTTGTGCTGAAAAATGTTCGAAACCAAGAGTGTCGTTTCCGGGCTTTTTGCGGCAAAAAAATCGGACCAAGTTTGAATTTTTGCTTGTCTGACTTGGTGAAAATATTGGTTTTCAGATGAAATCCAGTTGGCCCGATCCATGATTTGACATTTTTAAATCTTCACACTAGCGCCGGTTAGGCCTAGTTAGGCCTAGCCCTCTTTTTTTGTCGTGCCGAAAAACAGCCCAGCCCGGCCAAAACCTCACCATTGTCTTCATAGAAGTTCCCAACCCCGATGGTGCTCCTAGGAAAAATGTTCGCCATACAATATGTTCTGACAAATTTTGAAAACTTTTAAAATTGACGATCGTTCCTCGAAAAGTGTTGTCATCATAATACTCAAAGCCCAATCGATTCATTGTCACGTTTTGTCTATCTGCAGGAATACAATTCACATTCATCCGAAAAATCGAATTTTGGTTTTCTCGATACGCGTTCAGCTCGCAAGCCTGACAATTAGGTGTCCAGTCGAATGATTGTCTTTTTTGAAGAATCATGTTTTTCACCTTCGGACATTTCACAAGATCTTGTTGATTTGCCTGAACAGAGAAGTATGTACATTCTCAGAAAATGGGCTGAATTAGAACTCACATAAATTATTTTGAGAAAAATGACGAAAATTATGAATTTCATTTTTTTGGAAATACGTTAAGTCAGATTTTTTATTTTCTATTTAAAGGCTCTTCCAGGGTTCACGTTACTTTTAAAAAATCCGATTTTTTTGTGTGTGTATATTTGACTTAAGGTTAAGAAGTTGAAGGTCAGCTGAAACATCAGGAAAAAAGATCTGCTGGACCAGGCCAAGCAAAAATTGAACCTCCTCAATCGAGCTTAAACTCTACCCAAACAAAAAATCGTAATTGGTCTGAAAAAAAATGGATCCCATTTTTTGTTCGTGCTCAGTTCAGTAAATATTTTAATTCCCAGGCCCAATTTTTTTTCGGTCCCGATATAGTGAAAACAACTTGTGGTCAGGCCCGATTATTGTTTGCAATACTTTTTCTCAGAAAACTCACAAACCTATTTTCAAATACGCTCTAATGCAAACTTTCCTGAAATGTGTTTAGCTAAGAAAATCGTTATCCAACTACCGGTCTTTTTTCCATGTGTGTCTTCTTCTTCTTCTTCTTTTTTTCGAGATTTTATCTACAATTTTCGCTGGTTGTTTCAAAAAAGCTTTTATCCAATTCTCTCCTCAAATGCTATTCACATCTCGATCTATTCGAACAAAAAATCGTCTGATTATCACGTTCATATTTCTAGCATGTCTGACAAGTTTATATGTGTTGTTGCTGAAAATTCGAAGAATGGTTCATCTCTCTCAGATGGAGGAGAATTCCAGACATTCGGCGATTATCAATGATATTTTGTTTTTTAATTCGAGTATTTCATCCAACTCTAAACCTAGTTTTATATTTCTAATAACTAGTCAAATATTGAATTTCTACCTTCCTCTAACATGCAATTCTAATGATGGGTATAAAGAGGAAACATCAAATGTCAGGTATATCGAAAATAATTATTCAACCAAAAAACACTAATTTTTAAGCCTCACCCGTATTGGTGAATCACTCCTTCTTGCCAAATGTGACACTGTTAGTGAGCCACTTTTTGCATCGGTTCGAATGGATGATTTCAATCTACAAGTGAGTTTGATCACTATCTTTATTATAAACCACAATGAAAATGGATAGATCGATATACCTGGACAGGAGGTTTGGGAGAAGAAAAACGAACATGTTATTTGTATGTCACATCTGGTTTTGTATGAGGATGGAGCAACGATTCTTTCGCTGTTGAAACATTTTCGAAATTCGGCGACGAAGATTTTGATCTATGCAGCTAGTATCAGGTATGTCTTGATACCTGGGGAGTATAATCCATTAAAAATCACAATAACATGAGAGAGAAAGAGTCAACGAGACGCAGAGAAAGAGAGGGGCGATGCGCAAAAAAAAAGAGATTGAAAGACACACTAGAAGAGGGGCAGAAAGTCGCAGAGAAAAAATGTCAACGAGGTGCAGAGAAAGAGAAAGAGAGGGAGAGAGACGCAGAGAAAGAGGCTGAGAGCGACGCAGAACAAGAAAGTGATAGGGACACAGAAAGAGTGAGTGAGAGAGAGACATAGAAATATAGTAAGCAAGGCGCAGAACAGGAAACGGAGACAGACGCATGGAAAGAGAGTAAGCAAGACGCAGGACAAGAAAGTAAGAGAACCACATAAAAAGAAATAGAGCGAGACGCAAAGAATTACTGACGTGACCTTTATATTTCGTTTATTTCCCCTAAAAATGTCAGTGTTGAGATATTTTTTTTTTTTAAACGTGAAAATAATAAAAACGTGACCTTTCGAACTGCAAATTTCGTATTTTTCTCTGTGTCTCTTTTAGCTGGCAAGTGGCAGAACAGGAAAAGGAGTGAGACGCATAGAAAACGGGTCAACGAGACCCAGAGAAAGAGAGTGAGCGAGACCCAGAGAAGAATTTCGGTCTGTTCATTCATCCAGGATTGTACATAGTGAGATGAAATATTATTTTCTTCAAAACCCTATCCACCTGAATTTTTCAAAGTTCTTCAAGAACCAACTGTTCAACTTCCAGCGACGATCTTTACAAATCGCTTCACGACTACTCGTCCAAAATCGAAATAGTTCCATGGATGCTTCCCGAATCGAAACGAAACGACGATTTCGATATCCTCCGACTCGATCCGAATTTCGCCAAAGCCGCAGCGCGAAGTAGTCTGAATCACTGTTTTCTGAAATTTGCACCAGTTTCGCGACAAGTCACATTGATCGACCTGGCCACACTTCGTTTCAACTCTGTTCGTTTTCATCCGGACTTTAAGCTCAGTGAAAATGTGACAAATGAGATCAGCGATGGGTGGAAGATTGAGAAATTGACAACCTACAGAGTTTCGTTGAATTCTCGTGAGTTGTCATGGTTTTACTTTTCCTACTTTTCCTTCAAAATCTTCAGAGAACGATGTTGTTCTCAATGAAAAGTGTTTTACTCGCAAAAAACGAAAGCTCTCCTCATCGTTGAGGATTTTTGGCGAATGTGGTAATTTGGAAGAACCCGAGTCGAAACAAATTGTCACTTCTTCAAGATCCATTTATATTCCAAAAGTGATTCAGTTCGACAATCTGAGTGTTTATGCGGATGCTCTTGGAAGGTGCACTTCTTACAAATCATCCTATGAAGATCGTCAGAAATTGATGAAGTTTGAGTTCGAACTAGAGAATCGTGTATCATCGGAAGTTTGTGAAATATCATTGATTCGTGATGATTTCAAATGTCGAGTTGCGATGGATTATAGCAAAAAAATGTTCAGGTATTTTTGCGGTGATTTTTTGAAACCACATGTTTAGTGAGATATTTTTTAAGACGGCGAACACGTTTGCTGATCAATCGGAAGAGAACGTTTTTGAGATTCAGGGATGGATGTCATTTATGATTTTGTTATTGGTTATGACAGCTAATAAATTTGTAGATAGCTTCTGTTGTTCTTACTTGCAATGTTTTGACTTGTTGAGGGAGAGGAAGACGCAGAGAAAAAATAATTAAAAAACGTGGCCTAGAAGTTCAAAAAATTGAACGTGAAAAGTGGTCCAGACCAGGGGGGAACCGACACTTCGGAACTTTCGGAACCGAAGTTTAGTAAAAAAAACGTGACCTAGAAATCAAAAAAAAAAACACCCGGCCTAGAAATCCCGATAAACGTGGCCCAGATGTTCAGAAACACGTGGCCTAAGAATCCAAAAAACCTGAAAAAAATCCAAAAGCACGTGGCATAGAAATCCAAAGCAACGTGACCTAAAAATCCAAAGCATGTTGGCCTAGAAATCCGAATTTGTTAATTTTGTGAAAAGTTCAATGAGCCCACACACACATAGTATATCATTTGCCTTCTCCCGTATATTGTTCACAACTCAATCGCATTCTAATCGAAAAAAAATTCGCTCGCTTTTATGAGGGTCAAACCCATTCAATGTATACTTTTCTCGCCTCATAATCATGATAAGTAGTAAAATGAACAAAGCCTTCACCACAAAACTGGTTTTTCTCTCATGTCCTTATGATGGTTTACGAGAAAAAATAATTGTTCATTCAAGAATGATGTTTTTATTTCTAGCAGCCCTTGTTGTATTGTCCAATTCTCAGGTAAAAAATATTTTTTTGGCAACTTGAAAAAGGAAGTTTTTGCTGTTTTTTTTCGGCAGGAAAATTTTGCAGAAACTGACAATTTGTTATCTTCATTCATTTTCAGGAAATCAATACGTGTAATATTTACGACGAAGCACATTACTGTAAATTATTAACAATTGATGTTCACTTGAGCACACTTGCAATATCTCATCGTTGTCAATGTCCTGAAGGTTATCGATGTCCCAAAGATATCGACGACACCCGACTGAGTGTTAGGTCAGTTACTAGTCCAAACTTTTTGTTCATCCATAAAATTTCAGGTGTCATTTTGACCCGGAAAAACAATGGAACAGGTGTTATCTGCCATGTACACCGGATAATTAGGGAGTTGAGAGGAAAAAAACGCATGAAAAATGTTTATGAATAAAGTTTTTTTTTTTGATATTTGGTTGGAAATGTCGGATAATTATATACTACTAATGGTCTGAAGTTCAACTTTTTTTGTCGTCCAGAACAACCAGGAATTTTTGAAAAAAAGAAAAAAAATCGGTGATAATTTGATAACTCGAATAGAATTAGTTACGTGATTTTTTTCGCAAATATTAGTTTGCTTCGTGCACAATTTTTGGCGTTCAAAAATCCTCCCACCTCGACTATAACATAGTGAACTTGCACTTTGAAAAAAACTGTTTTTAAAAGATTCGAAATCTTGGGAAAAATCAAAAAATCCTGGATCTGGCCAATAAGAAAAAAGTGTGGGCCAAAGTAACTTCACTCTAAATTTGGCTTGAAACCCGATTTTTCGAATTGAGCGGGCCTCAAAATAAAAAAATCTAAATCGGGCCAAAAACTGAGAAACGAAAAAAAAACAGTTTTTTCGAGATTTTTGTTGAATCGGGCTGGGAATTTTTTTAGCTCAAACAGATCGGGTTCTTCAAAATGTGACTGATTGATCTGGCTTAAAAATCGGGCCTGAAAAAAATTTGAAAAAAATAGAGAAGGTTCAATTTCTTTGTCTCATCATCATAGATATTTTTTTTTGGCCGATTCAGATTTTACATTTCTTACGGGTCCGTTTTTTGTCGGACGAGGCGTGAAAATTTCTCAAAAAGTTATTGCAAACAATTTCAGGGATCTGCTCACTGTTATCTTTTCGTGTGTTATTGCCCCGCCCACTTTGGTAGTGAACATCAAGGTTTAATTTCTGACAAAGTTTGAGTTTAAGCTCGAGAAAACATGAGCAGGTCTTTACCGTCGTCATGTCTATCATCCACTCAATAATGATACATTTTGACCAGCTGATAGAGCAAACTACACACACTTTGACCATGATCAACATCAATTATTGATATTTTGGTGTTTGCACAATAAACTATTCTTATTCTTCTCCTCGTTTTTCAATAAACACCAGACTCATCTAATTATTCACCAATTTCTGATCATGATGATGACATTTAACTTTTCCCACTCATTTTTTTTCCAGGAAGAAGAAGAAGAAGCAACAATAATTAATGGAAACTCTCTCTCTCTCTCCCACTCAATTGCCCAGAAAAGTTCAATTTTTAATAAGTTTCAAAAAGGTTTTCAGAACAAAAACAACACAATAATTACGCGACATTTCGGAAGGGCTCTGGCTCCGCCCACTTTTTTTTTGAGAAGCCTAGAAAAGGAGCTAGCGCAGACTTTCATTGCGCCGAATCATGCAGTATTCGAGTTCAACAATATTGGAAGTTGTTCTTTTGTTGGATACTGTATACAGTTTTTGTCAGGTAGGTTCAAACGAGGCCAAGGTTTTTTTTCAATTCTGAAAAAAAATCTGAATGGCTCAACAACATTTTGACTTGATTATGGTGGAAAACATGAATCTGGTGGAAAATCTGATGTCGACTTGGTCCTAGCTCTGAATCGGGCCACAAAATCAGACCTAAAACATTTTTCGACCGGATCCAATTTTTTTTATTTTGTGGTTGTTTTTTAAGTGATTTTGGAGTCTCCAGGACATTTCGAAACCGCATGAAAATCTAAAAAAAAACCAAGGAGAAACGTTTGTTTGTCTTACTGTATGGCGCATCCCGCGAGATGTCGGTACACACATTTATTGAGAGCGCCAGGAAAAAACGTTTTTGCTGTTGTTAATACTTTCATGAGTTTTCGAAGTGTCGCCGTTTCGAAACGTTACAGAGCCGAAAAAACGGAATGGATCTGATCTAGTCACACATTTTTTGTGTGAGCCCGATTCAGATTATAATTTTTTTTGGGTCTGATTTGTATAAATAAAAACGTGACCTTTCACGGCATGTTTACGCTGCTACGCTATCCGCAATATGTTCAAAGACGCACACTGAAAATAAGAGCTTCGTTTCAAGACCCTGTCTGTGTCTCTCCTTATCCCATTGTCTCTCACTGTCAAGATTGAAAACTTTCAAACTACAATTTCTATGTTTTGGTCAATTCTTTAAAAAGTCACGGACTCTGATTATCATTGAAAACAATATTTTCTATCAAATTCCAAGAAGGAAATATTAATTTTAATAAGCAGGTTTGATCGAGAGAGAAAAAAATTACTTGGAAAAGTCTGAACATTCTGAAATGTTCAAATTGAAAGTTTTACTAGATAATTATAAACAATTTGTGGGTGGGAAATAAGCTAAGAACGACCTTTTGATACACTATTTTGTGCACAATCCGAATATACACTTGTGTGTTTTTTATTTATTTATTGCCACAAACCACACGAATCAACGTAGGAAAATAGAAGGGGCATGGGAAAATTGATGAAAACCCGATGGGCTCATTTTCCAGGGGTGAGATTTGGGTTCTCTTGAGTCAACCCGGCCCGGCCCGTTATTTTCGGGGCCGGGCTCTCGGGCTCCGGGCTCGGGGCTACGAATTCACCCCTGCTATTTTCGGCCGGCTCAAAAAAAGTACAGAAAAACCACCACATCCCCAGTTTGTTTCTCCGGTCTAAAAATTCAGAACCGTATTTTCTGAGTGAGGTTTTTTTCTGAAAATAGTCACAAATTTTTCATGAGCAGTATTTTTCTAGACAATCAACATGCAATCAGATCGACAACCTCGACGACATCATCATCATCAAAAACGACATTTGTTAGAAGAAATCGAATCGAAAAGTTGTGCGAGAAGGGCGTCGTCGACTGCGCATGAGAGTTTTTCGAGAATGTTCGATCGACGCGACAAGGAGATGTACACGTTTTTGAAACCTCAACAACAGGTGGGTCCATATTTTCTTGAAAATCTCAAATTTCCTGAAAATTTTTGCAGCCCGGTTTTTCGAAAATCAGGCTTGTTGATATTTTTGCTCCAAAATTTTTCAAAAAAAAAATCCCCTACCTACCGAGAAGTTTTCAGCTGTTCAACAAGTTTGAACCAGTCCATGGTCAAGAGCTGACGGTTCGACCGCGAGAATGTGTCGAAGAATCAGACGAGGAAGAGTTTGAAATTGTTCGTGAGCATCCAGTAAGCCGGCGAGCTTTGTGTATATTCAATTACGTTTTGAACTACAACGCACAGAGACTGCCATCATCGATAGTCGAAGTGAAATGCTCTTGTCGACAAGTTGTAGTGAATAGTGAGTTTGATTAAAAAAAAAACAAAATAAAAAAATTTGCACTGGCGCGGAATCGAACCTGCAAAATTATTACTCTATAATCCAACACACTACCACTGCGCCACACGTGTTCATAATGTGTGTTATCCCTATGCACAAAATGTTTTATTTCAGATGAGCGATTTGAATGCGAACCAGTATACTACGACATGCGAGTGTTGCTCTTCGACGACAACTGTGGAACATATGTGGAAAGTGTCGAAAAGATCGCATTAGGATGTGTCACAGTTCTACCAGTACAAAAGATACGTGGCGATAAAATCACATATCATAAAGAGAAAGATGCCGAAACACCGACATGAAACAACAACAACAACAAAAAGAGAAAAGGTTCGTGTGGTCATACATATGTACATACACATATTTAGTGAGTTGGTTAATCTATTTTGCTTCAATGTCTACTGGTTAGCTCTCAACAAAACACAAAAGTATTTTGATTTTTTTTCTTCGAAGAGGATATTTTGTCCATGTATTTATTTTTCGTTGGTTGGTCATAAAGATTCATTGATATTTAGAAATTTCTTTTTTTTCTGTGCCTTGAGTTCTAAGTTAGTACAGTACACCAGTTTTTGCTCTCAAAGGACATGTTTTTGTTTGTTCGTGAAAATCGGAAATTCAAGGGATTAATTGATATACTTTTCGAAAATATGTTTTTTTTTCAAGTTTTTTGTGTGAGATTTTGGGGTGGATTGTTGTTCGGACTATCTCAATTTTCAAAAAATTACAAACTTGCAAAACAAACACTACATTTGTTGGGCCGAAAACCCTCAGGCGTTTAGTGAATTTTCCGGGCTCAAAAAAATCTAGTATCCAGTCCATTTTCAAAAAATATTTTTCGGGCTAAATTTTTGAATTTTTGTCGGAAAAGACCTATGTAGACCGACTTTTGTGACTTTTTTCGGCCCAAAAATGAGTCAGGCCAAATTTTTTGCATTTTTTTTGTCGGAAAAAACCCAAGCCAAACTTTTAGAAGTTTTGAGCCAAAAAAACCCAGGCCAAATTTTTGAATTTCTTTGTCGGAAAAGAGAGAACAATTTTCTAATTTTTTTGGGTCAAAAAGAACATAGGTCAAATTTTTCGAAATATTCAGGGCAAAAATATTTAGGTCATAAAAAAATATTTTTCGGGCCAAAAATGAACCGGGCCAAATTTTTGGTATTCATTTTTGTCGGAAAAAGCCTAGGTCAAATTTTTAGAACTTCCGAGCCAAAAAATTTCGATCAAATTTTCTGATTTTTTTTCGAACCAGAAAAAATTGGGCCAAATCAATTTTTTCGGGCCAATTCTTTCTCAGAAAAAATCCAGTTCAGCAAACAAGAGTTCATCTAGTTCTTCAACTTTGAAAAAAAACAAAAAGTTATAATATATTTATTGTGAAAAATCGAAATTAAAGGAATGAAGAATCGCCAAACTCAATTAATAGGAAGTCGAAGTCGATGTAGAAGTGGAAGAAGTATCAGCGGCAGCTCCCCACGCACCATACGAATCATAGATTGGTTGCGAAGCAGCAGCGGCGGCGGCACCGTAGGTGGTCGAAGCGGCTGGCGAAGCGGCGGCAACATTGCCGTAACCGGCATTGGTATTTTGTTGCGCGGCGAAAACAACTGGCGCCGGTTTCGGTGCACAGCACACACATTTCACATTTGGATGATAGTGTTTGGGTTTCCAGTCGTCGTTTTTCAAGTAGGTTGGTTGAGCGCGATGTTGACGGGCGGCTTGTTCCTCGTTGTCCTCGTCAATCTCTTCCGAGACGTCTTCAGCGTCTCTTTTGGTGCGTGTCGAGAAGGTTTCTGGGCGAGGTGGTTGTGTGTTGTCCGAGGTGATGGCGAGGAAACCGAACAATTTGTCCTGGAAAAAACCCAACTTTTAGGTTATTTTTGAAGGTTTCTCTTACGTTGGCCAAGGTTGTGTCACGACGAGCGGTTTGTTGACAGCAGAGGTTGCATGAGTCCTCGTCGTATGAAGCGACTTCGGAGCATTTGACACGAACAGCACGAGCTGGACCGCCGAAATGATGATGGTTTTGGTGTTGGGTGATCAAGAGGACCGAAGCATCAAGATCGCAAATGTAACCTGAGATTTTTTCGATAATAGAAAAAGTACAGTACTTTAAAGGATCTAAAATGATTTTCGAAGAATGGGAAAAAACTTTTTGTGAAGAGAAAACTGCAAACATAAAATTCTGAAAATCAAAATTTTCCAACAAAAAACTGCATTTTTCGGACCAATTTTTATAAGAACTGAGATTCGAAAAAAAATAAGAATTTTCAGAAAAACCGAGTTTTTTGACGCCAAAAAAGCAAGTTCAAACTTTGAATTTTCCAAAAAGTTTAACTTTTTTGTTCAGAAAACCCCGAATTTTGATATTTTTTTTGATTTCCCATAAATTATCAATGTTAAAATCTACAGTAATCCAGAGGAACCAAAAAACGAAGTTTTTTGGGGCGAAAAAGTTTTCGACAAAAAAAATTCAATTTTTTTGTTAAGAAAAACCCAAATTTTGATTTCAAAAAATCACTGTCAAAATCTACAGTAATCCAAAGGAACACCTCCATCGAGAAAGTTTCGAAAGTTTCTCTGGACCTAAAATTTTGGAAAATTCAAAATTGATTTTCAGAAAAAAGTCTACAGTAATCCACACTTTTTCTGACATCACTTACGATCTTGAAGAAGTGGTGGAAGAAATTGTGGTCCAGAAAAATATGGATATTGATTATATCCATTGTTGTAGTAGCGAGCCTCACCGGCCTCCTTCTTCACTTGTCCTCCTTTTTGTTGTTTCTCCTGTTTTTGCTGAAACTGCGATTTTGTCGGCGACAAAAAGTCGCGACTCACCTGATCGACAGCGGCGAATACAGCCAAAGTGGCGACTGAAAGAATGATGAACGTCTTCATGATCGAATGATGATTTGGAGCACGGCAAACAACATTTTATAGGATTTTGAAAATGGGCGGAGTCTGCAGAAACAATCTGGGATGTTTTATTTTTCCAGATAACAGAACATTGATCATGAAGCTACAGTAACCCTATTTTTTTCAATTAAAAATGTTGTGCAGCAGGGAAAAATTGTTACACTTTATCGAACCATAACATTGCAGCACCCACACAAAATGATTTCTCAAAAAATCGCAACATTCGAGCAGAAAAAATGTGAATAACCTTTGTGCTGAAACACACACATATACACAGTTGTCATCTCTGAAACATCAGCTGCAGAGTTGACCTTGAGGTCAAGTGCAGACAAAAAAAAACACATCAAGTTATAATTAGCAAGAGAAAGAGGTCGGAACGATTTTCAAATTTTGAAAATTTCCAAAAATGTGGATTAGATACTGTACTTTGGACTTGAAACTCTAGGGTAATATATTAAAGAGTTCTGAAAATTTTTAACCCGACTTGGCCAGGTGACGTTTTTTAATTTTTTGAATCCAGGTTTTGAGCCTAGAATTCGCAAAAAAGTAAGAAGCCCAAAAACTATCAGACCGGGCCAGAGAAACATTTTTTGAGGAATTTTCGGGATTTTGAGTTTTCGAGTATACTTGGAAAACTACAGTACTCGCCTGAGTTCATTTTCAGACCCGTCAAAAAATTCTGTGTGGACTACTGTACTTTTTGAGAGCCCGGGAAAAATTGTGACTCAGAATTGCTGAAAAATGTTGAACCAGACCGGGCCTGAAAAAAATCAGACCCAAAAATAGTGCCTAAAATTTTCATGGGCTCAGGACCGCCCAAAAAAGTGGCCTGAAGCTTGGCCACTTTTTGGCCTGAAATCAGAAGAGATGCAAAAACTCGGGTCAGATTGGTTTTTTAAAAATATTTTTTTGGACCCGATCCAGGCCCCATTTTGGATCCACTTTTTTGTCACTTTTTTCAGCGTCGTATGATTCTCCTTGACTGTACTTTAAACCTTGTTGATTCATCCTGATCATCTGACAAAAACAACAACACAAAAATCATATATCCGGTGAGACAAAATCTAGGCTCCGCCCATTTTCGAGGCCCCTATAAAATCGAGCTCAACATCATGAAAATCATCATTCGATCATGCAGTCGATTGTGATTCTATCCGTTGTGGCCACTGTCATCTCAGCGGCAGCTGTTGCCCCAAAACAACAAACAGCCGAAGTGAAGAAGGAGGCGGGAGCAGCGTACGGAGTTCCAGCTCAAGCTCCGGCTCAATCACCGGCTCAATATGTGCAATACGTTCAACCACAACAACAATTCCCAGTGTTCAACTTCCCAAATTTTGATGTCAACTATTGCACAGTTCATGCTTCGTTCCCGTTGGTTGGATTGGATCATCATCATAGAAGACGTGAGTTTTGGACAGGCCCGGAAAAATTTTGAATACTTTCAAATCTTCAAGATTGTTCCTTGAAACAGGAATTTTTTGAAAAAATTTAAAATTTCCGAATCTCGGCCCAGTTTCTAAAACCAACATTTTTTTTTTGGGGAGAAATTTGAAGCCTAGAAAATTGAAAATATTATTGTGGTCAAACCCAGAGTTGGAAAATTTTGAAAAAAATTGGAATTTCGATTTTTCTGAAAAAAAAATCCAAGAAATTTTTTGTGACCAAAATTTTCGAAAAAATGATTTTGTCAGAAAAATTAAAAAAAAATGACCCGAAAATGTTGGTCCGGGCCAGGCTTTTTTCTCCGGCTTGTCTGAAAAACCTAATTTTGGCAAGAAAAATTTATGGAAAATTTCCAAATTTTGTTATTTTATAAAATTTGCATCTGAAACTCTCTGAATTTCGGAAAAAGTTAGGCTCAAAATCTTTTTTTTTTCTGATTTTCAAATATAAATCCATACTTTTGTGACCAAACCAAGAAAATCAAAAGAAATAAATTCAGAAAAAAATTGGGAAACTTTTGAAAAACCTTGTAGTCCAGAAAAACTGGTCCGGGCCGGGCTTTTCTGAAACTTTTTGGTTTTTTTTGATGACCCCAAAACCTTAAAATCTTCTTCCCACCCAAAACAAAAAAATAATTTCCAGGCGGACCAGGTGGACCACGTGTGAAACGTCAAACCTACGGTGTCCCATCAGCCGCTCAAGACACCCCAACCGTCACCAACACAGCCACCCAAAACGTCGTCTACGTTCAACAACCACCTCAATACATCGCTCCAGGCGCGTTCCAACGTCCGCGACCATTCGAACGACAAGGATGTGCCAACACGGCCATCTTCTCGCAAACCGCATGTAACGCTTGTTGCTCGATCGCATCTCGTGCCGCTGGAAGCACCTCGGTGAGTTTAGCTCATCGGAAAGTTGAAAATGAGAGAAATTGTTTTTTTTTTCCAGAAGACCACTGGAATTCTCATCGCCGTCGATCCACAATTGAACGCTGATCATCGACGAAACCACGAAAACAAGAACAACGATTTGAACGAACCTGATCGCGCCATTCAATGCGTCTGCTGTACCGCTAGACAAGTCTAATTTTTCCCGCCACAAAAGTTTTGTGTTTTTTCTCTATTGAGCCAATAAAAATATATCTTTGAAAAGTGTTCCCAGACTGATCACGCTTCAGAAAAATGAAAAAGGTCGCTTTTTTTGCAATTATCCGACGTTTAGGTTTGTCACTTTGTTAACATCTCGAATAGTTAGAACTACAGATTTCGCAGAAATCACAACAAAAAAATAGTCTCCCAAATATTCAGGGAATTTATGGCGGGGTTCTAGAACTCATTCTTCTCGCCAAGACACCCAACTAAATACCCTAAATATTTGAGTACTGTAGAATAACACAGCTAGGAAATAGGAGACAGTTATGAGATTCTCAACCAAAGCATCATCAATTTATAGGGCACAAAATGGGCGGAGTTTGGAGTTGGGGGGATGGAAAGGAATGTGCGCACAGTGTAATCGTACAAAATATGAAAACATTTGAATGTTTTGATTTTGCTGGTTTGGGAGCAAAAAAAGAGATGTTGTAAAGTGATGAAATCGTGAATTTGAGAGACTTCGAGACGCAGAGTTTGCCACGTGTCAGATTGAAAAAAACGTGACCTGAGAATTTATGACTTCACTATGTGTCTTGAGGATTGCTCCCTATAGCACAAATGGGGTTTCGGAAAGTTCCGCCTTAAAAAATCATGATAACCTAGATAATTGACGTGATATTTCTGTGCGTGAGAACAACAAAAACTCAGTTTTTGAAAATTTATAGACTAGAAAACGTTCGGTTTTCTCTGTGGGGAGCAAAAATTTGCCACGTCGTTTTCATTTTCAATTTATAAAAGTGAGAGAGACGCAGAGAAAAGAACACCCCAAGAGAATTACAACATTTTTTCGTGATTAATAGACAAAAGCACGCCCACAGTGTGTATCGCCTTTTCAATTATCGTCAATTCTCATTCACCTTTGACTTACAGTCCTTTACTGAAAAAATGAAAACAATAATTGACCATAATAGTTTATTATCAAAAAAAAAAGCACACTTCTAAACACTCATTTTTTGTGTTGTTGGGGTGGATGGTGGCAATGAAGGCGGTGTTTCTTGCTCAACCAATTTTCCACTATTCTTTCCACTTTTCAAGTTTCTCAAAACGAGTACATTACTAATAACAGATGCAGTGAAGCAAAAAATTACGACAATCACATAGACCCAGAGAAGGGTAACTTGGCCATGAAATGAGCGGCAGATTGTATTACCGGCATCGGAGTATTTGTCGTAAATGACTTGGCATGAGAACTCTGTGGCATTCGTTTTTTGCTGAATAAAAATTGGCTTGAAATCACACTTTTGGTCCGGGGGCCGGCCCGAAACAACAACCATGTGCCGTACAAACTCACTTGAATTCGATGAACAGCTTCGGTGTACAATGTTGACACTGATTGGTAGGGTTGTTCGAAAATTGTCATCAACTGGTTTGCAATTGTTCCGTCAGCAAGTAAATTGTTATATTCGTCAAGCACGTGTTCCACATTTTTCAAAGATGTCATGAAAGTAGCTGCTGTGTTTTTAGTAGGTTCTAGCCGCGCTGTCGATTCATTGTGAGCTACACAACGCCCAACTATGTTTATTGGGAATGTTGCGATTATCTCGTTGACCCATAACATAACCTCAATAGATAGTGTGTTGACGCGTTTTGGAGATTTAAACACTTCCATCTTGGAGGATGTTTTCTGTTTGGTGCCCTCAATGTGTTGTTGAATGTTGTAATCTTGGATAATATTTGAAAAATTCAACATTTCCGATGTTAAACTCTCGAAAAACGTTTGATTCGGAGTCTGGCAATATTGCTCATTTATTGGAACGGAGGACGTGAAATTCAAGAGTCCAAAATTGTCATTATTCAAAGGGCATTCAGTTTGAAATCGAATGTACAATGTGATGACGTATGCATTCAAAGCAATTGTCAGTATTACTGTCAAAACGACCATAAACGACATTGCAATTGAAACAACGATTTGTGGAAGATGTTTGGAAACAATCATAATGACGAGAGTAATGACAGACAGTAACATGTGACAAAGGGATGCTCGAATAATGAGCGACTTCAGGATTGCTGGTTTTTCCGGTAGGGAATCGGTAAATCTTTTCACCCAGTCCTTTCCAATCGTCACTGTGTCATCGATTGATGCTCGAAATTTGCTTATCATCGTCTGAAAAATAAATTATTACACAAACTTTAGGCTGATCTATCTAAGTATTACCTTTCTTTTGATCAAATCATTGTCTATCTTTGTCCGGCCAAAATCTTTTAGTTTCATGACGTCCACATCATTTTTGATATCGCCACATACCAAATCGACTCGACGGTTCATTTCGGTGACAATTTCAAACAATTTTTTCATAATATTTTCGATAGAATTCACATTTTCCATTATGTTCTCCGCCTTCTTGGTCACGTGGAATTTACAACGGTCGGTTGGACTCATCTTATCTCGCCATATCACAAAGTTAAGCAAATCTTGATAGAATTCCTTCATCTTTTTGATTACTTTCAAAAAATCGATGACTTTCTGGAAATAGAACTCATTTAGAAGAAACGACTGAGTTTTGAAAAATAATCGGTTTATTTCTTCAAATCCGATAGGTACGAGGTGGGAAAAAAAAATGAAAATTCAACAGTGAGAAAAGAATATATTAGAAAATTAAGCAAAAGGTGAAGAATGAATGAGTGAATGAGCACATGAAAGGACATAGACTGCCGACTCCGCCCCCTTTTTTGCACCCACGCCGCGTACAGAAAGGGGCGGAGTCGACAGTCTGTGTCCCTTCCTGTGCTCATTCATTCATTCATTCTTCACTTCTTGCTTAATTTTCTAATATAGTTTTCTTTCTTTCTTGATCTTATCATTAAATGTTGTTTTTAATTTCAGACCATATTTACTTTTGATACTTTTGATTATATAGAACCTTTTTCCATGCTTTTCAGTCTTTTGAAGAGCAGCTTTTGCCTTTCCCTGTTGTCATTTGGCTAGCCTCTCCCAAGTGTCCCACTATACGCATTTAAAGAACGTCCGATTTTTAAGCAATTTTTCTAATCCACGTTCGAATATTTTTCGAGCTCACGTTATCCTCATTCATGTAGAGTTTCGTTTTTTTTCACAGAGTTATTTAAAATTTGAACCTCCCTTGTAAGAAAATTTTAAAATAAGTGAGAAAAATTGGATTTAAAAGCGGACGCTCTTTTGATCAAACATTTTCACACTCACTTGTTTGGTCTTATCAAAACTTTTTGTCATCTCTTTTCGTCGAACCACTTGTCAGTCGATTGTTTCGATAAATCCTCCAATGGCACATCATTTATTTTGTTTTGAACATTTTTAAGTAATGAAGACGTTTCTAAAACATTAATCGCAAAAATTTGGCAAATACTGAATCGGACCAGGTCTGATTTTATCGGACCCGAAAGTTACCGAATCTGAATCGGACCCAAACCCAAAAAATGTGTCTGAATCGGACCAGAGCGAAGAAATCGGACCCGGCCCGTTTTTTTCAAAACCTTTGCTGAATCGGACCACAAAATCGGACCAGGTCCGTTTTTTTTTTGGTAGATACTTTTTCGATTTTAGTCTGATTCAGCTGAAATTTCAACCAAAAAACGGACCTGGTCCGATTTTGTGGTCCGATTCAGCAAAAATCTTGATAAAAACGGACCAGGTCCGATTTCTTGACTCCGGTCCGATTCAGACACATTTTTCATGGTCCGGTCCGATTCAGATTTGGTCATTTTCGAGTCCGATAAAATCGGACCTGGTCCGATTCAGAAAATCCGATTCAGAATCTACCCAAAAATTTATATAAAAAGAGAGATGCACACCATTCAAAATTGGTTGCAGTGTTATTTCCTCTGGCTTCTCATATTCTGTCCGATTATTTGCAACAAGTAGAGCCACCAACATTAGAATCAGAAACAGGTATGGCCAAAACAGCTTGCTTCCTTTTGGCTCTCTTTTTTTCTTCATTATCCCGATTAGTAATACAATAAATGCAGCGAATGCAATTACAGTAAGAACTATTGACGAGCAAGAGAATCCGAATGCCACTTGTGAAGTGAACTCCATTTTTGAGCAATTGTTGTAATCAAAAGATGTTTCTGGGAATATTCAAAAAAGGAATGATTATGTAGAAAACTGTTCCTTCCCGCGTCATCGCCGAATTTCATGATAACCTTGTTGACGTGGTTTTACACGTTTTTAATCAAAATCAGTTACACTTTTGTTGATAGAAAAATAGATTCGGAAAATGAAAAAAAATCTGTATTCAATCCGAAATTTTGTTGCCCATCATAAGAGTGAACTAGTGATTATATGATAAAGTATTGAAAACTTTTCTTGAATCTGAGAAATGTATTCTCGCAAATCAGTTATTTTCGGACGAAGTGGTATAGAGAAGATTTTTGAAAAGTATGCAAATCACGTCGTATCAAGCAAAAGAGAATTGGCAATCATTGAAATAGAGCGAGACGAAGTGTGGGCGTGGCCACCTCACACACAAATGATGGCAGTGTGCGAGACGCATGTGTTGTCGGTACAGCGATTTAATGACTCTATTGCATTAATCCAAAAATCAAGATTTTGAAAAATTAAAAAAGGAAATTTGTTCCATGGATTTGTGTGGAGCAATAGAGCACATATGTGAGAAAAATGTTGTAGTTCTCTCGGAATGTGTTTTTCTTTGCGTCTCGCTCTATTTCAATTATTGCAATAGAAAACGACGTGAATGTGATACACTTTTGCATGATTTTTTTTTCTCTGAAATTGTTTTTATTTTCAGACCAGAGGTGAGATTTGGGTTTTCTTGGGCCGGCCGGGAACTGGTGTAGACCGGTTTGGTTCTGGCCCGGCATATTTACCGAAGGCCGAAAAAAGCACGGCTGGAAAAAGCACGGCCATTTAAAAAAACTCTGAAAAGACTCTTTTCAGAGTTTTTTAATTTCGTATGCGGATGGCGCTGTGATTGAAATCAAGAACACGGAAGAATGGAAAGACTATGTGGCTGTAAGTTTTTTTTTTGTAATTTCATTTAGTTTCACCGTTTTCATTTTTATAGGAGGTCGACGATTACAGTTTGTTTCTTGATGGGCTGGAAGCGGGATTGGGCAAGTTCGGAAAACTTCGGGAGTCTCGGGTGGAAAACGGAAGTTTCCTATAGAAGCATGTTTCCTACCTTCTGGAGTTGAGCCGAACCTTCTGAATAGGGCCTGGCCACTAAAAAATCTGAATCGGACCCAAAAATCAATAAACGATGTTTTGCATGATTTTCAAAAAAAAATTCTGATTTCGAAAATTAGCACATTTTTTACATAATGAATGCGCTACATAACTCGTTCACCACCATCCTTTTTTTGGATCATAAAATTGCATCATTCTTTAGTATGTACACTCTTACTGTGTCTTCATGAATACCGAAAAACAATACTCTATGCGCCGGTTAATTTGAATTATTTTTTCTCTTTTTCCAGCCGCATTTGTCATTTCGGTTGATGGCTGACACCATTAGGTAAACATAACCTTTTTTCGCACCACATCAGATGAGTCATTAGATAGAAAATTACGAGTTGGCTACCTCGATAATGAATCATCATTCGAGAAACACACATTTTTGGTGACTGGTACAGAATTCAAAATAGAGGAGATATGAGATATACAATGAGAGCCCAAAAATCCTATCTTCTCATTTTGTCAAAACCTTATCCTGTGCTAGAAAATCTCTGACAAATCCCAATTTGAAACCGGAAGCTCTGGAACCAAAAAAATGTGAGGTTTTGCTCGACATGGCTTTTTGAAATCAGAAAAAAAATTTATTTTTTATGTCAAAAGTAGGTGCAAACGAAAGAGCATACTCGGTTTGGTGGGTTATAGTCAAAAGTTACTGAAAAGTATTTTAAAAACACTCATGATATTTTAGAAAAAGTTCAAAATTTGCCAGGTTTTGCTCAGGATGCCCATCCCTGGAAAAATCAGACTATTTCCACTAAATTTTTTCATTGAAGTTGATCCAAAGTCGGGTCTAATAATTGTGAAAAAGGTTCATCTTGATCTTGCTGATCGGCTCAAGGTAGAGATTGAGAAAAAAGACAAAAGCCAAAATATACAGTTCGTTTTTAGGTTAGGTTTGAATTTCTGATTGCCTTCTAGTTTTGTAAAAATACATCGCACTATACGATTGCCCTTTCCCATGCAATTATACCATTTCATCACTTTACAGCATCTCTTTTTTTGCTCAAAAAACCAGCAAAATCAAAACATTCGAATGTTTTCATATTTTGTACGATTACACTGTGCGCACATTCCTTTCCATCCCCCAACTCCAAACTCCGCCCATTTTGTGCCCTATAAAATGATGATGTTCCAGTTGAATGTCTCATAACTGTCTCCTATTTCCTAGCTGTGTTATTCTACAGTACTCAAATATTTAGGGTATTTAGTTGGGTGTCTTGGCGAAATGAAGCTGTTCTAGAAACCCATATAGATTCCCTGAATATTTGAGATACTCACTTTTTATCCATTTCTGCTGTTTAGATCTGTTGCTGATAACTGTGTGGTGCAAAAATGCAAGAATACAAGAGTGACAAGGCTAGAAATGCCATAGAACTTTTTTTGGAAAATAAGCTTGTCAACTCCAACTGAAACTCCGGGTTCAAACTTTCCAGCGTTTTAATTTTTGATGTAGGCCAAATTTTTCCAGTTTCTAGGCCAAAAAAATTCGGTGTAAAACCTGTGTCAAAATTGGGAATTTTTTGTTGGGGCTCAAAACTTTAGGCTCAAAATTTTGGCCCGAAACTACTCAATTGACGTCGACCCAATATTTTAGGTGAGCCCGTTCAAGCAGAACATCTTCGGGCCCAACTGATTCACGTAAAATTCACATCTCGTATTTTCCTTACATCGGTATTTTTCAACGTGACACATGACACGTGTCTAGTGTATACAAAAAAAGAGAAATTTCGGACCGTATTTCAGTTTTTGACACTTCTCGAGATAAATCTTTTCGATAATGTTTTCTAGTACAACGACCAGATCTGATAATCAAGAGGAGAAAAAACCATTGATCAGCCAAACGAGTGAGTGAGACAAGATCGAGAGCCCTGTCAACACATTGTTCTTGCAGATTCATCAAAGGTCATGACATCTCAAAGTGAACCGGTCACTTCGCACATCTCCCCCTCTTCCTCTCAAATATCACAACGCAAATCTCGTCCACCCGGACCGAAAATGAGCGACGGATCGGAGTTTGACAGCGGCCCGTGGGGTTGGGTTTTCTCGATTCTCTACCTCTTCTTCTTGTGGGGACTGTGTATCGCGTTTGCCATCGGCATGGTCTATTTTCAATACACCAAACTCGATCCGAAATATCCGACGTATTTTGGTGAGGGCGGATTTTTGGGACACGTTCCGAGAATGTGTTTCGATCCGAATCCGAAACGATTCGTTGAGACGGATAGTGAAAATATCATGCAATTCAATATTTATGATAGTAGATCGTATTTGAATTTGTTGATTCGACTCAAAAAAGTGCTGAAAAGTGAGTTGGGAAAAGTTGTGAAAAAGTTTGTTGGAAAAAATGTCACGACTTCTGAACGTGCCGGAGCCATTTTTTCATGTTTTTTGGACCCGAACAAGACCCTTGAGAGTTTTTCCCTCGACAGAGACACAGAGAAACAGGAAAAAATTCACTGAAAACGGAATATCAGGTGAGAGCGGTCTTCTTTTATTGGAAACGCAGACATAAACCACGCACACAGAAAGCATAACGCCTCGCTTCCCGTGAGATGTCCGTCACACTGTTGAATGACCTCCCGGAAAATTCTCAAAATTCATAAATTTTGGAGAGAGCAAATGCGCTCTAATGATAATCGTTTTTGAGAACTATCGCACTCTCATCGATTCCTTCTAGGAGGTCGTGCGAACTTCGAAATTCATCAAAGTTTGATTTTCAGTTTGGGCCACGATTTTTAAGGGTATAATCAGAAAACTTTGGAGCAGGCCTGGTTTTTTGTGCGAGTCAAATTGAGTAAAAATAACTTTCAGTATGTGCCTTGAAAGAACCTTTGATATTTTTTGGATCTCGCTCTCGCTGGAAGCCTTGTCCGTGCATGAGAGGCCGCCCCGAAAACATGAAAGTACTCAATTTTTGGGTGAGATTTTCAAAACACTCAGCAAGTTTCGATTTTTCTAGGCTACATCGATGATGAGAGAACAGGTCAGACTCGTAAAGAGCTTTGCAGTAAGCAGAAATTGACACGAACAGAAGCATGTAAATTTGACAGATACACTGGATTCGATGATTGTCAATTTGACACGTTAGTCTGTTCAATCTATCCAGAAAATCCAAAAAATTTGCAGAAAAAACTTGGAGCACGGTTTCGGATTCAGCAAAGGTACACCATGTCTCATGCTCAAAGTCAACAAATTGATTGGTTGGGAGCCGAAATTTTTGAAGAATCAAACGTGTCCGGCCGACAATCATTGTTGTGGAGAGGGTATCCAGTTTGCGTGCAAATCCAACGACGACATTCACTTTGACTTTTATCCAAAGACTGGAATTCCTGCGTGCTATTTTCCGTATGCCAATCAGCCAGGTTATGAGCAACCGTATGTGATGGTCAAAATGTCGAACATTTCCAGAAACACTCATGTGAGTTTCATAAAGTTTTGAGCCCCCTAAAAATATCCGGACTTTCAGATAACTGTCGAATGTTGGCCAACTAATCCGGAGCTGAAAACAATTTCTGGTGACAAAGTGAATGTCGCCAGATTTTTCTTGAAAATGACTAGCGATTCATTAGAATAAACTACTCTTCCACTGAGTCGGAAGAATCTGAAGATGTTCAGTTTGACACTCCACATCTTTGCCTCTTATCCTTGTCGTTTACACAGGCGTGAACTTGATGCATAGGCTTGTTAAAAGTACTAAAATTTCAAGTTTCAAATTAAAAAAAAAGAAGTTTGGTTCAACCTACGAAAAAACTACATTGATGGACAGAGCGAGGAGGATGAAGATTGGAAGAAATTGCATTTTTCAAAATTTTTTGAGACACGAAATTTTTTACAGGAAAATTTATAGGTCTAGACAGGAGAAACAAAAAACATCAAAAGTTGGCTTGATAAACTGGCAGAGACTTCAATATTTAAATTCAAAACATTTTCGAAATAGTACGAGGCGCAGAGAACGCAAAAAAAAATTGCCTCGATGAGGAATCGAACCCTCGACTTCTCACTTTATAGCATAACGTCTAACCAGTTGAACTACCACGTCACATTTTTTTGTGGGAAAATTTGATTTCAAATATTCTAGAAAAAATCGGCGAGAACAAAACTAAACATGTTAATGGGTATAACTCGGAACTTGTTCGCAATGACCTAGAAAAACATTTATTGATAGAATAAATTAATAATAATGATTTGAAGTTCTTCCATTTCTCAAAAATTGTCCATACTTTGAAGTTTCATTGAACATTGAACGAATTGAAATAATTTGAATCACTGCCAACAACACAACTAATCCCGAAATCGCTGAAGCGAAAAATGCGACTCGTCGAGCAACCTTGTTCACCTCATCAATGTGCTGAAAATAGTGGAAATTCTCTGCGCTTCTCACGCATCATTCTTACGGTATGTAGACGGAAAGAGACTTTGGACAAATCTGATTGTGATGCTTCCAACATTTGGAGCATGTGCGAAGTGATTTCGTCGAATGTGACCAAGCTCATCAGATTTTCCATAGCTCCATAATTTTTGTCTTTGTGAATTTTTCGAATCACATTTCGTGGAATACCATATTTGTTGTCTTTTTCAGTGATCTTGATGATTAGTTGAACCTGAAAAAATTTTCTAGAAATTTTTCAAGATCACAGTTAGGTTTTCGATATCAGGGACCAGGCCCGAAAAATATCACGGACCAGGTTTGGTCCGAAATTCTGAATTTCCACGTTTCGGGTTGTCCGAAATTTCTCAGAAAATTTTCGACTTTCAATTTTGACGAGATTTTCCTGAATATTTTTCGGAAAAAAATTTCTGGGCCAAAAAACCACTAGAATTTTTACGGATTCAGGTCGGGCTCATTTTTGTAGTTATAAAACTTATTTTCAGATTTTGACAAGTTATATTTAGGCCCGATTTTTGGGGCTGATTTACCACAAAAACGACAAAAATGAAATTTTTGTCCAAGTTTTTGAGGGTCTGGAAAATTTCGAAAAACTCCATTTTATCGTTTGGGCCCAATTCAGTAGTCTCAGTCTTTTATCCGTCCCAGAAATCCCGACCTAACTCAAAAAGTACTGTACTTTTTACAGATCGTATTTTCTGATTTTCGAAAAAACTCTGACTCGTCGACCAACCTGTGTAGCTTCACTAATCTTATTCTCAATACACACATGATAGACCCCAATCTTTTCCAAATATGCAGACTTTGAAACTGGCCACCGAACATGTTGACTATACGTGTCGACTTCTTCCACCAACACATTATTATCGGGATCGAACAATTTGACATTTAGATTGCCGTTTTCTTTATCATCTTCCACTTCGATATCGATTATTGAACGCAAATCTTCAACTTCGAAATAATAGCATTGCTGCTGAAAACAAAACAATTTTTCGAAAGCAGAAAAGAGACAAAAACTCACTTCTAAACTGATGAACGGCAATTGAATGTTGGTTGAAGAATCGGAAAGAGTTGAGAAGACATTGTGAAACGTTGCGAACAACAAAACAATTATTGATATTTGTCTCATTTTTGATGAGAATAAAAATGAAATGATTAATTGTGCGGGGAGTCATACGTGGAAGTATGTTTCACGTGAAATTTTCACGTGATTAATTATTTCTGAATTTGTTCTTTTTTTGTGATTTTTCAAGAAATCGGACCCGATTTGTTTTCGCTGGGTTAAGCCACAAAAAAATCCGATTTTTTCCGTATAATTTTCGGAAAAAATTTCCGAAAGGTCATTTCCGACCAAGCCTGCTGTATGGTGCATCCCGTGGGATGTCGGTACATACATTTATTGAAAGTGCGAGAAAAACATGTCTTGTTTTCTCGAATACTTTCATGCGATTTCGAAGTTTCCTGAAGCCATAAATTCGGACACGAAGCATTTTATGTTAGAGGCTTAGGCTTATTTTGTTAGAGGCTCAGGCAAATCATCATGACTCGTTATTTAAAATATTAATAAAACTGGACTAGTTCAAAAAACCTCATCTCCTCTTTCTCTGGAAATTACAAGGTTCAACCAAAAAAAAGTTTGTGGCCCTATTTTTTGGCCCGGTTCAGCAAAAATCTCAAAAACAAGATGATAACGAACCGGGCCCGATTTAGATTTTCTCTCCACTGAATCCAGTCTAGTTCAGGAGTTGTTTCCTCGAGAAAAACATTAGAAAAATTCACATTTTTGAAAATTTCCCCGGAAACTTTTTTATACAAAAATTTCAACTACAAGTACACGTCACATTGTCCCCATCGAAATGCATTATCTCTTTCATCTTCTGAATTTTGTCGGTATCAAATTTGCAATCCACATGACTCAACGCCTTCATAAAACACTCTTTATCCTTCATTGACAAGAGAGGTGAGTTGCTGAAAATAATATTCTTAAAAAACCAAAGCCCTTACACTCACTGAAGTTCAATACACTCGGATTTCTTATTCGGGAACCATTTCAAACATCCGTTGTAGAGATCTGAACCACCTGGACTGAAATGATCAACATTGGCATAGCTAGGCATAGCTAGGCTTATTGGAGCTCACATTTTTGAGGTGACTGGAGATAGACACAATGAGAAAAGTATAACAGTTTTCAAAGCGAGTTGGATCATTTTTCAAAATGTTTTTTTTTGGCGGAAAATTCAAAGCTATAAATGTCTGGAATTTTTTTTGTTTTTTTCTTTTATATTTTATTGAATGTTGAACATGAAAAAATCTGGGCCAAACTTTGAAAGAGCCAGTGAAAAACTGATCCAAAAATTAGATAGATTATGAATCAGGCCTGGTCCAATGAAAAATAGGGCCGAAAATAATCAAGGTCAAGAAATCTGGCCAGAAAATCGGCCCGATTTTTGTGAAAAATCTTGTCTGACCCTTTTTTTGCTGAATCAGTATCAAATTTTTTTCAATTTTGGGGTGATTTGTTTTCCGAAACTTAAATTTTCACCAACAATAAAAATAGTCAAATACGTGGCGTGACATTCTCCTCGAAAAAATAAAAACACCTCATTTCTACCGACAAATTTCTTATATGGCTCTCTTTCATGAGCTTGACTATTTTCATGGTTATATCGATGTGTAAGTAATTCTATTTTGTTCTATTTCTCGACTCCTGAACCAGCTCGAATGTTGCAGAAAAGAATGTAAAAATCTTCTCAAAGAAACTGGCGACTTTCTGCTTCGTCATCAATTTTCTCACAGTGCCAACAAAAGTGAATTCGAGTGTATTGTCAGTGTCGCCGAGGAGTCGAGACTTCGAACAGTCGGAATTCATAAATCAAAAGACAAAAACGTTGTGTTCTCAATCCAAGGTGATAGTGAAAAGTATTCGTCGATTAAAGCCATCATTGAACATTATGTGAAAACCAAGAAACCGATTATTGATCATTTGCCACTTGTCAAACCCATCAATCGACAATCCTGGGAATTATTGAGCTCACAAATATCTTTTCCTGACCCAAAAGTTGAATTGGGAAAAGGATCTTTTGGCACAGTTTTGAAAGCAAAAATGATGGGGAAGAACTCGATTGATGTGGCGGTGAAACGATTGAACGACAGTGCCGAAGAGAAACAGGTATTGGATACGAAAAAAACTTATAAAAGTGGACGGGGCTAATGCACACAACGAGAGAGCTAATTTCGGTAGATCAAAATTTTTCACAACGATGATTTTGGTGGTTTTTCTGAGGCCGGCCCGATTTTTTCTGATTCCTTTTCAGGCTTTTTTCCACACCGCGGCGGTCCGTTTTAGCGAAAAATTCGTCTGGCCCGATTCTGTGGTCCGGTTTCAGACACATTTTTCAATATTTCGGGTCCGAGGGGTCTGTTTTTTCCAAGACTTGATGTTTCAGTATGCAGAAGCTCTTCAAGAGGCGCGTATAATGCGATGTTTCGACCACAAGAATCTCATCAAACTTCACGGAGTCGTCGTCGAAGAAGTGCCAATCATGTTGGTGATCGAAATGATCGACGGCAATTCAATGTCACGAATGCTTCGCGACAATCTCATACCTCCAAACTATCGAATCTCGCTGGTTTGCGGCTTGTTGTATGGTCTATGCTACGTTCATGATCACGGATATATTCATCGCGATGTTGCCGCTCGCAATGTTCTTCTCTCCACCGATTGTAAAGAGGTTAAACTTATTGATTTTGGACTGAGTCGACCTGGTCCGAGTTATGAGGTGAGTTTGGATTTTTGAAAACCCGAAAAAAATTTCTCAGAAAAAGATAGAAGTTTTCGTGGTTTGTGGAGCAAAAATTTCTGAATTTTTGAAGTCAAAATTTTCAGAAAATCAGACCTGAAAATTTGGAATAGGACCCGAAATTTTTCTGACTACGGCCCGATTCTTTTTCTAGCAAAAACTGGAAATATCTGACCAGGCCGAACCCAAATTTAAGCCAGCATCAACCGACAAATTTCTTGTTCCAGATTCAAACTCCCCAAAAAATCCCGACAAAATGGCTAGCCCCAGAAGTGTGTCATCAGCAAAAGTTCTCCTACAAATCCGACGTCTGGGCTTTCGGCATGACAGTTTGGGAGATTTACAACAATGGCGCCGAACCGTATCCAACCAAAAAGAATGCAGAAGTTCGAGCATTATTCATGGATGAGAACTTGTTCAAAGATATCAAACCGGATTTTGTCACAACCACAGGACAGGAGAAACCACCTCCAGAGTGTGAGCGCACTGAAAATTGCAACTTTCAGTTCTCTTTAAACTTTCAGTTGTGTCATCTATCTCAAACTTGTTTGAATTTAATGTGAATCGTCGTCCAACCATGGACATGGTCAGAAAAGTGTTTGAGAAAAAAGTGATCGATAAACTAACCGGACCGCAAGCCGAAATTTGTAAAGCTCAACAACAAAAAGGACAGTTTGTGTCGAAATCGTCGAACTTGATGAGTTTGAGCTCGCCGGTCAGTGAGAATGGCAAACAAGCGGTGACACCGTCGAAACCGAGGAAGGCGAAGAAAGGCGGATCGTTGAAACCGTCAACAGGAGCGGCGAAAAAAGAGAAAACTTGTCGAAGGAAAAAGTGATTGTTGTTTTTGTTGGAAAAAATTACGATTTTTGTATTCTTTGAAATTGAGGGAGACGCAGAGAAAAAATAACTCCGAGAGAACTACAAAAATGTTGATATGTGCTCTATCATTAGAGGAAACCAGGGGTGTCGTTAGGGCCGCCCGCGGGCGCCCGCTGTTTTCTTATTTTGTCATTATCTCGTTTCGGAGTCAAAATTTCAATTTTCTGAGACTCGGAAATGAAAGAACAGGTCAAAATACATATTTTATGATACTTATATCATTAAAAGAAGCGTTGGCTCAACTTTTTGTCGCGTTTCAGAAGTTGAACCTAGAAATATCTGATTTTTTTCCATAGGAAACGCAGACAAAAACCACACACAAGTATAGCGCCTTGCGTATCCCGTGCGAATGTCGGTTACACGGTTGAATGACCTCTTGGTGGAGTCTAAAACTCCATAAATTTAGAGAGAGCAAAAGCGCTCTAACGATATTTATCGATTCCCTTTCCAGAAGGTCGTGAAACGACGCAGAGATGTCGTTTTTACCCGAGAAAATTATTGGAAACAAATTGCGGGTTGAATTCGCTGGTATAGTTTTGTGTGTTGTTGGTTTTTTTTCCGCAAGCCGACTTTTTCTTTTTTTGTGAATTACAAAATTTTGTCGCGTTTTGAAACGCGATTTCGGAGAAATAAAAAAGGAAACAAATAAATAATTCATTACATCAGTTCACGCCTTGTTATTTTCCGTTAATCTTGAATATTTTTACACAATTGAAAACTTCGAAGATTCAACATACAACTGATTTTGGCTGAACGAGTTTCAAATCGAATTGGTCTGAAAATACAGTACTTTTTGGTGGAACAAATTCCAAACTCACTGTCTATCGAATTGTTTGAAATACTCATTCTCCACCATTTCCGGCTCTCTTTTAAACTCTGGATAACAATGAGCAAGTGTGAAGATGACCACAAAAAGGATGAGAATTGACTTCATGTTAACTGTCGAGCTATAGAGAAAAAATTAAATGAAAAAGAGCAACACTTTATAATGTATGACTTCGGCACCCCCTCGAAACAACCAAAAAAAAAAGGAGAAGAAGGAGAAAAAGTTTGCCAATATACTTTTAATCCGAAAAGGAACTAGTCTATTTTTGAGCGTGCGCGCTAATCGGAAGATGAATACATTCAAAAATAGAAGAAGAGACAGACATAAACGGGATTTGACATGGATAGCTGGTTGAGAAGGTACTTGAGGTGTAAACGATGAATAAGAGGAAAATGTTCAGTTTGGTTTTTTTTCGAAATGTTCAAACGTGGTATTTTTATTTTCGCCCTTTCAGTTTGGAAGGTTAGTTTTTGATGAGATAAACATAGGTTGGGCCGGGTCCAAAATGGGCCAGAGCCAAGAAGGGCCTGGGACTACTAAAAAGTTGGCCCAGAAATGATCCTAGCCGATGTAGCGACCCGAAAAACTTTAAAAAAAGGCCCTGTCCCTATGCTGTCTCGTTTTTGATAAAATCGACAAACTTTAGAATTCGCAAAAAAACATGCTAGATGTCCTTTCCCGTTAATTGTTTGCAATTCGGGATTTTTCTAGAAATTAATCATGATGTTTGGAGTAGAAAAAAAGAAATTTGATAGTCTAAATAACCTTTTCGTTGAGCACACACATTTTCCCAAAATGAAGCCGGGACTGAGCTTCGAAACGCTCCTCCTCCTCTACATACAGTAACTTTGAAAAAAAGTGCACATTAATTTTAATACACAATTAGTTGACGAGTTATTGTTTTGTGTGAAATTGTGAATAAGTCAGGCGAAAATGAAAAACAACAAAAATGTGGAAATAATGGGGTCTTTTACCGAGTATAATGAGACCAAATCTTGGAAAATAATAATAATAATAATAAATTAACGTTCTTTGTGCGGAAGAAAAATTTGCTAAATTTTGAGGGCCGAAACTTGAGAGGAAAACAGTTTTCTAGGGACTAATTTTGGAAAAATTCGGACCGGGCCTGATGTTCATTCTGGACCCATTTCAGCATTCATAATTATTTGAGTCTGATTCTTTGTACGGATCCGATTCAGCGAAAATTTTTGGTCCGGCCCGAATTTTGAGTCTGTTTTCAATCGAACCAGGTTTTACTCAGCCTTCCCCGAAATCTGTTAGTTCTAATTTTCAACCTCAACTTTAAAATATAACTGCGGGTCCGGAATTTTCGAAGTATAGAGAGAAAACGAGGCGCACAGAAAAAAAAACACGTATTGCGTTACACGTGGCAAACTCTGTGTCTCATACTCTCTCAAAATTGCTATTTTTTACTTTGGCCCGAGTCGACCCAATTTTACAGGCCCGAAAACTTGAATAAATTTGAGAGTCGAGATACTTTGAGCTTCAAATTCAAACGTCAGAAAATTTAGGTTTCCAAAAATCTCTGTTTTTTGTAAAATTTTCTGAATCGGGGCAAAAAATTAAGTCTCAAGCTGGTGTTTTAAAAAAAAATCAAGAAAAAAATCAGCAAAAAATAAATAACAATGGTCAGGCCGGATTCAGTAGGCCATATTTTTTGGCTCAATTTTTCTCGGGCCTAATACGTTTCAAGAAATGTCTATTTTCTCCGAGTTTCAAGAAGTCATGAGAAAAATGGAAGTTTCCCATACATACATGAGAAAACTAACCTGACGTGTTAAAGGTCAGAAATCGAAAATGAATTGAATTTCAAAGTTCTTATGCATACATCAAAAAAGCAAAAACGCAACAAATTGAAAGACGTAAAATCCACCACTTTTTTCTACAACTTTAATTAATTTTTTGCAGATCTCTGCTTCTCAAGTTGAAAAAGAGACAAAAACCGAGAAACCGGAAATATCCGAACAAATGGATCCATCAATCTACCTTCGACAAGGAATGTTTCAACAAGGGTTTCAAGCTCAACAAAATGCTCCAAATTTTGGTTTCACCTGTAGATGCACACAAAAATCATTGAACCCGATTTTGACCAACCCGACAGGCGCCTTAGATGCTAATCAACTCGCACAACAGCAGATTATACAACTACAGGTTTTTTCAAAAAAATATTCTTGGAAAAAAATGGAGTTTTAGGATCAAGTTCGACGTCAGCAAGAAGTAATAAATCGTCAATCTCTAACAAAAACTGGAATCGAAAATTTCTGTAAGAGAGCTAAAAACATGAATTAAAAATGGAAAACGAGACTTTTCATGTTATAAAATGACACTCCTCAAAAGCTAGAAAAAATATTATTTTCCACGAAAAGCTACGCTTTTTTTTTGACTAGGTGCATGAGAATTCAATTATAGGGTTTTTGACAAAAAAAGAAGAGTTCTCGGAAAAAAATTGAAAGTGAAAAGCTCTGCAAAAAAAATTGTTTTTATGGCCCCGCGATTCGTGGTCGTGAGAAAAATATAAATGAGGTTTAAGGGTTCAAGAGTAAGACTACAACAAAAATTGAAAACCTTTGTTTTCCCATAAAGCTAGACAGTTGTTGTTCAATTATAATGCGCCTGAATTCACTTAAATATCATGAAAAATTAATCAAGAAAAAAATTTTCTCGAAAAATCAAAAAATTCTGAGAAACTTGGGGGATAATGACAAGTTGCAAGGATCATTTCCAAAAATTTGAGAATCACGTTTTTTCTAGAAAAAAAATAGTTCTGAGAAAGTGATTTTCTCTGCGTCTCTCTATCTATAAATTCAATGTCAGAAGTTTGACCGGAATCTTATGTAAGAGCCGGAGTTTTTTCAAAATAAAAAATAAAAATCGAAAAAATCGGAATTTCACGTGTATTTTTTAATTGAATTTGAAAAAAAATTAATTTCGACGTCAATTTTTTACGTTGATAATATTTATCTTTTATTAATTTCTTGGGGGCTGAGGTGAATTTTTAAGTCTCCAAAATTCAAAAAAAAAAAACAGGTCAAACAAAATTTCGTGACCTCTCTGAATTTCTAATTTCCAAAGTATATTTAGATTCTGGCGACACCTACAAAACTGTTCCTGATGTATTCCGAAAACTGTGCAAAAATATTGAGGTATAAAAAAGAGAAAAAATGTGACTGAAAAACGAAAAAATCGTAGTTATTCAAAGGCACACAACGTTTTTGTATTGAAAAAGATGGAATAATTTTATCAAGGTAGATTTTTTGTTTTAGAAGTATTGATGTTCCTTTAAACGCGCGCAGAGGTTTTTTTTTTCTGATTTCGAACGCCACAAAAAAAATGACACATCTTTCATGACACTTTTGCACGACCTTCTGGGAGGGAATAGATCTCAAAAATATTTATCGTTAGAGCGCTCTTGCTCTCTCTAAATTTATGGAAATTGAGATTTTTCCAAGAGGTCATTCAACCGTGTAACCGACATTCACACGCGAAACGCGAGGCGCTATACTTGTGTGTAGTTTTTGTCTGCGTTTCCTATGGAAAAAGGCCGCTCTCATGTCACTGATTGGGAGAAAGAGAGATGCAGATAAATTTGTCAACAATAAATAGGAGATCTGGTTAATCTTACGAGCAACGATGTTTTGACATTATCAAAAATGTTCAACTTCCAGCGAATCTCATTGCGCTTGCCAACACCCTCGACTGTTCCTGCTCATCTGACTCCTCCAACTCCATCAACACTCCATTATCATCGAACTCATTTCCCCCAAACATGGCCAATATTTACCAGGGTGGTTATCCGGGACTGACTGGTGGATTTGTTCAACGAGGTGTCCCAGTGATGACATTTGGACAAACACAACCAATGATTGAGATACCTTATACTGTCTAGTTCATTGATTTTTGGAACTAGTTAATATTTTGCTCCCAAAACAAACACTTTTTTCGCTGATAAGAAAAACATTTTTTTTTCGTAAAAATAAAAATGTTGATTTTATTGATTTGTCTAGTTGTCCTAGTGAACGCACAGGTTCCAACGGCCTCCATCTCGGCGCATGTTCTAGATATTTCTGGTGGAAGTCCAGCAGAAGGTGTTCAACTGATCACCTATATTCTGGAGAATGATGCATGGAAGGAGATTGGAAATCAGTTTACGAAAGATACTGGAAGAGTTGATTGGGTTTCGCCGAATTTCGCATTGGTTACTGGGAGGTATCGAATTGTTTATTTGACCAAACCGTATTATACAGCGAAAGGAGTTGACAGTTTTTATCCGTATGTTGAGGTGAGAATATTTGGATCTGGATCGTTTTTCTGAAAACCTGAAAAAAAAATGAAGCTCGAGATTTTCACAACTTTTCAGACAAAAAAACTTGGTCCGGCTAAAACTAGTTTCAGAAAAAACGGAAAACCTGGAAAAATTTCAGAATTTTTTTAAAATCCAAAACTGTTCAGGCCGGAAAAATACGAGCTTCAAGGGTTTTCAAAAATCAGGAGTTTTTTAACCAAAAGGGGATAATTTTGCAGGTAATTTTCGAGATCAAAGATGCAACTCAACACTACCACGTCCCTCTAACACTCAGTCCATGGGGATATTCAACATACCGAGGATCATAACAAAACATATTATGTACACCTAATAAAATCTTATAGTTGTCAGCAGAACTAGTTATATAATATCAGGTGTATATAAAACCACTTTTCATTTGACAAAACTGATGTTTCTTACAATGCGTAGATTGTTATTTTTTCTGTTTCTAGTACAAGTTAGATCGCAAATCACCCCGGTTCCCAAAGTCGATATAACTCCGATTCCAATCGACAAAACTGATCCGAATACTAAAGGTATGTATGATGCTCTCACTCTTGAAAAGTTCAAGTATCATTTTTTCAGAGTTCAAGAGAATCGACACTAACTCGGATGATCAGTTGACGTTTACCGAGTTCTTGTTGAGTGATAGATCTTATTTGGAACATCAATCGAGAAGGTTCCATGACTTTGATTCGAATGGTGATGGAATTGTGACAAAGAAAGAGTATGAAGATTATCACAAGCGAATTGAGAAGCATAAGAGGAGAAATGAGTTTTTGTTCAACAAATTTGTGAGTTTTGACAAGAAAAGCCGAAAAAATCGGAACCAAAACGACTCTCCTAGAAGCTGTAACAGGCTACCATAAAAACAAGCAAAGATTTTGAACAATAAAACGGGCTACAACACTTCAATGATCAAAAAACTATGAAAAATGTACTACAAGAGGGGTGGAACACAGTGTGTATTTTACTATCAATGCCCAAAACATTGGTGGCAATAACTAACTAAACTTGAACGAAACAGTTGAATGGACCACAATATCAAAAAGGGGCGGGGTCAATAAATGTGTGCCAGTGTTTGCAAGAAAAAAATAGGCTCCGGCTGAATTTGTGTGCGCATGTTCGCATTCAATGTTGGTAGTGAAATACACACTGTGTGGAATGAGACCGATTAGGGCAAAGTTTCGCAGAAATCTTTTTTTTCTTTGAAAACAACAAACAAAAAACTTAATAAACTGCGAACAGTCTGCAAAAAAGATGTGCGGCGGTTTGCAAGTGGGCGGACCCCCTCCCCCCCTCGTAAATCGACATTGTGCATACACCACACAATGAGACAATTGGTTTCTTTTTTTCGCTGTGGTGACCTAAGTCTGTCTGACTTACAAGGAAATGTTATCAAAAATCAAATAGTTAATTTGCGCTCTATTGATAATGTTATGCTTACTCGGTCTGAAGAGATTTTCAGAAATTTTTAATATTCTACGCGTCTTCAAAGTCTAGAAATGCATTTCTCAGAATATCAGAAAGTCTTGTTCTGGAAATATTCATTGCTGAGATTTCAATCTACAGTAACCGCGTGGCACCGATTGAATTTTGGATAATAGTTTTGGGATGGTGTGACGTTTCAAAATGAAAATCCATGAACTTTGAGATTTTGACACAATGAGAAAGATCCATAATTTGCAAAACTCCTCTGCAAAGTTCAAAATTTGGCTCTGAAGTTTAGGCAGAAAATCTCATTATACCCTAAAAAAATTGTATTTTGAATGGAATTGAAAGTACTCTAGACTTATTTCATACGAGACAAAACGTTAAACATTTATTTTCAGTGAAAAAAACTGAAAATATCAAGAAATGAATTCTCAAAAAATATTATCAAGTTTGACCTACATTTTTATGAAAGTTCACGTTTTTATTCAATAAAAATGATTTTTTCGGATTCTTCAGAAAATCGAGTTTTTCAGTAGCTCTAAAAGTTATTAGGGAAAAAATATAATGGCTATTTTTGAAATTTTATCTTCAATTTTGATTCCACTAAACCTTGAAAAAACCGGGCCTGAAACCTTAAACATATACCAAAAATTACCCTGTCAAAAATCCAGGCCGGCCCGGGATTTTCAGACACACAAAATTGCAACATTTTTCAAAAGTAAAAATTTCTAATCCATTTTTTTGCAGAATCGCGAACGTCGCGATCGCGACCCCTTCGATTCGTCATTCTTCAACCAATTTCCAAAACCCGAAGAATCTCGCGAAGTAGTTCTACTCTAAACAACAACAAATATTTTCGGCAATCAAGAAGAAAATAAATAATAAATATTTTTCTCTGATATTTTTTCGTCCATTGTCCAGTTCACACACATAGTGTAATACCATTGTTCAGGTATTGGTCAGTGTGTGTAGTCTACAATTGTCCACACACACACTAAAATAGTAAAAGTTGTCAATATCATCAGATCTGAATCATTCATCGCATTATTTTTCGCGGCTCATTAGAAACGTGTTGCTTAAACTAGTTTCATCGCCCCCGCCCCAAATTCGATTTTTGATCATTTTCTCTTTTCGTCCTCCCATATATCAAACCGCGATCCATGAGGTCAACCCCTCCCAGAAACAAGAAACATGTATGTAGTAGAAATAAGTTCAAAAGTCACAACATTCTTATGTATGAGTAACCAGCCATTATTACACAATGACTACTACTACGTTAAAACCATAATTGTTTTTTTTTTTTCTTGTGCGCTGAAAGAATTTGTCAGCTGCGATGGCTGAAAACTTTTAGTGATGAAATATGTTGAAGTATCAGTGTGACCATTAGAATCCATCAAGTTACTACATTTTTCCATGCTTATACTTTTCTAGAGAGAAAGTAAAAAACACCGAAAATGCGAGGAAAAGTCGTTGCAAACAATTTCAGGGTTTTGCGCGATGGTATCTTTTTTCGTGTCGTTGCTCCGCCCACTTTGACGGAAAATGTATTTTCAGGTAGAATTTTGTTTTCTCTGCGTCTCGCACTATTTTGAGAACTCACAGTTGTTGAGATTTTTCAGAGATTCTGGAAAAAACCCGATTTTTGGAAAAACTTTATTTATGGAATGAAAATTAAACCGTTTCGAGAGAGGCTTTACAAAGAGATCCCGAAATTTCGAAAAAAATAAATTTTTCAAAGTTTGGTCAGGTTTTTCAGAGCAAAAAGTTCAGGGTGGCCTGAAAAAAGCCTGCCAAATCGGACCGAGGTCCAATAAAAGTACATCGCAGGGGTGAGATTTGTGCTGTTTCGGGCCGGCCCGAAACGGGTCTTGAATATATCCGAAGTTTTAGTACTTTCTGATACATATCATGATGGTTTTTAGGAAGAACAAGAGGGCCACAACTTCTCTAACTTTCAAGAGTTGGACCAGGATGGGCTCGGGCTCTCGGGCTACAATCTAATTTCTGCATCCTGACCACTAAAATTGTTACCAAATAAAAATGACTCAAAACGGGAAGAACGTCTTTTCTAACTTCAAAATTTTTTACAGCAATAATTTGGTTCAGGCCCGAGCCCCGATTCTTGAATCCGATTTTAATCGGACAGAATCTCTACCAAAATTTTCATGACCCACAAAAAAACCCTATTCCAAACATCCACGCGTCATTCATGCCTTTTCAATTATTATCATATCGTGATTACGTCACAATATCAGAAAAAAACCCGAGAATTCTCCGCCCATTTTCGCGCGCGCGCCTCTTCTTCACCCCCCTAATACCATTCTCTTTTTGTTCATCTTCTTCTTCTTCTTCTTCTTTTTCTCTCTCGGTTTTTTGATTCATTTCGATGAAAAATCCGGCAATTTGACGTCATAAAAAATGGGAGGGATTGAGGGCTAATTAACAGATTGTATTGTTGTTGTTTTTTTTTGTTTCGTCTCCATCCTCTTTTCCATGAACGGACACAAGTTTATGATAGAGATACAGTACGAAGAACGTTTCTTGGAAGAAATACTGGATTTTTGTTATCTTATCTTCTTTTTTTTGCTTATTATTTTTATTATGGTTGTTCTTTACATTTGTTCCTATGGGTTTTGTTTTGGCGTAGAGCATTTTGGGCAGGCCTGAAACTAACCTGAGCCTGAGAAACAGATCCAAAACGGGCCGCAAATCCGGGCCTAAGTTCGAGAAAACTGACCTGAATGGAGGTTAGAATTTTGAAAAATAGGCCGTACTCAAGTCCAAAATTTAGAATAGGAGATGAGAAAAAAAATTCACTTGAAAAACAGGCTCAAACTTTTCCTAGGTTCGGAAAACGGGCCTCAATTCTACAGGCCTGACGTCAGCCGAGATTTTGAAAAAGATGCCTGAAAACACCCGCCGATACCAGGCCTGAATTTTGAGAAACAAACCTGAATAGTGACCTAACTTGAAACCCGCCCAAAAATTAGCCTAGGCTTTGGAAAGCAGGGGATTTTCACATTCAGAAAAAGAGGCCTAAAATTTTTAGGTTCAGAAAAACAGGCCTAACATTTTCAGATTCGGAAAAACAGGCCTAAGATTTTCAGTTCCAGAAAAACACGCCTAAGATTTTCAGATTCAGAAAAACAGCCTAAGATTTTCAGATTCAGAAAAACAGGCCTAGAATTTTCAGGTTCAGAGAAACAGGCCTAAGATTTTCAGATTCAGAAAAACAGGCCTAAAATTTTCAGATTAAGAAAAACAGACCTAAGATTTTCAGATTCAGAAAAACAGGCCTAGAATTTTCAGGTTCAGAGAAACAGGCCTAAGATTTTCAGGTTCAGAAAAACAGGCCTAAAATTTTTCAGGTACGGAGAAACAGGCCTAAGATTTTCAGGTTCAGAAAAACAGGCCTAAAATTTTTCAGGTACGGAGAAACAGGCCTAAGATTTTCAGGTTCAGAAAAACAGGCCTAAAATTTTTCAGGTACGGAGAAACAGGCCTATGTGGCCCAATAAATCGTTAAACTAACTTCTGCCAGTTTCAAAAAAAAAACCCTGCCCGCGTTTGTTTTTGCAAAATGTTAAATGTTAGCTGCCCTCTCTCTTAACCACCTTAATTATTTTGCAGATGACCTTGCCGGTTTTTTTTCGGCTAGACAGGTGTTTTTCCTCATAATTCACACTTTGAAAAAAGACCACATGGGTCACTGCTGTTCATTTTCCACTTCAAATATTCTGAAGTTCAAAATTTTCCCGCCAGAAAAAAAAAAAGAGTTGTTCGATGATCAAGACGACCTTCCCGACAAGAATTAAAATGCATGTGAAAACAACTTTCTTTTTTTTCTTGAAACCAGCCTGATTATTTTGTTTTGAAATGACGTTTTCTCGAGACTACAGTAGGCTATACATTTTGAGGGTCATTTTTGAGTTGGCTACAAAGTGGCTTAGGCTAGATAGGCTAAACTGGACCACGCCATTTAGTAGTATCAACGGGGAATTTGTGAAACTTCAAAAATCATAATTTTCTGTCTTCTTCGTTTTTTGTTTCTCATAAGAAGTTTTTGCAAAAAAGATTTTATGTTTTATGATAGTTTAACAAAACTTTACAAAATAGTTTTGTGTTTCAGATCAACTAGGTCAAGTGACCCGACAATCTGACGTCACATTTTCATTTTTTTAATTTTTTTTAGAGCAGACACAGTTTTGTGTATGTGTCCTGAACCAAAGAGAAAATTGAAAATGAAAATTTTAGAAAAGGTCACGAAAATTAATTTGAAAATTTTAAAAAATTTTTGACACACTAGGGCCGAAGCCCTTGTGAACCTTTTTCGTAGGACCACAGCCCTTGAGAACCTTTTTTGTAGGGCTGCAGCTCTTGAGAACCTTTTTGTAGGGCCGAAGCCCTTGTGAACCTTTTTTGTAGGACCACAGCCCTTGAGAACCTTTTTTGTAGGGCTGCAGCTCTTGAGAACCTTTTTGTAGGGCCGAAGCCCTTGTGAACCTTTTTTGTAGGACCACAGCCCTTGAGAACCTTTTTTGTAGGGCTGCAGCTCTTGAGAACCTTTTTGTAGGGCCGGAGCCCTTGAGAACCTTTTTCATAGGACCGCAGCCCTTGAGAACCTTTTTTGTAGGGCTGGAGCCCTTGAGAACCTTTTTAGTAGGGCTGCAGCTCTTGAGAACCTTTTTGTAGGGCCGAAGCCCTTGTGAACCTTTTTTGTAGGACCACAGCCCTTGAGAACCTTTTTTGTAGGGCTGCAGCTCTTGAGAACCTTTTTGTAGGGCCGAAGCCCTTGTGAACCTTTTTTGTAGGACCACAGCCCTTGAGAACCTTTTTTGTAGGGCTGCAGCTCTTGAGAACCTTTTTGTAGGGCCGGAGCCCTTGAGAACCTTTTTCATAGGACCGCAGCCCTTGAGAACCTTTTTTGTAGGGCTGGAGCCCTTGAGAACCTTTTTTGTAGGGCTGCAGCTCTTGAGAACCTTTTTGTAGGGCCGGAGCCCTTGAGAACCTTTTTCATAGGACCGCAGCCCTTGAGAACCTTTTTTGTAGGGCTGGAGCCCTTGAGAACCTTTTTAGTAGGGCCGGAGCCCTTAAGAGCCTTCTATCCTTTCTGAATTTCACAATTACAATTCTGGTTGATTCAGGTTTTGATGTTTTGAGAAATCGAGAACAACATTTATTTCCAAAATCTGACAACTGAATAATGAGACCTGACCCGACCCTCACAAGGATGACGTCACAACAAAGTTCAGAAAAAAAGTAATTTAGAACAACAATAAATCTAGTTTATCTTTCTTGTTATTCATTTCATTCATCAAATTAGGTTTTTTTTTCGAACATGCATTTTTTTTTGATGGATATGAGATACGACATTTTTGTTCAAAACTTGACCAAGTTTTATGTTGATAAATTTCAACTGTAACTCGTGAGAATTATCTCATTACAGCAACCTTCTTCTTCTTCTTCTTTTCATTTTTTTTGTCGAATTTGGTCAGTTATTCGAAAAGTATCAATGTCTGAAACATCGGCTACTCGAACATCTCTCGATCCGCCATTCTTCGTTCGTTGGCTCAATGTATTCTTCCGAAGAACCGGTTACTTTGTTGCTGACAATGATAAAAGTGTGCTGATTGTAAGTTTTTTTTGTCAAACTTTTTTGCAAATATATATATCCGGGGGCGCCCGTTTTTGATTTATTGTGTCTGTAGAAGATGATGAAGATCATGATGAAAAACTTGTTATGATAGTATATGTTCGGGGAATATGTTTTACAAGCGAAAAATGTGTGCGTAGAGGAAGGTCATTCAAAAAAGCTATCGGTGACCTTTAGTTTCTCTCCTTTTAGAACAAATAATAAATTAGAACACGAGGTGAACATGACTGCTTGGCGCAATGGTAGCGCGTTCGACTCCAGATCGAAAGGTTGGGCGTTCGATCCGCTCAGTGGTCAAACTTTTTTTTGTTTTTTTTTTTGAAGAAGGAACTTCATTTAAAAATTGTCAAGAATAAGGTTCAAGGTGTAGATGATTGTCGACTCATAAACACCAATTTGAGGAAATTTGAAAATAGCCTCTGTTGTTTCCCCAGTTTCTGTGCAATTATGAGTGATTCTTGCTCTCAGCTCATACTCCAATTCCAAATCACCATCACCACCAGTGAGAAGCAGCTCGGTTCTCAAAGCCATGCTATTTCTAGTTGTAAAAATATGTCGATCAGTTGTAAACAAACCATCATTATCGCTGAAAATTGTTTTCTCAAAAAAAAAAAGAAAAAAAAACACTTACAAAACATCATCCTCAAAGTACCATATTTGATAGAACCAATTTGGATTTCTCAAACAATCGAGTTTTTCAAGGATTGTAACTTTTGTTCGAACTTCTTGTATCGATTGGCCTATGAGGGTTGAGATGAAAAAAAGTATGAATTTCATTTTTTTTTTTTGAGAAATTAGCAAAGTTCAAGAAAATTTTAAAGGCCTCATTCTCGATCGTTAAATTTATTGATAATGTGTAGGCGTTCTAGAATCATTCGAAAATGCTAATTTTGACCAAGCGAACAGTTTTTTAAACAAGAAATTCTCAAAACTTTGAAGAACTTTGAAAAAGTTTTCGGGCCGGTCTGAAAAGTAGTTTCGAAAATTGGCTATGTGAAAAAAATTCGTCCTGTGACAGAGACATTCCCTGCAGTTGGAACTATCGAAAAAATTTTCGGGCCGGTCTGAAAAAATACCTGAACTGATAAGAATCGGGCGTGATCAATAAAGTTTCAGGGAACTGGTCTCACAAACAGGCCTAGTCCGATTTTTTGAACTAAAAAGTTTGGAAAAACTATCGTGTCAGGTCATTCTGGGCCCATTTCAGCAAAAAATGTGTTCAGGCCCGATTTTTGCGTCAGATTTTTAAAAAATATACTCTCGAAGCGTTTCAAAGTTTTTTAAACAAGTTTTGAACTTAAAAAGGTTTTCAAAATAATTTTCGAAACTCCCAGTAACTGATAAATATCCGGGCCGGACTGAAAAGCTCCCACTTCGAAATTGTCAAAATTTCAACGTCAAACTATTTTTAAATTTTTTTTCAAAAATCACATTTTCCTTTCAGATAACTCTGCTGATCACCGCATTCTGTTCATCAAAAATCCTATTCACCAAACAAGAAGACGACATAAAGACAGGTACGCGTGTGTTACTTTTCTCTCATTCATTCACGAATTCATTCTGCTTTCAAAATACGCAACAGACAAAAAAAGAAAAAGATATGACATTGTTGCCATTCTTTTATGATTGTGGTTTAGAAGGTCGTCATAATAACAAAGAGACGAGAAAAAGAAGAAACTATGTACAAAAAAGGGACTTTGCAGGATACACCCCGTTTGGTGCTAAATCATTATATGAAATCGATGTGTTTTCCGAGTTCTTCTCCTCATCTGGCGATCCGATTGCCGTGTTCATTTTTGTCACAGCAAAGGATAACTCATCGATGACAGAATACGAGACAATGCATGAACTTGTTGAGATTCTAGATCTTGTTGGTAGTAATCTAACATACAAGGGTAGAAGCTTCTACGACCTGTGCACCGATTTTTGCCAAATCAATGAACCTGTTCGACAATATTATGTGGGTCACCTAACTTTTCACCGAGAAAAAAACCAATTTTTGCAGAACGGCCTGGCTATGCAACATCAAAATATTTCGTTCGCCGATTCTCGTTTTCGCCTAACCTTCCCGATGATGCAGGTTCTTGGAAAAGAGCTTGATCTGAGCCCGAACTTTTTTGGTGTTCGAACAGATGAGGAGGACAATGTGGAGTATGTGAAAATTGTTATGCTTCAAATTCGAGCTAATATACCGGATGGTTGGACCAAAGAGGATACGGCTAATTATGAGAGAATGATATCGCACTATTTTCATAGGTGAGGTTTTTTGAGGGCTTCGAAATTTTGACCAAAAATTGATCACATTTTTTGGTCTAAAAAAATTGAGCTCAAAAAGTAGGAGGTTAACTTTGAACATTTTTGTGAGATTCGAAAAAAATGTTAGACCTAAATTTGGAAAACTAGCCAAAACACAAGTCTCAAAGTTTAACGCCAAAAATTTGACCCTAAATTTCCTCTTGAAAATTTATTTTGAAAATTTAGAAAATTTGGCCCACAAAATTTGGCTCAAAATTTTTTGTAGAATTAGTTTTCACGCATTTTTAATTTTTTTTATCTAACAATTTTTGACGCGAGAAACAGACCTGGAAAACTAGGCCAGCCAAATCCAAGCCTTCAAATTTCGCGCCAAAAATTGAACTCTAAAAATTTTCTCCGGAAATTTATTTTGAAAATCCAGAAAATTTGACCCTGATTTTTTTGTAAAATCAATTTTCACATATATCAATTTCGACCAAAAAAAAATTATCTGAAAATTTCGAATCAAAAAACTTGGTACTAGAATTGAGCTTGAAAAATTATTTTTAACCTCAAATTTTTTCCAGAGAATACGAATCAAAATTCGTGAAACCTCTCGCAATGTCTCTCACCTATACCGGCGACGAAATTGTCCGAACCGGCCTCACAATCTTCCCATACATTGGTGTTGGCTTCGGAATTATGACCGTTTTCTCAATCGTCACTATTTATTTCAGCAGTTCGAGACTTGATCAAGTACTCAACTCTCTTTTTTTCGAAAAAAAATTCTGCCTTTTTTCAGTGGTCAGTTCATAAGGTGTCAGAAGCGATTCTCGGCTGTGTGTGCCCACTTCTAGCCACCTCATCCGCCCTGGGAACCCTTTTCTGGTTCGGCTTCCGATTCGGCACAATCCTATGCGTCACACCTTTTCTGATCCTAGCCATCGGTGTTGATGACGCCTACCTTCAAATTCACGCATGTATGCGTCTAACTATGGAAGATAGTGGGATGACAAAACGTGAAAAGTGAGGGAAAAATCTGAGTTTTTCAACAAAAAACCGCAAATTTTTTTGTAGAATCGCCCGAATGTTGATTGAGGTGGGACCATCGATTGCGATCACATCGATGACAAATCTACTCGCATTTCTAGTCGGAATCTACACACCAACACCGGAGATTAGTCTATTCTGTGCCGGCAATGCTGTCGCCATTCTTTTTGACTTTATTTATCAGGTCCGGTTTTTTTTTCACACAGAAAATTACGCTGACAATTTTTGAGAGGTCAGAGAAACAAAAAAACCATCTAAATTTTCGGAAACTTCAAGAAAAGGTAATCTAAAGAAATTCCGGGTGAAAAAAAAACAACAGTAAATCTTTTTTCACGTTTTCTGGTCCCAGAAAAAGAAACTACAGTACTCTCTTTAGGAGTTTTCACGTTTTCCGAAAAAACTACAGTATAGTTTTTGGGTCAGGAGAGTTTTTCTAGAATTTCTTGTTGATAAGTGTTTCTCTGCGTCTCTTACTATCTCGCCATTTATTATTTTTTGTTACCACGTTTCTCTGTATTCCAGATCACCATGTACACAGCAATTTTGTCGATTTGCGAAAACTTGGAAATGCGAAAAAACGCGACGAAACGCAAAAACTCGACACAATCGTTCAAAAACGAGGCGTTCACACAATTTCTGGATGGCTACTGCGATTGGGTTGCCAACTCGTACACGCATTTCATGCTGCTCTTCTGCTTCCTCACCTATTTGTACGTGTCGATTCGCGGAGCGTTGAACATCAACATTATTTTGTCGCCGGATAAATTGGTGATTGGCGATTCGCCACTTCTTGATGTCAACTATTTGCGCGACACGTTTGTTTTGCCAAATTATACCACTGTTAATGTTTTTGTGAATAATGTGAGTATACAACTAAAGTAGCTACGAAATTGGGGGGCCCGAAAAGCTCTGCCAGGAACTGGCTAAGTTCTTAGGCTTCCGGATTGAAATCTCACCTCTATTTTTCCAAATCAGCCGGAGATTTTTTTAGGTAAAAAAAACCGGGCCATTCAGAAAATATGACTGGAACCGAGCCACATAATAAGACCCTTTTTTTTGAAAATTTAGATGAATCAGGCCAGAACAATTTTTGGTTAATCCTGTCATCAAAATTTGACTGATACGAGAAAAACTGGTCCGGGCCTCATTTTTTTCGAAAGCTGAAAAAAAAGAAAGTTATCGATTTCCCAAAAAATTTAAAAAAAAAGGACCAGGTCCAAGTTTTTTAAATGAAAAAAAAAACAAGATTTTTCAGCCCGGCCCGACTCGGAAAAAATTTTGAAAAAAAGACCGGTCTCAACATTTTTGGTGTCAAACCCAGCCCGATTCATACAAAGTTACCACAAAAAATTTTGCAATTTTTCCAGCCAGGAAATTTGTCTGATCCTCAAAACGTTGTCTACATGAATTCGCTGATAGAATCATTCGAATCGTATCCAGAATGTCTTGGCAGAAAGTTCAGTCACTATTTCGCGCGCGACTACGAATCGTTCCGCCTCGAATCACAAAGCGAAGAGGAGGCCGAAGATGGCGTCGTCGCATTTTCGAACCCATTCTCAAAGCCCGCCATGAAAGAGTTCCTCGCGTGGCCAGAATTCCAGCATTGGAACGGTTTTGTAAAGTTCGACGAGGAGGAGAATCTGTCAAAGTTTTGGGCGACAATCTCCTATCATGGCGATCGTCTGGGTGATTTTCAAATACGCAAAGAGTTGTTGAATCGTTGGCGAACAACGGCTGATCAATTCGCCGCGTTGAACGTCTCAATATTCGATGATTATGCGCCATTTGTTGATCAACTTCAAACCATTCTACCCGCCACTATTTCGACATCAGTGTGCACTTTAATATGTATGATGATTGTTTGCTTCCTCTTTATGTACAACATCTTCACCGTCTTCGTTGCCACGTTGGCAATCACATCGATTTGTATCGGAGTGTTCGGGTTCTTGTCGATTTGGGGCATCGATCTCGATCCAATTTCAATGGCCTGCACTATTATGAGTATTGGATTTTCGGTCGATTTTCCGGCGCATATCACATTCCATTATTTCCGCGAAGGTCTACATGATCCACAATCAACACCGGCGAAAAGAGTGGCCAGGTGAGTTGATGTTTGGGAAATTGTTCAATTTTCACTTTCCCTCTCAACAACCGATTAGCATTTTACTTTCAGTTTCTCTCTGGTCTGTGAGAATCTATGAACTTTCGAACTCTGGTTGCGCATAGAGAAAATTGTTCTTGACTCTTCCAAAAAAATTGAAAAAACTTCCTGATAACAACAAACTAAATACCTTTCCCACGATCAAAGCCCGAACATAAAATTATCATATTTTACCTCACACTTTCAAGAAATATATGTACCGACATCCCGCAGGATGTACCATACGGTAAGAGAAACAAATGTTAGAAAAAGAATTCACGTTTTGTTTTGAGTTTGATTTGAAACGTGAACTCGAATTTTTCGGAATAAAAAATCCAATTTTTGGGAGTAAAAAGAGGAAATTCCTATTTTTCCTTTGGTGAGTGTCTGCGTCTCTCCATCTCGACATCACTCGCTCTAAGGATAACACACGCGACGCAAAAGCCGCTACGCACAACTGTGTGTGGTTCTTGTTGCAACTCCCGCGCACACAGTTGTGCGTCGCGTGTGGTATCATTAGAGCGAGTGGTACTTATCGACAATTGGACGATGTTTCCATTTGCTTCTCTGCGCTCTCTCTCTCTCTTTTGCGCATACTCTCTAGTTTTCTTTGTGTCTTTTCCTCCTCTCGCACATCTTCCTTCTCTCAGCGTTCACCTAACAAGGCTCAAATCTCGCCCCATTTTCTCAAAGACTCGGAGAAAATATCGATTTTTCCAGATCTCTGGCAGCCATCGGTTTTCCACTTCTCCAATGCGGAATCTCAACCATCCTCTTCGTCCTGTGTCTTTTATTCGTTCCCACCTACATGGGTGAAGTGTTCGTCAAGACAATGATTCTTGTCGTCACTCTCGGTCTGATTCATGGACTCTTCATTGTTCCGGCGTTCCTGTGCGCATTCACATCACTACACAACACGTTCCTAGTTTCGACAAAAGTCGCGCACGCTCAAGTGAGTTTTGATTGACAAGTAGACATTGCCAAAACAAAAAAGTTTGTAGTCATTATCATCAATGGCAAAACTGTTCTCCTGGCGGATCTCACCATCGACAAGTGACAACAAAATCTCGGCATAAACAATCGAATAATTGTTCTTCTCAATATTCAACGGGTTTTTCTCCCCCTATCTTTTCACGTGTTTTTCAATTGTTTCGGAATCGGATTATGATAATTACCCTCTTCATTCATATATATATAAATCAATTCATAAATCGGTTTTTTTGCTCTCTCATAATGTCGACTGAAAATATCACCGTTGTTGAAAATCGATCAGCCAAAAATGTCAATGAATTTCATCGCGGCACTACTTATAACGGAAGCCTTCCTGTCAGACCAGATATGTCAGAAGAGGCAGTTATGATAAGGTTAGTGACCCGGGAGGTTTACATGATAAAACTTGAACTTTGTAGAAAATACAAAATGTATTCAATCCTATTTCTCGTTCTCTCACTGGTATTTCTCATCTCAACAATTGTTATGTCGATAATCCTTGCCATCAATGTCAAAGCTATTCACTATTTGGAAGATGAACTGGAAACGTGTAACAACAACAAACTATCACTTTTTAGCACGACCCTTTAGCGTTTCTTCAGTTTAGGCCACGCCCACAAAACTGTGTCTGATCGAAAAATTTGAGATATAAAAACACACATTGTCTGGCCCAAAAATCCGGACCGGCCCGGGATTGCTGTTTTTCGGTGTTTTGAAAAAACTTGCCTCGAAAAAAAAAGCTCGCCTTGCTTCACTCAAAACACCGAATCGATCCAGGTCACCAATTATCCCAGTGAAAAAAAAACATACATTTCCGTGACCTTTTCTCTAAATCTCTTATTTTCAAATCATTTTTTTCGATTTAGGTCACGCCCACAAAACTGTGTCTGATCTAGAAAAATGTGCGGAAACCTTAAAATCCGGACCGGCCCGGGCATGATTGGCCAAATTTTGGAGATCAGTCTTGAAAAATTGTCGGTCTGAAATCTGGGCTGGCCTTAATTTACCTCTTGCTCAAAACACTGGGTCGTGTTAGCTAACAACCACAAAAAAAATCATTTCAAATTTTTATATAGCATTTAAGTACATAATATTTAGGACCTAAATTCCTTGCATGAATCTAAACTTCATAATGTGTACCCTGTAAATAATAAAAGTTTTTCATTGCTCTTTCTCCTCGAAACACTCACATTGTTCACAGTACAAACCATAGTAGCCGTTTGGACAGTCGCACAATCCATAAACACTGGTTCCTCCATTTTGACAAATTCGGCTCTGACATAAAGGTCCTTGATGACGAGCGTCACATTGGCAAAAACCGTATTGATCCACTGTGGCGCCGTTCAAACAATCTGAAGGTTGGGCGATTTTGTTGAAGAAGAAAGTCCGTTGGAATGGAGCGTTCATGGCGTCGGTTCCGGTGATCAAGAATTTCTCATAGGTATCAGTCCAGGTGACAAGTGGGGTGACCCATTGGCTAGCACATCCGACAGGGTCGCGAGGCACCGCCGAACTGTAGTGAATAGTCTGAGCGCCTAGCCATGGATCGGCAAGATCTGTCGAGATCGACTCGACCGTTGTGATCGTTGAACCGTAGTTGATTTTCGACGAATCATAACTCTCTTGAATACGGAACGTGATGTATGACTGGTTCAGCGAACCGGCACCAACACGTGGAACAGGGCTCACGAAATCTTGTCGTTGATCGTTCGTAAAACCGGTGACGACTTGAAGCGGTGTGACAGCGCGAACTTGGATGAAACACGATGAATCGGATGTGACAGTGACGTTCCAGTTGCCGGCCACTTTTTGGGTTGTGTTGACTGACGCGATGAACGCGTTCACATCCGATAAACTCGTGGTATTTCCAACGTAGATGATGTTGTTGGAGTAGTCTCGGATGACAACTTTGACGTTGGATCCGGTTGCGACTACGACGAGACTTGTGGCCAACTCTTCAACAGGGAATGAGAACACCTTTCCACTACCGGTACACACTTCCGCCGCGTCATCCAAAATCAATTGATTCTCATTGACAGCCGTCTGCAGGTAGGCCAAGATATTTTTCGTGAATCCACTATTCGATGTGATAATCCGACCGTTTGATTGTCTCGCCGGTGCGGCCAAGTAAGGTGAGATGTTCTGTGGAAGGTATTGCGATGCTTGCGAGCCGAGGAAGATTGTATTGACCTGAACACCGAAACGTTGTCGCATCGCCTGGACGAGATTCTCGTTCTTCGGCGTGTTCGCGGTGAACAAGTTGATTGTTCCGGGCAGGTCGACAATTGTGTCGTAAGCTTTTTGCAACGCCGCAATAGATCGGACATTTGACGGGCTTCGTGTGTCGATTGTCATTGCTTTTTGGAAGGCGTTGACGAACACATCACGATGAGTGCTTGACACAATCACATTGACATCTTGATCATCGAACGTGATCAGAGTATAGACTTTGGGACGATGAACATCATCGGTGGCATCGAAGAATGAACCGATATTCAATTTCAAAACATTATCAACAATCGCCATGGCGTTGGTATTGACTTCAACGATAAATGTGATTTGTTGGAACTGACTATCTCTTGGGTCATGAGTCTCGAGGAAGTTCCAACTTGTACATTGAACATTTTGACAGCGATCTCCGTCGAATCCAGCTGGACAAACACACTTGAAATCAACGACTGATCCGCCGTTTGAACATGTCGGAATCTCACAGAACAAGCCACTATAACCAGCCGTGCACGAACAACTGCCACCAAGAGATATTCCACCGTTCAAACATTGTTGCAAGTTGGCACAATAGGCTCGTTGAGTTCGTTGGATTGTCACTTGACTCGTCACCACTGACACATCAATAATGAATGTTGATTCGGGTGTGGCGCACACGAATTGTTTCGACTCGACATATTCGTATTTGCAACCGGAGGTTCGTTTGACACCGCTCGACGCGTACATGTTAATGCCATTCTTGTCGTACATGGAGATTCCGACTTGCGGATCGGTTTGAAGTACAGACGAAAGATGAACGACGGGTCTTTGTTGAGTGGCGTAGGTCAAATATCTCGAAAAGCGATCGACCGATGGATCGGGTGAGAAGCCGAGATAGATTGAGAATTGACTGCGCTCGGTGATACGAACGAAACATTCACCTGGTGACGATGATTGAATCTTGAGAGTGTATCTGAAATTCTGTCAGCTCATATAAATCAATAACATTTGCTTCTCTGCGCTCTCTCTTTTGCGCATACTCTCTACTTTTCTTTCTGTCTTTTTCCCCTCTCCTCACAGGAAAACGCGTACTCTTGAACAATCAATAGACGCAGAGAAACAAACGTCCTTTGTGCTAAACAAGTGGCACAACGGAGTGTCGTAGACCTCGCCTGCTAGAGACAACACAGAAAGAGGAGAGTGGCCAGAGCACATGCAAAAAAAATAAACAAAAACAATGAAAAAATTGTCCACGTATTTTTGAAAAAAAAGGAAGAAAAGGGGCGTGACCTTTACGTGGACAACTTTTTTGTTTATTTTTTGCATGTGCAGAGAAGCTGCAGGTGTTGCTTTAAGAGTAACTCACACCAATGTTGAGTTCGACGAGATTTTGAGCGGGAAACTGGCAAAGAACGGAACTGAATGCGCATCGGCCGTCAGATTCTGCTGAATTTGTGGAAGAAACTCGACAGCTTTCGCTGTGAAACTTTGAGATGTTGCTGAAACACCAAAAATATTACACGCGCATTGATGACAAGCTCTTACGTGAGTATACAACAATGTTGATCTCGCTGTTGCGATCGGAGACGTAGAACGGATTCGACAAATAGTTGCTGCAATCGGGAACGACGAGATAGGAGACCACCTCGGTGTGATGATGACTAAGACCGTAAGAAGAGACAAACTGAAATTGTGGGGGTGTGAGGATTTTCAATTGGACGCAGCTTACGTTCAACACCGGATCCCCGGTTGTAGTATAAGGTTGACAGAGATTGATGAAGTTTCCGCCAGTTTGAACAGCGAGAAGCTCATAGATCTCGTAAGTTCCAGCTTCTTTGCACATGTCAGTTGAACCGTATGGAGCGACGACGATGATCGAGATTTCGATTTGACGTTCAACAGCAGTTTGGCTGCAAAAAACAATGTGAGATTTATCATCAATGTTCTACTTACACGATATCGGAAAAGTTTTTCGAGGAATCCTCAACAGTCGAAGCCGAATCGGTGAAGAAAAAGATTGACGATTTATCATAGCTCATCGCTTTCATGGTTGTTTCAAGAGCCAACAATCCCGGTTGAGCACCATCCGGAGAGAACGCATAACCAATATTATCATACGTCGTTTTGTTGAGGAACTGCGCAGCGTTGGAAGTGGTATCCGAGTAGACTTCCGGCAAAACATCTTTGCCAACAACCCGATTTCTATAAGTTGTCAGAATAAAATCGCTGAAATCGCTACTATTTCCATTGTTCAGCATGACGACAAGACCATCGTTGAGTTTTTGAAGAGCTGTTGAGACGGACAACGAATTCTGCAGAACCAGTGCGAAGGTTCTGTCGTAAGACTCGAACTCGTCCGGTGACATTGATGAACATTTGACTGGCAAAAAAAATATCGAATCGTAAATGTTGGACTGGTTCAGACTTACTTGTCTCGCAGAACGATCCAGTCACACCGTACGGGCAGATACAATTACCATGACCGTTTCCGTTCGGGAAATTGTCGACAGTTCCGCCGTTTTGACAAATCGGTGTCTGACAGTTACCACCGCGGAAGTTGGCTGTGCAAATACAACTTGTTCCAGAACGTGTACCATTGTTCAAACATGTTATGACCGGACCGGTTTGTGCTTCTGAAAATTTTTTTTTGAAAGGTTAAATTTGTTCGTCGAAATTTTTTTTTGCGACGGATATTTTCCTACTTTCAAATTCGGTAATTTTCCGAAAAAATTGCGAAAAAATTGGTCGGAAATTTTTTTTACCAAAATTAATCGGGAAAAATCGAAAATCCAACTTTTTTTCGGAAGTTTTTTGTTCCCGAAACATAATTGAAAAAAAAGAAGTCACATATTTTTCGACTTTTTTAAATTTTTTTCCGGAAAATTTACGACTTTCAAACTTTGAAATTTTCCGAAAAAATCGGAATTTTCGTAAAATTTTCCAAAAATTGATCGGAAAAAAGTATCCATTTTAAAAGTCGAAAATTTTCCGCCGGAAAAACTCCAATTTCCACTTCCGTCCAGCCCTGTTAGACTCACGAGGGGTGAACGAGTATCCGGGGATGGCTCGGTAATAAGTTCTCTCGTTGGTTGTGACAATAACATAATTGACAAACGGTCCAGCCTGGCTCGCATTAACACTATCGAGTTGATACTGGAAGATGCAATCGGACGATCTTGTAGTGGCGATAGAAGCACCGAGAATCGATTTCGAAGTGGTCGAATCGAGACGAGTCACTTGGATTTGTGTAGTGCCGGCGAATGTCGAATAAAGAGTTGGTCGTTGGTTGAACGCGCTGAACGTATACGCAGCTCCATTATCGATTAAGTCATCATTCGAGTAAGAGATCAATACGGTATCAGTAGATTGGAACCAGACGCGGACATTGTGACTTGTGCTACTGTTAACTGTCACCTGGCTAGTGACAGATAACGATGTTCGATAAAGAGCGTATCGCGCACCAGAGATCTCGGGTTTCAACACGTTTTTGGACACATCTTGAACGATAGGAAGACTACCATTATTCTCAACACTCACAAGAATATAAGAGTTTGTTGTGTTGTAATCCGAGTTCAACGGGATCACCGCACTTGCATTGTTATAGTATTGCACGAAAAAGTTTTGGCCGCCGATATAATAACAGAACAGATGGGAAATGACCTCGCTCAACTCGGTCTTATCAATCAACAACAAATCACCATGAGTGGCAGTGACGACACGACGAAGAACATCGAAATAGTTGCCGACTGGCGACAAAGGTGTCGCCTTCCATTGCGAAATGACAAGAACTAGACGATTACGCCACGCCAATGTTTGTTGAATGAGAAGACTCTCGTTGGTTTGGCTGAGAATTGTGGAGGGTGTCGGAGCGGCTTGATTCTCGGTGTCGGCGAACAGGTAGACGGTGGATTGTGGACGAATGTTCGAGTTGGCCGATTGAGCCGCGTAGAGAGCGTCGATGTGAGGTTGATCGTCCGTTGAGGCGCCGACGATGACGTTTCGAAGATCGCTGATCAAATCGTCGGACAGTGAATACACTGTGGTTTCCATGAAGTAAACACTTCCTGCAATTTTTTTTTTCGAATTCAATTTTTTCTGGGAATTTTTGGTGAAAAGTTCCGATTTTCATAACCACGGAAATTATTAAATCGGGCCAGAAATCGAATGTTTCTGTCAAAAACTTATGAGATTCATTTCGACGAAAAATCATCTCTGTCCTTTTTTGACCCATTTCAGAAAAAAAAACTTGAAAAAAATCAATCGGGTTGGATTTTTGCAGGGGTGAGATTGAAGCCCGAGGGCCCTAAAACTCGGGGCCCCGAAAAAAACCGACTGGACCGAGATTTTTCGTTTTTCGGGCGGTCAAAAAAAGCCTGGCCAGGCCCATTTTTTTTTTTGAAAAAAGTTTTGGAAACCATTTCTACTTTCTTGGGCTTCCAGAAAAATTTGTACATGAGAGGATATTTTTAAGATCTGTTCCCGGCCGAGCTTTTTCCGGCCTTCAATAAAAAGGGCCCGGCCGGTCTCAACCTGGATTTTTGAAAGAAAAAAACATTTTTCAGATTTTTCTGCCCGCAATTTTTGAATTTCTAATCTAGAAAAATCTTTGAAAACACAGGTCCAGTTTGAACCTGGGCCGTCCAAGCAAAACATTATTCCGGTCTGAAAAAATTTTGAAAAAAAAGGGATCCGGCCTCATGAATCCGTTTTTGTCGCACTTGGCCTATTCAGATCTTATCTAAAAATTGCCAGGTTTTGAGGAAGAGCACTCACTCGAGTATCTGTATGTTGTGAGAATATAATTCATCGGATAAACTCCTTGATTATTATAATCATCAATAAGTGTTTGCAAATTTGTGATAATCGTATTCAAATCATACGCCATACTCGATCTCGTGTTCACAACCAACACCACACTTGGCCAACTCAAATCCACCGATGTCGCAATGTTCGCAACACACGTTCGCGGTTCACAATGTTCGGAATAGATGCCGGGCGGGCATGTGCATCGGCCATTTTCGACAATTCCACCGTTTCGGCAGGTTACTATGGCACACGTTGGACCAGATCGATAGGGTGGACAGGAGCAGGTGGCATTGGGCAAAAGAATACCGCCGTTGATGCATTCGGTGACATCGACACGTTTTGACATGGTGAATCTTTTTGGGTGAGCAATTGATGTGCGCTTTTTCAAATAGTAGATTTGAACATCGTGAGTTGAGGTGATTTTCTCGATCAAAACTTTGCGATCAATCTCATTCTTCAAAGATAGAACAGCATGGAATACAGCAGTTTGATCTCCATGGATTTTGATATCAAAAATATTGAACCCATTGAAAATTTCATCACCAAGTATCTGCTTGAATCGCTCTTCAACCAGATCGTGTTTTGCAAAAAATCCTTTCTCGTCGAAATATTTCTCATCAATATCGAATTTTGAAATTATGTCAATGTTTCCACGAATCTCATAGTCAACACATATTGTTGAACCTGTAAACTTTTTTTTGAAAGGTCTAAATATTTTGGTTGTTCAAGTTGTTAGGGTGTCTGCGAAGCGGTCGGAATAGTTTTCTCCCCGTCTTTTCGAAATGAGATCAGCGTCGCGACAACGCGTTGCTGATGAGTATAATGTTGGTAAACTGCTTGCAAGATGAAAGTTCCCGAGAAAATCAATGCAAACTTTTCCCGGGATTTTTGCACAATGCGGCCAACGCCATTTTACCAACAAAAAAATGGAACACTATAACGATTTTTTTCATGTCTTGCCCGAATCAGAAAAACACATTTTGTTGTTCGGAAATCGGGCCAAGTTTTTCTCGTCAAAAAATCAGGCTAAATTTATTTTTGTTCAAAAAATCGAGGCAAGTTCAATTTGTTCCGAAAAATCGGCCCAAGTTTTTTTTTGTTCAAAAATAGTGCCAAGTTTTTCTTAGTTCAAAAAATCGGGCCAAGTTTTTTTTGTTCAAAAAATCGGGCCAAGTTCTATTTTTCAAAAATTAGGCCAACTTTTTCTCGTTAAAAAAATCAGGCCGATTTTTGTTGTTCAAAAAATCGGGACAAGTTTTTTCGGTTTAAAAATCAGGCCAATTGTTATTGTTCAAAAAATCGGGTCAAATTTATTAAACCCCTATCCCGGATCAAATCCATAACGGCCACAAAAATGCGTCCCCATTTCTGGCCTTGTACTTCCGAAACCCCTAAATTTTCAGCCAAAAGGTCTCACCTGCAAGCGCTATCACAAGCGCCAACGATAGCCACATAATAGGTTAGAATGTGGCGCACACAAAAAATGAGACACGTATTATCAAATTTTATTGAGCACACTCGCCGATTTTACAATGTAGATTTGTTCTCCTTATCACACATAATTCACCGATATGAAGAGCAATAAATGAGCAGAATTGAGAATAGTACAACAAAGTTCACGCGAATCAGATTTCAATATTTCTGTTTTTGAACAAAAATTATCTTTGTTTTGGATTTAAGCCATTCGTCAGAACATCACATTGTTAATCTGGCTAAGTCGAGTTCCGCATTTGATAACAGTTCACTTCCAAAAAAAAGCATTATCTTTGGAATGTTTCATTTTTCCAAAAAACTCATGATTTTTCGCCTCAATAAAAAACACATTAAGCAGCTCTTATCACAAACAAAGAAGAAATTTATTGGCCATATTTTCCAACAATATATAAACTGTAGATTCGATTATTCATTCTTCGATTTTTGAGAATTTGACATGCCAATATTGTTACATGCATCAGTTTTACAACACCTTATCGTTATTTTTCCGGTTTTTTCTATTCCTTTCTGTAAAAAAAAGTCATTTTGATCATACCGTAGGAAGATTAAAAAGACCTTCCGACGATAAGGTGTCGAACAGAAGGATTAAAGGGGGAAAAAGCTCAGCAGAAAACCAGATTAGAAAGATAAGAGTTGGGAAAAAGTTCGGAGTACGGCATAGAAACGAGACGCAGAGGGGGTTTCAAGTTTTGTTGTAGAAAAACTATGCATTTTTTTCTAGGAAAAATGGATCAGTCCCGATTTTTGTAGTTTTTGTCCTGAAAATTTTTTTTTGAAAACTCAAAAATCACCTCCAAGCTTATTTTTGGGTCCGATTCAGCTCAAAATTTGAAAAAATTGGGCCTGATCTAACTTTTTTGAATTGTTAGGCCCGATTTTTGAGTCCCATCAGAACACACCTTGTTGCTATGATTATTGTGGAAAAAAAAATATGATGAATTTTCCAGAAAATGAAAAACATGGGTTTTTTGTTTCAAAAAATGTGGAACTCAATTTTTCACTTTTGTGAGGCACCGAATCGGCTTTCACTAGAAATCAGACACCAGAATGAGAAAAAAAAGGCTGAGCACGGTTTTTTGACCGACTGTTATACCTCATGGCCTTTTATGACGTCCTCTAAAGGAGACGCAGAGAAATCAAATTTTTGCAGTTCGGGGTCACGTTAATTTTTTTATTTAGTGTTTACGTTTTTTTCAACGAGAAACACCAAGAAAAAAAGATAAACCAAAAAATATTTTTTTAATTACTGACGTGACCTATATACATTTCCCGAAAAATGTCAGTTTTCAGATATTTTCCTTCTTCAAAAGAGAATGAACGTGAAAATAATATAAACGTGACCTTTCTAACTGCAAATTTCTGGTTTTTCTCTGGGTCTCTTTCAATTGGCAAATTTCTTCATGGCTGGTAGGCTGTGCCCAATGAAAAATTGAAAAGGGTTGAGGGATAGCTCGTGAGAGGAGACGCAGACAAATTCACAGAAAAAAACAAATTTTTGTCAATTTCATTTCCAAAAAAAAATCAAATTTCCAGTTGATTTCTTCAAGATAAAAAAATAGTTCACGTTTTTTTGCTGGATACGAAGAAAAACGTGAATTAAATGACCCGGCGACTCTTCTATAGTATTCGGTTATTTTGAAAGTATTCGCCATTTTAAGACATATGTGAGTGAAAAAACAGTCTAAAACAACGTATAGCAAAAACTACAGCACAACAAAGAACAGAAAATAAATCATAGAGTTGGATTAATCGCGCAAACGCGCTCTACTGCTTCATTAGAATTTGAAATTTTGATCCAACTTTATTTTTATTTATTGTTCTTTTTTGTCGTCTAAC